>JBBCBC010000015.1:7507983-8119432 GCA_037126765.1 Stenogyne calaminthoides
AGTAGAGTATTTATACTCAAACCCTAATGCTTGAGGGTACATCGGGAAATACGGAAGACTGAGGGCATTATAATCTTTCGTAGAGCACATTTGAAGTTGATGTAATTAACTCACGACCCCCTGCCGGAGAATAAATGTACGCATCTATTCTAGCTAATATTTAAATACAAATTTAATTATTTAATTATACTAAAGACGACTAATCCTATATTAATTCAAATAATTAACCAACAACATATCACGTATATAATAATTCACGAAACCTACGCGACGGACTAATGGCTTTATCGAATATATTCTCGCATTTTAAGAACGTATATGCATCGCATCAAATCAAAGGACTTCAAGATTCCTTAAATTTCGCCCCTCGACTATCCTATGAAGTTGATTCTCATAATCCATTTGAACAAAAGTTTAAATAAATTACGTCATAATTCAATTATGATTTATTTTCTAATTTTTCCTTAAAATATTACTTAAATTCCAGATGAATGGAAATAATCATCTCCCCTATATATGTAGTAATGAAAGTGGTTTTAAATTTTAGTTTTAAATAACGTGAATTTTTTTTTTTCGGGATCTTCAAGAAATCTTAAAATTATATCTCCTATATTCTTTTCTCCATAATTATAATATTCCAATAAAAATCCCATTCTTCATTGGCTATGGATTTTCAAAACATAGTATCAAGATTCCAAAGATTTTATCTTTAATTTACGGTATATTTCCCTCAAAGTTTTGCCAAAATACATTGTCTTTCATAATATCTTTCAAGAAAAATCTTTCTGCCCACTATATATTTCAGTATACATTTTTCGAATATCACATAGATAACCAAAGCGAGAGATTTCTCGAATTTAATTTATATAATCTCAGTATCTGCTATCACATATCTTCATCTCCATAACAAAATTCAAAGAAAAATCTTTCTCCCAACCCTATCTAAGAATTTAAAATTCTGCGAAAAATTACAACAATATTTATTTTTATTTTAATCACCTTTCACTTATCGACTATATTGTACTACCAGGGCCTTGTGAGAATTAAGATCGATCTTCCAACGACTCAATATCTAATATTATCAACCACAACACATTCGTGTTCTCATAACATTAATTAACCACTAATATAATTATTATCAGATCATCCATCTTAACCCATAATATACTAATATGGCCTTGCTATTTCATATTTAAGATATTCAAATTTAATAATTAATTCTAAGCCAACGAAGGGCTTTCCATTAATTAATATCTTTTCGCCCCTTGCTAGAGAACTGCTCAACATTATTATCCATAACGGAACCAATTCCACTTTGCAAGATTTTGCACGTATGTTTCCATGAACTTCCCAGTATGGGCAACCCAACAAAACAGGTTTCAAGACAATGACATTCTTTCAGATAAATCTTGGAAGAATCACATGTAAATCCAATAATATTTCAAGATAAAAGCATTGAATCTCTCACCGATTCGCTACCCACGTATGCTCGTTATCGCTATCAATCCCACGATCCCATTATTTAAGTGATCTATTATGTTAAATAATCTAACTGATCGGTGCTAATTCTTGTTCATCAAGAATTTATCCTCTTAGGGTCCTATTCAAGGCATCAAACACGCACTAGTGTAATCTCTGGTCAAGACAGTTCCATCTCGAGCTTTTACACTTCAACCTTTTCATTTATGGGTTGTTCATTTCCATCTAGGTCGTGAACGGCGTGATTTTACATAGGTGGATCATGACTTAATTCTTTCCTAGATCTCGTATCACTAAATTCAATTACAATGTAACACGCATTTAATTTATTTTGAACAAATACATGAAGAAATATATGCAAATATCCGATATCATTTAAAAAGCATCGAAGGATAAACAATTTATTTTCAAAGAAATAAGTTCGAATTGCTGGATTATACAAAAGAAAACATACTTTCTAGTATAATCCCAACAATCTCCCAATTTATACTAAAGTCTGCTTTTAAGCATTACAACATGTCTCGCAGTAGTCCGTGATATCTAATGTCATTCTTACACGAACCTAATAATTCTTCCCATTATACCAAAGTGTATCAAGTAACCAGCTCACACCCATTCCTTCCACATGCTGTTCTCGAATGGTCTGAGGCGCATTTTGAGAACGATCTCAGTTGCCCTCGCACGCCATTCTTTCCACATCTATATTCTTTCTAACGATATCCTCGAGAGATGGTATTTTCATGTGCTTGTCAAGCTTATGGCTCTTGGTTCTTTGAATTTGCAACTGCCTCCCAAGATTAAGTCACAATAAAACAGCGATTATGCCGCAAATTGAACTACATCTAAGTCCACTATAAGTGCTGAGCTAAACCGCTTTTTCGCCGCTAGCATTACATATTCACGAGACTGGCGACGATTATTGATGTCACTTCATGCAAAACACACTACTAGAGTATAGATTTTTCTGAGTCTATGTCCGATTGAAAATCCGAGTTCGTAGTCAGAGCTGATCGACTATTCGCCACAACCAATGATCATCCCGAAGTTCTTTTCAGATACTTCGATTGCTTTTTAATCGCTGCCCAATGCTCTTTTTTCCTCGGGGTTATTGATATCTTGCCACCATGCTTCACGCAGCGTATATCCCGCCTCTGCACACAGATACATAAAAGCCCACACCAAGCATATGAATAATTTTCATGTCATCTATCTTGGCGCCTTATAGAGGTGACATTTTTTAGAGAGATGAATTCCATGCCCGAAAAGGTACGGTTTTCGAATTCGAGACGCCGTTGCTTTCAGTTATTAAAGGTTCATACGAAAGCCAATAAAGTTCGGGATCATCCTTTTCTTACATTCGAGGATCTGGATCCCAAGGATGCGTCCTGCTCTAAGCTCCTTTTCATATATCAGTAACCGCTGAAAACTACAGTTCTTGGCCGCCCCATAACACCTTCATATCATCTTCGGCGATCAATATCATCTACGTGATAAGACTAATACTAATGCAGCTTCCTCGTATTGACGTATATAATACACCCCAAACTCGCTGATCAAACCCATAAGACTTATAACATGATCGCAAACATTGGTCTCCAAGCTCGATGTTCGCTTTGTTCCCAAGAAACGACTTCGAAGCTATAAATCAGTGTTCTTCACTGCTTCAACGGCCTCGGGGTTGTCGCGATATAGATCACTTCATCAAGACTTCCGCTAAGGAAAGTCGCCTTGACATCCATTTGCCGTATTTCAAAGTCGAACAAGAGCAATCGAGCAAGAGATGACGATGATTAAGATGGCTACCCATGAAAAAGCTTCATAATGATCCTCTTTCTTAAGTATGAATCTTTCACCATTGGGCCTGTTTTCTTGAAGGCGTTTCAACCTTCCCGTCCTATCTTTTCCTCTTATATACCCACTTGCATCCAATGGCTTGGATTCCCCATTAAGTGGTCTTCGATTTTAGTTCTTCACACTCTGCTATGAAAACATAGAATCCAGATTTTCGCTATCGGTCAGTTGCTGCTGACCGTGATCCTATTCGGGAGTTGCTCATCAAGGCGTCCATGGGTCCATTCGCCTTAGTCCGGACTCTTATTCCCATTACGAATCTTCGTGCTGCCTACAACCCTCCCACCACGCACGCAGGATCCTACAGTGTGAAAGTCATATCGCTTGGTATATTATCTAGCATGGGTCATAATTTCCAGGTTTTCCTCTGCTTTCATTTAAGGTAATTCAATTTAGGCTTTGGTTCATAGTCTTCTTCCAAAATCTAAGTGGGTGTCGATGACCACCTTGATCTTTCTAGACCATAACATACACCTTTGTTCTCTAAATTCCACAAAACAACCTTTAATTCTTAATCTAAGGGATCCAATTGGTTTTCTTTTGTCCAACATCGGTAGCCTATTACACCCCAAATTTCACGTGTTCTATACTGTGCTTGCTTCCGCCCACAATTTGAGTTTTGGGAACCGATTTCGATGGCACCTGTTCAGAATGAAGTCATCGTTTCAAGGCACGACTTAATCTACTTAAGATCCAAATAACTCATCATGCATCTAAATCCATTTCCAGTAAAGAGTTTCTTTCGCTTTCCGGCAACTCCCGCTTTTGTTGAGGATTCCCAAGGAGTCAAGAATCCTTCATCGATAAGAGTCTAAAAACTCATCATTCAATGCATCGTAGACGTAGAGATCTTCTGATATCGCCTTATGACTGCTTGTTTCACCAATTTCAGGTCTCATTTATGCTTCAGGCGAAATGAATCGCATTCGAGTAATCATCAATAAAAGGACAAAATACTCATAACCTCTCGCTGGTTGACATCGACCATTACACATCCGCAGTGAATTATCTCTAACACTTCTTAGCCCTTATTCCTTCGCCTAAATGCCCTCTTATCATTTTAGTATCTCTCCAAACATGATTCGCAGTTGAATTTGCTCATCTTAAGGTTCATGAACTGAAGGTTTCACCAACCTCGATCCTTTGACGAGACAGACTCAATCTTAGATGCCAAAAGGCGCGTCTCTGGCTCACGTCAAGAACATTTTTTTCTAAACAAATGATGTACATGGTGACGCATTTTCAGATAGGCACAAGCACTGGTATGAGGTCGATTCAATAAACGCTCCATGACGTATAAATTTTATCAAAAGAGAAATGGTAAACAACTTTATTAAAAGTAAACTCTAACATTCACATGAAAAAGTTTAGAAACTCAAATCAAATTGCTCTAAAATCGCGAACGCAGTTAACATCTTCTTAGACTAAACTGCTTTCAAAATATCAGGCACTTCTCCAACGCTTCACCGCCACTTCAGCATCAGCCTGCTGCGATGAGGATTCACCACTTAGCTATTATCCGGCAATCAGAATGCGAAACAAACACGACTGCGATCCGGTGATCCACCACCCAGCAACACGATATATATTAATCGTTAAAACAAGTTTCAAATAACTATGCGTGAGAATTACCTTTCTTTCTCTCTCCTTTGGATTGGAACAATGACTCCAATGCGTCTTTTCTCCAAAGAATTAAAAATGATATTCTTTCGTTCACAATCAAACAGCTAACCGCTTTTTTTCACTTTTATGATGAGTTTATATAATTTATTCACTTTTTCTTTTGAGACTACCTTCCACTAGCTCAGATTCTAGCATCTATCACCAATGCCATTTTTTCCTAAATGCTTCTTCATTTTCTCCAAGGCTTCATGAGATTATCCATAGTAAACATGCATCACCATCACAAAACCACACAGAACGATCAAGTCTTTAAGCAGAAGCAATAAAATTCGATGGGTTCTATCAATAACACTTAGTTCTCGAGATAAGTCAGCTTTTGAAAAATGGTGTTTGAACTCGAGAACATGCTTCCTTTATTAAAAGGGCCTCTCAAATTATTTTTGAAATTTCTAAATTTTAATATCAAGTTATTTTTAACCGACGATCATATTTTTATTAAAATCATTTTCGAGATTCTTGCATAATTTCACACGACTACACCACCTTCATGAATGGTATTCTAAATCATCGATGGAAGATACGCATGTAGTTCATCAATGCTTCCCAAATATTATACTTATGTCTTTCCGCATTATAAGGAATCATCAAGAGGGCTTACAATAAGTACATTAAGAATTAATAATGTTCATATTGCCTTCCAAATATTATTATAGTTTTCCGGTTAATTGGTGTTCTTCGAAAGGATTAAAATGTTATAGCGATGAATTGAAATAAATAATATTATGCATAAGCAATAGGAATAAGGTTCGATCACACATCATATTGCATCTCTGAAAAAATATAGAACATGCATCACCGACATTCAAAAAACAGTTTTTAGCTGTCACGCCGGGCGGGCTTATTATTAAACATATCGCTGTTACAAACAAGAACAAGCATAAACCTTTAATATCCGAGACATTAAAGGATCATCACCAATATAAAATCGACAGATCTAAGTATGATACATCAATTTTATACCGGGGCATGAACTATGATTAAATATAGATTATTATTCGCTTTGAACGAGTAGAATATCGCCGCCAATCGATATAATAACCCAATAATCATCCGCTTGAATTCATCCGGCAGTTTATTCTTTTGACCGGTCCCGGTAGAATTTCTCCATAACAACAATCAATTAATCTAATGATATCCTAATAAAACGTCAATTAATTATTTAAACAGGTTTAGTGAATTTCACAGAGATTTTTCTATTTGGGCAACCTCATGCAAAACACATTTCAAATGTAAATTCAAATAAAACACAAGATAAAGACAAAATAAATCAAGAAAACAAATATATTGCACAACCATCCAATCACATGGTTTGATTGGTCATCCTGAAGAACACCGCTGAATTCTCCGCACTGATCAAGTTTCAAAATACCTGCCTCGAACGCCACGCCTATAGTTTCACAATTGATGACGTCAGATCCTGTAATAAGAATAAGAAAGTCGCCATGTCAACAAGGCCAGGGTCTTTATTACCAGATAGCGATAAGAATACACAAGATTCACAGGTTATTGCTTAGCTGCTCGCTCATGTTTTAAGATTCACAGTTTCAGTAGTTACCGTAAGGTTACATTCTTTCAGGCGCTTTCCCATTATTGTTCGCTTAATATATATATGTCATTCATCGCTGCTGCCATCGCATTGCTTTTAAGGCTTGTAGTATAGTTTTCATATATATTCAAGATTACTACAGAGTTTCTTTTATCAAAGCTTAGCAAGGACGCATCAGCCACGCCTTTGCTCGATTTATCTTTAATTATCGTTCTTCGCTGGATCCATATAATTTATTTACAAAAATAAATAAAATCCTGACGCAGACCAGCTTATTATATTGATCAAATCAAACAATTTTAATCTATCATGATTTTTCATTTATAGGCAAAACGTAATCCAACGAATCTAATTTGAAAAACCATAATTATATGACGAAAATAAATTATTATTAAATTCCACATACTGTACCTCAAGAAATGATTTTAGCAATTCTACTATCCAATTTCAATTTAATGTCAATCTAATTAAATTACAATTTAAAAATTCAGAGTATTCAAATTGTATTCGACATTCAGCTTGTTGGGGGAATAAGGTACGATCTATTCTTCGTGAATATTTAAATACAAATTTAATTTTTAATTATTACTAAGATGAATTAATCATACATAATTCAAATAATAATCCAATGATATCATGCATAATTAAAACTCCACGAGTGAATGAGTTTACGTGAACGCACTTCGATGTACAACTAACAATAATCCAGCGATTTCCCAAGTATTCCCTCACTTCGCTTCGACTATCCGATGGAAGGATTCTTTTGTGAACGATTTAACAAATGAAAATAAATTATATTAAACAATCTTCAGGATTTACTAATTTTTCCAATATATGGATAAATTCAGCCGGAACAGCTAATCATTCCCTAGTAGATATAAGTAGGTTGCACGAATTGTAGGTTTTATAAATGGAAAATTCTCTCGAATTTCACAGATCTTGTTTCCATAATTATATAATATTCCACAAAAAACTTCAATTTCTCTATTTTCTTCTGCTAGATTTTCTAAATATAATGATTCACATTTTATCTTCAATTTACGAGATATTCTTCGATTTTACAATATAATATTCATAATGATCTTCTAAAGAAAAATCAATAGTAATTCTTTCTTTTGCACACCATAGTTTCATATTTTTTCTCGAAATACTACCATAGATATTTTTGTATTTTGAATTTAATGAGATAATCTTCTATCTCAATAAATTATGATGCCATCTTCATTCCATAACAAAATTCAAAGAAAACTTTCTCCAATCTCACATTCATAATTTCTAAATTTAGCAAAATTGCCAAATAAATATTTATTTGTCTTTAACCACCATTCTTTTCAGCTATTGACCATATGAAGCAATATCAGAGTATCTGGAGAATTGTGCGATCTAACTTCCAATCTTTAATCTTTAAATATCTAATATCATTCCCATATTATTCAAGCCCATAAATATTAATTAATCCCACTACATAATTATTATCAGACTATCCATCTTAAACTATATACTGAATATGGCTCCCCATATTATTTCCAGGTTTAAGATTATCTAGCCCAATAATTATATTCTATTAATCAAATATCTTTCCATTAATTATCTTTAATGTCAATAACTGCTCAACATTATTATCCACATCGAACTAATTCACTGCAAGATTTGCCATGCACCTTCCCATAAGAGATTTTTCAGATAAACTTAGAGTAAATCACACAGACCAATAATATCGCTTCTGCGATAGTGATTTAATCTCACCGGACCATACTCCATGATAAGTCAAAGCAATAGTTACCAATCCCACGGCGGATCCCATTTTGCTGATTTATGTTATAAAATAACGAACTACCGAGGTTCAATTTTCTGTTCAAGCTCAAGAATTGACCTCCAGAGTATCTTCTATTCAATAAGATCGAAGCCACAAAGACTAGTGTAATCTTTACAAGATAAAACCAATTCGTTTCTTACACTGCTAACCTTAATAATATGGGTTAATTATTTTATTTAGGTCAGAATGACGATGATATATATAGGGACTGGCATTTAATCTTCGTGATCTGCATTTAAATTAACTACAATGTAACACGACGATTTATTTGAATGGGCTATGCAGAAAGAATAGGCGAATATTCGTATAATATTTAAAAGCATCAGCTGATAAAACAATTTATTTCAATAAATAGTAGCCAATCTGTTGATTATATTAAAGAAAAGATACTAGATGATCCAATACCCCAGTCAAAATCCCAAGGCTGCTTGATTTTATGACCAGATTCTCGGCTTTCTTTCATTGCGGAAGTCTATGACTTTTCAAACCAAACGTCTGGTACTAATGGATTGAGGAAGTTAATTGAGCTTAATCCAGTTTAATGCAACGAGTTTGGAATTCTAACAGAATATCTGTGAGCAGAGTTCGAGGCACCTACAAGAGACATAATGAAATAGAAAGTAAGATATTATGAGATTGATTATATACAACAGAATATGATAATCTTTCAACAAAGTCGCGAGAATGAAAAAGAAAAAACAAATGAATATATTTTAGCAATAAATAAAATTTAAATGAAGAATATGATTACACACTTCCAAAGTTTAAATCTTTTACAAATTACATTATATGATCTACATATTATACATTTCAGAGAAAATAATTAAAGTGCCTTTCAAGATATGTTTTAATCATTTAAATATTGATCTTGCTTGCCTTTGAACATCATCAAAATCGAAATAATTTGGATTTTCACGAGAATGGTAGGATTTTCAAATGAGATAATTTGGTGAAAGAACTTTCAAATAGAAGAATGTGAATTTGTCACAAAAAAGTTTAAAAAACTTAATTTTATTATAATACATAGATTTAATAAGTTATTATTATTCACATGCAATTGACCATCATCTATATTGCAAAAGTGATGCATAAACTCATCAAATTTAAATTTGAAAAGCAAAAATGTTAAATTAGAACAAATCATAGAAATGAGTTTCAAGAATTAACGATTAAAAACAATGACAGAGATTGATTCATAATTCGAAGTTAGAACCTGGTTTTTAAAGGAACTCTAAAAGCCCAAATACGCTGTTCATACAGTGCTGCTGCGAACTAAATGTAGATCTTTAGCAACTGTTGTCTTTCAAAATTTTCCTGTTACCTTATGGGAAGTACTTGTGGTATAGAAAACCAACAAAGGCTCATTAGGGTCTTTGAGGCTTTGCCCCAACATGGAAGTGATTAAACTGGATAGGAGTTCAAAATTAAAACAACCATATTCGACCAAGATCAACGCTGAGACTACTTTTGCTTTTACGGTCAATAAATCAAAATTTTTCATCAAAGAAAACACAATATTCCTAATTAGATCATCGATCTTCCTTTGACCCCTCACTTCAATCAAAGATCAGAGAAAACATTCAACCTTATCGACCACATGGTCACTTATACCAATTCAACGTCTGGGGTTCCTTCTAAATAATACAAGATTTCTATATCGCCCAGTTGATCGGGTCAATGGATACATATAACGACTTCACAACACTTATGAGGTTGAAATAATATATGGACGCGGTCACCCAAGATAATTCAACTTTTCCAACCAGTCCTTTGTATTCCTCTCCGATCATCATCATAACACACACCCTCTTTCAGAAGCAGAATTGGAGCCATTGGGAGAGCTAACGACTTAGCTCCCCAATTATCATATTTCAAAAGTAAATTGAAAGCATATATTTTTTGAGACAGAAAATTTATTCATACCCTATTTACTTCAATACCAAGGAAATATCCCAAATCAATAAGTAAACCGAGTAGGAAAAAAACTTAAAGATGGAATCCCTTTTGTAATTCTCCTAGTGATCATAATATCGCCCACATACACAACCACATCAAGATAATGCCACTTTTAATGCTTGTAAAAATAGAATCATCACATTTACCTCGCTTATACCAAAACTTTTCAACAACACGGTGAAGCATCAAACCACGCACGAGACTCGCTTCAAACCATTCAAAAGATTCAAGATAACACATACCTTATTAGTCCCGAGCAACAAAGTCCCGACTTGCTGATCCATAAAATAGTATCAAGATCACTTATGGAGAAAAGACACCTTGATGTCCAATTGGTGTAAAGGCCAATTATTAGTAGTCATCAAAAATCAAAAAGCCTAATCGAGGTAAGCTTGAAAACGCGAGGTATCGTGGTTTCCAAATAATTAACACCATAAAGTTCGGAAAGCATATATGGCATTCGCAACAATGCTGAGTTTCAAACTGTCATACATAACCATCTCGATTAATCATAAGAAATAATCTATCGCAGCAAAATTTACTGTCAAGCATTCAGTGAAGATCCACCAAAACCTAAGTGGTTAGTAGATTCAACGATTCATTAATCACGGCATTATTCCAACCGATGACAATGCGAAAAATGCCCGAGATAAGGGATAGAAGGATCATATTGAGACAAAAGAGAAATGAGATAGTTATGCTGACGAAGCATCTTTCGATGAGTAATGAAGATCATCACTGACAGAGGATTCACGATCGAAGATATTAGCTCATCAACAAATGAAGTCGGGGTATATCTAGAACCAATCAAGAAGTGATAAGGAATAGTAATAAGTGATAGACGAAGTTAAGAGTACATCTGCATGATAGGTGGCCTAGTGGAATCAGATTATAATCACTGTATATATCAATTTATATGTAATATGTATCCTCAAATGTGGAGGAGGAGAGAAAAGAGAGACTGTGTAAGTGTTCAATACAATATCAACAGATACAAGATAATTGCTGAGATCACGATAAAACACCCATAACCCTAGGACTGCAGAATAGCCCAAGAAAGTTTGACTACATATTTCATAGATTTGACTTTAAGTATACAGTCAACATCCTAACAAAAATGTCAGCATAACCAAATATTCAGGCCTGGATGAGGAAACAAGGACTTTCATGGAAATAGATTATAGTATGAGCTACCACATGGAACCCAAGAATGCATACATTTATAAGAAAAACAAAGTTAGTTAGTAAACAACATCACTTCAAAATTGCTTTTGGTGACTGTACTAAAATAATAGCCTACTATTTTAGATTTATTTTATCCACATAAAATCAAATTCAACCCACGTATTAATAAAACAACGCATTTCTTCCATATATATAATTCTACCACTAATCCAATATTTTTATTTTTCATACTTTTATCAACAACCCAACCAAATCTAAAATAATATTTACTTTTTTTAATATTTAATAATTACATTTATTTATAATTAATTTATTTATATTTTTATAAGGTGATATATTACATAGTTTTATATTCAAATTAGAGTTTAATCTATATATTAAAAATGATAAGAATTAAATTTTAAGTAATAGAAATTAGAAGAATGAGAAAATATTTTATTGTGATTCAAAATATATCAATATTGTTCTCTATTTATAGAGAATAAAAAAATAAAAATATTGATATAATTTTATTTTCTTCTTATATATATAATATTCTTAAAAATTAAAGACTTAACAAATATAATTTTGGGTTGACAATAGGCCTGGTGACATGTGGCAGCCAAAGCTCTTGAAACCCGCACACTTAATTTGTTTTTATAGCCTGACTGATCGGATGAGGGGATACCAATTCTGATTTTTTTAAATTTTTTTTCTTTTCTGTCGATTGGATTGGTTTTACCCAAACGATAAAGATAGTTCAAGCATCATATCTATTCTTTCTTTTAACCACGCCTGGATTCCGCTGGTCAACACAACCACGCTTACAGGAAATGTCACTATGTACCATATAATGATGAAATGTTTCAGCTCCTGAAGATTATCACTTCTCAGAAAAATTTTCACGTATTACACCAAATGTAGTCCTAATCTCGCCACAAAAGGCGTAAAAGTGAGTAGAATTGTAAAAACCCTAAATTTGTGTCCAAATCCTAATTTTTTGAAATTAAAAACCCTAATTTTGGAAATCTGATCATGCTCGATACAACGTTAATGATATGTAAAAAACATATATGGAAGAATGTTTTGAGTATTGAACAAAGATAAGAGTACTATATATATAAATGAAAGTTTATTCTAATAAAAACCCACCAAGTTCTCCATCTACATAATTAAATATTATTGGGTCATAATTCCTATTTTCGTTGATGACTTTCTATGTTAGCTAAGATTGCTAATACACCATATATTACTGCTTTTAAAAAGAACATCATATTTTACAATAAAACGCAATAGCTGTCAAATCTGGAAATCAGTTTTTTAATTGAAAACAAAAATGATAACACGTAAAAGATTAAGAATGGAACAATACTTGATGGACGACAAGACTATACGTATTTTAAACGCAGAATTATACAAAAATGTAAATATGCGACTATTCCAAACAAAAGCATTTAACTATATGTCCCTATATTAAAAGTTGCAAATTATTTGTATAAATAAATCTTACTTTTAAATATAATAAGTTGTACGCTTTAAAATACTATGAATACACGCGTAATTCGCCACGCATATAAGATCTCCAGCTAAAGATTAATCTCATATCAAATGAAAAATATTTCAAAAGTCAGGTCATAAATAATGAAAATACAGTTCCCATCATTTGAGGAGAAATGTAGTTCACACCGCAGTCATGGATAGCTTCAAGCTTAAGTAGAAATGCCCACCACCGAGGCCTGGAGGTCCCTGAATCCAGATACTTAAGAGGAATATTTATTCTTCATAAAGGGGTCCCTCTTATGCGAGGGGTGGTTATCCTTTTATTGGGTTGCGAATCCCACTTGCAATTTTTAATCCTTCTCATGATTATGCTTTTTTGGCAAATGGTATTTAAAACGATTATTGTTACGCTGGCGGTGGTGAAAGAATTATTCTAATCGATTATTTGTGAAACTAATTGATTGTTTTTTTTAAAAAAAAGTGACGAACTGTAAGGCTCAAGATTAAATCGTCCCACGTTCCACTACTGATAATTAATCAAAGCCAATAATTATTGGGTAATTATGAATGTATTTTTTTCAGAAAGACAATTAATTATAATAGTTTTTAATATAATCAATTATAATAATTCTTCACTATTGGACACGCAAGAAATATCATTTCATCTCGCTTATAGACCGAACCGTAATCACCATAAGAGGGGACCACCGTGAACCGCAACCCAGATCAGAATCTAAACGGGCAAGAACCTCCAACAATCAGTATTCACCACCTCTGTTTGAGGACCACCACAAGAGGAATAATATTCCCTCCGTTAATCCTAATTCCGCCGCCTCAAAAAAGCATGATTCTAACTACTGAACTATCAGCTTATATTATAAAAGTAATTTTATGGTTTAAATAAATTTTCAAAATTTCTAGAATGATTAAATATGTCGTTTGACCAACAAGTAATGGGAAATTACAGAAACAATTATTCAATGACATATTAGGTAAAAAACAAGATAAGTGATTTATATATGTTTCTCTATCATCAATAAAATAATGGGATTTTGATAATTTACCTATAATTGCTTAATACTTTTATGGTAATGCGTAGGGTGAAGGGTCAAGATTGAATATTCGTATAAATTCTTTATTAATTATTTACTTATAAATGTGGTCCTTTTTATTAATTTTTAAATCAAGGAACGTTATTTGAAAGAATCAAGTAAGGCTGCTCACACCAACATTTGTTCGACCTTTTTTTTGTTTTTTTTTACAATGTTAAAATTAGAGAAAACATAAAGCACTGTATTTGAAATATATTAAATAAATTCGAGATGCCAATTCTATTCCCAAAACAAATTACAAGTTTTTCTAATTAGGTCGAAAAAAGTTCTTCTTCTGAGTCTAGGGTCTTCGTTTCGCCTAACGAGTGTTTTGTTGTGGTTTTGGTCTGTTTGGTGTCACTTACCCGCTTTTCTTCTGCTTTCTTATTTTCTCTTGTTTTTATTGGTTTCTCTTCGCTTGGTCTCCTTCATCCTTTTTTTTCGCTTTTGTTTTGTTTTTTAACTGCTTTCTAAACGGTTTACGAGTTTGATCCGGCTGTTTTTCTCGCGGTTTTACGCTTTATGTTCCGTCATATCCACCTTCACTGCTCATCAATGGCCTCGTAAAATACATGCGAAGAGGAGGATGTTTTGATTTGAGTATACGCTTGGGAGGTCGGACCGACCTAAGAAAAGTGGATCCTTCATTGGGGCAAATTGTTCTCCCAAAAAGAAGTTTAATACCTTGACCTAATTGATGTTGCTCGAAAACGTTTCTACCGAAAGGAAAATGAGATTAGATCAAACGGCTCGCTATATTTTCGATATGGTGAGGATCGTGATTGGGTGATCAAGAACCAACCGCATTTTGATAGCGCCGGTTATGAAAAGCATCGTCGGGTTCGTTAAACCTTCGCCGGTTCAAATAAATAGGCATCATTCTCGATCAGTTGTTTGATCTCCCGCCGAACCGTAGGGATGAGTGTGGGTCATCCGGAAGCTCGTAACCGGATGTGGACACTCATTTGCATTGAGAAACCTGATCATAATCCGGATGTAAGCGGAGATCGATATTACGCGGTAATCTAGTCAATGGAGTTCAAACAAAGTCGGGGATCGATGTGGTTGCCAATTTCCTATGAATCCCTTCCATTCTACCGTTTTAACCGCGGATTGATTGTCACTTTACAAGTCGCAGGATCCTTTGATAGAGATAACAACTCGATCCCGACAAGAAGGGTTTCGACCTTCAATCGAGAGTATGGGGAAAGTCGGGAAACAACCTAAAAGAGGTAGAGTTGGTCCTCCGTCGAGTTATCCATACCCATCATCACACTACCTAAACTCCGCTACAAACCCTAACTCATGCAAAACCCAAGATGTTCAGCAAAACCCCAACCCACCACCCGAAACAAGAACCCACTTCTCAATCGAACATCACCACCTCCACTAACCATCCAATCCACGCCAAACCAAACCACTAACTCCATCCAATCCAAGCCGAGCCAAACCGTAGACGACTTGCCGCCTTCCCGCCATATGTTTGCAAATCTTTGCAACCAACTATCTATCCTCGACGGGTTTAAACTAAAAACTTCCACAAAAAATCCAAATTTCTTCCCATTTACAACCTCCGTAATCATCTCCTTCCTTGCCCATCTACCAAACTTCATTCATCTCACGCATCATCCCCCGATCATTCCTACACCGATGACCTCCCTTCAATCCAAAATTACCCCGACCTTATCCTTAACTTCCTAAATACCGCAGAGACCATCCTCGGGGGGCAAAAAGGAAGGACATAGCATAACGAAGGTCGGGGAGGTCGGGCACGACTAACCGTACCAAAGAAGAAGGGTTTGGAAGCGTGAAGCTCGATTGAAAAACAATCCCCTGATATCGAGGCTTCTACCGTAGGACACATTCAAGAATAATCGTAAGAGTAAATTTCAAATTGATTGATGGAGATGACCCATCGGAGGGAGAGCCGGGTCCGCAAGGCAAAGGAAACTATCCCTCGACTGGATGATGGAAGACACTTGACTATAACGGGAGAGGTCACCGGTGAAAGCAAATTCACGAGCCTAATGAGTTGCCCAGGGTGAAATCGCCGGGGCTTGGATCCCCTCGTAAGTTCCCGTGATTGACAGCGTGGTGCAATCTAAAGGTCCCATGTTTGTTTTTTTGTGTGAAACTGTCGCTGCATCGCTGAGTTGGTCAAGGTGGTGTGCCAAATGGGCTTTGGTAGTTGTTTAGGTTGATTGTGTAGTTACTAACAAATGTAGAGGAGAGGATCGTCCGGCATGGAGGGAGGATTTCCCTGGAGGTTATCTCCTACTTCAAAACCATAGATGCTAGGATCGCACCGTGATTCTTAGAGATTACGTGATCTATGGGTTTCGAGGAAGGCGAAATGGAGGACTTAGAATCGATGGATAGCCGGGCCAGTAGGGAATACTTTTACCTGGCTCGCTTGCTAGGATTTTAAATGAGATCTTGAACACCGGGGAGAAAAAAAAGGAGGGCTAGTTGTGAGGCGTAGAGGATGAATGAGTTTAGGATTGCCCGATCGGTGCCACCTGCGGATCCGGGGTATACAATGGATATGTTCACACGGGTCAAATGTTGTTGGGTGGGCGTATCTCCAGAACGATCGATGGAGGAGCGGCTAACTCAAGTTGATGGGCGCATTCTGAGGCTCGTGTGAATCATCTTACACGACTATCTCCACCATAGCACCATACAAAGCGAGTGGTCGGTCCTAAAATGCGACGAAAACGCACGAGCTCGCAGAGGGTTGTTCCGATCTTATGGGCACGTGGGCTCCAAGAGGAAAAGCAGCAAGGATCAAGTGTGGAGTGATAGGCTCAGAGTGCAATTTTTCATTCTGATGACAAATGGATGTTGTGGGTTCAGCCTTCAAATACTTAAGGATAAAGAATTTGGAAACATTCAAGAGATCACAGTGTAAGAACGATTGCCAGACTTCACAAGTTGCACTCTAAAACTGATCGATAATGTCTAGGCGTACGAGTCTTGAGAATCAATTTATTTAGCTAGAAAGAGGAGCAGCTGTCTAATGCTCTCATGAAATATCAACCTGGACAGAGAGGAGACCTAATTCAAAGTTCTTTCATAGAGGGCTTCTGTGAAGGAAGAAGAGGAATTTTGTGATGAGGACAGGATGGGACGGGGTGGTAGTATACTGGGGATGAGCTTGAATCAAAGTGTGCCTCACTGGGTACTTTTCGAGCTTATTCTACAAAGAAAGATGAAGTTGGATATGGAGGAAGTTGTGGAAGCCGGGAGCATAAGGCAATCGATGAGATGCGATGCGGCATTAAAGATCATCCTCTCCAAGAAACCCACTCCACCTCGGCCAAGTTTTACTCATATCCAACTTAAAAGCCGTGAGGAACCCTCGGGTTAGCGCCTTTATTATGTTTCATGAAATGGAATATCCTTATAAGCTAACAAGGTGTTAATATCCGTAATGATTCATCCTGCAAAAAAAAAGATCGAGGGATCAATAAGATCGTAGCCGCAGAAAGCCACCGATTTTGTTATGGGCCTTTGCAATTATCTTGAGGGAGACTTTACAAAAGACCATTAGGGCTAAAATTCCAGGAAGCTGCTTTTTAATTTAGGACAAGGGCTTATAAACGCATGATTGAGGTCACCATTAGCACCATTATTCAACACATCGTGTAGAAGTAATTAACACCCCCTCATTCCATCTCCCGTAACTTTTTGGTAAAACACAGCAGACATACCGCCGTGGCCCGGGGCTTTACAAGGAAAACATTTGGTGTTATATTCATACCTTCCTCATCCTAAATGATTCGGGAGCTCGGACCTCAAATAAGCCGACACTTATTATGCTGCCAGACCTCTGTTTTGGCAAAGGTTAGTTAATGAGTACCACGACTACCGCCTCAGTTTCAGAGAGGTTTCTATACGGGGACCCGCTGTCCCCTTTATCTTTTCTTAAGTGGGAGGCTTTATCCCCTCTTGGGATTAAAGCGGCGTGAAGACGGATATTGCGATGAGCAGCACTGGACCGTAGACGCGGCGCTGCATTAGTAGTTTGTACAATTATTTTATGACGATACTTTTGATTCGGCGATGCATATCACGGATTAGGTGATGGATTAAGGACATTCGGGTAAAATACGAGGCAATCGCCGTCAAAGAATCGCTGGCCAAATCGATATTGAGTGTTTAGGCAGGATACCATTCCGCATATGGAGATGCCTGCAGGTTCATCAAAGTGAATAGCACAATGTTTAATTTCCTCAGATTCCGGTGATAGGGTTTTTTCTCGAAATGCCATGTTTAGTGAGGATTGATGGGGAGAGTCTAGAAAAATTGAAAGATTGGAAGAGTAGACTGGCTCAAAGGTAGGGTAAAGCTCACATCTATTAAATCTGTCGGTCAGTAATTCCTACGCCTTGATGACCGCTCAAAATCCACAAGGTATTATTGATAAGATTGAGGCGATTTCATACATTTTGTGGGGCAAAAGGTGGATGAATGACGGACCCATCGATTACAGTGATTGCTACATAAACCAAAAGCCGGAGTGGGAATGGGGGTCGGGACCTCTGCTAACAAATCAATTGTCACAAGCAGAGGTGGAGAATTATAACAAATCCAAACTCCATCCTTGCAAGGTCTTTGAAGGCGCCAAGTATTTTCCCCTCGTGGTTCGCTCGTACGGTAGAGCGAATTGTATGGTTCGAAGCTATATTTGGCAAAGTATGCTCTGGAGGTGGACCCAGCACCGAAAAGGACCTGTGGGATACAGGATGGATGTGACATTGAAATCGCGCAGAGCCTTTGGCTTTTCAAGGATGATCCGATATTCGCACGAGATTGGTGTACACCCGCCAATCGACAAAGAAGAGAATTAGTGCTGAGGACTACTCTGGGTGGAATGAAAAATCGTGCTAGCCACCTTCGATGATGCTAAGTCGGCGCCGCATTCTAGCGGTAATTCCACTATCTTCTGGCGACAGACCAACCGCGTGGGCACACGAAAAAATTGGGGGTGTATTCGGTAAAGACCGGCATGGAGAATGGATGAGGGGACGAAAACGGGTGAACGGGGTGGAGACGGAGAGATCTGCCACCACGAAAACGGGTATGGGGGGTCATGGATGCCGAAAAATAAAGGCGTTTGACGGCTACCGTTACATAACATTTTGCCTTCGCCATCAATCTTTGTAGGCCAATTCGCTGATGTTGACCCATTATGTGTCCGGCTGTGGAACATAAATTGAAACCCCTGAACACGCCGTGGAGGGGATTGTGAGCCGGTTCGTGAATCAGGAGTAAAGCGGTGGTCGTTTGTAGCGGGTTGGACGTAATGATGAAAAGTCTCCATGATTGGGGCGAGGGTGGCGAGGTGATAAATGTAAAGGAAAAATGGTGGTTATTTCTCACTTTGCTTTAGTGTGTTTGTGGTATGCATTTTAATAAACTCGCTTTCTGTGGTGGCTGAGGATTGTCGCCAACACTATGTCATCATCATAAATCCTGATGTTGATTGAATCCACGACAATCGATTTCCTTTAAAGCTAAGATGGTAATTCCCGCGTAGAATGCGGTGCTGGGGAATGCGAAGAGACTAATTTAGACGGATGGTCTGCCAACACCGATGTCGTTGTCGGTTGTGTGGAAACAGGACCGACGCGCTTGTTGAGAGAACGATACCGCCTTTGCGGGTGTGCTTTTATTCGAAGAATCAATCATGATCTACGTGCGGATAATAAGTGAGGACCAAGGGTTCTATTGTGGGTAAGTTTGCTAATGGTGAAGGTGTTCGCTTATTATTGGAAATGGACTCACGTATTGTATTCCCATGCTCTTTCTAGTTTGATGCAAAATATTACTTTTACTTGGCTACGATGATGACATTCGGAGGTGCTTATTTTGGATGATCGATGTCAGATTGGGTTCGATTGCATCGGAAATGTAGTGGGTTTATAGCTGCATAATTTGCTATTCATTGCGGCGATGTTTATTTTTTGATTCAATTCCTGATCACGCTTGTCTTTTGGTTGAAACCAATTTTCAAGACTTTTTAATATATCCTTTATTTCCGCCAAAAAAAAAAAAGATTTTCTTCAAAGGAAATATTCGTGCTTTTTGAATTTTGTGATGTTTGTTTTTTATTGATCTATGACTTCCAATCGATTCTAAATTTAGATGTTAAAAATTTGATCAAACACTACTTTTCAATATTAAACCATGCTATTTATTAAATTTTATGTTGAACGAAAGTTATCAATTTTGTAACTCTTAAACATATTTTTATTGAGAAGATTGTATATTCGGGTAGCACCAATAATTATATCATGCAATAGCTGAGACCATCGAGACCAATGTAGGACCACGAAAGTGATGATTTTGATAATGATATGATACTCTAATAGATACTAGACTTTTAAATTTCAATTAAGATAATTTCTAGCGATATTCTTACAAGTATGATCATAAAAAAATAAAAAGTTAGAATAATCACTTTAAAACGTCGAACTTCTTGAAAAAGGCCGGGCTTTTAAATCAAGGATAGTTATACGCTGTCGTCCATATTAACCACCATTTAAAGTTTTGAAAAAATTTTGATATGTGATCGGATGATGAGAGCAAAATGAACCAACATGATTTATAAGGAAGTATTTCAAAATTTATTAAAAAACATCTTTCAAACTTGGATAATTTAGCAATGTACACATTTTTTATATTTTGAGCACAAAACGATTTCTACTTAAAAGAAAAAAAAAAAGAATCATGCAACATTAAACGGAACGAAAAACAATTGTGGTATATTAAAAATGAAAGGAAAAAAACAACGGATAGAAGTACAAAAAGAAAACGACAAAACTCATATGAGGCAGCTCTACGATGCAGTATTTAGATACAATTTAAAGACAAATCAATTCCCAATTCTCCCAAAACGTTAAAGCAATAATATTCAAATTATACGCTTCACCGTAGACCGCCTCTTACGCAAATACGCCTCAAAGAAAATATATAAATTAACTATTTCTACTTTATTTAGTACAAAACGAGCACACATCTTTTTTTCAAGAGAAATTATTATAACAAATCTAAAATATCATATTCATGTTAAATTAATAAGTCGTAAGAACGCGAATGGTGATATAAGCATTTTACAATAAAACGCAATAGCTGTCAAATCTGAAATCAGCTTTTAATTGAAACAAAAAGATAACTCGTAAAAGATAAATCCTAAATCAAATTAAATATTTAAAAAAGTCAGGTCATAAATAATGTAATACAGTTCCCATCATTTGGAGGACTAACTGTAAGGCTCAAGATTAAATTGTCCCCCACGTTCCACTACTGAAAATTAATCAAAGTCAATAATTGTTGGGTACTATGAATATTGTATTGAGATTTGTTTATATTATAAAAGAATTTTATGGTTTAAAATAAATTTCCAAAAAAATTTGTAGAATGGTTAAATAAGTCGTTTGACTGACAAGCAATGTGAAATTAATAAATTATAGAACAATTATTCAATGGCATATATTAGGTAAAAACAAAAGAAAAGTGATTTATGTTTCTCTATCAATAAAATAATGGGATTTTGATAATTTTACCTATAATTGCTTAATACTTTTATATGGTAAATAATGTGGTGGGTGAAGGTCAAGATTGAATATTCGTATAAATTCTTTTTATTAATCATTTACTTATAAATGGTCCTTTTTATTAATTTTTTAATCAAGCAACATTATTTGAAAGAGTCAAGCAAGGGCCGGTCACACCAACATTTGTTCGACCTCTTTCTGATTTTTTTTTTTTAAATATTAAAATTCGAGTGTTATTAGTTTTGATTGAGCATCCCAATTTATTTTCTATCAATTTTAATTCATGCTGATATTGCTGAATTTGAATTTTGAAATAATCGAACTTGATTTTTAGAGTGTATTCATGGGGTGAGGGTTAGGTACGAAGGCATATAATTCAGTGGTTCGAGAATTTTACATTTGATAAGACAAAAATATTGACAATTAGCCCTTTTTGGTCATTGTTTATTAATTTTATTCAATAAAGACATAATGTATATGTGTTTCCACCTTGTGATGTCGGTCTTCTGAGGAAATAACTATGAAATTAATCGCAAAAATACATGTTTATAATAGCCTCGCCCACTTGTTTAAGCTTCATGACCTGACTTTAATTCGTGACATTTCACTTTGGATTTTCTAAATTTTAGAAGTGTGAAAATTTTTTTGGAAACAATTGGGTTTTTATGCAAAGAGTACTTCCCACCGCAAGGCATTTTTTTTTGTAAAACCGTTTCATATGGCATCAAGTGTTATCAATTAATTAATTCATGATGATAAATAAAAATACAAATGATAAATAAAACCGTCTTGGCCTAGCTTTTCATTCAACTTCAAGTTCAGATGATTTAGACTTCTTATATTCCCTGTTTTCCTGGTTTGGTGTTTCTGTATTCTTATATACTGTAAAGGACGGAGTGATTTGTGATTCCATTATTAATTCACTTTTTTTTTTCCATAAAAAAAATATGATCGAAATTTATGTCGGCATACAGTGATATACTTATTCACATAAAATTTAAATCCATAATATAAAATTCAGACATAACCCTATCATCAAAATTAATATATTTATAATATAAGTCAAGTACATTAAACATTACTATTAATACTTTTTAATAATAATATAAATTACATCATTTAATTATTGTGATTACAATTATAATAATTAATATTTTTTGTGTAACATGTCATATCCTTTAGCTTATCAGATTAAGAAAGAGATATTTGATTTAAATTTGTCAAAAAGTATTTAAATTTATATCTCTATTTTTATAAATTTATATCACAACACTTATATTATATATTTAGTTACTCCTCCGGCTTAAGGCGCGATTAATAGTTGATTTATCGATTAATGAAATAATTTCAGACAAGATTGAATGATAAAAGCATTTTTAAGATGATGAAAGATTTTAATTCATTTATCATACCCCTTTCTTAAAATTCACTATATTATTTTAATTATTAATACGTAACTCGATCGCGAAAATACGCCAGAAAACAAGTTTGCTCAAGAATTAAATTCGATTTAATAATTTATAAAAAATAAGAATGAGTTATTTTATAAATATAATGATATCTATTTTTATATTTATTTTATGATGACTAATTTTTTTAATATAAGTCACGCCAAGGCACGTTATGTTGCAGATCGTGTGAAGCGTGTTCACGCCTTGAATATAAAATTTGTAATGATAGAATTGGCGCGACAAAACGGAGCATGAGGTGTTAGTAGGATGACGCAAAAGGCAGGTGTCATAGTGTTCGACAGCAAACACAAGCATCAAGACCAACGGCTGAAAATGACTTCCATTTGCAGCAGCCAGCCAGCCAGCCATTGGAATCATCAATAGTAAAAGATACTAATCATCCTTCACCAATCTTACGACACTTAAAATTTCCAAAGATTTTTATTAACTAGCTTTTATATTAATAATTAAAATCATAAATAAAATTAGTGGACGGAGGGAAGTAAAAAAATGATAAGGATTAAATTTAATTATATTAATTCCTAAATAACTAAATGCATTTTAATTTAAGTTTATTTTGACATTTCCTTCGATTTTTTTTTTTATTTATAAATGTTATATTCAATCTTACTGATCATGAAATGTGATACATTTGATTAAAAAAGTATGTACACCTTTAGAAAACAAAAATATAATTGATCACAAAAACTCTCTAATGGGAATTTATGTCCATATCAATAATTAATATTATTTAAAGTATTTATAAATTTATATATACACTGATTTTTATAAATTTACAAGAGACATCAGACGGCATCATTCCTTATCAGCAAGATGTCAATATTCACGCTTAACACTTTGGAGAAAGCGTAATTTACCTGCCTCATTTTATTTAAATCATCGCCTCATATGAGAAAGTTATTTTGAGAACCAACATCATTATTTATTATGATTCAGTTTGATGCAAATATAATAATATCAATCGATAAGTAGTTATATTAGTCGAGAAGATAATTTTCAGTAAATTTATACCTTCGGTGTTAGTATGGCACACTGGCGCATTAACGCATTCAATCAATAGTTTCGAGAGCCTTATATCCACAAGGGTCTTATTTCTAGGAAATTCCGTGACATGTATCCGTTAGTACATCAAACATGTCGCCGGTTGGTGCTTTTCGCCGGGTCTTCGAGGGTTTGTGTTCTTGTTATCGGTTGGTCACCCAAATGGTCTTGGACGCCTTATTTGATCATTACATCATTGGTCGTTTCGCTTCTGGCGCGCTCGTTTAATTCCTTTAATTATGTGGTTGCGAGCATGTGGGTTAATCATAATTGTCTGATTATATTTGGATAAGTCCACTTAGCGTTAGGTGTGCACACAAGTGAAAAATACACAGCAAAATTAAGGGTTTTAAGGACCATAACAAGATGATTTTAAGATAATAATTTTACGCTTTAAGAATATAGGTTAATATGTTTTAAATGTTAAATTGAAAATCTTGATCTATTCGGATGGTTTTAAATACATATTTAATTAATCAATTAATTACTAGTATAAATTAATCCTAAATCAATTCAACATAATAATTAAACTAATAAATAATACGCGTGATATCGTAATCCACGAAATCCCAAGACGCTGAATCTAGAAGTTACCAGATTACTAACCTCAGTAGAGACAACCGGATGAGACAATGGATCAACCCAAAGTGCTCTAAAATATATCCCAAGTCCCAAGAACGAATCCCATGAAGGATTCTTAACAATGAATTTATTTTAATAAGAGAGAAAACCAAAATATTTTTTGTCACCTTTTAATTTTCCAATATTTTCAACAACACATGAAAAATTACCCCTATTTATAAAACTCATCCCATATATATAGGAATTTGGCCGATTTTTTTGGAAAAAAATTGAGAAAAATCTTTTCTTGATCATCAAGAAATCTAGAATATTATCTCATATATTCTTTTCCCAAAAATTTTTCCCAACAAAATCTTATTCTTTTATCCAACAAATTTTCAAAATATCCAAGGAAATAGGAAGTCAAGATCTTTTACTTTGAATTTATGGGATAATTACGTATTCCAAGAATACTTATTCTTTCCATAAAATCTTTTCAAGAAAATCAAGAAAATTCCTTATTCCTACAATATTTTTCAAAATTTTAAAAATATTAAAAAATATTTTCTTTTTCCTTTCATTAACCTGACTCTTATTTTGGCTATTTTTGATACTTTGAGAATTAAGATCGACATCCAAACTTAATATATTGTGCCAAATATTATTCAAAGTCCATTAATATTAATTTATTCAACTATAAAATTAATATTGAACTATCCATCTTAATCCATATTACGATTTTACTATAATATGGCCCCCATTATTTCCCGTGTTTAAGATTATTTTAGTCCATTAATTAATTAAGCCAACGAACAACTTTATATTAATTGTATCTTTATCCTCGAGTAAAGACAACATTATTATCCATACCGAAATAAATTTCCACTTGCAAGATTTGTATGATAAAGGTTCTCGAGCCCACCAAAAACAAATCAAAATGTTACATACTTGTACACAATTCTCCATATATTAAATGTCAAGAATCGTCTTGTAATTAATAATATTGCCAAGATATAAGGTATCGAATCGCAATGACTTCTCTTCCCATCATAAAGTCAAAGTAATAGTTATTAATTTCACACTCCATCCTATTTAAGGAACCCGAGATTAAGAAATAATGTACCAATCGGTCTAATTCTCAGATATTCATCAAGAATTTATCCTCCTGTAGGGTCCTATTCACCGCGATCCAAAATGCACTAAGATAATCTCTTGCAAGACAAGCCTCAATCGAGCCTTACATCAACTTTTCATGATGGTTTGTTCATTTTCATCTTTGTCAATTTGTACTTAATCATGGCAGTGAGTCGGCATTTGATCTTCTCGATCCGTATCACCAAATTAACTACAACATAATACATGCATCGGATTTATTTAACAAGTTTGCAATAAATATATATAACATTCATTCATATTTAAATGCAATAAGGATTGATAATTTATTTCAAGAATAAATAAGAAAATTCCAAGAGTACAAAGTAAAACATACTTTTCAAGATAACCCAACAATCTCCCACTTATACCAAAAGTCCTCCTTTTAAGAGCATTACAACATGTTCGCGGTTCTATGTGACATCTAACGCACCCTACAACCGAACCTAATAACAGCCCCACTTATACCAAAGTAGATCGACAACCCTTCGACACCCATTCCTTCCACATGTCTCTCGAATACTACGAGGCACCCCAGGAATGGATCTCGCTAGGTTGTCTTCCGACCAATTTGCCAATTCTATGTCTCTTCTCTAACGATTGATAAGATGGTATTTTCTATAATGTGCTTGCCGCCTTATGGGCTATGCCCTCAGAATCAACCGCCCAAAGACATCGCAGTGCACCGCGGATCGCCATCGGCAAATTTTAATGACGCCCAAGTCCACTAGAAGTTCTTTGAGCTAAACCGCTTCTTTGTCGCTTTCACAAGCAACTACATATTCCATGGCATAAATCCATGGCGATTTTACGCTTCCATGTCATGGCTCATCCCCCACGCAAAACACACTAGGTCCGAGGCAGACGAGTTGAAGTCAAATCATTAAATTGAACCGAAACCGTAACCAACGGGATTAGACCGCCCTGATCGGTAAATCCAACATTCGTCCCATGTCCTCTTTGAGATACTGTAATGTTTTTACCGCAAATCCAATGCGCTTCCTGTGGTCGCTTTGATATCTTTGCCAATACGACAAAGCAGAGTATCCTGCCTCGCCACATTGTATATATGAGGTTTCCCACCGGCAGCATAAGGAATGCCCCTTCATGTCATCCATCCCATTCTGTGTTTTGGGGACACATTTCTTTGATAGATGGATTCCATGTCCGTAGGGCACAAAACCTTTTGAAATCTTCGATGTCAATCGCTTTCAAAAATGCTATATGTAACAGGCTCACGAAGTTCTCGATCATCATTTTCCTTACGATCTCGAAAAGTGATCTTGATCCCTAGGATGTGACCGGGCTTCCCTAGATCCTTCATATATCAAACTATTTTGATAGCCATGCCTTACATCCGATAACACCTTTACATCATTTTCGGCGAGCAAGATGTCGTCAACGATAGTAATAAAAAAAAATACCAATGCGCCCACTTCACTTTTTTGTAAACACAATCTTCTAAAATTATTTTTGATCAAAACCGTAGGATTTTATAACTTGATCAAAATGACCGATTCCAAGCACGGATGTTTCGTCAAAATTTCATAAAATGGATTTTTGCTTACAAAACCAGATGCTCTCGACCTTTTTCAATGAAGCCTTCTGTTGTTGATATAGATTTCTTTCGTCAAGACTTCCATTGAGGAAAGTCGCCTTGACATCCATTTGTCATATCTCAAAGTCTAAATATCGCAGCTCAATCGACAAGAGAATGCGGATGATTTGAGCATGGCTATCGGGCAAAAAAGGTTTCCCTATAGTGATCCCTTCTTTCGAGTGTACCATTTTTGCCACTAGTCTTGCTTTAAAGGTTTCAACCTTCCGTCCGTCCCCCTTTTTCTTTGTATACCCACTTTCATCCAATGAAGTTTTACCCCATTAAGTGGTTCGACTAAACTCCCATACTTTTTATTGGATCCATTGAACCCATTTCGCTTCTATCATATTTGTCAAGAGTTTGCATCTTTGTCTTGGACCGCCCATTGTAGGACCATGGATCCGATTCTTTCTCCTAAGATCAAGTCCAAGACTCTCCAATCCCTAAGAATCGCCGTCGGTTTAACAACCTTCCCACCACGACGAGGTCCCAAGTGAAGGCGTGACGCTTGGTATATCATTTTGTACAACAAGAAATGGAGTTGGCCCTTAAGTTTTTCCAAGGTAATTTTTGTTAGTGAAGTATCGCTCATATAACATTCTTCCAAAAATCTAAAGTACCAAGCATCGACATTTACCTGTTGATTACGGGACCATAGAACATGCATCCTTTCGATTCCGCCGAGATACCCAATGAACAACCCATGTCCTAACGGCATCCAACTTATAGGTTGTCCAACACGTATGCGGACACCCCCAGCATCCTGATGTGTTCATACTAAGCTTTGCGCCTTGTCTGGTCCACAATTCTTCTTTTTTTTAGAACTGATTTTCTAACACTAAGTTTAAAATATAAACCGTTGTTTCCAAAGCGAACCCCGCAATCCATTTTGCAACCAAGATAACTCATCATCATCTTACCATTTCTAGAAGCCGCTCTATCTCTTCGCTCAGAACCCCCGCTTTGGTTGAGGGGTAACGGTGTACCAATCGATGCAATCCCTTCCCACATGTAGTTCAAGAATTCATCATCGAGGTATTCAAGTCCACGCCGATCGTAGAAACTTGATAGCCTTTTCCTTATGATTCTACTTGAGCCTTTAAATTTTGAATTTATCAAAGGTTTCGTGATTTATGCTTATTAGGAAAATGTATCCGTAGCGTGAGTAATCATCATCGAAAACGTAATGAAAAACTCAAGCCACCTCTAGCTTTGATTTTCATCGACCACACACGCCGCCAACGATTTATAACACTTCCTTAGCTCTAAGCCCTTGTCTCCAAAATGCCCTCTTAGAACATTTTACCATCCAAGCACGATTCACAAGTTGGAAATAGTCTCAACACAACCCGATTTTTAAATAAATATGCATAAATTTTCTAAGAATTTGAAATGAAAGCGAAAATAAAGTAACTAAGAATATAAAGATTCAAAATTTTTCATCGAGATGTGACTAAAATTTTACAAAACAATTTAAATTTAAATGCTAATACTAATAAATCAATATGAAAGTAATTTTCCTCAAGATACATCCACCTTCTCTCCATCGCACTCTTCTAATCAAAAATGTTAAATGTATGGTATGAACAAAACCACTAGCTAAAATAGGTTACCTTTATGTATTAAATATAACATACTAATAAAGTGTTCATCCACAAATAATCAAGTGTCATTCACAAATTATCACATAAAAGCTTTTCATAATTATGGACAATCATTAAATTATGCTTAATGGTTTCCCAAGGATCTATTGCAATCCCACCGGTCCTGAAGATCTCTTTGCAATCCGACAAGCATATCAAAAGACCTTTTTTGCAATCTTGGGTTCCTCGAGGACCTCTTTTGGCGCACAACATTTCCGAATTTCTTTTACAATAATCTTATAATTTCATATCATCAAATCACGCCAAGTAAATAATTTATCATATACATCACGCCATATTATATTGCACATAAAACAATTTATTCACAACCCTGCATTTAATAGAGATAAAGAAACCACACCTTAAATTCATGTCGTTATGTAGATGTATGCAAAAATCTAAATAACTTTTTAATCCTTGTTGAGAATAACTCGAGTAGTGAAAAAGTATGAAAAAATATTTTTTCACAACCTTGATTTTAAAAGAAGAAGACCTTTTATTTATAGGGTAGGAAATATAATTTTGTTAGTGAAAATTGGATTTGAATTTATCATGAAAATCTTGAGATTTGATTTTTGTAGATATATATGAATTTTAAAAATATGTCTTTTGCTGAATTTTGTTACGTAAAACAAAGAATCTTAAATTTTAAATAAATAAAATACGGATATCAAATTGTTTTGGTGGATGATTTTGAAATTGATTAAGATAAAACGATGCATCATGTATGCTCTTTTAAATAGAAAAAATAAAGACAAGGCTTGAAAACTTTATTTTAAAAATCAATATGCGAGAAATTATACTTTTTAGCTTAGAAACAGGTGCGCGTACGCATGTGTAGAAATTGAGGATTTTTTTTAGAAAATATTTAGAATGCAAATATTTTGTAAATATTAAAAAGATAAATTTGAATTTTAAAAATATTGAAAAAATTATCTTGATGAATGCTTTAAAAATAATATAACTAACTTGAAATTTTCGGTGTTAGCATGTGTTCAATCCGAGAGACCCAATGAACCATCTTGAACCAACCTTCAATCATTTTTTTTTGGTTAATATGACCTAATCTTAGGTAAAAGAAGTGTTTCGCTCACGTGGTCTAATGCTTTTACATGAAATAAGTAGATGTGTTATATGATTTTTGTGAGTGGTGAGCATAGTTAATAATATAGAGATTGTTCCGTAAAAATTCCATGCATAGATAATCACATCGCTATTTAAAAAACAAGAATATGCTTATTAAAACGAACATAATATCCATCGACAAATAGTTTAGAAACCGAAACAAGGTTTTTTTTCAAAACAAGAACATAAAGAACATCTATCAAAATTAAAAATTGGTCTTCAAAAGACAAGGCATCGCCTCCCATCGCTTCAATGCCACTCGCTTTTCATCGCCTTAGCGTGATGAGGATCTCACTTTCCACTAAGTTGTTTCGTTAGCTTGAAACCCTCAGAATGTGAAACAAACATGATCGGTGGGTCCCATATCCACTACCTATGAATGGGCAAAGATATCCGGCCAAAACAAGTTTCAACAACTAAGGAGCGAGATTTACCTTTTTTTCCATTCCTTTTGGGATTGGGACATACGACCTCCAATGTCCTTCTTCACCGCATTGAAACATTTTTTCCTTTGGTTTCTTTTGACCTTTAGCCAACTGGCCTTCTTACCCTTTTTTCTTAGTGGCTTTGCTTTTGATCGGACTATTCATCTTCTCAACGATCTTACCCACCATTGGTCTAGATTCGAGAGAAGTTTCTAGTCACCAAAGCTTCGCCTTCGTCCCCAAGTGTTTTCATCGCCTCCAAGATCTCTTGCAGAGTATCCATGGTAAAACATGTGATCACTCATCACAAAAACCACAAAGAGAACCTCATTAAAAGCACCTTGGAAGAAAGGGGAACAAAGAATTTGATTTGAGCCTCATCACAAGCATTTCAAGCAAGGTAAGCAAGTTTTTCAAAATGGAGTCTCGATCTTGAGAATGTGATCCTTACTATGCCTTCATCATTTTCACACACCATTTTGATGAAGCCTTTGGCCATATTGCTCGAGGAAAAACATCTCCTCAAGACTTTGTACAATTTCCGTAAGTCGAATCAACCCCGATGAACGAAGTCTCAAATCATCGATGCTGAAGTCAAGATTACGAAGTTTCATTGATTCGCTTTGTTTGCTCTCATTTTTTTACAAACATCTTTCCACTTGATGACCTTTCGTTGGTTTTTCGTGTTTTTGTCCACCAAGAACCCAATGATGTTTTTTTTTGCAAAGAGGACAAAAAGACATATTACGCTTCCAAATGACATAGTTTTCACCCGGAGTTGGTGTTCTTTGAGCATATATTTGCCAATTAAAAGGTTTTACATGATGATATCAAAATAAACATACATCTTGTGTCAATATCCGGATCAACACTAAGAAAATCACATAATTCGATCACATGATTCATATTAAAATCTCAAAAAAATATGAACATGCATCACCCAACATTCAAAACATATTTAAATGAGCCTCATTAGGAGGGTCATCATTTAAATCACATTCAAGCAGACATAAAACAAGAACAATTACAAACCTTTAATTTCAAAAAATTAATAATCGCCTCATTTGACCAATATAAAATTGACAGGACTTCGTGAAGTATATATGCATATCAATTTTATATCTAAGTAATAACCATGATTAAATACAGAATTACTACTTCGTTTTGATCGAGCCTCGTGGGAGGGTCATCGTCCCCACTAATAATAATTCACAATCATCCTTTTGAGAATTTATTCATGTGAAAGCTATCTTTTGACAAATCTTATAGGAATTTTCTCCAAAAGATTTCACAAATAAATAAATCATGGAGGTCAAAATTAATTCGATTCAAAACTAAATTAATTATTAAAACATACTTAGTAATTTTTTGAATTTGAGATTTTTCGTTGAGCAATTCTCATGCAAACACATTTAAACAAATTAAATAAAGCATAAGAGAAAAAACAACAATAAATCAAGCAAAGCGTAAAATAAACATATTGGACACATATTATCCAACCGGCCATGGTTTGATTTTCCTTGGCTTGATCTTTGAAGAAACACCGCCTTGAATTTCTCCCACTGCTCGTCTCGAAAAGAATTCCATCTCGAACGCCACGCCAAGCAACGCAATGCGATGCACGCCGCATCCGCCGCCACTTGTCCGAAGCGCCATCGCCAGGCGCTTAGGCGCAGCCGCTGCCGCCCATATGGTTGTTTTGGCAGACGCAGGTTTGGTTTGCGCCGCAGCTGGCTGGCTTCGCTTCGCCGTGATTCGCGGCTTCGCCGCCATCGCCCCACGCTGCTGCCTATCGCCTTTATCGCATTCGCCCCCGCCGCCAAGGCCCGTTCATGTCGTCGCCGTCAAGGCCCTCGTGACGCTGCGTCGGCCGATCCCGACGGCTGCGGCGCTAAGCCCGCATCAAAGTGATGTCGTCAAGGCCACAGATGCTCCCCTCAAGACGGTCGCGCGACTTCACGCCGGCCACGCATTTGCCTGTTCGATCCATTTTAACTCCTCGTCGCCTTTCATCTTCGATCAAAGTTACAATTTATTTAGCTAAAAAATAAATACACCTAAATCTAGCTAGTCTATTACAATCGATTAAATCAAAATAGCCTAATCTACTTCGTGGATTTTTCACGAGAAAATAAATCCTAACTAGTGGAATTAAAAAAACACATTCATACGCAGAAAATTAAACACATTAAATACAATGACAATTAGATACCCGCAAAACAGTATCTAACAATTCTATAATCCAATTTTCAATTTAATGTCCAACATAATTTAAATAACAATTTAAAAAGTCGAGCTCTAAAACCGTAGCTCGATACCGCCTTGTCGGGAAATTAGGGGGTGCCCGGATCTATTCGAGATGATTTTAAATACATATTTAAATTAATCAATTAATTACTAAAGATGAATTTAATCCTAAATCAATTCAACATAAAAAATAATAAGCTTAATAAACAATACATATGACACGTAATCCACGTAAATCCTAAGCATGTGGAATCTAGGAGCTACAAGATTACTAACCTCTTTGTAGAGAACAATCGATGAGACGATGAATCAACCCAAAGAACCTTCCCAAATATGTCCCAAGTCCACAAACGCAATCCGGTGGGAGGATTCTCACGAACGATTTTAATAAGAGAGAAAACCAAAAATATTTTGCCACCACCTTTGTGAATTTCTAATATTTTCAACACATGGAATTATAGTTGGGAATGAAAATTCATCCCCTATATATAGAGGGCGGACCCGATTTTTTGAGGAAAAAATAAGGAGGAAATCTTTTTTTGATCTTCAAGAAATCTTGAATATATCTCCTATATTTTTTTCTCCGTAATTAAATTTTTTCATAAAAATCTTATTCCCCTTTTATCCCAAATTTTCAAAAATTACAAAGGAAGAAGAGTCAAGATTTGACTTCTTTAATTTATGGGATAATTATGTATTCCCTAATACTTATCTCTTTCCATAAAATCTTTTTCAAGAAAATCAAGAAAATCTTTTCTTTTCCTTTATTCCTACAAATTTCAAAAAATTACAAAAAAATATTAGGCAAGAATATTTTCTTCTTTTTCATTAATTGGACTTTATTTTGGGGAATATTTGATGGGCCTTGAGAGAATTAAGATTGACCTCCAATGGACTACTATGAAGATATAATATTGGGCCAAATATTATTCAAAAGTCCATTAATATTAATTTATTCCACTATAAAATTAATATCAAACTATCCATCTTAACCCATATTACGATTTACTATAATATGGTCCTCATTATTTCCGTGTTTAAAATTATTTTAGTCCATTAATTAATTAAGCCAATGCTTTATATTAATTAATATCTTTATCCTTGAGAAAAGACAACTCAACATTATTATCCATAATGGAAATAAATTTTCACTTTGGATTTGGTATGATAAAGGTCCCCGAGCCCACCAAAGGGACAAATCAAACAAGACGCATTTCTGCAATAACGATTTCTCCATATTAAATGTCAAGATCGTCATGTAATTAATAATATTGCCCAAGATATAAGATATCGAATCGCAATGACTCTCTTCCTATCATAAGTTAAAGCAATAGTTATTAATTTCACACGATCCTATTTAAGGGACGAAGATTAAGAAATAACACACCACTGAGGTCTAATTCTTGTATATTCAGTACCGAAGAATTTATCATCCTGTAGGTCTTATTCAGCGCATCCAAATGCACTAGTATAATCTCTTGGTCAAGACAAACCAATCTGAGCCTTATACATCAACCTTTCATGATGGTTTGTTCATTTCCATCTTGGTTAGAATTTGTACTTAATTTATGGAGTTGTTAATTTGATCTTCCTGATCCGGTATCACCAAATTAACTACAACGTAATAATGCTTCGACTTATTGAACGGGTTTGCAATAAATATAAATAACATTCATTCATATTTAAATGCAACAGTGATTGGTAATTTATTTCAGTAAATAAATAAGAAAATTCAGTTTGATTATACAAAGTAAAATCATACTTTTCAGTATAACTCCAACATTAAAATATATATATATATATATATATAAGACAATATGTTTTAAAATCTATAAATGTAGAACAATCGCATCTTAATAAGGCCAAATTGGGCTGAAATGCCACGGATTTGCAATTTTGTTGTACATTTACAAAAATTTATGAACTTTTGAATGTATGATACTATATTTTCAAGAACTGTAAATTTAGAATAATTTTGCAACTCATGATACATTTTAACTTCGATTTGGGCAAATTCACACTCATTTGTCCTACATTTAAAAAACTTAAAACATATTATCCTACATTTACAAGTCAATAAAATTTTAACGTAACCCCACAAGTTATTCTAATCTAAATAACATTATTCACCAAAATTAAATTGGTATTTTAAATTTTTTTGCACCCTTTCGTACTATTGTCGGGTTCTGGGTACAAGATTTATCATGTAGAAGTGGAGGAAGGGCTAGATAAAGGAACCAAAAACTTCATAATCAAACTTTAAAGGCGTTTGGAACTCTTTCGATCGGGAATGGAGCTCCACATTCAAAAATACGTATTGAAGCGTAATCGAAATAACCTGATGACCGATCCTCGGGAAGGGGTCACACGATGTATCGGAGGGGTCCCATCTATTTGGAGCATATACTTGCAATTGTAAGTAATAATTTTTATGGATATATTATATATATATTATATTTATATTATTTAATACATGTATTTGTTAATATACGAAGGACACGTGGATCGAGTCCCATTCTCATGGAGACGTTGAACATTCCTCATCCATTTAACGTGAACACTGAGACCTCCACCTATCACCGCATGACTGAGCTACACGTAAGAAATAATAATTTTTTGTTTAATTTGGTTTGATAATTATTTTAACTAATTAATAAATAATTAAGTATTTGAAGAGGAACCTCAATTGGAGGATAAATGAGGCCCGAACCACGATTCGAGGCTCAGAGAGGCACATGCCCGCTCGGGGATGCTGGATCACAGATGTCTCTTCACCACCAGTCAATACTGATCAAATCTACCTCAAGGAGGCCGGAGTCAATAGGGGGAGGATCATCGGAGTTGGTAGAATGGCGCCCACACAGGCCTTGCGTTCACAGGGGTTGTCATCTGAGACGAGTGTAGCAATTATAGCCGATTATCATGCCAAATTTGCAGCATTGTCCGCTCACTTGGGGCTACCGCCCGACATTTTTGACAATGTTATGAGCGGAGGTCTAAATTGTTTGAGGTGGTGTTGGTCCAGCTGCCGGAGGTGGTGGAATTGGATGTGGTGCTCCATCAAGTGGTGGTCATGGTGGTGGAGGAACCAGTGGTGTCGACGAAAACCATCTTCGTTACTTCAGTGAAGACGATGAGGATGTGGGAGGCGGATGATGCCGATAATGATGATGAGGAGGAGAATGATTATTTGGTTGATGATGATTAGTTTTTTTTAAATGTTGAACTTATTTTATTTTCGACATTTTAATTTTATGTATTTTGAACATTTTTTTTATGGTACTTAATAGATTATGATTTTCTTTCATTAGTTCATTTAATTTTAATTTCTAATACATATAGTAAATAACTGGGTGTTTAAAGGGTGTGAGTTAAAGTGAGTATTTTCATTGTAGAAAATGTTACATTAAGTTTGGGATAAAAAAAATGGAAATAGTTACATTAAGTATGAGACTGAGGGAGTAAAACATTTTTTTAAAAGAAGTACGTAGTTATATATTTTTAATTTCATAAATTTATACAAAATGCATTTCTAATCCTGATTCGATTAATTGGATGTGGTATGAGATTGATGATCGATCACCGTTATCAACCATTGAAGATTACACAATTCCAATGTTCACAAATTGCACAAATTATACTAGAAGGAATAGATACTCAAACGCATTCAGGAAATTTTAAATCGCTTTTATAGACTTAACATCTCAGAAATTCAAATATGATATAAATTGAGAGCGAATGAGGAGGAATTGAATGAAGATGAAGATGAGAAATGAGGATGAAGACAAGAAAGAAGATGAAGAATAATTAACTTTTTATTTGTATCCACATTGAGAATCATTTTAATGTTAATAATTATTTACATATTTATATTTTTTTATTAGATAATTTTAGCTAAAATTATAAATAATACTCCTCCGCCCCAATTTTAATCTGCATTTTTTTCATTTTGGGCGTCCCAATCTTAACTGCAAACTTCCTTAAATGAAAATACTCACTTTATCACTTTATCACATAAAATACTAATAAACAATTTTTTCTACCCCAACACTTTATCATTTTTTCTTAAAACCCGAGCACACAATAACCCACCTGTTAAGAATAGGATGGAAGGAGTAACATAATTAAAGAAGAAATTAATATAAAAGATAAATAAATTAAAATTACAATTTTAAAAGGTTACATAATATGGGTTCGGAAAAGGTTACATAAATAATTTTTTTTTAAAATTTAAATCCAAAGAAAATTAGAAATTTTGAGCTAACATAATTAGAAATAGAATTTTTGAACCCCCAAAGGTTGGTCAAGTGGTGTAGGCTTGAGACTTAGGAGTATGCTCCTCTCTAGGTCTCAGATTCAAAATCCTTTAGGTGCGATCAACTCTTGAGATGAGTTAGTCTATACAGAGCTTGCTCTGGCTTGAAGTGGGCACCCCGCTAATGGATGATGGCCTGGGTCCCCGAATTAATTGGCCTTTAAGTACGGATAACCGAAAGCTAAAAAAAAAAAAAAAAATACAATTTTTGAAATAGTATAATATAATATAATTAGAATTTATAAATAAAAAAATTAATTATAATTTTGAAAGATTTGAAATTAATCAAAATACATATATAGAAAAAATTGATTAATTTTTTTTTAAAAAATTGTGTAAATTGAATACATATACAATTAATATTGTAAAATAAACGAAAGAAAGTAAGTAGCAAAGTGAGCAAGCTTCTGCCGAGGCGCCCACCGGCGCGCGTTCGATCCCTCCCGAGAGCGAAATTTGCTATCTATTTGGGTTAATATTTAAATGGTTAAATGGATTGGGTTGTTCGAACTTGTGCCACTAGAAATTCAAAATTTATGTCCAAAATATGTAAAAAATTTAAAAAAATTCTTTACCTAAATTTTTGTCGCAATTTTTGGTAGTTGTTTAAGACCGCTTTTGCCGTCAGAAATTTACTTACGGCGATTTTTTCGATGAAAACTTGACCGAATGAAATTGATCTTGGTATATTTGCGACGTTTTTTTTCTCTGTCGGCCGCGGCTTACTTTTATATTAATTTATGACGGTTTTTTCGTCGTTAGTTTTTTCAAGAAAGCCCTTTTTATTAATGTATATTTGACTTTATAAGAACGCGTGTATGATTGAAAATTATATTATTAAAAAACACACAAATATGTTATTGTAAAATATAAATATGTGTTAATATACGAACAAAACAATACTTTCTATTTAATCTATTTTCTCTCATATTTATCCGCTTATCCTTCTTACCTACGACTCAATCGCTTTAAGAAAAAAACTCAAATCGCCATATTACACAATTGATTAATAAAAAAACATCATTTATTCTCATTATCATGAAGTAATACATAATTGTTCTTACAACAATACATATTTGTGTTTGTAGTAATAAAAATTAAGATCGAATTTCATTTTTTTTTCGCAAACTTTTTAAGAAAAATAGATTGGCGATCCCACAAATTTTCATTTTCATTTCAATTGAACTAATATTGCATATGTGAAATACGAAAATCTCTCTTGAAACAAAATGTTATATGCAGTGGAAAGTGGAAACACAAGTCACAACATCGATCGAAGACCATATGTCCAAAAAGTCTTCTTTCTTTAATTATAAGGTTAAATATATATTCATACACAGATATACGGCCTAAATATATATAATAAGAGAGAGAAAATAAGAGAAGAGAGAAACAGAATGGACAGATCAGAGAGGAAGAGGAAGAGGGCGGAGAAGGTGGAGGCTAAGAAGGCCGATGATCAGATGAAGGGCAAAGAAGAGGCGGCGGCGGAGGCTGCTCCTCCGCCGACGGAGGAGGAGGTGGAAGAATTATTTGCAATCCTGAGAAGGATGCGAGTCGCTGTCAAGTACTTCGAGAAGGAAGGTAAGAGTGGCGGCGATGACACGCCGGCGGTGGAGGCGGTTTCCGACGGAGGCGGTGGGAAAAGGGCGGCGGTGAATGGCGGATTGGATCTCAACGCTGTGCCGGAGGCGGAGAGTAGTAGTTTAATATAATAATAATAATAACTGTGTACAAATTAACATGTTAATCTACGACCTGCTTTTTAATTTTGAATCTTTATTAATGTTCGTCTTTTTTTTTTTCGTTTTTCATTTGAAGCCATGTTCCGATTAACTCTTTTTTTAAAATATATGAATAAAAGTGTCTAATATGCCCATGTGGAATTTTCAATATATCTTATAGTGGCAAGAAAGCGATCATTTTGGCTTATTTAATACAAAAGAAAATTCAAGAGAAAAGACAATTAGAAAAGCTGGAATAAGAAAAGTCAATTTGTTAGCAAGTAAAAATAAATTGCACTATTTGTAGAAAAAACTAGCTAGTGGATCAGAGGTGTATAACACGTCGTTGTCGTTGGATATTTTTATTATTCCACGCATACTCCATTCATATTATGGAATCTAATAATTACTTAAATAAATCGTGGATGTAAAATTTGGTTTAGGTGGTTACCGCCAAAATCAATTTTGTCAAAATCGATGGAAAAAATCATTTCATTGCTAGGTGTTGCTTGGTGCGATTTAGCGGGCCTAGGCAATTTTTTTTTTTAAAGACCAATACTCAATAATAAAAAACTCATCGCTTAGCGGTTTCTAGATGAGTTTAATTCTTCTTCCCACTTCGCACTCCATGAATGAGAAAAATCTGGTGTTGTGAAAAATCGGATCGACAAAGACACTAAATTTTTAAATTCTATCATATCCGATTATTGCACTAAAAATGAAATTACTCATGAAAACATCAATCGCTAAACCCCACAAATGTAATGATGTTCTTTGAAAAAAAAACATAATACCGAAAGAAGCATCAAGGACCATGATTGTTGAAGTTGATTTGCAAAAGAGATTTTTGGGCGTATAATCAATATTAAGGTATTTACTCTCGGAATATATCAATGATGACAAAACCACAAGGGAAAACACCATATGAATTTTGGAATGAAAGAAAGTCTCTTGTCACTTTCTTTCATGTTTTTGGTTGTAAGTGTTTCGTACACAATAATGGTAAAGATCAGCAAGACTTTTGACATCAAAGCTGATGAAGGGATATTCTGAAGTCGGTAGAGCTTTCAGGGTTTATAATTGTAGGGCTCTTATTGTGGAAGAAACACCTTATGTCAGATTTGATGAATCTATTTGTGTTCATAGAAAATAGAAAGATAAATTAGGAGAACTGTCCAAGAGAGTCACCAGATTGAGTCTGAAGGACAAAGCAGCCGAAAAGCAATCAAAGAAGCCAAGCATTGAAACTGAATTTATCAAAGTCACTACATATGGATGGAGTGATTCTGAATCTAAAGATGATTCTCAGGCCAAAGGGACTCAGACCGCTGATCCTCAGGGAACTTCATCACTAGCTGAAAAATCACCTGAAAATGCTGATCATCCTAAACACACCACAGTTCAACATCGTAAGTAATACCAATGAAAATGTGGTTACAACCGAGCGCGCTCTGAATCTACCAATCAAGGGGAACCAATATCATTGCAATTTTCCAATTGTAAACCCTCCTTGTGATGATGATTCTTTCTTTCCTCTTGTTTTTTCCCGAAGCCATCGAGGTACCTATTGCTAGTGACTCACCCTAGTAGATGAAATCTCTATCGGCGGGGGAACTTCTAGGAGAAAGTGGTTAGATAGTCATCCAACTAGCATGATACTTTGAGATCCATCCTCGATGAAGTCAAAACTATAAGGTTTCATGGAGAAAGTTCTTTGTTTTGTTGTTTTTATCCAACAAAGAGCCTACTGATATTGAAAAAGTCCTGGATGATGCAAATTGGATAGATGCCATTGTTGGGGTTATACCTGAAAGTATGCTTTTACTTTGTATAATAGACTGAATCTTTTACCATTGTTCCTTTAAATATGAATGTATGTTAATTATTTATTGCAAACCGCTCAATATTAGTACACATATCAGATTGTAGTTAATGTGTTGATACCCCATCACGTAAGATCACATTAACAATTCCTTGTAAATAAGTACATTTTCACAACCTAGATGGAATTGAACACCCATTGGTAGAGGTTGATGTGTAAAACTCAGATTGACATGTCTTGACCAAGAGATTACACTAATGCATTGTGATGTGTTGGGGAATAAGTTGCACAGATCTATTCGGGGTGAATATTTAAATACAAATTTAATTCAATAATTATTACTAGCATGAATTAATCCTATATTAATTCAAATAATAATTGCAACAACATATCATGCATATAAAAAACCACGTAAAACCTACGCATACGGAATCTACTAGAACTTACGTGAACGCATTCCTGACGGCAAAGGACTTCGGTTGACGGACTAACCAAAAGGACTTCCCAAGTATTCCCTTAGCCCTTGCTCAACTATCCTTGGAAGGACACTTGTCGAACAATTAACAAAAAGGAAAAATAAACTTTGTTGCACCAATTTATGTGAATTTGTTAATTTTTCCAAAGACATGGAATCAGTATTGAGAATGAAAGAATCATCCCCTATTTATAAAGTGAGAGGTGGTCGATTTTTCAAGAGAAAACAATGTGGGAAAAGACTTTTCGATCACCAAGAAATCTTGAATATATCTCCTATATTCTTTTTTCCCATAATTAAAATATTCCACAAAAATCCCACCTCCTCAACAATATGGATTTTCAAAATTAATGTGTGCAAGAATCCAAGATTTGATCTTCTTGAATTTATGAGATATTCTTGTATTTCAAAAATACATATCTTCCATAATATCTTTTCAAGAAAATCAAGAAAATCTTTCTTGCCACTATATTTTCAAAATTTCAAAATTCTCTTATGAAATAACTAAGTGGGAGATTTTTGAATTTAATGAGATAATCTTGTATTCCAAGAATACATATCTTCATTCCATAACAAAAATTCAAAGAAAATCTTTTCTCCCAACTTATTCATAATTTTCTAAAAATTTAGAGGAAAAATAAGCAACAATATTTATTTTATTTTAATCACATTTTTCGCTTATTGGACTATTTGTTGGGCTACTCAAATTTTTAGGAGAATTAAGATTGGATTCCTTCTAATGGACCTTGAATATCTAATATTGAGCCACAATATAATTCAAGCCCATAAATATTAATTAATCCCACTACATAATTAATATTGCACTATCCATCTTAACCCATATTACAAATTGATATGGCTCACTCATTATTATTTCGTGTTTAAGATTATCTAGCCCATTAATTATTTCAAGCCAATAAATAGCTTTCCACTAATTAATATCTTTTATCCTTGGTCAAGAAAATCGGTTCAACATTATTATCCATACCTAAAACTAATTCCACTTGCAAGATTTGGTATGATAAAACTTATGAACCTCCCAAGAGGGCAAATCGAACAATGCATATTGCAATAATTCATTCTTCAGATAAATCTTAGCAATCACACGTGACTAATAATATTGCCCAAGATAAAAAGTATTAAATCTCTTTGATTCGCTACCCATGATAAGTCAAAGCAATAGTTACCAATCCCACGTGATCCTATTTAAGGGACGAAGGTTAAGAAATAATGAACCACCGAGGTCTAATTCTTCCTTGTTCATTCTCAAGAATTTATCCTCCTCAGAGGGTCCTATTCAAATTCATCACTATGCACTAGTGTAATCTCTTGGTCAAGACAAACCAATCCCCGCCTTACACCTCAACCTTTCGCTATGGGTTGTTCATTTCAATCTAGGTCGTGAATGACGTATTTTTTTAGTTACAATGGACGTTAATTTAATCTTCACGTGACTGGTATCACTAAATTAACTACAATGTAACACATCTAATTATTGAACAGCTTATCAAGAAATATATGTAACATTCAATGATATTTAAAAAGATCAAGATAAACAATTTATTTCAATAAATAAGTCCGAAATTCATTTTTAGATTATACAAAGTAAAAGCATACTTTCCAAAGATAATCCCAACAATCTCCCCTTATACTCAAAGTCTCTTTTAAGTATACTACAACATGTCTCACAGTAGTCCTGTGACATCTAATGTCACCCACACGAACCTAATAATTTCTCCCACTTATACTCAAAGCCCAGATAACCCAACCGGCCTTGACACCCATTCCACTCACATGTCTCGAATGTATTCCAGGCGCACGCTTTTGTGAATGGATCCGCTAGGTCATCCCTCGACGCCTATCTTTGCCACATCTATATCTCCTCTTAACGATTTCGTATAAGATGTCTTTAAACTAGTGTGCTTTGTTTGACTCGTGGACTCTTGGTTTTCTTGAATTTGCAACCGCCCCTAGCGTATATTGCTTGACAAATTCAACACCATCCAAGTCCACTAAGAAGATCTAGAGCTCCAATCGGTTCTTTCATCGCTTCACAAGCGACTACTTACCCGACTTCCATGGTTGAGTCAAATATGCATTGCTTACACTTTCGTCCATTTGATGGCTACACTTCCCAAAATGGAAACACACTAACCAAAGCAGATAATTTATGGAATCTAAATCGATTGGAAATCCGAGTCCGTGTAACCGGCTGGGGATTAGAGTATCCGATGATAAATCAACATTCTATCCCGAGTTCTTTTTTCGACACTTCGTAATGTTTTTAATCGTCGATCAATGCGCTTTCCTCGGGTTACTTTGATATCTTGCTACCATGCCTCGCGGCGTATATCCGGTCTAAATACGTGAGATTGCATACATAAGGTTTTCGGCAGTACCAAGCACAAGGAATGCCTTTCATGTCATCTATCTCATTTTGCGTCTTAGGGGACATTTTCTTGGATATATGGATTCCAAGTCTGAAAGGTACGAATCCTTTCTTGGAATCTTGCATCTTTGAAGCGTTTCAAGATAGTGTCTATGTATGAAACTTGCGATAACCCGATCATCCTTTTCTTGCGATCTCGAAAGTGATCTTGATCCCAAGGATGTGCCGGCTTTCCCTAAGTCTTTCATATCAAACCGCTTTTGTAAACCATGCCCTTACGCCCGATCACACCTTCACATCGCTCCGATGATCACAATGTCATCTACGATAGTACTAAGAATACCAATGCACTTCCGGACACACTTTTTTATACACACAACTTTTTCAAACTTGTTTTGATCAAACCCATAAGACTTTATTACATGATCAAAACTTTGGTTCCAAGCTCGACGCCTGTTTGAGTCCGCGAAATGAACTTCTTGAGCTTACAAACAAGATGTTCTTGCCCTTTTCAATGAAACCTTGGGGTTGTTTCTCATAAGCTTACAAAGTCGAAATGCTTGAAAGAATCGATAAGAGAATACGGATGGACTTAAGATGGCTATGGTGAAAAAAAGTTTCCTCATAATCGATTCCTTCTTTTGAGTATAACCTTTAGCCACTAGTCTTGCTTTTAAAGGTTTTAACCTTCCCCGCCTGGTCCCTATTTTCCTCTTATATACTCACTTTGCATCTAATGAGTTTGACCCCCATTAAGTGGTTCGACTAGCTTCCACACTCTATTATGAAACATAGAACCCATTTTTCTTTCATTGATGTTTGCCAAGAATCTGATCCTTATCTTGGAGTGCCTCAATATATGTCCATTGGTTCGATTCGCTTTTGTCTCGGAATCAAGTCCGAGGGACTCTCCTATTCCCATGAATCTCTTGGCCGTCTAACAACCCTCCCACTACGACGAGGCTCCGCCAGAAAGCGTATCATTTGGTATATCATCTAGTACAGTTTGGCATTAGAGGTTTGCCCTCTAAGCTCATTTAAGGTAATCTCACTTCGGGGTTTCTTTGGTTCATATAGTCTTCTTCCAAAAATCTAAAGTGGGTCTGATGACCACCTTTTGATCTTCGTGACTATAGAACATACACCCTTTGTTCCTCGGGTATCCTACAAAAAATGTTTTTTAATTCGACGAGGATCAAAATTTACCGGCTTCCTTGTCCAACACGTAGGCCGGACACCCTCAAATTCTCATGTGTATCATACTAGGCTTGCGCCCGGTCCACAATTCTTTGGGAGTTTTGGGAACCGATTTGGATAGCACCAAGTTCAGAATGTAAGCCGTTGTTTCCAAGACATGACCCCGAATCGACTCGAAGATCCGCATAACTCATCATTGATCTAACCATTTCCAAAAAGAATTATGTTTTTTCGCCCGCAACCCCGCTTTTGTTGAGGGGTTCCGGTGCGAGGAGTCGATACAATCCCTTCATCAGATAAGTAGTTCAAAAACTCATTGCTGAGGTATTCGCCTCCACGATCAAATCGTAGAGACTTGATACGTTTTTCCCTATGATTCTCTGTTTGAGCCTTAAATTCTTAGAATTTCTCAAGGGTCTCAGATTCATGCTTCATAAGGAAAAATGTAACCGCATTCTTGAGTAATCATCAATAAAAATACTCATAAACTCCTCTTGCTTTGGTTGACATTGACCACATACATCCATGTGAACGATCTCTAACACTTCTTTGGCCCTATCCCTTGGCTCCAAATTCCCTCTTGGTCATTTTTACCCTCCAAACATGATTCGCAGTTGGAATTTGTTCAACTTGGAGACGCCTCCAAAGAACCATCTTTCACCAACCTTTGGATCCTCTTTTGATTTATATGACCTAATCTTAGATGCCAAAGAAATGTTTCGTTCACGCTTTTTTTTCCTAAATAGTTGATGTGTTATAGGATGCATTTCGTGAGTGGTGTGCATAGTTAATTGATAGAGATTTTCCATCAATGTCCCGTAATAGATACACTCATCATTTCAAAAATGATGTCATTCTTATTAGAAGAAACTTAGTGTCCTTTAATCAATTTTAGAAACCGAAAAGTGAATTCTTTCTAAAACCGGGAACATAAAGATAATCTCACAAAAACTTTATCTTCAAAAGATAGGTGCACTTCTCCCATCGCTTCAATGCCACTCGTAGATCGCCCAAAGTGATGAGGTTCTCACTCCCAATAAGTTGTCGGGTCCGCTTTGAACCCCGGAAGCCAACATGATTAGTGGATCTCGTATCAACCACCCACTTAATGAGAAGTATACGCCGCTAAACAAGTTTCAAATAACTAGTGCGTGAGAATTACCTTTCTTTCCGTCCCTTTTGGGGTTGGAACAGCAAAACCTCCATTGTCCTTTCTCACCGCAGCTTAAGCACTTCCTCTTTGATTTTCCTTGACACAACAAGCATTCTCATCTTACTATCGCCCTTGGCAATAGCTTGAGTTTTATTGCTTATAGCCTTTTTGTCCTCTTTCTTTATCTTGCCTACCCTTGCCTAGAAGATGAAGACGGACCACTTGTCGCCAAAGCTTGAGTTTGGTGCCTTATCATCATTTCGCCGAGACTAAAAGCTTGCAACAAATTAGCTAGCGAGGTCAAAATGCTCAAAAACTTTTTGGGCAGAGAGTGAAGTACCAAATTCATCCGAGTCTCCGGATCATAACTGCGACTCGTAATCTCAAGTTTGTTCGGATGGGCCATCTATTTTGAGGATCGTAATCCCTTACGAAGTTTGCCCTCCACCATTTTCAAATATTTATATCTCTCAAGAAGGTGATCCGACGAGTCCCGCATGTTTTGACTCGTCACTTGGCTCATCTCATTTTGGTGTGTCAAGAATCCACTTGTGCTTTTGTGCTAGACAATTATAATTTTTCGCTTCCAATATAGTTTCCATACATATTATATTGACTTTAAGTATAATAACAAAGATTAAAAGGTAACGACATACTTTGAACTCAAATAAACAACTATATGCAATAGCACAAGTATATCACAAGATTCGATCACATGCATCATATTTAAAATCTCAAAAAAATATGAACATGATCACCCAACATCTCAAAACAAAGTTAAATAAGCCACGTGGGTGGGTCATTATTTAAACACATTCAAGCGGTTACAAACAAGAACAATTCATAAAAACTTTAATATCTAGATTAATAGTTGGTTCTACTTGACCAATATAAAATTGAAAGGGACTTCGGGAAGTATATGCGATCAATTTTATACCTAAGTAATAACCATGATTAAATACAGGATTACTATTTTACTTTGATCGAGCCTCGTGGGGAGGGTCATCGCCGCCACTAGTAATAACCCTCAATCATCCGCTTGGAATTCATTCATGTGAAAGCTATCTTTTGACCGTCCCGGGGGAATTTCTCCAAAAGAATTCACAAATAAATAAATCATGGAGGTCAAAATTAATTTAATTTTATTATCCTAATAAAATTGTCAATTAATTATTTAAACATACTTAGTAATTTTGAAGGTGAGATTTTTCATTTGGGCAACTCTCATGCAAAACACATTTAAACAAATTAAATAAAGCATAAGATAGCACAAAATAAATCAAGCAAAAATGTAAAAATAAACATATTGGGCACAAATTATCCAATTGTCATGGTTTGATTTTTTTGGCTTGATCTTGAAGAAACACGCCCCAATTTCTCCCACTCGCTCGTCTTCGAAAAATACTTGCCTCAAACGCCACGCCAAGCAAAACAATGGATGCACGCCAGATTCGCCGTCTGGCTGCCTAGACCCATTTCTCGGCTTTTTCGCTCGGCCGGTCCCTCCGTTCTCCAAGGTTTCGACACGCCGGGCATCGCTTAGAAGGCCGGGCTTTGCGCATCCACGCGCCGAAGATTCACGCATCCGCCTTCGCCGCTTACGACCGGGCCATGCGTCCGTCTTGTTTCTCAAATCCGCTGTCCTAATTAATGCACGACCGCATCGCATGCAACTAGCGCCGCCAGCACGCGTCTCGTTTTTCGCGCTGCTGCCGTCGCTTACCTCGCGCTTCGCGGCCAGTGCCGCCCGCGCCGCGCCTGGTTTACGGATTTTGTCCTTAAATCTTTCGCCTTTCGTTCCCGATCCGGTTACAATTTATTTACAAAAAATAAATAAACCTAGATCTAGACTAGTCTATTACATTGATCAAATCAAACAAATCATATTCTACTCGTGGATTTTCTCACGAGGCAAAAAAAACCGAACGAATCAATTAAAAACCACGCTTTATATGCATGCATAAATAAACACATTAAAATCCATGACAATTGGATACCGCAAAAACAGATCTAACAGTTATACTATCCAATTTCAAATTTAATGTCCGCGAATTAAATTACAATTTAAAAAATTCAGAGCCCGAAACCAAGGCTCTGATACCAGTTGTTGGGGAATAAGTTGCACAGATCTATTCGGGGTGAATATTTAAATACAAATTTAATTCATTAATTATTACTAGCATGAATTAATCCTATATTAATTCAAATAATAATTGCAACAACATATCATGCATATAAAAAACCACGAAAACCTATGACGCTAATCTACTTAGTTTACGTGAACGCATTTCCTGGATGGCGTTGACTTCGGTTGGACGGACTAACCAAAAGGACTTCCCATGTATTCCCTTAGCCCTTGCTCGACTATCCGGTGGAAGGACACTTGTCGAACAATTAACAAAAGGAAAAAATAAACTTTGTTGCACCACTTATGTGGATTTGCTAATTTTTCTAGCACATGGAATTGTGTTGAGAATGAAAGAATCATCCCCTATTTATAGGTGAGAGGTGGTCGATTTTTTCAGTAGAAAAACAATGTGGGAAAAGACTTTTCTTGATCACCAAGAAATCTTGAATATATCTCCTATATTATTTTTGCCATAATTAAAATATTCCACTAAAATCCCACCTCCTCAACAATATGGATTTTCGAAAATTAATGTGTGCAAGAATCCAAGATTTGGATCTTCTTGAATTTATGAGATATTCTTGTATTTCAAGAAATACATATCTTCCATAATATCATTTTAAGAAAATCAAGAAAATCTTTCTTGCCCACTATATTTTCAAAATTTCGAAATTCTCTTATGAAATAACCAAGTGGGAGATTTCTTGAATTTAATGAGATAATCTTGTATTCCAAGAATACATATCTTCATTCCATAACAAAATTCAAAGAAAATCTTTCTCTCAACTTATTCATAATTTTCGAAAATTTAGAGGAAAAATAAGCAACAATATTTATTTTATTTTAATCACCTTTTTCAGTTATTGGACTATTTGTTGGGCTACTAAGGGGGCCTTTAGGAGAATTAAGATTGAACCTTCTAATGGACCTTGAATATCTAATATTGAGCCACAATATAATTCAAGCCCATAAATATTAATTATTCCCACTACATAATTAATATTGCACTATCCATCTTAACCCATATTACAGTCAATATGGCTCCCGATCATTATTTCCCGTGTTTAAGATTATCTAGCCCATTAATTATTTCAAGCCACTGAAATATCTTTCCATTAATTAATATCTTTTATCCTTGGTCATGGAACGGTTCAACATTATTATCCATACCGGAAACTAATTCCACTTGCAAAATTTGGTATGATAAAACTTATGAACCTCCCAAGAGGGCAAATCGAACAAGCGTACTTGCACACGATTCTTCGTATTAAATCTTAGCAATCACATGTGACTAATAATATTGCCCAAGATAAAAAGTATTGAATCTCTTTGATTCGCTACGCATGATAAGTCAAAGAAATAGTTACCAATCCCACGTGATCCTATTTAAGGGACGAAGGTTAAGAAATAACGAACCACTGAGGTCTAATTCTTCCTTGTTCAGTTCTGAAGAATTTATCCTCCTGTAGGTCCTATTCAGTGCATCAGTCATGCACTAGTGTAATCTCTTGGTCAAGACAAACCAATCTGAGCCTTACACCTCAACCTTTCGCGATGGGTTGTTCATTTCCATCTAGGTCGTGAATGGCGTACTTTTAGTTACAAGGGACTGTTAATTTAATCTTCTGTGATCTGGTATCACTAAATTAACTACAATGTAACACGTACGAATTATTGAACAGTTATGCAGTAAATATATGTAACATTCAATGATATTTAAAGCATCAGTGATAAACAATTTATTTCAGTAAATAAGTCTGGAAATTCAGTTTCGATTATACAAAGTAAAAGCATACTTTCCAGTATAATCCCAACATGATGCGCTGAAGTACACCTACCGAGAGGATAAATTCTTCCGTACTGACTTGCAGGATGAAGAATTAGACCTCAGTAGTTGTTGATTTCTTAATCTCAGTCCCTTAAATAGGATTGTGTGTAATTAATATTTATTGCTTTGATCTATGTTGGGTTTAGAATCAAATAACGTTTCTATACTTTGTATTTTGGGAAATATTATTAATTACATGACAATTGCTAAGATTTAATACAGAGAAACGTGTGCAAGAAAATTCTTGCTTGATTTGTCCCCTTGATGGGCTCAAAAGTATTATCATACCAAATCTTGCAAGTGGAATTTGTCGGAAGTCAACCAGAAGGTGAATGTCGTAAGGAGGTAATCGAATTTGTTGCCAATATGCATTTAGATCAAGAAAACTACATAAGTTCTAAGATTATTGTCTATCAACTATCAAAAGGACATAAGAATGTGGATTTTACTCGAGAGCTTTACATAATTATGAACAATCTGAACGCTATTTTTGAGTTATGTAATAAGGGGGAAGATCCTACTCTGTACATGGCTGGTCGTGAGCAAGAGTATTTAGATAAAATTTATATAGGCTCTGTGAAGTTTGAGGCCACTTTGAACAAAAAGAACTTACAGCCGAAGTATCAAGTACTTCTGGATATTGTAAGCAAGAGTTTGATGAGTGGGTCTGGAAGTCATGAACAAGTTAGCAAGCCTAAGTTGCGGTTGATGGCTGCTATTGAAGATTCACCTTCAAAAGATTTCAACTGGCTGTAGTATTTGATCAATGTAATCAATGATCAAACCAAACACATCATATGGGATGGGGATGTTGTAAGCATCAAAGGGAAAATACAACATGCACGAAGATTGCCTTCATTTTGGAAGCATGTTTTGAAGAGGAGGACATGTTTTCTAAAATCAATGAACAAGATAATGTTCAGACAGAAATCCAAGAAAGGGCAAAGGATTATGAGAGAGAAAGCTGTTGCATCTCAGGAAGAAACAACTCAGAAAGAAACAGCGGAGGGAGAAACTGAAGAAGATATTCCCTCACCAATTCAGACAAGAAAGGGAAAACTAGCAAGTCAGAAAGTTACTGAGACCAGCTCCGTAGAAAAGAAACAAGAGAAGGGCAGAACCCTTCTGAAAATGATAAGAGAGGTTGGGGAGAAGTTGAAAACAAAGGCCTTAGCTCCTCAGAAGAAGAGAAGACTCCAAACAATTGCTGAGAAAGAGGCCAGTGAAGCTGAGGAAACTCAAACTGAGGCTCAAACAGGAATGAAATCACCTCTACAAGTTCTTGCACAAGTGGTGAAGAACATTAAAGAACATGAGGCAGAGGAGAATGTGTTCTCAGAGGTTTTGGAAACCTCTATTGGTACAGATAAAATTTCTCAAGAAATTTTCAAAGGTTCTCAGATCATTACCAAAGAGAGCCAATCTCAGGCCACAACTGCTCAACCATCAGAACCAACAGAAGCTCAGGAATCACCTGATCTTAGTCTGGTTGAATTATTAGAAGAAAAATTTCTTGATCCTTCTGACCTGCAACTCATTCAATCTGATCTCACCCTTTCTGAACCTCCAAGTTCTCCAATCTTGAAGAAGGGAGTAGCTGAAGAGACTGAGTGGAGGAGTAAGGGGGAGGGGTTTGTTCTAGACAGATATCCTGAACTTACAAACTACCCTGATCTTCAGGACATGTTCATAAGATTGAGGACAACAGTCTATATCCTGAACCAGACTCTTCCAGATATGCTGAACATAGAATCATTGAGAGGAGAAGAGTGGTGGAGTCTTTGAGATCCGAGCTTTTTTAACCGAAGTTCTCAAGGTTCAGGAAAACAAACTCAGGATCAAAATTGTTGTGTTTGATGAGCTTGTTAAGAGAAAGATTGCTGAGAAAAAGACTGCTGAGGCTGGAGAGCCAAGTTCTCACGGACAAGGGGGTGAAAGAGATCAAGGAGGACAATGAGAGAAAGAAACTGAAAAGAAATCTGAGTCTGAGAAGGACACTCAGAAAAGAAAAAAAATTTGTACAAGAGAAGGAAGCCGAGCGTAATCAAAGCATGAGATCGATACCATACAACCTCGATTTGAAGTTAAGACTCTCCAGAACCTTTTTGGCACTCATCAGAATTATGTCAAAGTTACTGAAGTATCTATCTTTAAATCTGTTGATTGTGGTATGCAAGCTGAGGCTCATTTGGAGCACTCATCTCCGTTGGAGAGGATTGTACAAGCCCCAATGATTGACTTTACACCAATCCTGGATAAATTCAAGGAAGTAGAGCCACTGCTGGAAAAGATGACTCAGATGAAAATTGTACTTGCTGAGCAATCTCAAAAACTGACAAGCCTGAGTTCATCTGTTGATGTACAAACTGCTCAGACTGGATTGGAAGAGAAAATTGCAGCTCTTGATACGAAAGTTGGTGAAATGAGCAAAGAGTTTGCTGCAGATCTGGAGAAGAAATACCAAGATGGGACTGTCTATCTTGAGGCAAAGCTCGCTGAGAAGAATCAAGAAATGATTCAGACGGCTATTCAGGAAATGAGCTCTATGCTTATGGCCAAAATGGCGGATTTAATGCATGAAACTTTTTCTACTCAGTTCGCACCAGTTGCTGAAGAAATCTCCATTGCCAGAAACTACCTAAGCAGATTTGAGGATGAACATGATCATTTGGCTGGAGAAGTAAGAACACTGGGCAAGGAACAATTCCACATGGATGCTGCTTTATCTCAGATTCTTCCCGGGTATGATGTCAAAAAGGGGGAAAGGACATCTCACTCTTCAAAGGTGAGTTGGACAAATTGTTAAATAAAAAACCTGGAGAAAAAGGCTCAAGAGGAAATTGAAGCTGAGAAAATTCTGATGGCTCTGAAGGAAGTTGAAGCAACTGAGAAGTTGAAGTTCAGGGAGCCTGAAGAACCCGAGTATGTTCAGATAGATGAGCAAGCTGCTCAGGAAGCACTTGATGCAAAATTGCTTGAGAGAAGAAGAATTGAGACAAGCAAGACTGGTGAAACCCATGCCAGACATGAGAAGAGAAAGGCAGTAGCTTTTGTTGAAACTGAGGTAAGAAAGAAGAAGAAAGTTTCTAGGCCAATTAAGAGAAAACTGGTTATGGACTTTGAAGAATGTGAAGAAGAACCTGAGACTGAGAAAGCTGCTGAAATTGAACAAAGGCTCAGCCAGGTGATTTTGACACCAAGAAAACTCTGAAAGCTCTTCAGATTGAGAAAGAGAAGAGAACTGCTGCTTCTGTATCAGGTGCACCTCTGATCAAGAAGAAGAAATAAGAAGAGCAAAGAAGAAGGGGAGTATTCAGGAAGTTCGTAAACAAAAGGAGAGGAACTGTGAAAGTTCAAAAATGGCCACACATTGATAAATGGATTCCAATCCATATCAATGATGCTTGGGAGGAAATCAAGAGGACATTCTGGTTTTGTTATGAAATTCTGAGAGAATGGAGAAGAAGAAGTTCAGACAAGAATGAAGTCTTCCAAGAGTATCTTCTGACTTTCTATCCTAAGTATCTGCAGAAGTGGATAAACCTTGCAGATGAGGACAACACTCAGATTGTTGCTCCAGGGCAATACATGTATCCTACTTCGAGATTTGAAAATAACTTTGTGAATGAGGCTGCCATATCTCAGGAAATTGCTGGTTATGTTGTTCAGCTAGGATTGACTGGAAACAATCCTGAGATTATCAAAGCCAGAGATGACCTGAAAAGAAGATATTACGGGATGTTCAATCTGGAAGTCCCTGAAGATGAAATCGAAGAAGACTAAAGTGTGGAAAACTCAGTTATTTTGTTGTTGTTGATCTATTCTTGCCTTTTCATATTTTCATTGCACTATGTAAACTCTATATCTTACATCAATTAAAATGCTCTTATGTGTGTTGATCAACAACAAGATAATATCTCATTATCTTCTATTTTTTTGAACTAATTGTCATACTGACCCGATGGTGTGTTTTCTAGATAAAATTGAAACCTGTGATAGGAAAGGTTTTCTTGAATTTGTAATAGATGGTTTTGACATCATCAAAAATGGGAAAATTGTTGGGAGATGAATTTAATAAAAGATAAAGATTTTGATTAGATCTCAAAACCCCTGAGTATGACATGTTCAGAAAGATAAAGATTTTGATTAGATCTCAAAACCCCTGATTAGATTAGAAAACAGATTTCAATATAGTTAGTTCAGGAAATATCTGCAAAATGTATAGTCAGTAGATAACTCTGAGTTTATAGGTTAAGCACACACTGAGGGGGAACTCAGTGAAATGACCAAGATATCTGAAGACTCAGAAGACTTCAGAAATACTCAGAAGAACCTGAGTATCCAGTCAACCTGAAGACTCAGATCAACCTGAAGACTTGAAGACCTAAGGAAGTCTTATGCATTTATGAGAAATAAATGCTGTCCAAATACTTGATTACAGACAAAAGGAACTAAAACTAAGTGTCTTTTAAGGTTGTCTCATTCGGAGAGATTGACCTAAAAGAGCCGTTTTGTTTGTCTCTATTTACTAAAGTTAAGAACCAATCAGAGAGAGACAACATCGTACTTCACTGACACAGAAAGCAACATGACACTGAGGATGTCAGGTGTACTGAGTTCCAGACTGGAAAAACTTGGTGATTGGCTGCATTGGTTACTTGTTACCCAAACCATGCAAGGGAGTGTTCAAACTCTGATATAGTCGTTTATCACTAACCAAATAAGGAAACCCTTGATTCTATCTCCTCCAACGGATAGTTTTTCAAGAGAGACCTTGGTGAGTTGCCTATAAATACCAGAGACCTTCACCATTGCAAGGTTACGGGAAATCAAGCAACTCCAAAGCTCATTCGTATTCAAGTTTACTTTGTGAAGCACTCGAAACCCTAAGAATTTTCCAAGTGTTTCATCTTTGAAGAGAACTCATTCACTAAGCCTAGATTCACGAATATTAAAAGCTTAGTTAGAGATATCCTAAATTATGAAATTTAGCAGATGGATGTCAAAACAGCCTTCCTCAGTGGCAACATTGACAAGGAGGTGTTCATCACTCAACCGGAAGGTTTTGTGTCTAAGCCAAAGTCTAATCTTATGTGCAAGCTTAAACGGTCAATTTATGGACTGAACCAAGCTTCTAGGAGTTGGAATATCCGATTTGATGAAAGTGTCAAATCGTTTGACTTCATCAGGAATTCGGAAGATCCATGCATTTATCGTAAATGCGGTGGGAGAAATATTATTTTCATAGTTGTGTATGTCGATGACATATTGATTATGGGAAACAACATTCCTCTTATGCAGTCAGTAAAAGATTGGCTATCAAGGACCTTCATGATGAAGGATCTCGGTGAGGCCTGCTACATCTTAGGGATCAAGATCCATAGGGATAGATCTAAGAGGATGTTGGGGCTGTCATAGTCAACCTACGTAGATAAGGTGTTAAAGCGATTCGCGATGGAGAACTCTAAAAGAGGTTCTCTACCGGCATGTCATGGGATAAAGCTGTCTAAGAAGGATTGTCCTTATACGGACGTTGATATCCGTGCAATTGGCTCCATCATGTACGCCATGACTTGAACAAGTCCAGATGTGGCCTTCACTGTTAGCACCATAGTAGATACCAGAAGAATCCAGGCGAACCTCACTGGATTGTTGTCAAGAACATTCTTAAGTACCTTAAACGTACCAAAGATTGCTTCTTGGTCTACGGAGGACAGTCAGAGCTGGTTGCAAATTTTATATGCTGATGCAAGTTTCCAATCCGACTGTGATAATTATAAATCAAAGTCGGGCTATGTTTTCGTTCTCATAAAATAGTTCTTAAGTGAACTAGGAGTAGTTCCAAGTGCCAGCAGTCCAATAAAGTTGTATTGTGACAATACTGGTGCGGTTGCGCAAGCTAAGGAACTAAAATCCAATAACAGAAACAAGCATGTACCGAGGCATTATCACTTGATAAGAGAGACAATCACTAGAGGAGAGATAGAGTTAGAACGTGTCCCCACGGAGGATAACCTGGCTGATCCTTTCACCAAAACTTTGAGTGTTCTAGACATTTTGATGGTCTAGGGGTTAGACATGTAGGTGATTGGCTCTAGTTCAAGTAGGAGATTGTTAATGTTAGTGTCCTAGAGACAATCAATTGTAATGACATAATACTCAAATAATAATCAGTATTGGTTTAATAATATTATTTGTTTAATATTAAATTTATGTCGTTACACTAATTAGAATATTATGTATGATTGTTTGCATTTGTTCTTATCTGTGTTCATTTGAGTCACTGCTGTCATTGAGTGTGTGAGAACTCAGATGACTTAAGCATGATTCTCAAATAGCCCCAATCGAGGGTCATCAAGAATGGGATATTGATGATGCAATGGAGGTTGGTGTGCGATCTGCATCATACTCTTAGAGAGTGTAGTAAGATCTCACTTGCTACGAGATACTAGGTATCTCATGATGGATGCACAAATACCTTGGAGGGTATTGGTATACCCATCTGAGAAAATGTTTGATGTAGTTCCACTATATGTGTCAACGGGTGTCTCGGTTAGTGGGAGCGATGCGATACTCCTTTGACTTGAGGTCAATACGCACGACATGTGTGGAGTGAAGAACTTTGACTATGACCGATGCTTGTACCCTTCCATGGGTAGATATGACTTGGATTGGGTTCATCACGAAATGCATGTGCGTAATAGTTGAGCCAAGAAAAGGATTCATTCCTCAAAGAGGATTTAGAGAGAATACTCACATTCTCATCATAATTGGATCAAAGTCATTGGTCAATGCACGTCAACTTGGACTTTGTGTCCAAGTGTGACATAAGTGATCAATTAGTGATTGGAGATAAAGTGATTATGTTATTTGAATAGACATTTCATCATGTTCAAGACTAATCGAGTATTCGTGAATGAAAGGAGGAAATCGTAATAGCCCATGTTTTCTTGATTCTATGGTAGTTGCACGTTTCTTGCAACGTACCTCATGTATTGAGAATGTCTGATTTATTGTCTAGGGTTCAATTAAAACCATTAGTTTAATTAATCGCTCGATGTATGAGGGCCTATGGGTAACACAACAAGTAGTTCCCTTTTACGGATTATAGTTGGTTGATTAAATGTTAAATTGGATTTAATATTTAATTTATAGAGAAGTAATTAATAATAGATTAATTTAAAATTAATTATTATTAATGTTTAATTAAATTGAATTTAATTAAATAAGAATTTCAAATAATAATATTTGAAATATTATTGTAGGATTTAATATATATGAAAACAAATCGTAGAGATTTGTCATATATGTAATTTAAATCCGTAGAGATTTATATTTAGGGAATTAAATTAAAAGGGTTTAATTTAATTAAAGATTAGAGATTTTATTTTCCAAATCGGGCTAGCTTAGGTTTTAAGTTTGGGCCTCCTTATATATACAAGCTTATTGGAATTTTGGGGAATTCATAAACAACGTTACTTCATATTTTCTCCATAAGATTTAGAGTTTGGATTTTCCTAGCAAATTCATCTCGAGATTCAACACCGCAAATCCGCTACAAGTCCGTGATTGGGGATTACATGGATACCGTAGTTGAGAAATCAGCTCTCGAGTTACTGTAAGATTTCTCATTATGATTATTGTAATCTATATGCAATTAACTGTTCGTTGTTGGTGAACTTTAATTTCCGCTGTCCATGTATTACGTGTTTACGTGCCTCTATATTCTAACAGGTCAATTAGTCACACAACAAGTAGTGCCCTTTTACGGATTATATTTGATTAATTAAATATTAAATTGGATTTAATATTTAATTTATGGAGAAGTAATTAATAATAGATTAATTTGGAATTAATTATTATTAATGTTTAATTGAATTGGATTTAATTAAATAAGAATTCACAATAATAATATTTGAAATATTATTGTAGGATTTAATATATATGGAAACAAATAGTAGAGATTTGTCATATATGGAATTTAAATCCGTAGAGATTTATATTTAGGGAATTAAATTAAAAGGGTTTAATTTAATTAAAGATTAGGGATTTTATTTCCCAAATCGGGCTAGCTTAGGTTTGTGTGTGGAAATCTTGAATTTATGGGGGGTGTGTGTGTGGAAATCTTGAGTAATTAGGGCTAATGGGAAATTTTCTTGTATCTTCTCCAAGATACATTCTTGAATATATCTCATATATTCTATTTTCCATAAATAATCACAAAAGATCTTTCCTCCCTTTGTTATGCAATTTTTTAAAATTATAGGAATAAAGAATCAAGATTTGATTTCTTGATTTTATGGAATAATCTTGTATTCCAAGAATACTTATTTTTTTTCCATAAAATCTTTTCAAGAAAATCAAGAAAATCTTTTCTCTTCTTCACTCCATATTTTCGAAAAAATAGGAATAAATTAGGCAATAATTATTTCTTCTATTTTAATCACCTTTTCATTAATTAGACTTTGTATTGGGCTACTTGAGGGGCCTTTAGGAGAATTAAGATTAGACCTCCAATGGGCTTTAAATTTTCTAATATTGAGCCACAATATCATTCAGCCCAGTAATATTAATTTACTCCACTATAAAATTAATATTGCTTTATCCATCTTAATCCATATTACGCTAATATGACTCCCGATTATTATTTCCCGTGTTTAAGATTATTCAGTCCATTAATGAATTAAGCCACTGAAAAACTTTATATTAACTAATATCTTTTTCCTTGGAGTAAAGACAACTCAACATTATTATCCATACCAGAACTTAATCGACTTGCAAGATTTGAATGATAAAACTTCTGAGCTCACCAAGGGCACAAATCAGACAAGACCTTCCTTACACACGTTGCTCTATATTAAATCTTAGCAATTATCATGTAACTAATAATATTGCCCAAAATGCAAAGTATTGAATTACTCTCTGATCTAAACCCAACGCAGATCAAAGCAATAAATAATAATTACACACAATCCTATTTAAGTGACAGAGATTAAGAAATCAACAACTACTGAGGTCTAATTCTTCATCCCATAAGTCAGTACGGAAGAATTTATCCTCTCTGCAGGTCCTCTTCAACACACCACAATGTGCTAGTGCAATCTCTTGGTTAAGACAAGTCAATCTGAGCTTTGCACATCAACCTCTACCAATAGAGTGTTCAATTCTATCTAGGTTGTGAAGATGTACTTATTTACAAGGAACCGTTATTGTGATCTTCTGTGATCGGTTATCACCACATTAACTACAATGCAATATGTACTAATATTGAATGGTTTGCAGTAAATAAATAACATCTATTCATATTTAAAGCAACAATGATAAAATATTTATGTTCAGTAAATAAGAGTACATTAGTATGTTATTACGTAAAAGCATATTTTCTCGTATAACCCCAACAATTAGTAAATATTATATGTTTGTTTTTGACACGTGTGCGAGTTGGTAATTGGTGGGATGAGCAGATAACAATTTCTCCAGGTTTGCTAAAATCTATTTGGGTCAATAATTTACAACATATTAATATCTACAATCCAGTAAACTAAAAGCCAATATCATACTTAGTCACATACCTCGGCCCATATACACCTGGCCCATTTTATTTTACTTTAGAAAGCAGGCCCATTTGATTTTACTTATAATAATTGTGTGATATTTTTAAATGATTATATATGATAATATTATTTGGTTAGATAATGATTAAGTAATTTCAAATTTAATTACTTAATTACTATGTAATGTGATTTTCTTACATCCATTAATATTATTGTATTATATTGGAATTAAATCTATAATTTATAAACAAATGCTTCAAATAGTAAAGGATATCTCAACCTTAATTGGAAAGAAAACCCAAACTAAACCTTACTTGAGAGAAGTCTTTAGTGGTTGAGTTTGAGAGGTGAGAGCAAGTAAGCTGAAAAGTTGTTCAGTCTGAAAGCTGGTTATAGTAGTTCTGAGTACTATAACTCATGTTGTAATTCCTAGGGAATATATCATATAAGATATAGGTTGATTTGTTCAGTAGACCTCGGTACTATAAAACAAGGTATTCCAGAGGTTAAGAAATTCCCCTGCTGAAATCAGGGAAAGTGGGAGTAGGAACTTGAGTCTTTGAACCACTATAAATTGTTGTGTTGTTGCTTTCTATGTTGCATTTACATTGTTATCATGCTGCATTGTTTTGAAAAAAGTATTAAAAGGTTTTAAGTATTTCAGGGAGGTTCAACTTCAATGAAATCTGCATTAAGTGATCACAGCCTTAACCATAGTTTTTGAACTAAAGGAAAAAGATTTCCAGTAAGTTTAAAACGAGTATAAACAAGTAGGGCCTACAACTTCTGCACCCGATATAACTAGTGTAGATAGCTACCAATTGAAAATCTTGCAAAAGCATTCAGTAAGATAGTTATATGTGCAAAGCTATCCAGGTCACTTGCACTCTAAAACAGTTGAGTATATTTGCACTGTTGATTACTAAGGGATTTTATCTCAATAGACTTGTATCCATCAGTGTTGTTTCCTTAGTAGCCTGGCTCACTATTCACAAATTAAAAAAAAACGCGTGTATTCCCACCTCCCCAAACACATGTTAAGACTCTTTACTTGGGACCAACAATCAGGCAGCACGATTTCAAAATCAGGAGAGTTGGGTACCACAATATCATCATAACCCGAGAATCGAGAAATTCATGGATAAATTAATGTTTTAAGAATCAGTTCTAATTAGTGACAATGAAAATTAATTAAAAAATTTAATATTAAACAACCTGGGGAATCGGGCACCATAATATCGAAACTTGGAGAATCGGGAACGACCAAGTTGAAAAACTGAGTCTCGGGCACCACGTATTGACAATCTAGGAATTGGCAAACAAATTTCTTCGACACTCTCAGATTTCGAACCACACTGACAAATACACCCAACACCATCGAATATCTAGGACTCGAAAGCAAAAATGTCTTTGACACTCTTAGATTTCAAACCACAGTGACAAATACACTAAATAACATCAAAATTCTGGGAATCGAAAACCCTAGGATCGGCCAAAGTGGGAATCAGAGATTAAGGGCGAGTCACCGACGTCCATCTCAATGGTAGAGAAAGACGTGAGATGGAATTAAGGGTGTAGAAGTCGGAAATCGGTAGTCGGTCGTTTTCTAACCGCCTAGCGTCTAGGCACCGCCTAGACTTTTTTGTGTATTTTTTTCTTTAAATTTTCAATATTTAATATACAAATTTAATAAATAAGGAGCGGTGTACTGCATTCCTTTCCACCCAACAGTTTTTCCGCCTGAAAATCCACGTGACCTTGCATAGATATATGCGATTTCACTTTGCCAAATATAAAATATGTCACATTAATAGCTATACAGCCTATACTTACTTTCGTTGCATAGGTATATGTGTTGTTCACTCTGCCATATATATCACACTAATAGTTGTAGATTATAGATATAGGCACACCACATATATTATTTAATACATATGTTGGGAAATTTATAGTTTTGATGAAAGTTCCAAAAAAGTTGTAATAGGATCGGTCAGACCTGTTAGCTGACTGATGACTTAGAAATCAGAATTAGGACGACCAGTTGATAACTGATGTATAGAGCAACTGGTGTAATAGATAGGTCACATATTGAGGGGGAACTCAATATGTACAGGTTGTCTTGAAGAGAAGATCAGAAGATCTGGAGACATGAAGATCAGAAGATCTGAAGAAATGAAGATCAGATAACAAGACCAGAAGACCTCTGAAGACCTACATCAAAAGTGAAGAAGAGTCTGCAAGTTGTGTTAAGACAACCTGCATCAGAGGACTCAATCAGGTAGTCTGATCAGTTTTGACTGATCAGGTCAGCTCAATCAGGTGACAAACGAAGGTTCACCAAGTCATACTAGTTCATCAGATGAGAAGAATGTCAACCTAAGTTGGTAAATAATACACTGCATAAGTGTACTTGAAAACCAATGATAGCAAGACACGTATGTCGGAGTGACATTGCAGGATGAAGTGCTTCAGAGTCAAACGGCTATAAAGGACAAGCATACATGCTTTCGGCCATGTCGCCTCTGCGCACATCAAATCAAGCCTGCAAACCTACCTAAAATAGACCGAAATTCGAATTGCTCTCCAACTGCTAGTTCGATTTCATGCCTATATATATGGGATCAAACCATCATAGTAAGGTTACGGAAATAATCTACAAGCCCAAGCAAGTCAAATTTCCGCACGAAGAACACAAAATTGAAGAATATTTCTAAGTGTTCATCCCATAGTTCTTAGCATAGAAATCTTATCCTTCAACCTTAGGCTACTCAAATACTTGGATAGATTTCCAGTTGGAACACAACAAATCTTATACCGAAACCAAAAGTTAGGTTAAGTTTGTTTAGCAAGATTTCAGACTAGGGTTTCTAGTTCTAATCTCTAGGACTGGTTGAGTGAGAACTCTTGAAACAACTGTTGTACTGTGTTGGACTAACTCATAAAACTAAGTCCAGTTGGTTAGTTGGTGCCCCTGATGATAGAGAAGAGTGGACGTAGGACAAGTTGTCTGAACCACTATAAAAATCTAGTGTGCATTTATTTGATTTACCTGTTTTACACTATCTGCACACACCTGTTTAAATTCTGCATGCATATTCCATGTCTGGATCAAATTTGCACCAAGCAATTGACCTGATCAGTTTGGCACTTTGTCACCTGATCTAAAACAGATTACTTAGAACTTGATTTAGTAAACTGGTTTTTCACACGGGTTAAACTTATCTTCTGCACATCAGTCAATTAAGTTGATAGACACCGAACTGATCTGCCCTCAGGCGATCAGTAAGTTAGATATCAGTCCAAACTGATTCACTCACACTCTGATCAGGCAACTTGCTATTCACACCTGATCCTACGAAAAAGTTTAGAGAAGTGGTTCTACGGACCACTGGCTTTGAGTATCATTGGTTCTTGAGGAAGAACCATTGTGGTAACTTGAACAGATCTTGAAAAAAACCTGTTTTTAAAACTCATTTGTTATCAAACCTCACATTCAGTATGATAACACTTCGGGTATGTATCATGACCTTCCCAACTTCAACATCGATGAGTATGCCGACTGGAAGATCTTTATGGGGAACCATCTGGGTTCGATCAGTAACAGAATGATGGAAGTTCTTGAACGAGGACCGATTATCATTTATCATACGAATCCAAATGATGATAATAGAGATCTAGATCATGATGTTGGTTCACGTGTAGAAAGGGTCCTTCGCTGATGGATGCTGAAGAAAGAAAGTTATCTAATCTGGATACAGTAGAAAAACATCTCATTATGAAGACGGTGGACCCTACAACAAAGGAGAAAGTCAAGTACCTGCAGACTGCCAAAGAAGTATGGGATACGTTGGCTGAAATATGTCAAGGGAATGATCTGATCAAGGAAAATAGACTGTAAGCTGAGATGGTTAACTTCGAAAAACTCAGAATGTTACCAAATGAGACCATCAATCAGTTCGATGGAAGGATCACAATGGGAGTCAACAGACTTCGTGATCTGTGACGTGTAATGTCAGATAAGGATATTAACTATAAGATTTTGAGGTCTGTGCCGAAGAAATGGGACATGAAGGTAATTGTGATCAAAGATATTCATGATCTTGCTACTCTGAAGCCAAGCAAGCTGTTCCTCAGTCTGAAAGCTCACGAATATGATCTGAAGGAGAGAAATCCTGGATCAAAAGAAGTTCCTGCTGAAGCTGCATCAAATTCGTCAAAAGCTGTTGCATTCAAGCAACCAGTAGTAGTGCAAGAATGCATGAACCAGTAGGAAAGATTGTGAGTCAAGCTGAAGAAATTGCTTTGCTGACCAGAAAGCTAGAGAGATCGAATGTTCAAATGGAAAAGTATCGGAAGTTCTATAAAGACTATTAGAACAACAGAAGAAATAGGAGATCTACTGATAGATCACAAGAAAGGAATTGTTCTGATGACAGAAGAGATGATCATAGAGATGACCGCAGAGAAGAAAAGAGAGATTAACGTTCTGATGATAAAAGAGACAACATATTAGAGAGAAGGAATTCTGACATGTGCAAACCGGAAGTCACCCCGACGATCCTACGGAAGAAATGACTCACACCGCGCATTTAAACTCGAGAACCTGGAGCGAGCTTCAACTGTCAGAAACCAGGTCACTATAGTGTTGATTGCCCTGACCTGACTCCATAGGAGAGAGAAGAGAAGCGCAACAGAAGAGAGCAATGATACCGCGACAGAAAAGACATGGTTGCTGATACATCGGGGATCGATGACTCATATCTGCCTTCGGATGATTCTGGTTACTCATCTGTTGGTCCCGGTGAAAACGAGTCTTACACGTGTATGGGGGGGGAATACACGTGTTCAGTGTTTTTAAACCTTTCTTACGAGGTCACTGGGTCGATAATCCTCAAGATTAGGTTACGGAAGCACGATCGCTCTGAGTTAAGGTCTATCGAGATAACTGATCCCGAGTTTGCTTTTCGATACCTCGATAATCCCAACCGAGTCCTCGAGTGTCGAGATCCTAAGTTGCTTGGATCGGATAACTATCTTATCAATCCTCGTAAGAGAGTTCATTTGGTAACTATCCTGTTCTAGCTACTTTCGGTCGTCTTGGAATGGTTGGCCCTTAGTTTATACTGCGTTTTAAGCTTTCTTTAAAAACCTTCCCTTTATGAAATAGTGATTAGGTTGTGATTCACTTATGCAACTTCAAAGGATTGATTCCAACCCGAATATCGCGAAAAGTATGCTTTCAAAATCAAGTCAATGCAATGTTAAGCAATCGATAAGGAAAAGCAATAAAGAACACAAAGAATTATAGTGGTTCGAGACTCAAGCTCCTACGTCCACTCTCCCCGACTCTTCGAGAAATTCACTATCAACTTCGAGCTTTTCGACTACCTCGTAGTTTACTTACTCAACTTCGCCCCGAAGTTTTCCTCGACTACTCCACGTGAAGTTTACTTACTCAACCCGACCTTGAGCTTTCTGACTACCTCCGTAGTTTACTTACTCAAACACAAACAAGCTTTCAGACTACCCATGTAGCTTACTAACTTCTCCTCTAGAGTTTTCTGACTACTCCGCGTAGTTTACTAACTCTTTACAACACTTTCTCACCAACAAACACACTCCAACTACCTTCACAAGGGTTTGGGGTTTCTTGGTTGGTTTCCAACTAGGATGAGATATCCTTTACAATGAAGCACAATGCAAAGGGTTAGGATATCTCGACTAAGCTTTGGATATTTCTTATCAAGCTAGGCTTAGTATAGTGAGCTTTCTTCAATATAGAAGCACTTGGGAAATTCTAAGTTTTTCGAGTGCTTTCACTTTTGCAAGAATAAGCTTGAGCTCTTGAGTTGCGTATAAATTTCCCGTAACCTTACAATGTAGAGGGTCACCAGTATTTATAGGCGTACACCAAGGTCACTTTTGAAAACTATCCGTTGGAGAGATAGCTTCGTGAGTTCCCTCTTGTGGTGTGTGAAACGGCTATATTTAGGGTTTGAAACTCCCTAACACGTTTTAGGCAATAGCCTTTCATGTAGCCGGTCTTCACTTTTTGCAGTCTGGAACTTTTGTACATCTGACATCTTTTACAGAGACTTGTCATTGTCAGTGTCAGTGTGGTACAGTGTCTTCTTTCTCTTTTTGACTTTTGTCTCCAGTTAAAGGTACACACCTTCAACGGCTCTTTTGGTTACAAACTCTGAGTTTGATATAACCTTAACAACACTTCTGACTTAGTTCCTTTTGTCTGTATTTGAATGTCTTTGCAAATATCTATTTTCTAAGGAATCGCGATCTTCTCAGTATTGCATCCTTCAGATAGATATTTTCAGTGCCTCGGAGCATTCAGGTTTATACTGAGCATTCAGTACATTACTGAGTCTTCGCAAATTACTGCGCCTTCAAGTTCTTGATCTTCGATTTCTCGATTCTTGATTTTGTGTCTTCAGAGTCTTCTGAATCTTTGTAGTTTATAATTGACCGATGTCTCTGAGTCTTCGTCTTTGAGTCTTCGCCACTCAATATCATATCGAGTCTTGATATCTCGGTTTCATCCCGAAACTTCGGATACTTCGAAAACATACCTTGTTCTTCTTGAGTTCTTAACCTATCCTCAACTATATCTGCACGACTATACATTTTGCAGATAACATCCTGAGTACTCTAAAACTGAATCCTGACTCAACTATCAAGATCATTCTGAACATGTCATACTCAGGGGTTTTGGGATCTAATCAAAATCATATATCTTTATTAAATTCATCTCCCAACAATTTCCCCCTTTTTGATGATGCCAAAACCTATCTTGTTACAAACATATAACCTATACTCAGGTTTCAGTTTATCCTATTACAAGATTGGTTGTCTCCCAACAATTCCTTAAAACAGAGAATCTCCCAATAATTTCAGAGTTTCTAACAGTTTAATCATTCAGCAATTTCTTCAGTAATGAATCTCTTTAAATAGTTCATTACCAAATACTTAAACAATTTCCCATATTCAGACAATTTCCTCCTTATATAAACATACAATCAGTTTAGAGACATTCATTCAGGCATATCAAAATAAAAGACATGTAAATAAGATAATGAGATATTATCTTTTGAGCATAATGATAAATCTTCATTGATGATAGGTATCCTTTTACAGATTACAATGAGTTTATCAACAAAATCAAAAAGACAAAAATTTAAAGATTACAGAATCTTCTGAGTCTTGATCTTGATCTTGATTTGGCTCTTGATCTTACATTCTTGATTTTGATTTTGGCTCTTGATCTTTCGCTTCTTGATTTGCTTCATTCTCAACTTCATCAGCGGGTACCTCCAGGTCGAACATTCCGTAAAATCTCTTCTTTAGCTCATTTCTTTCCTTGATGATGTCCGGATTGTTTCCTGTTAGACCCAACTGACCAACATACTGAACAATCTCTTGAGTAATGGCCTTCTCATTCACCAAGCCATTACTAAGTCTTGGAGGTGGATAGGAATATGGACCAGGGGCCACTATCTGTACCTCTCCTTCATCCGCAAAGTTAATCCAACTCTGTAGATACTTTGGATAAAAGATAAGAAGATATTCAATGAAAGCTTCATTCTGATCTGAGCTTTCCCCTCTCCATTCCCTGAGAACATCATAATTGAACCAGAAGGTTCTCTTGACTTCTTCCCACATATTGTTGAGTTTGATGGGCATCCATTTATCAACGTGGGGCCACTTTAGTGCATTTGATGTTCCTTTCCTCTTGCTCGCAAACTTTCTGAAATCACTCCTTCGCTTCTGCTCTTCGTCTATCTTCTTTCTGATCACAGACGCTCCTGAGACCGAAGCAGCAGCTTTCTTAGCTTGTTCTTCTTGGAGTTTCTTCAGAGCATTTCTCGTGTTGAAGACTTTCTTCTGAGGTTGAGACTCAGATACCACTAGTTGTTCCGTTTCTTCATCATCCAGAATCAGTTTTCTCTGGATTGGCTTAGAAGCCTTCGCACGCTTGCTTACAGGTTGAACAACGCCCAAGGCTTTCCTCTTCATAGGCAATTCAGCAGCAGCCTGACTTGTTCCAACCTTTGCTCTAGCACTCAGTTTTTCTTTTGTAACATCAAGCATGGTTTGCTTAGAAACTCGAGTGTAGATAGGCTTCTCTACCTGAGCGAACTTCAATTTCTCAGTAGCTTCGACTTCTTTGAAGACTTTGGCTAGATTATACATTTCAGCATCTTTCTGAGCCTTCTTCTCCAAAGTACGTGCCATGAACTTTCTGAGGTCTTCACCTTCCTTTTCCCCCTTCTTGGCACCGTAATTTGGAAGAAGCCTGGAGAGCGCTGTGTCCATGTGATATTGCTCTTTGCTCACACAGCGAACTTCTCCTGCTATCTGATCTTGTTAAATCTTCCAAATTTCCTTAGATGGTTCTTGGCCACATAGAATTCTTTTTCAGATAAGTGGGCAAACTGCCAAATGAAAGTGCTTCTTTGAACATCTCTGTCATCTTGGTCATGAGTAATGAGCTCATTTCCTCAACAGCAGACTTGATTAGCACCTCATTCTTTTCTGCCAGTTTCACCTCTAGGAAATCAGAACTCTCCTGGTGTTTCTGCTTCAGTTCATTACTTAACTCAACCTTGACTCCCTCCAAACTTTCTCATTCAAATTTTTCTTCCATGGAGGTCATCTGGGTGGTCAGAGTGTTTTGAATTTGCACCACCAAGAAGAGTGACTAAGACTTTCCATCTTTTGAGCTTGATTGGCCAACGTCTCTTCCATCTCGAGCAATTTTGATCATTATTGGCTCAACCTTCTCAAGTTTTTCCATCAAGGAGTGAGATCAATCTCAGGAATCTTCCGCACCTTCAGGTTGTCTCGATCATCACAGGCTTCAAACCGCCCCGAGCTCCGGGTCCAACTGAGCCTCAGTCTGAAGAGTGGTAGCATCAGTCTGATGTTGACCAATTTTAGGTTGATCAGCAATAGAAGTCTCCTTTTCCTTCTGAGACTGATCCTCGGCACCTCCCCTGTTGGTCCCCATCTCCATCTTTAGATTTGTCTCCCACGTGCTTTCGGGCTCCAACTTGATCCCTCTCCTCTCGGCCAACTTCTTTTGAACCACTCATCAAAATCGGAGTTTTCATCCTGGGCTTTATCCTTCCGAACCACGAGAAGTCGGTCAGAAAGGTTGTCTCCTCATTCCACCAGTCTTCCCCTCTGAAAGCATAAATATCAAGCATCTCGGAAGAGTCCGATTGAGGATGAACACAGTTTGTCCTTAATCAAGAAAATATCTTGCAGATCGGGGTATGAGCCGAGCTCGAGGTGGCGGTCAAAGGCGAACTTCCCCCTTGCTCCTCCACTCGCTTTTCACCTCGCCTTATTCCATCTCGGGAGCTCTCTGTTCGATTGAAGCATCGTTGTTGGGGATCAAGCGGTAGATCACTCGAAGCTCATCAAGAATATTCTCGCTCCCGAGCCTCGGCAGCCTCTCGGGTTTGTGCGGTCAGTCCTCGGTTGCATCCGAGTGGGTTCTCGAGGCCTGAGCCGGCATATCCCTCGCTTGAGTCTGAAGTTGGCTCGTCGACCGAGCAGCACATCGTCCGATCGACTCGACGGTGCTCTCTTACATCGAGCTCAAGATATCCGAGTAGGGTATCTCGAGGTCTGAGCTCGGCTAAAAATTTCTCGAGAAATTTTATCCGAATCGAATACGCGTCTCGAGCACCTCGTAGAATACACCGCTCCTCGATCGATCTGTGTCCTAGAGATAACCTCGAGCCAACACTTGCAATGGTGAACTCGAGCGTTAGCCCTCCGGTTGAATATCTTCGAATCACTTCCATCTTCATCGGTGAGAACCACCAATCTTCTCGCGCTTTGGGGGCAAGGTTCTTCCTTCATTATTTTTGCACCTTGCTCCATCTTTGCCTCCAATGTAACCTTCCCCCGGTTTGTTGAGTCTCTCTTTTCAAGATGTCATAATCGGTGATTCTACCTTCTTCTCTCTCTTCCCCCCGATGACCGCTTTTTGCAAAGAATGGGTTTAAAGAGAATTTTTGACTTAGGGAATGGGGTCGAATTGGCGAAGATATCCTCCTCCTCTCTCGCACATCTCCAAAATATAAGCAATTTTGGTGGCATGGTGGATCTTGCCTTTGATTGAGATCGCCCACAACCTTCCTCAAAACTTTGGTTCGCCTTTCACTCACCGTCTGCAATCGGGAATTTCAGCCACAAGTCTCTGGGTGGGTGAGGCCTCTATCGCCGCCATCAATCTGAGCTTCGGGGTACTGATCTGCTCAAAACTCCCCGCAAGACTCATTATGCACTTACCCACAATATCCATCAACACACGATATTGTGGCTTTAAGTGCCTCTTATGTAATGTCGCCTCAAACTTAACAGGATTCTCAGCAATCCTATCTAAGTACTCCTGCTCTCTTCCTGACATATACATTATAGGATCCTCTCCTCTATCACAGAGCTCAAAAACATCATTCAAATTTTTCGAAACTATATACAGATCCCTCTCAAAATCGACGTATTTGGACGAATGCTCTAAATGTGATACAGTTAACTTAGAATGCATACAACCCTCTTCATCTATCTTCAAGTTATAGATGAATTCGATTACCTCTTTCGCAAACTCCTGGTCAGGTCGGCTTGCGACTAGTTGGGTAAGTTTAGCCAGTTGAATCATATACAGAGCCTCCTCTTCCGGCTTTGAGTTGGTTGTGCTTTCGAGTGAAACAACGAACTCGTACAATGGCTTGTTGGTTTCGGCTAATCGTTCGAACAAGGTTGGAGCCATTTTAGAGATTGATTTGAGAAGAAATGAAGCTTTAGGGTTTGGAGAATTTCTGGGCAAGGGGATTTATTTGCAGAGGATTTGGGAACGAAGGGTTTGGTAAAATTTTGGCTTGAATGGCTGATTGGGGTTTATATAGCTTTGAGATCGTGGGGAATCGCATTGGTTAGGTGAAAAACAACAGTTGAGATTAATCTCCGATTAATCGGGTATATCTGACCGACGATCTCCTCTCAAGTAAGCCCCAAAACATCCTCATTGGTCATTAATATAGCGAGCATTAAATGATCGTTGACCTTCTTCTAATTTAAAACGATCCCGCCAAAAACATTCCTCGGTGTTTTGTATTTATTCATGTAATGATTCTTGAATTTTACTTAAGCAATAAATGAGTCGCATGAGTCATTACTTCTTGGACCAATTTCCTTTATCGATCTTATTTTGAGAACCGACCTTGATAAAATGTCGATAATATCGAAAATCTTGAAATGGTTCAAGATGTTAATCGAAATCTTGACCTTGAAGAATCTGAGTTTCCCCGAGACTCGATTCAAGATTTCCATTTTATCCTAAGCTTCTCTCAAGAAAATTCCGAAAAACCTTCATCTTCAAAAACCTTCAATTTTTCAGATTTTTTACTCTATACACCTGGTTCTAACATCCCTAATTCAACTGAAAGTTCCTGAAATCTTGATTCCGCCAAAGGTTTGGTCAAGATATCAGCTCTTTGCTTATCAGTATGAATTTTCTCCATCCTTATGTCCTTCTTCTCGACATGATCTCTGATGAAGTGATGTCTGATATCCACATGCTTGCATCTGGTGTGCAATACCGGATTTTGTGAAATAGCAATGGCACTATTATTGTCACAAAATATTGGTACTTCATTGGCTACAACTTTATAATCCCTTAATTGTTGTCTGAGCCAAAGAATCGAACTACAAATTTCTTGCGACCATATATTCAAACCCAAAGAAGTACTTGTTGCTATTTTGAGGTCCAATTTTTCGAAAACCAAGATATCAGCTTACTTCCTAGAAATTGACAAGTTCCTGAAGTGGACTTCCTGTCAATTCTGCAACCTCCATAATCAGCATCTGAATAACCAGTTAATTCAAGGTTATCATCAGCTGGATACCATAATCCTCTATTCACTGTGCCTTTAAGATATTTCAGTATCTTTTTGGCAGCCTCCATGTGACTAGTCTTAGGATTAGCTTGGTATCTTCTTGATATCCCAACAAAGAAATGTTATATCCGGCCTACTTGCTGTGAGATAGAGCAATGATCCAATGATTCCTCTATAATCAGTATGACTTACTGATTTGCCTTCAGAATCAGGATCCATCTTGTAGTTAGTATTCATGGGAATCCTAACTGCATTGCAATCATGCCATATTTGCAATCGGATCTACGGTGTACTTTGCCTGATTGATGAATATTCCTTCCTTTGATTGTTTCACTTGAAGACCTAGAAAGAAATTCATCTCTCCCATCATTGACATCTCAAACTTGCCTTTCATCAGTGTTGAAAACTTTTCACACAGCTGATGGTTTGGAGATCCAAAAATGATGTCATCAACATATATCTCCGAACTAGTAAAATATCTTTCCCATCCTCTATCCCGAATGAGTTCTATCAACGATCCTTTGACAAAACCATGGTCGAAGAAACCGAGAAAGAGTATCATACCATGCTCGGTGCTTGTTTAAGACCATACAAAGCTTTTTCCGAGCACGTAAAACTTGGTCATTCTGTTTGAAACCAGAGGTTGTTCCACATAAACCTCTTCTTTTAAGCACACCGCTCGAAAAATGCACTTTTCACATCCATCCGATGGATCGTGAACTTCATGTGGGCAAGATATGGAAGAAACAATCGATGGCTTCTAGTCTTGCAACAGTGCAAAAAGTTTTATCATAATCCAAGCCTTCTTCTTGGGAATAACCTTGTGCAACTAGCCTTGCCTTGTTTCTCACAATGTTGTTGTTTTCATCTCTTTTATTCTTGAAAACCCACTTGGTTCCAATGACATTGTGCCTTTTCCGTCTATCTACCGGCTCCCATACTTCATTCCTTGAGAATTGATTCAAATTTCATCTTGCATAGCAAGAATCCAAAGAGAATCTTGTAGAGCTTCACCAATCTCGATGGGTTCTTTCTCCGATAGGAAGCGGCAGAATAGTGCACTCTCTCCATGGAACCTTCTTGTTTTAACACCTTCGCCAGATCACCCACAATCGACTTGTAGGATGACTATCTAACCATTTCCTTCTTGATGTTCCCCCTTCGATAGTATCCTCAACATTTGAAATGTTAGGTTCAGTTAAATCAGTAAACTCAGGGAACAACAGAAAAGGAGAAAGGGAATCATCTTCCTCAGGGGAAATTCTATTCAGAACATTGTCAGAGACATTTGTTCCCCTTAGGTTGATAGATTCATAATTTGCCTCACCAGTGACCACATCTTCATTGGCATCACATACCGAAGCCGAAACCGGTGTCTGCTCGGATTGGTCACCTTTGGTGTTGGCTTTCCCGAGTCTCACCATCCTCGATTTCCATCCCGAACTTCTTTATCTCAGTCCGAGTCACTCCAATCATAGATAGTGATCGACTTCTTCTTTTCGGAGTTCAATTGGATGATTTATCTTTTACATTTTGGGCTTAATGGTGATCCTCTTAGTCGGTTCATTTGCATCATGTTCCCTGTTTCTTTTGAACGCAAAACATTCATAAAAAAACAACATGAGGTATTTCCTCCACAATAAGAGTCATACGATTTGTAAACTCGAAAGCTTTTATCGACTTGAAATATCCTAAGAATATTCCTTCATCGACTTTACTATCAAAAGTTTTCAACCGATCTTTACCATTATTGTGTATGAAACACTTGCAACCAAACACACAAAAGAAAGAAACAAGAGGCTTCCTTTCATTCCAAAGCTCATAAGGCGTTTTACCTTGACTTTTTGTCAGCATGGATCTATTCTGAGAGTAGCATGCAGTGTTGACAGCTTCAACCCAAAACCTTTTAGGAATATCGCCCCGAATCATTGTCCTTGCGAACTTCTTTCGAGTCCTGTTCTTTCTTTCAAAGAACACCATTTTGTTGAGGGGGTCCTTTGCAAATTGATGTTTCATGTAGAATTCCATTTCTTTTGACAATAATCGAAATGATATGATTTATAAACTCAGTTCCTTTGTCAGATCTGATTTTGACCACACTCAGATTTTTCTCATTACTGAGCCTTTTCAGTAATTCTGGCAGCTTTATCTGAGTCTCTTTCTTACTGAGTAAGAATATGACCCAAGTTTATCTTGAGTAGTCATCAACTACTACCAATGTGTATTTCCTGCCATTAGTGCTCACAGGTGTTATAGGACCAAAGAGATCCATATCACGAAGAATCGAAGTATTCTTTCAAAAAAACTTCAACTTTGCTTTTAAATGATGCTTTGACTTGTTTTCCTTTCATGCACGCATCACAAATGTGTTCCTCTTGAACACTTCATTAAACAACCCTCTCACAAGAGCTAATCTTGCAAGCTTGTTCAAGGTTTTGAAATTTAGGTGATTCATTCTTTTATGCCATAACCAACCGGGTATCTGTGGAACTTTTAGCAACTAAACATGTATCTTTAGGAGTTGAACTCCAATCGACCAAGATACACATTCCCTTTTCTTGTACCAACGGTAAAACTTTTCGCGTGATGTATCATCTTTCACAAAACATAAGTTCTTGGAGAACTCAACATTGAAACCCTTATCACGGAATTGACTAATTGATGAAGAAGTTATGCTTCAATCCGGATACATATGAAACACCATGGATATGAAACGAGTCGATTTCCAAAGTTCCATATCCTTGATCATCCCCTTGAGTTATCTCCAAAAAGTGATCTCATAGGCCTCTTTGTTCAACATAGTCACTTTGAGCATCTTCTTGAATCCTGTCATATGTCTTGAGCATCCACTGTCAAGATACCATACATCAGGAGCTTTTTCATCTCTGCTCATCAGTGCCATGTGATCTTTCATCAGCTTAGTGCCCTTGTTTTCCTCTTGAAAAACAGATCAATTCTTAGGTACCCAGTTTGTGTAGGGTCCTACGAGGTTAGCTGTACCTTTTGGAATCCAAATTTGCTTGACAACTCTAATCACTTTAGAGTGGCTAATCTGTCTTCCATAAATATCATCATATACATCCACTACTCTGGGTGCCTTAACAGTTTTCTGTATATGTGTGCTAGTTTAAGCATGAACATGTGCCTTTGAATTCTTCTTTGGTTCAGGCCTTCTGTTCAAATGCTTTGGCTTCTGTGCAGCCAGTCTAAATCTTTGATGACTCGGGTTTAGATAACCTTTACCCTTAGGCAAGTGGGGTTCGGGTTATGCATCTTTGAAATCTTGGTCTTTCGAAGATCTTTGAGGACTTGGTCTCTTCATTGAGAATGTCTCCGTTGAGTGTTTCTCATCGAGGATTCCTCTCGATGGTTCGATGTGGAGCCTTTCGGGTTTGCATTCTTAGCCCGAGGCTTTGAAGTACTTGCACGAAACTTTCAATCGGGTTTCTCCGGGTTTTCTAGCCTTTACCCGAGGTTTGGGCTTTCTAACCCGATCATTCGTTTCTTTGAGACCATAGGTCCTTTTCCTTGTCTACAACCTTGGGCATTACTTCAGTTTGAAGTGTAGGTGCCACTGGTTTTACAAAGATAGTCTTCTTGCTACTTGATGCAGCATTTAGATGACCTTGTGAGGTTCCCCCTGGAATGTATCCCAATCCAGATTTTATAGTCACAGATCTCTGGTAACTCTGAATTTCATCTATTACATTAGATGCATTATTCAATAGAGTTAACTTCTTCTGTGCACTATCCTCACAGTTCTGTAGAGTTTTATGCTTCTCAGAGAGGTCATTGAACTTCGATTCGATTAAAATTTGAATCTTTTTCAATTAGATTTCTCTAGCTTTTTCGATTGGGGACATTATCAACTTCTCTTTCTCTGGAGAGTTGTACTTTCGAACATCAAGTTCATCAGTAGCTCCCATTAATTGAGAAGTGATTTCAATATTGCTAGAGTCTTTCCATTTTAGATTTTCAACTTTCAGTTCCTTATTCTGGCTCTTGAGTTCGATTTAGCGTTCCTTGCAAAACACAGATAGTCCTTCATCGATTCTCAAAAGAATCCATCAGGTCAAAATGATTGTTTTCAGTGGAACTTGAAAACTCTTGTGCTAGTGTAGGAGCAACAACAGAGAAAGAAGAGTTTACCTCCTCAATGGCCATCAGACAGATGTCATCACTTTCACTGTCTGAGAATATCTCATCTGAAGAGCTAGATCCTCCCTCGAGTTTTTCTTCTTCGCAACCATGGCCTTTTTGCTAGAGGACTTCTGGTCTCTTTTAACTTGCCTTTCTCTTCTCTCCTTAGCACTCAAATCTGGACAATCATACTGGAAGTGACCTTTCTTCTGGCAATTATAGCATCTGTTGGCATCATCATCCTGATCATTTTCTTCTTTGGACTTGGAGTCCTTTCTCTTGGATGAAGATCCTTCCGGCTCGGTCTTTCTTCTTCTCGGTTGATCATCCCTCGGGTTTCTTCCGGTACATGTGGTTTCTGTAATAGTTTTTGTATTTTCCAAATCTACTATTGAGTCTATCAAACCTTCTTGCCATCAGTGCTAGCTTTTCCTCAAGCTCATCCTGATTTTTGGCATGGGGGTTCTCAGATTTTCTAGTTTTACAGGTTTTATCTTTGGCTTTTAAAGCGACATTCTTACTCGATGAAGAATCATCTTTGTTGTCAGCCTTTTTGGATTTCTTATCAATTACAAATTCATAGGCTTTTCATTTCGAGAGAAGACTTGTTGGTGCGGCATTGAATTAATATTCTTGGTGTTTTCAATCACCAATTGCATTTAATATCCCATTTCTTAGACGGACCTCTAAAAATTTTCAATGCAACTTCTCTCTCAGGATATTTCTTTCCAAGTGCATTTAGATCATTCATGATGCTTTAGTGAATCGACTTCCGGTTTGTCTATTGATTCACCATCATCCATTTCAAAACTATCAAACTTTCCAATTGCCACAGAAAGTTTGTTTTCTTTTATATGATCTGTGCCTTGGCACATAACAGCTAGTGTATCCCAAATCTCTTTAGCGAAGATTACGGTGAGAGATCATTCCCATCACACCATCATCACCAGATTTGTATAGTGTGTCTTTTGCAATGTAGTCTAGATTGACTAACTTTCTCTCCTCCTGAGTTAGTTGGTCATCGAGACTTAGGAAATTCTCTGCTCTAGGATCAATTCTCTCATCTTACGTTTCCTATGGGATTCACTACGATGAAATTGGAATGGTCCTTGAGAGACCACTCTCCACATACGCTCATGTTTGGAATCTGAGATGAGCCTGCATTCTCGATCTCCATAGTTCATAGTTCTCCAATCGAGAACATGGGAAGTTTTTAGAAGACATTTTTTTTCGATCTCTTGAAAATAAAAAGTTTCAAAGAATAAGATCGATTCGGATAGACCACAAGTATTTTTGAAAAATAAAACTTTGGTCAACACAGCAGGTGGTCAAGTTGAACCACTGCTCTGATACCACTTGTTGGTATCAGATCAGAGACAGGTTTTAAAAATAGATCTGCTTAGGTGATCACTTTGAAAATAGTGATCTGTTGAACTCCTGCTCTGATACCACTTGGGTCATATTCTTACTCAGTAAGAAAGAGACTCAGATAAAGCTGCTAGAATTACTGAAAAGGCTCAGTAATGAGAAAAATCTAAGTGTGGTCAAAATCAGATCTGACAAAGGAACTGAGTTTATAAATCATATCATTTCTAATCAAAATCATATATCTTTATTAAATTCATCTCCCAACATCATCTATCGAAGACTTCAGCCTGATGACCACAACTGATGATGTCGACAACCTTGATGATCTGATGTTCTCATTTGATGACGACATCTGTCTCATGGCAAAAGAAGTCACTCCATCTGAGGTAATCTCTAAACCTATTTCTATGCCTTCTGTTTCTGCTTCCACACCTACTGTGCTGAGAATACCTGTAGGAGAGATTGACCTGCAGCTCATCAATGAGTGATTGCTTGATGATCTCTCTAATGTAGTAGACACTTATACTATAGTGGAAGTTAAGAACGATAAGCTAAGGCTGAGAACATCAGTCTTGCTAAGGATAATGCCTTAAGAGGAGCAGTTGAACTTAAATCAATTGAGACCGTTTAGAAGATGACAACAGAACTGGAGTTTCTGAAAGTCAGCTCTTCTGATCAGGGTAAATTGGTTAAGGAACAACAAGCTATCAATAAACAGCAAGCTGATGATCTCAAAGTCCTCCAAGCTAAGTTTGATGAACTCTTTCGACAACATGAGAGTCTGAAACAAAGTGAGGACAATTTGCGAAAGAAAGTAGAGGTTTTTGGAAAAGCTTCTAAAAATGTTGATGAAATAACAAGCTACTTTCGGAAGCCAACTGATAAGAAGGGTATTGGGTTTGAAAGCCCTTCTGGATCCTCATATGTCCAACTTGGTTCACATTCCAAAAGTGAATTTAGGAAGATTTCTGGACAGGATACACGATACGCCAAATCTGTATCAAAGAAGGGAAAAAGACCTGCTGAACAGGAAAGGCGAGTGCCTGAATATAAATGGACCTCACCTGATCAACCATCAGTCGATGAATCAACAGAAGAACCCCGTTCTTCTGAAGAGACCTCAACTTAATCAGCAGATTATGAATCAGAAAGGACAATCTCGCAAGGGAAAGTCTCAACTGAGACCTGATCGGGTCAAGCTGCCTAACCAGCATGCTAAGGGTAAACTGCAGAAACCATTTGTGCAAAGGAGATATGAATCTTTTGATGGTAGCGATCAGAATTATCCTTCAACCGTAAATCCGGGACATCCGCACTTTTGATCCACAATTGGATTAAAGAAGATGCATAAATCGGAAAAATCCCAAGTCTTCTGATTCATCCAAGGTTCACACTCGTAATAATACTAATAAGAAAGCACATGAAGAGATTGTTGGGAAATTTATAAGTTTTGATGAAAGTTCCAAAATCACATGTAATAGGACCCGACGGACACTGTTAGGAATCGATGTTTTTCATATTTGCTATAGGAGATCGATTGATAATGATTGTATAGAAAAAGCGATGTAATAGATAGGTCACATATTGAGGAACTCAATATGTAAAGGTCGAATCTGAAGAATCGGAAGAAAGGCGATATCCCATGTAACGAACGCTAAACCCGAGCGGAAAAACAGATCGAATCGATCTAGTCGATAACTTCGGCGAAGTCATGAAGCTCAAACCTCTATAATTTCGATCGACTTCCTTCGAAGATAAGACCGGAAGACCTACATCGACTGAGTCGGCCATTGTTTTAAGTCATCAGCGCCAGAAGATTCCATCGTGGACTGATCGATTCGACGAATCGGATCACTCATAAGATGATGGCCCGATGTTTCATCTTATCATACGCCTGCGATCCGAACAAGATGAATACCAACCTTAGTTGGAGGAACAACACTGCAAAGCAAGGCTTTCATCCAATAAGGAAGAGACACGTATGAATGAAATTATACTCGCGATTCGATGTTGCTCTCTCTCAAATCTGGCTATAAACTTTCGGCCATGCCGTTCTCAAGCACGTCACATCAAACTGCAACTCTACCTAAAAAATAGCCCGAGATTCAAATTGCTCTCCAACGGCTCTTTGATCTCAAGGTCTATAAATATGGGATCACACTTGAGTGAAACACGGAAATCTTTGGGACAAACAACATAATCAAAAGCTCAAACTATAGTCGATTTCCGCATCGAAGAACACAACTACAAGCTTATTTTATATTGTGTTCATCCCATAAGTTCTTAGCAAGAAATCTTTTCATCTAGCTATCGAGTTAACTTATCTGTGAAAAGATTTCATAGTTGGAACCTTAACAATCTTACCCAAACCCCCAAGTTAGGATAAGTTGTTTAGCAAGATTTCGATCTAGGGTTTCTAATCTTCGATTTACGGGATCGTTAGTGAGAACTCTTAAAACATCTGTTGGTGTCTTGTGTTGGACTAACACACTAATCTAAGTCCATCGGTTAAGTCGGTTAAGTTGGTGCCCCTTTGTGAAAGGGAAGAGTGGATGTAGGATTTGGTTTGTCCAGAACCACTATAAATCTTGTGTGCCTTTCTTTGCTTTGATTAAGCTGTTCTCACATTGCACAATCTTAAAAGCGCGTACATATTCTAAGTTAAGATCGAGATTCTGACACCAAGCTTACGATCGATCGGTTTGTTTCTCACATCGATTAAAAAGATAAAACTTGGAATCTGATTTATACAAACCTGGTTTTCCGCGGGTAAAACTTAAGCTTCCTTAGCGTCGATCAATCGATAGTTCACCAGAAGCCGACCTGGCATACGGCGTTCGATAAGTTGGTTATCGGACGGGCCCGATTCACTCGCTTTTCGATCGGGCTATCGTTTCTCACACGATCTGCACAAAAAGTTTTTAGAAGTCTATTCACCCCTCCCTCTAGACTTCTACCCTCATTCACCGTTTCGGGACCTACAAGTGGTATCGAGGCGGTTGGTTCTCAAACCACTGATTCTGTTGTCATTGTGGTCATCCGAATCGATCTTGAAAAAAACAGTTTTTAAAACTCATTCATTTTCCAAATTCACTCGGCATGGATAACACGTCCCAGATGTATCATGATCTGCCGAAGTTCTCTATTGATGAGTATGCAGATTGGGCCATATATATGTCCAACCATCTAGGCTCGATCGGTGGCGGAATGATGGAAGTCATCGAAAGAGGACCCATCATCATTTACTACGACAATCCCGCGTCGGGAGGAGATCCGCAACTCTCCCACGAAGTCTTGTTATGGAAAAAGCCCGCCAACGATGGACACGAAGAAAGAAAATCATACTCGGACACCATTGCAAGACATATCATCATGAAGACAATGGATAAGGTCACCAAAGAGAAGATTAAGTATCTCAAATCAAGAAGCAATGTGGGATACTCGGCTGAGATCTGCGAGGAAATGAATGATAAAAACAAATCTACAAAGTTTAACCGGTGAAGTTCGAAAAAAAGCAAGATGCTTTGCAACTAAACCATCAACGAACTCGATGGAAGAATTACAATGTCTATAAACAAGCTTCGAGAACTTGGTAGAGAGATGACCGATAAAGATATCAACTATAAGATCCTAAGGTCTCTCACCAAGAAGTGGGACATGAAGGTCCGCGGAATCAAAGATTGCCGGACATTTCAAGAATGAAACCTAGTAAACTTGTTCTTGAGTCTTAAAGCTCACGAGTTCGACTCGATTGAAAGAGGTCAAAAGGTTCGATGAAGACGAGGCCCTCTCTTGAAACCTCGACTTCAAAAAATCTGTTGCTTTCAAGGCAACCAAAAGAGAGAACAAAGTCCAATGAACCCATTGGAAATATATTAAGTCGGTGAATCGGATCGCGTTGCTTACCGGGAAGCTTGAGAAGTCGATATACAACTTGGTAAGTATCGAAGATTTTATAAGGACTATCAACATAGCCGAGGGGCGAGACAGGAGATCGACTATAGATCTCCGAAGAACCAGATCGATGATCGGAGGGATCCGCAGAGATGAAAGGGAAAGAGATAGTCGGACAAAGGAAGAAGAGATAACCAATCGATAGAAGAAACTCGACTACTATCAGAAAAAGAAATCACCTGATGGGGTCATACAGAATGAGATTCACCGGAAGGAAAGGAACGTGGATCCAGGAGCGTGCTTCAAGCCCCTGAGAAGCGAGTCACTATAGCTCGAATCGCCTGGACTGGACCCGAAAAGAGAGGAAGAAAAGAGAGAAACAAGAGAGCAACGGTTTAGAGACGAGCCATGGTTCGCGATCGTCGAATTGACGATTCCTATCTACCCTCCGAGACTCGGATACTCCTCTCAGAGAAGACTTACATTCGACAAGAAGGTCGTCGACTTCTCCGAAAGTGAAGATCCGATATTCTCGTCGACGATAATGAACTCTTTGATGGCCAGGAGGACCAAATCGAGGTAACCTCCAAACCTCCTTCGCGTTCGCTTTACACCGCTATCATTAGCACACACCTTTGGAGAGATTGACCGCAAAATCTACTCGTAACAATTGCTTGAAGATCTCTCCAATGCAAAGAGAAACTTATGCTATTGTGGAAGCCGAGAATGATAAAATTTGAGGATCGAAATAATCACTTTTTCAAGAAAATGCTCGAAAAACCTCGAACTTAGATCACCAAAACCGCCGTAAAGTAACCGAGAATTCAAAATTCTCGAAGTTAAAGCTTCCGATCGAAAGCGATCAAAGATCGATGGAAATTAACGTAAAGCAAGTCGATGACTTCAAAATCTTGCAAGCAAAATTCGATGAGCTATTCCGAATGCATGAAAGTCTGAAATCCTCTGAGGATAATCTGCGTAAGAAAATAGATGTTTTTTCAAAATCATCTCAAACTGTTAAAGACATAAACGCCTATTTTCGAGTAAAGATTGATAAGGAGGGACTTGGCTATGAGAAACCCTCCACATCCTCAAAAGCCCCGACTGATTCATCTCAGAAAGGTGTAATCAGACGAACTTCTGAAAAAGATACACCAAAAGCTAAACTTGTATCTAATAGGGGTAAGAGACCAGTTGAGCGGGTAAAACAAGTGCCTAACCGTAAAGGAAATGAATGGACCCCAACTGGTAAAGCATCAGTCGAGGAATCAACGGAAGAACCCAGTTCTTCTGAAGAAACCTCAACCTGATCAACAGATCAGGAATCAGAAAAGACAACCTACAAAAGGGAAGTCTAATCTGAGACCCAGTCAAGGTCAGCTGCCTAACAAGCATGCTTCAGGTAAACTGCGAAAACCATCCATGCGAAAAGGATATGAATCTTTTGATGGTAGCAGTCGTACCTACCCCTATAGTCAGAAATTTAGGGCTACTGCACCTGAACCACACTGGATAAAAAGAAGACAAACTGAAAAGGTAAATCATAAGTCTTCTAAGTCATCCAAGGTTCACACTAATAATCATACAAATCAGAAAGCATATAAGGATAAGTATGATTATGTTGACAGGTATGGGAGACAAATCAGGCCTTCTGATCTGACTGATCACCATAGAAGTGCTCTGTTTGTATGGATCCCCAAATCCAAACCTAACCCCTCAGGACCCAATCCAAAAGGGGTACCTAAAACCTGATCTGATTGCAGGTTCGCGTGGGTCTGGCCAACAAGGGAGGTGTGCAAGCAACTATCTGGTACATCGATAGTGGATGTTCAAGGCACATGACTGGAAGCAAACATCTCCTCAGTTCCTACATAGAATGAAAAGGTCGCGGTACTCTTTCTTCGGTGATGATAACTTTGGTTATACCAAAGGGTTCTAACCTTAGAGAATGATGATGTACAAGTAATGGCGGAGTCTCGCTTTGTCGAAGGTCCAAGCACAACCTATTATCGGTTTCACAATTACTAATAACGGATTCAAGGTTGAGTTCTCGATCGATCAATGCACTATCAAGAATCGAAATCACTCAACAGATTTTGCTAATCGGTTCAAGGAAAGGGACGATCTACACAAAATGATTGGAACAGTTGTCCAAGAAATGCATGCGATTGTTAAGAGTTCCAAAAGTAGCGATTGGCTCGCACAAAAGAATGAGCCATCCCGAACTTTAAAACTCTTAATAAGATAAAGAAGGATGTCTCTAGTGGAAGGACTCTAGAATGAAGTATTCTCAAAGGATCGGACATGTCTTTGCGTGTCGGAAGGAAAACAGTCAAAGCTTCATTCAAAGGAATTTCCGGACCAAAGATCCAAAGTCTTTACGGTACTTCATATGGATCTGTTTGGACCCGATTACACTGTCGATCTCAACGACGCAAATACACTCTGGTAATCGTGGATGACTATTCCAAGTTTACATGGGTTATATTCTTACATAAGAAGAATGAGACGACAACCAAGATACCCGAGCTACTAAGAAGATTACAAAATGAGAAGGGTGTCAACAGAGTAAAAATCGGATCGAGATAAAAGGTGCGCAATTTACGAACTCCTTTATTACGATTTTTTGCTCTAAGTTTGGTATCTGACATGAAAACATCAGTCACGAGGACGCCACAAATGAAATGGAGTAGATTTGAAGGAGAAACAGAACTCTCAAAGAAGTTCCGCCAACAATGTTAAATGAACATGCGATGCCAAACCGTTTTAAGGTATAATCAACACCGCATGCCATACGCAGTAATGTATGTCTCGACTAAGGCTCACTACAAAACACCCTTATGAACTGTGGAAGGCGTAAAACCTCGTGTTTCTTACTTCCATGTTTTTGGGTGCAAGTGTTTCATACACAACAATGGGAAAAGTCAGTTGAAGACCTTTGAGGCCAAGTCTGATGAGGGTATATTTCTAGGGTATTCCTCATCTAGCAAAGCCTTCAGGGTCTACAACAAAACGAACCCTCGCTGTGGAAGAAACACCCCATGTAACCTTTTTGATGAAGCATCTTACGATCAAGAGAAATCGCCTAAACAAGAAAAGTACGATCTACGAGAAACGATATTCGAAAAATGGATCACTAATAACGATCAAGGATAAAGGATCGAAAATCAGATCAATTTACATTCCAGATCTAATGATTCACCGATCAATCGGATCCTAAGGTACGAACAACCTGTCGATGAAAAAAGCCGATTCAAATTGAGATAAGAAGAATCGAACCATCCGGTTCGAGGAACTTCGTTCTTCTGACATGTACATCAAAGACATGATGATTCCAACATCAGCTGAGACTTGTTCTTATCAAGTGGACCATAACCCTGCACCACTCCCAATCACTAGTAATAAGATTTTATCAGAAACGGACGATGTTCTCAAAACCGACGCAAATCAGAATAGAAGGACCTGGATAACCAGTCATCCAACTGATCTGATAATTGGAGACCCGTCTGATAAAATTAAAACTAGACATCAGATTGGTGAAAGTGCCATGTATTGCTGTTATCTGTCTATGAAGGAACCTACTACAATCGAGGAAGCATTACAAGACGCAAACTGGATTCTAGCCATGCAGGAGGAGCTGGAACAGTTCGAGAGAAATGAAGTATGGGAACTAGTAGACAGACCAGGCCATCAAGACGTAATTGGCACGAAATGGATCTTCAAGAACAAGAGAGATGAGAAAAATGTTATCACCAGAAATAAGGCAAGACTTGTTGCTAAGGGGTATTCACAATCAGAAGGAATTGATTACGATGAGACCTTTGCACCCGCCGCCGCCTTTGAAGCCATTCGTTTTTTATGCGATGCTTCCCACCGGGTCTTTTCACGTGTATCGATGGACGTAAGAGTGCTTTCTTAAACGGGGTACTAGCGGAGGAAGTTTATGTCGAACAACCTCCGGGCTTTGAAAAAGGCAACCAAGTGTATCGTTTAAGAAAAAGCTCTTTATAACAAACAGTTCATGAGCACAGTATGATACACTCTCTCGGTTCTTGATCGAAAGTGGGTTCACTAAAGGAATAAAGGGATGAACCTTATTCGAGAATAGAAGATGGAGAAGATATTCGATGGTTCGGATTACGTGGGCGACATCATCTTCTGATCTCCAAACAAGAACCTATGTGAAAGATTCAAAAACCGATGCAAGGGAAATTCGAGATGTCCATGATGGGTCGATGAATTACTTTCTAGGTCTCCAAGTTAAACAAAGTTCGGAAGGGATATTCATCATCGCCAAGCAAAGTACACTAGGAATATTTTGGCTAAGTTTGGAATTCAAAATAGCAAGGAAGCCAAAATTCCTATGATGACCGGATTCAAGATGGATCCGGATGAGGCGGTCGAAGACAAATCGAAAGGAATATAGGGCTCTCATTGGATCTTTATTATACCCGACCGCCAAAGCACCCGGATATCACTTTCGCAGAGGTGTATGTGCGATTTCGGGCAAATCCAATGGTCACCACCTAGAAGCGGTAAGCGGATTTCTTAAGTATCGAAGGAACAATAAACCTCGGTTTATTCTACCCATCGATGATAATCTAAAGCTTAGTGGGTATTCTGATTACGATTATGGAGGTTGCAAGATGACAAAAATCAACCTCGAGAACTTGTCGGTTCTTAGGAAGTAAAAGCGATCTCGTGGTTTTCAAAGAAGCGACATCGATTCGCGATCATCAAGCAATGAAGCGAGAATATATGGGTCAGCGGAAGTCAATTGTTCCCAATCTACTTTCTGGCTCGATCGGCCGGTGGGATTACAACATTGTAGCTAAGAACGTGCCTATATTCGTGACGATAATAAAGTTTATTGCAATCACTCGAGAATCCGGTTCTACATACAAGATGCAAGCATGTAGATGTCGACACCACTTCATAAGAGATCACGTTGAAAAGAAGAATATCGAGAATGGAAAAGATTCATCTTGACATACGTCTGATAGGTGATATTCTAACCAAGCCCTTAATTTGAGATCGATTCAGAGACTTATGCAATGAGCTAGGACTTCTAGATCTTGGAGAAATGGCACCAAAATGTTTGATGGAATGCTCTCGAACTAGTTTGGTTAAGAGACTAACGGATCGAGAGAAATCAGTTGAGTTTGGTATCTTAATCGATCTCAAAGATCGATAAGCAAAAATCGATCAGACATACACGCTACCAGATCCAAAGGAACTGATCAGATTTTAGTTTATCAGATTGAAAGTCTATCAGTTTAAAGGAACTGATCAGATTCAAGGTTTATCAGATTTAAGGAAAATGCTCTGTTTTAATGGATTATCTGATTAAATCAATTTGGTTATAGTATTTCTTTGTGATTCGTTTTAGCTGATATTCAACAAGCAAGATTCAGAGATTAAGAAGCTATCAATCGCATAAGAAAGCAGGAATTACACAACAAAATGAAATAACAGAACTTTTCATTGATAAACACCCAAAGGTGAGGTTACATTACGAGTTACAAGTACAAGAAGACCCAGAGGTCAGTACATAAATGTTAACCAAAATCCTAAACCTAGAACCCTAAACCTGCATCCAAACCCAAACCCGAACTCATTAGTTAAATGTTAATGAGGGGAGAGAGAAAGATTTTATGAAATCTGATGCTCTCATTTTACCCCACTTAACAGGGTGAGGGGGAAGGCTTGAAGGGTAATCCCGTGCCGCAAGCTGATGGACTCTCCAAGTGAAGTGAGAGCGGCATTGACGGGATTCATATTCTATACCAGACTAAGTCTGATGGTTCTGGTTACATCATCCAGATAGACACACAAGGTGCATACGGTTAGGAGAAGTGTCTTCTCGGTTACAAAGCCAGATCCGCCATACAGTGGTAGAGAAGCTTTGCAGCAATCGTATGTGAAATCAAAGATGATGAAGAAAACAGCCACAAGGGAATGCAAAGGGTTGATTTGAGAAGATGAAACCATATAAAAGGGTGTAAAAGTGTTTCCGGGAAGTCTCCCCGAAACAAGGGTTCACCAAGATACATGATTCTTACAAAGAAGATAAGTATGGTGAATGGGTGATGTTGTGTAAAACTTTGGTCCAATTTATAGAGGCCAAGCAAGGATGCAAATGCAATTGTCAGTTCAAGAAGCCTATCCGAGAAATTTGCATCAAAAGGACAGCGTGTAGAAATCACGCGACTGATAATTGGATAAATTTACGGTTGATTGACATATCGAGAAGATTCAGACGATATTTACGCATGTCAATCACGCCTACTTAGGGAATAGAAGCTACTACTCTAGACTAAGTTTTCATGGGTAACACTTATCCCAAGAATTGACCTAATCGAAAAGAAATCGGGGACGAGGTCAACCAAAATCTGATTATTTTACAAGCATGATCGGATGAGAGAGATCTCTGTGGCTTGAAACTCCAATAAATCGGATATATCGGTCTATAAAGAAATATCAGTTGAAGGGGGAACTTCAACTGATCAAGGCGATAAAAAGGGAAATCGACGTACTCGAGGAAAAAGATCACTAAGCACGAAGTTTCAACAAATCGAGCCTTAACCGAGAAGATCAGTTAAAAGGATCATAGTTGGGAAATTTCTTAAGGCTTAGGCAGAATGATTAAGATCAACAAGTGGAATCAACATTGACAAGTAATATTGACTGATAACAACATCAGTCAACCAGATACGCATCTCTCTACTCTTGTTCTTTATTTATTTATCGGATCGTATCTGATTTTATTTGCCTTACTGTACCCACTATCCTTGTGACGTGTACTCTGCAAATCATTTAATGCGGACGTGGGGTACATGTATTAACTGCTACTTGATCGTGCTTTTAAATCCAAAAGTTTTGTGTACGTGCGTTTTTCCAACCCTACGATCAAAACCGCTAAATCTGGAGCGTACAATCTTTTCAAAACGATTGATCTTCAAAATCTTGTCTTATTGTACCCTCCGCCTCTATATAAAGATTCATCAAACCTTACCAGAGTTTTTCTGCTTCACAAACTCGCATTACTCTCATTGAAAAACTTCAAATTTTACTCTACGTTTCAAAATCGTCTCTGAAAATTTGAATCTGGTAATATTTTCTTTCAAGCTTAATGATGAATCTTTCTTTCCGTTAAAAACATTGTTTTCAAAAGTTGTTTTTTTTTTGGAAATTATGCTTCATTGCCTTTTGTTTTCCGCAGTATGATATTGATATTGATTATGCACAAATTTAATGAGTCTATCTCACATGTAGATGGCCACTCATGGACTTGGAAAGATCATGTGCAATTATGCGGAACTGGCAACGAAGATCTTCGAGGATAAGTTCGTTCAGTTTGGAACCACTGAGGATTCTGAATCCATGGAGGTGGAACAAATCTCAAGAAAGTTTGGGATCGAAACATATTGCTCGCTCACTTGCAATCGGTGATGCAAGATAAGCACTTCAATTCTTGCAAAATTTGAGTGTGGATCTGAAAAAGCCCGAGACGAACCGATGTCGTCGGTCAACGGAGAAGAAATCGGGGCCCGACAAATGCGGACATCACTTTCGTCTGCTCACCTTGCACAAAGGGCGAATCTCTCCGCACACCTGAGGAGAATGAGGATGAAGAAATCGAGAGGGAGCTCTTAAGAGAGGCGCACAAACATCGACAAACGGATTCATCGGGCCAATGCTCAAAAAGAAAGTACAGACCTTTGTTTGACATTCCATCAAGAACGATCATGGGAATCTCATTTAGCCCAGATGCTCTCACATCACCAAAAATGTAAAATATGATGCATAAGAATAATTGATGGGGCTCGAACAATCAATTGTACGGCTTCTGAAAGCCATCTTGCTCCAAGAACACGAAAAATTTGGAGTCAATGAATCCAGCGGTCTTTTCGAAAAAGAGAGTCAGCAATCTCAACAAGGTTGCAGTTATATTGAAAGACAAATTGCCAAACGCTGAATGGAATCAGAATGGGCTGAAGTCCTACAATGCCTTCCTCTCATCAACTTCAGTTATTTATGGGCCACCAGACGATGACACGGAGCCCACTCCAACAAAACTGAAGAAAGGAAAGAGCAAAGAAGCCGCCTCATCCACACCAGTTGCTCCACAGAAAAAGAAACGAAAACTGGTGAAGGCCCAGGAGAAGAGGCCAAAGAAAGCCATGACTTTACCCCGACTCTAAGACTAGAAGATGAGTCGAAGAAGAAAAAGCGCCCGGAATGTATGTTCGCAACAAGGAACAGGATCAGACGAGCAAGCTTCTCAACTGAGGGCTCGCCAGAAATCTCGAGGAAGAAGCACAAGGTATAAATGCTTCTCCTCAACCTCAACCCGATTCACCGCCGGACTTAAAGGTCGCAGAAAGATGTCTCTATCGCTAGTTCACTGCTCATGAACTCGAACTGAACCAGACATAAAAGCCACTCTGGTAGAATTAATTTGCGGAGTTGAACCAATCGGACATCTTCCGCCCGATTCAAGACAAACTAAGCTTCCATCTCATCCAACAGAATGGGACAGATCATTTCTCAGATCGGATCAAAGAAAGACCATCACTGGAAAAATGGTCAGACTAAGAATTGAACGAGAGATTGATGAGAAGTATCCACAACTGGTCGCCCATCCTACTATAAGAGAAGAAGTCATGGAGATCCTCACCTGGAGAGATCTCGAGTTAAAAAAAGCTTCTCAGATCTTATCTTACTTGTTGAACAGATGGGTGGTGCGGATGAGTTCGCAGATTTTGACTTCGATATGAGGAAGTCTGCCAAAGTGGGTTCACCAGCTGAGCTCATATCTGATAAATCTGTGAAAGCTCTGATCAACAGAAAGCTGGAATTACCGGAAGAAGACAAGCGAGATCGCTCCAAGCTCAAAGCTAAAATGACTGAAATGGTAAATGCCGAGTCGCCGATGAAAGTGGAACTGGTCTTTGCGATTCACGACCAAACCACTGGAGGCACAAACAAAATCGAACTGATCAAGTGATGGATCAAATTCCTACATCTCAAATCACCACTGATCAACTTCAGGAGATCAGATCTTGTCTCAAAGATCTCCTGAAAGAAGAGATTGAGGGAGTGCTAACTGATCAGAGACAAATCAGTCTCAAACAATTCGAAACAATCAGAGATCAGTTCTCCCAATCTATGACCACCATATCTACTGAGCTTACAAAATCAGTTGATGACAAACTGATACAGGTGGATCAAAATCAATCTTCTTTTCTGACGCTCACTGAGAAGAGGCTCGAGCTATCAGAAGAGAAATTTGACAAAATGATTTGGACACTCTCTGCAACAATGGAATCTGCCAAGAAAGAACTGATTACAACTGTCCAGAATCTGACAGCTCAATCTTCAGGTTTATCTGCTAATGATCTAAATCAGGCATTGTCAGTCAACTTTGGGTCTCTGACTTCCCACCTCAATGCGCTTTTTGATCAAACCAAAAAGGGGGAAGGATCTGAGAAACCAACCCGACACATCGCATTTACAAGGCCCATGGACAAAGCTCAATTGCAAGAAAGATCGCCATGAGCTGGACATCAAAATCGACCAGCTACTCGCACGGAAAAGTCACCGAAATACAACTAATGACATCATCTGAGCATAAAGCTAGTCAGAAAATTGTCCAAAAGAGCGATTTGAAGAAGAAAAAAGAAGGACGTAAAAACGCACAAGCGTAAGGGTTGAAAACAGAAGTTCAAATCAAGGGCTAAGAAAGGATTAAGCTGGAAAATCGCACGTAACCCTCGGTTGCCAAAGAAAAGTAGACGAGATCATACCAAAAACTGCTGCACACGCTAAGAGGTTTGAGGAATGGAATAAGATCAGAAGTGAATGGCTTCTTGATGCTTTTGTCCTTGATCTTGTTCCAAAAGAAGAATCACCAGATGATGAGTTCCTCAACTGGTTCTGTAATAAATTTCCGACTTTAAAAGTATCTGGAAAATGAAGCCAAGCTCATAAATGTAAAGATATCTCGCCAAGAGTATGATCTGTTAACATACTCAAAGAAGGCAGATGGCTCATTTGACAGACTGGCATTTGAGAGATTCTACTTTGACATCTTGAGCAAATCACAGATAACTGATCAAGAGCAGACAACTGATGTCAAATGGAAACTCTATCAGATTTTCAACATTCCACAAGACCAAAGAGAAATGCCAGAAGGATACAAGCCCAAGGAGTGAAGATTCAGAAGACGTCGAGGGATCAGCTGCTTTTAATTTCAAAACTTTTCTGATGTAACATGTAATCATCATATATAATGAAAAGTTTATTTTTCTGATCCCAAGACAAAATCTCTTTGTCTTCTGATTACTTGCTCCTTAACTGTTCTATACTTATCAACTGTTTGGTTTCTCAAGTGTTTTGGTTTCATCAAAAAGGGGGAAATTGTTGGGAAATTTATAAGTTTTGATGAAAGTTCCAAAATCACATGTAATAGGACCAGTCAGACCTGTTAGCTGACTGATGTTTTCATTACTGCTATAGGAGATCAGTTGATAATGATTGTATAGAAAAACTGATGTAATAGATAGGTCACATATTGAGGGGGAACTCAATATGTAAAGGTCAGATCTGAAGAATCAGAAGAAAGCTGATATCCGCCGAAATGGAACGCTAAACCGTAATCGGAAGAACGGTCGAATCCGATCTAGTCGGATAACTTCAATGGAAGTCATGAAGCTCAAACCTCTATACTCGAAGATCGATGACTTCGAAGATAAGACCAAGACCTACATCGGCTGAGTCGGCCCGGTTGAAGCTAAGTCAACAGCGCCAGAAGACTCCATCGGGTGGATTCGATCGATTCAGGTCGATCGGATCGGCTCATAAGATGAAAATCGATGTTTCATCTTATCATCGTCTGCGATCTCAACAAGATGAATACCAACCTTAGTTGGAGGAACAACACCGCAAAGCAAGGCTTTCATCCAATAAGGAAGAGACACGTATGAACAGAGGCCGATATCATGATTCGATGTTGCTCTCTCAAACGGTATAAACTTTTCAGCCATGCCCGCTCTCAAGACGCGTCACATCAAGCCCGCTGAACTCTACCTAAAAATAGCCTGAGATTCAAATTGCTCTCCAACGGCTCTTTGATCTCAAGGTCTATAAATATGGGATCACACTTCAGAGTGAAACACGGAAATGCTGGGACAAACAACATAATCAAGAAGCTCAAACTATAGTCAGATTTCCGCACGAAGAACACAACTTCAAGCTTATTTTATATTGTGTTCATCCCATAAGTTCTTAGCAAGAAATCTTTTCATCTAGCTATCGGTCGCTTATACGCAAAGAAAAGATTTCATAGTTGGAACCTTAACAATCTTACCCAAACCCCAAGTTAGGATAAGTTGTTTAGCAAGATTTCGATCTAGGGTTTAGAAATCGATTTAAGGATCGTTAGTGAGAACTCTTAAAACATCTGTTGGTGTACTGTGTTGGACTAACACACTAATCTAAGTCCAGTCGGTTAAGTCGGTTAAGTTGGTGCCCCTTGTGAAAGGGAAGAGTGGATGTAGGACTGGTTTGTCCGAACCACTATAAATCTTGTGTGCCTTTACTGCTTTGATTAACTGTTCTCACATTGCACAATCTTAAAGCGCATACATATTCTAAGTTAAGATCAGACAGCACCAAGCTTCTGATCTGATCGGACCTGATTTCTCACATCTGATTAAAAAGATAAAACTTGGAATCTGATTTATACAAACTGGTTTTTCACGGGTAAAACTTAAGCTTCCTTGATCGACGGTCAATCCCGATAGTTACTAACCCGATCCGGCTTTCCCGGCGTTCGATGAAGTTGGTTATCGGACGGTGATTCACTCGCACTCTGATCAGGCTATCTGTTCTCACACCTGATCTGCACAAAAAGTTTTTAGAAGTCTATTCACCCCTCCCCTCTAGACTTCTACCCTCACTTACCCGTTCGGGACCTACAGAGATGTATGATTACGTAGATGCTTATGGGAGACAAATCAGGCCTTCTGACCTTGAAGATTACCATAGAAGTGCCCTGTTTGTTTGGATCCCGAAAGGTAACACTAACCCCTCAGGACCTAATCCTACAGGGGTACCTAAAGCCTGATTTGATTGTAGGTTCGCATGGGTTTGGCCAATAAGGGAGGTGTACAAGCAACTATCTGGTACATCTATAGTGGATGTTCAAGGTACATGACTGGAAATAAACATCTCCTCGGTTCATACATAGAACAAGAAGGCCCACGTGTACTCTTTGACGATGTTAACTTTGGTTTTACCAGAGGGTTCGGTACCTTAGTCAATGACGGTGTACATGTTACTGCAGTCTCGTATGTCGATGGTTTAAAGCATAACCTATTATCGGTTTCACAAGTTTGCGACAACGAATTCAGTGTTGAGTTCTCAATAGATCGGTGCACTATCAGAAATCGAGCTACTCAATAGATACTACTAACTGGTTCTAGGAAAGGAATGATCTACATTGTAGATTGAGATAGTTGTCCAAGAAATGAGTGCCTGAAAGAGTTCCAAAAGCAACATTGGCTCTGGCATAAGAGAATGAGCAATCTGAACTTTAAGACTCTTAACAAGATAGCAATGATGTCCTTGGTTGAGGGACTGTTGGGAGATGAATTTAATAAAAGAAGAATTTGATTAGATCCCAAAACCCCTGAGTATGACATGTTCATGATAATCTTGATAGTTGAGCCAGGATTCAGTTTTAGAGTGTTCAGGATGTTATCTGCACCTTGTATAGTCCGCAAATATAGATCAGGATAGATTCTGAAGACTCAGCAAGTTTTTGAAGAAACTGAAGTTTCAGTGAGAAATTGAGAAACTGAAGACTTAGTGAGAAATCGAGAAATCAAGACTTCGGAGAAACCGAGAAATCAAGACTCAAAGATGAAGACTCAAGATATCATCCAAGATATCTCAAAGACTATCTGTCAAGACTCGTAAGACTCAAGAAGACTCAAGAATCAAGACAGACGTAAGATCAAGATCGAAGACAAAGGATATCAAGGCACAAGAATTATCAAGACCCAAAGAATATATCAATGCTCAAGATAAACCTGAATGTTCCGAGGCACTGAAAATATCTATCTGAAGGATACAAAACTGAGAAAAACGCGAATGCTTAGAAAAATAGATATTGCCCAAGATATTCCCATGCAGACAAAAGGAACTAAGACAAAGTGTTGTTAAAGTTATATCACTCAGAGATATTGACCAAAAAGAGCCGTTGTGTATGTCTACATTAATCAAGACTACTGACCCAATCGAGAAGAAGACAAAGATCATGCTTTTTATCGACATTTGAAAGTTGACAGTCAAATGAAGCATGTCAAGAGTACTTATGTTCCGCATCGCAAAAAGTGTTGAATGGCTGCAAGAAAAGGTTATTACCTAAAAGTGCTAGGGAGTTTCAAACCCTAAATAAAGTCGTTCATCACACACCATAAGAGGAAACTCATGGAGCTATCTCTTCCAACAGATAGTTTTTCAAGAGTGACCTTGGTGTATGCCTATAAATACTTGTGACAATCTACATTGAAGGTTACGGGAAATTTGTAAGCAACTCAAGAGCTCAAACTTATTATTGCAAGTTGAAGCACTCGAAAACCCAAGAATTTTCCAAGTGCTTTATATCGAAGAGAGCTCATTTACTAAGCCTAGCTTGATAAGTTATATCCAAAGTTTAGTAGAGATATCCTAGCCTTTGCATTGTTCTTAATTGTAAAGGATATCTCATCCTAGTTGGAAACCAACCAAGAAACCCCAAACCCTTTGTAAGGTAGTTTGAGTGTGATTGTTGGTGAGTTGGAGTTGTAAAGAGTTAGTAAACTACATTGAGGTAGTCAGAAAGCTCTAGAGAATAAGTGAGTAATCTATCTTGGATAGTCAGAAAGCTTGTGTGTGTTTTGAGTAAGTAAACTACAGAGGTAGTCAGAAAGCTCAAAATAGAAAGGTTAGTAAACTACAGAGGTAGTCAGAAAACCTTAGGAAGTGATTAGTGAATTTCTCTGAAGAGATCAGAGAGAGTGGACGTAGGAGCTTGAGTCTCTAAACCAATATAACTTGCTGTGTTATTTGCTTTCTGTATTGCTTTGATTAACTGTTGCATATCTTTAAACTGAAAGCATATTTTCACTGATACTCAGTTGGAATCAATCCACTGAAGCTGCATATAACTGAATCACAGCCTAATCACTATTCCATTAAAAAGGAAGTTTTCAGCAAAGCATAAAACGAGTATAAACTTAGGGCCAACCATTCCGCACATCTGAGTAAGCTTTTCAAGCAAACTCAGTAACTCTGAAAGTACTCAGGATCAGTTGGGATTATCTGAGGTATCTGAAAGCAGCTCAGGATCATTGTCTCAGGTAGACTTTGACTCAGGACGATTTGTGCTTCTCAGGACCAAATCTTCAGGACAGCCTGACCCAATCTGACCTCAGTGAAGAAAAGTTTTAAAATCACTGAACATGTGTATTCCCCCCCCATACACGTGTAAGACTCATTTGCACCGGGACCAACAAGTGGTATCAGAGCAGTGGTTCAACTTGACCACCTGCTTTGTTGACCATAGTCTTATTTGCTAAAAGATTCTTGTGGTCTATCTGAACAGATCTTATTTGCTGAAATCTTAAAAGGATCAAACAAAATGCCTTCTAAGAAACTTCCCATGTTCTCTGTAGAGAGTTATGATTTGTGGAGACTGAGAATGCAGGCTCACCTGTATTCTGAGCATGAACGTATGTGGAGAGTGGTCTCTGAAGGACCATTCCAATTCACTGTGGTGAATCCAGAGTTACAGAAAATGAGAGAAATGATCCCAGGACAGAATTTCCTAAGTCTGATGACCAACTTACTCCTGAGGAGAGAAAGTTAGTCAATCTAGACTATATTGCCAAAGACACACTGTATAGCACAATTGATGATGGTGTGATGGGAATGATTTCTCATTGTAATACTGCCAAAGAAATTTGGGATACACTAGCAGTAATGTGCCAAGGCACAGATCATATCAAGGAGAACAAACTTTCAGTTGCCATTGGAAAGTTTGACAGTTTTGAAATGGAAGATGGTGAATCTATTGACAGACTGAAAGTCAGATTCACTAGTATAATGAATGATCTAAATGCACTTGGAAATAAATATCCACAAAGAGAAGTAGCATTGAAAATTCTTAGAGGTCTTTCTAAGAAATGGGATATTCATGCAGTGGTGATTGAAAACACCAAGAACATTGATTCAATGTCGTACCAACAAGTCTTCTCTGAGCTGAAAGCTTATGAGTTTGTTATTGATAAGAAAACAAAGAAAGTCGACAAAGAAAGATGATTCTTCATCTAGTAAAAATGTGGCTTTCAAAGCCAAGGATAAAACCCAGAAAACTAGAGAGTTCGAGAACTCCTTGCTAAAAAATCGATGAGCTAGAGGATAAGCTAGTACTGATGGCAAGGATGTTTGAAAGGCTTAATAGTAGATATGGAAAATATAAAAATTATTACAGGAATCACAGGTACCAGAAGAAAGCTGAGGACAGATCCACTGAGAAGAGAAAAGACCTGAAAGCTGAAGGATCTTCATCCAAAAAGAAGGACTTCAAGTCTAAAGAAGAAAGTGATCAGGATGATGATGCCAACAGATGCTATAACTGCCAAAAGAAAGGTCATTTTCAATTATGACTGTCCGGACCTAAGTGCTAAGGAGAAAAAGAAAGGCAAGCAAAGAGAGACAAGAAGTTCTCCAATGAAGAAAGTCATGGTTGCGAAAGAAGAACACTCGAGGAAGGTTCCAGTTCTTCAGATGAAATGTTCTCGACACGGTGATAGTGATGACATCTGCCTAATGGTGTGGAGGAGGTAAACTCTTCTTTCTCTGTTGTTGCTCCTACACTAGCACAAGAGTTATCAAGTTCCACCGTGAAACAAATAATTTGACTGGTGGATTCTTTTGAGAGTCTGATGAAGGACTATGCTGTTTTACAAGAACTGCTGAATGAAACTCAAGAGCAGAATAAAGAACTGATTGCTGAAAATCTTAAGTGGAAAGACTCTAGTAATACTTAAATCACTTCTCAATTAATGGGAGCTACTGATGAACTAGATGTTCTAAAAGTACAACTCTCAAAGAAAGAGAAGATGATAGAGACCCTAAATGGAAAACTAGAGGAATCCACTGAGGAAATTCAGTCGATCAGAACTAAGTTCAATGACCTCTCTGAGAAGCATGAAACTCTACAAAAATGTGAGGATAGTGCGCAGAAGAAGCTAGCTCTATTGAATACTGCATCTAAAGTAATAAATGAAATTCAGAGTTATCAGAGACCTGCCACTATAAAATCTGGATTGGGATACATTCTAGGGGGAACCTCACAAGGTCATCTGAATGATGCATCAAGTAGCACTAAGACAATCTTTGTTAAACAAGTGACACCTATCCTTCAAACTGAAGATATGCCCAAAGTTTTAGACAAGGGAAAAGGACCTATGGTTCCAGAAAAACTGAATGTTCAGGTAAGAAAGCCCAAACCTCAGGTAAAGGCTAGAAAACCCCGACCACTCGAAGGGAAAATTTCAGTAAAGTACTTTGAAGCCTCAAAGCTAAGAATGCAAACTGAAAGGATCTCAGACTTGAACCAAACAGAGGAATTTTCGGAAAGAGAACACTTTCGAGAGACATTCTCAACCGAAAAGACCAAGTCCACAAATTCTTGAAAAGACCTCAATTTTAAAGATAACCTAACCCCACTTGCCCACTTAAAGAACCCAAGTCAACAAAGATTCGCACCAAATACACGTAAGCCAAAGCAATGGAACAAAAAGGCACACTCCAAGAAAAATTCCAAGGCTCATGTTCATGCCAAGGCTAGCACTCATACACAGGACACTGCTAAGGCACCCAGAGTGGTAACTTTGTATGTAGATGTTTATGGAAGACAGATCAGCCACTCTAAAGTGATTAGAGTTGTCAGGCAGATTTGGATTCCGAAAGGTACAGCTAACATGGTAGGACCCTACACCAATTGGGTACCTAAAAATTGATCTATTTTTTCAGAGAAAAATAAAGGCACCGGTGATTAAAGATCAAATAAAGATTGATGGCGGAGATGAAATGGCTCCTGATGTATGGTATCTTGACAGTGGATGCTCAAGACATATGACAGGATTCAAGCAAATACTTAGTGACTATGTTGAGCAAAGAGGCCCTCAGATCACATTTGGAGACAACTCCAAGGGACAGACTGAAGGATATGGAACTTTGGAAATCGATTCAGTTCATATCCATGGTGTTTCATATGTATCAGGATTGAAGCATAACCTGCTTTCAATAAGCCAATTCTGTGACAAGGGATTTAATGTTGAGTTCTCTAAGAACTTATGCTATGTGAAAGATGATATCTCACAGAAAATACTACTGACTGGTACTAGAAAAGGAAATGTGTATCTTGCTGATTGGAGTTCAACTCCTAAAGATACATGTTTGGTTGCAAAAAGTTCCACAGATACCAGTTGGTTATGACACAAAAGAATGAATCACCTGAATTTCAAAACCCTGAATAAACTTGCAAGATTAGCACTTGTGAGAGGGTTACCAAATGAAGTGTTCAGTAAGGAACATGTTTGTGATGCGTGCCAAAAAGGAAAACAAGTTAAAGTATCATTTAAAAGCAAAGTAGATGTTTCTACTGAAAGAATACTCCAATTGTTGCATATGGATCTTTTTGGTCCAGTAACACCAGTAAGCACTAATGGCAGGAAATATACACTCGTAGTAGTTGATGACTACTCAAGATATACTTGGGTCATATTCTTACTCAGTAAGAAAGAGACTTAGATAAAACTGCCTGAACTACTGAAAAGGCTCAGTATTGAGAAGAACCTGAGTGTGGTCAAAATCAGATCTGATAAAGGAACTGAATTTATAAACCATATTATATCTGATTATTGTGCAGGAAATGGAATTACTCATGAATGCAAGGACCCCTCAACAAAATGGTGTTGCTGAGAGAAGGAACAGGACTCTAAAAGAAGCTGCAATGACCATGATAGCTGAAGCTGATATTCCTAAAAGATTTTGGGCTGAAGCTGTCAACAATGCATGCTATTCACAAAACAGATCCATGCTGACCAAGAGTCAAGGCAAAACACCATACGAGCTTTGGATTGAAAGGAAGCCTCTTGTTTCTTTCTTTCGTGTGTTTGGTTGCAAGTGTTTCATACACAATAATGGTAAAGATCAGTTAAACACATTTGATAGCAAAGCTGATGAAGGAATATTCTTAGGATATTCTGAAGTTAGTAAAGCTTTCAGAGTTTACAACTGTAGGACTCTTATTGTGGAGGAAACACCTCATGTTGTTTTTGATGAATCTACTTGTGTTCAGAAGAAACAGGAACATGATGCAGGAGAACTGACCAAGAGGATCACCAGACTAAGCCTGAAAAAGAATAACAAAACATCCTCTGAACCTGAAAAGAAGAAGTCAGTCACCTTCTATGAATGGAGTGACTCTGACTCGGATAAAGAAGTTCAGGATGGAACTCAGGATGGTGAGACACAGGAAAGCCAACACACAAAAGTTGACCAATCTGAACAGACACCAGTTCAGACTCAGGTATGTGATGCCAATGTAGATGTGGTCACAGCTGAGGCATGTAGGTCCCGAACGGGTTTTGTGAGGGTAGAAGTCTAGAGGGGAGGGGTGAATAGACTTCTAAAACTTTTCGTGCGGATCAGGTGTGATTTGCAGATTGCCTGATCAGAGTGCGTGTGAGTCAGTAGGAACTGATGTTCAATCTTACTGAGTGCCTGAGGGCAGATCAGTTTGATATCTGTCAGTCTAACTGAAAGTGCGGAAGCTTGTTTTAGCCCGTGTGAAAAACCAGTTTTATCAATTCAGATTCTTAAGTCAGTTTTCAACCAGCTGACTAAGGTGTCAACCTGATCAGATCAGTTGCTTGGTGCAGACTGGGCTTAACTTAGAATATGTATGCAGTTTTAAACTCAGTAGTGTGAATCGTGTAAAGTAATAAGAAAGCAAGTAAATGCACACAAGACTTTTTATAGTGGTTCAAACGAAACCCGTCCTACGTCCACTCTTCCCTTAACACAGGGGAACCTTAACCTAACTTAACCTGTGGGACTTATACCCCTCACGGGATGGCCGAGATGTTTACCGAGTTCCTACTCTACAAACTTAACTGCGGGACTTATATCCCTCACGGGATGGCCGAAGAGATGTTTACTGAGTTCACACTCTACAAACTTAACCTACGGGACTTATATCCCTCACGGGATGGCCGAAGAGATATTTACCGAGTTCACACTCTACAAACGTAACCTGCGGGACTTATATCCCTCACGGGATGGCCGAGATGTTTATCGAGTTCACGCTCTATGCAAACTTAACCTAACTTGTGTTTGGGTAAAGAATGTTTGAGGGTTCCAACTGGAAATCTATCCTGGTGTTTTAGGTAGCCAAAATGCTAGTGAATAGGATTTCTTGCTAAGAACTAATGGGATGAACACTCTAAGAATAATCTTCAATTGTGTTGTTCTTCAAGTGGAGATTTTGTTGTAGCTTTTGCTTCTTTTGCGGTGTCTCCGTGTTCGTTCTTTGCTAGTTGTTCACTGTTGGTCCTTGTCTTCAAAGTGAAGATTGATCCCATTTTATAGACCTCGAAATCAAAGAGCCGTTGGAGAGCAATTTGAATTTCGGGCTATATTAGGTAGATTGTAGGATATGATTGTGACGTGCTCCGATTATCGGCGTGGCCGTAGGCATGATTAGCACCGTTTTTGTCCGCAGCATCGTATCCCGTATTGTTAGCTCTTTTTTGTTGTGCATCCTTGGCCCATGAGGCCAAGACTTCAAAGAATTTGTCCGTTAGGCGATTGATCCCTTTTGTAGAAGATTCATCTTATGCGGTGTATTTTTTGATTGTCACCAAAGTGTCCGTTAGGCGATTGATATTCCTTTTGTAATAAGATTCATCTGTAGGTCTTCGTGTCTTTTGATCTTGTGTCTTTTTATTGTCACACTGAGTCTGAGTTTGACTTGATCTTCGGATAAATGATCTTCAAGTTTATCCGATTCTTCAGTTCATCGAGTCATCTTAATCTTGATTCTAATTCATCATCATCCTAACCTTATCCGGGTCATCCGATCTGACTGACCTATACATATTGAGTTCCCCCTCAATATATGACCTATCTTTTACATCACATCTATACATTTTTGGAACTTCCATTCAAAACTAAAATCCTGAACTTCCATCAAAACAAAATTTTTCCCAACAATTTTTGATGGAACCAAAATACTTAATCATAAAAACAGATACCATGAATGAAAATGTAGATAATGTATACAGTACATACCTCAGAAGACAATGAGATGTTGTCTTAGAATCAGTGAGATTGAATATTTCACTCAGATAGGTGTGTGCATAATAGAATACATGAAAAGCGTACCTATCATCTGATTCCAAGTTATCTTCCTCAGGTGTACTTGAACATTTGTAGTTCTTTGGGGATGCCAAACATCCTGTACATCCTTTGCATTAGCTTGTCCAGCTCTTCTCTTCTATGGATTCCTCTTTTTTCAGCAAGTCCATAGTAGATTTTCTTGAATTTAACAGGATCTAGCTTTTTGTCTGGATGCAAAGGTGAAAGGAGTAGTTCAAAGGGTGGAGCTTCTGGTATCAGTGACATGATCTTTTCTTCTTTCATCCCTGTCTGGTAGAAGTCTGGATACTTTATTTCTAACCAGTTCCGGAATTCATCATCATTCTCAGTCTGATCTTGATGAATTGGAATCTTCTCCAGGATGTAGACGTCACATAACCATTCTCCTCTGATCTGATCCCACTCTGGAAGCAGATCTAGCCATGCACAGAGGATGAATTTAACAGGTGCCGGAAGGGCATTCTTCTCCCAAGCAATCTCCTCTGCTGCAGCTTCGTTCTTCCTCTTCCTTTGGATGTAAGCAATGTTCAGTCCCTTAGCCTCTGCTAACTTCTGCTTCTTGATGGCGGCCTCTTTTATTCTCTGTTTGATCTGCTCTTGAGTTTGTTCAGGAGTCATGTGGCTTTTGGTAGAGAATAACTGGGCTTGACTCTGATCTTCCGCAGTTGCTTTCATCATCTTGCCTTTGCCTTTCTTTCTCCTCAGAGTTTGCTCAGGTTCATCTTGTTCGTCTTCTTCAGCTAATTTCTTAGCGAGTTCAAGGCTCTTGGCCTGATCATCAGTATCCATTCTTTTCTGTACGAACGAAGAAAAGTCTTCAATCTTGTCGACTCTGGCAGTAACCTCTGAAAGAGCACTTTTCTGCTCAGCGATCTCTTTGCTATGTTTCTCCACAGTTTTCTTCACTTCAACAAAGAGATCAGTAGATGGAGTGGCTTGCAAGTCAGATACAGTGGTTTTCGGTAGAGATGAAATTGTTACCAACTGTGTCTGAGTCTGTTTTTCTTCCTTCTCTTTATTCTCTTTTCTCTGATTCTGTTTTTCTTCATTCTCTTTTCCTTCTTTTCCTTCCCCCTTTTTGGTTTCATCAAAGAGGTTGGACATCTTGCGGTTTAGAGCAGTTAATTTCCGTGAGATCTCCTCTCTGAGTTCTTCGACAACAAGAGGAGTAATCTTAACGGTGGCAGAAGGTGCAGGAGTGAAGAAGCGTCTGAGAGCAATTTCGATTTCCTGTCTTGCTAGTTCTGTAGAAGCTAGAAAATGTTTCCAACCCATATCCATGTGGTTGTTAGTTTTGTCCAAGGATGCCCAGACACTCTCCAAAAGTACCTGTGTCTGATTGAGCATCTCTGTCTGAACTGTGAGTTTGTCAGACTGGAGTTTGAGCTTCTCAGCAAGAGGATTTACTAGTTGCATTACTTCAGCAAGGATCGCATTGTGCATCCCAACTGTGTGACTTCGTTCCTTGTCAACTAGTTTTGCTTGCTCATCTTCAAATCGCTTCATCCGATCTGTTGTGAGCGCTGCGAATTTGTCTTCAAATGCAGCCTTGATTCCATCCTGAATCTTCTCAGTATAATGATCTAGGGAATCAGAGCTCATCGTAGCAGTCTGGTCAGATGTTGAAGCCTTGCCAAGTCTGGTCTAATCTGCAGCACCCATGCTTGGTTCATCGGCAACTTCCTCATGATCTATAGGAGGTTGAACGGTTTCCTCCCCGTTATCAGCAATTCCGAACCTTTCGTGAATCAACCATCTGATATCATCATCAGATGCCAATTCAACAGCACTTTCAATCCCAGCAGTGTTCAAGCACTTTATCTCTAAGTCTACAAAGAAGTCTGGTCCCAGAGTTATCATGAGAATCAGAAATTATTCAATGCTTTTCAGTCTGATATCCCTCCAGAACACAATCTCTTCTATTTGTTGCTGGATGCCCGGATGTTGATTCAATTCAGGGCACAGGTCCAGCAAATACTCCTTGATTTGTTGCTTCATTATCCTTATGATGGTGTTCTCTGGAACAGGTGAAGCAAGCACGGTTCTGGTATTGAAGGGATTATGAGAGATGGACACTCGCTTGTCGGATCTCTCAGGCTCTTGTGACTTGATTTGAGATTGGGATTTTTGTGGTTCAGGTTCGTTTTCAGCGTTTTGAGGATGTTCAGTTTCCTGAACTGGTTCATTGATTGGTGGGAGGATGTTCAGTTTCCTGAACTGGTTCATTGATTGGTGGAGTGGGAGATCTGGGTGTTCTGATAGGCGAGGGTGAGGGTGAGAAGGTTTTGTGGGGAGAGGTTGGTGGTGATGATTTTTGAGGAGAGGGTGATGGTGATTTGGAAGTGGGCATTGGCGATCTTGCTTTCTGGAAGATCTTGGTGAGAGGCAGAGAATCAGATGGTGATTCTTCCTCAGATTGCTCCACTTCTATCCCTCTGACAGATTTCTCTCCTTCTGCTGCGATCGTCTGCTCATCCCTTACTTCTCTGATGGTGGGGTCAGGGCGGACTGTTGTCTCTTCTTCTGATTCTGCTTGCATCAGATCCTCCGTTCCGCTAACTGGCTTGGAAGAACTTGGGGCAGTCTTCAGAGGAGATGTGACTCTCTTCTGACGTTTCCTCTGAGCATCTGGTTTCTTGGTCAGATCCTTCCTCTTCATCCTCTTCTCTGGAATGTCCTTTTCCTGCACTTCAGAGGATGCAGTTGCCTTATCTTTTCCCTTCTTTTCTCCCTTGGGTTTGGGCACATAAGGAGTCGGATCCTCATCAGATTGTCCAGGTAGGGACTCATCTTTGCCCAATATGGCCTTGTGCTTTACTTGATATATCTTCGCTCCATTCTCGTTCCATTTAAAATTCTGTGGCAGCTTATCTGACAGAATGATAGAGATTTTGTGTATGAAGAAGCACTTGGAAGATAAGCGCACTTCATTGCTTTGGGTCAGTTCGAACTTCCCGGAGTTTTTTCTTAGTCGTGCTTTGACCATACCCAACCAATCGATATCTGAAGCCTTCTTGATTATTGCAGCCATGACACTTATCTTGTATGAAGTGACTGCATCAAGACTGTAGGTTGAGCACATGATCACCTTCTGAACAATTTCAAGAAGAAGGCGATATTTCCTCTTCAGATAGGAGGCTTTGACGTTCGTCGTGCTCTCCTTATTTGCTGGTCTCAACAGCTCGGCTTCAAGAAATCCCTTTTCTCCTACATCAGTCGTGTAGGTCTCTGGATTGATGCTTCCTCGAGTTAGGCCGAATATCCTCTGTAGATCGTCATTCGACACTCGCACTTCCAGTCCACCAACTGAAGAAATCAGGTCAGCATCAATGTCTTCATCCCTCTGCAGATTGTATAGAAACTCCAGAGCTTCATGTGCGTGGACGATGTTCTGATGTGTAGAGCAATAGCGTTCAAGTCCACATTCTCTCAAGCACTCCAGAATTTCCAATGATTCAGGATCTGAGGTGATGGTGAATACTACATACTTCTCATCAATGATGTCGTTCTTCTTCAATGAAAAATTGCATAACTTTTTCCCTTGGCCCGGTCTTGAAATAAGATATGCCATTTCTGTACGATATGCAAATTGATGTTTAGTTTGAGTAAGATATTTCAATAAATTCAGTCAAACTAGTAATTTTAGCATCAATTTAGCAAATAAGTGTTTAGATCTTATAAAATTACAGAAATATATCATCACGATTTTTGAAAACCTAGGTACCAGAGAGAAATGAATGTAGTAATTTAAACGAGAAATTACCAGAAATTGATTCGAAAGTTTTAGAAATCGGAAGAGTAGAATCAATTGATCTCGAAAGTAATTCTCTGAAGATTTTTTGAAAATTTTGATCTTTTAAGAGCTTTGGGAAGACGAAGTAGTGGAAAGAAGTTTTCTGCGAAAAATTAGGATTTTATGGTATGCAAGGGAAAACCTTTTTGCACAACTTTCCAAAGTACTCAAGTATCCGTGATTTGAAATCGATGGCTAAGATTAATCGGCCGAAAAACATTTTAATCGCACGGTTGAGTAAAGAAGTCTTCTCGTATACCGGACTCGAAAATTCGGAATAAAATGCATTAAAAACACATTTTCAAGTCCGCATTAAAAGTTTTGCAGTGCATGCGTCATAAAGTGAAACAGAGTAAAAACAATTTATTTAAATAACGCATGTAAGGTATTCAGAAAGGGATAAATAAGAGAACGTATATGATTGATTGATATTGTAATCAATCAGTTACCACAGTGATCTGATCTGGTACTTGTCGACCTATCTGATGGTTGCCTTATGCATTTCCCAACAATGTCTCACTCATCTGATCAGATTCTTGCTTGAAACACTTTGCCACTTATCTGATCCACTTCATCCTTCAGTCTTCTTCTAATCAGCCCGTATTTACTGAAGTCAACTCCCGCCAAAACTTTAACTTCGGGGAGTCTAAAAGTCACCTTGATTCCCAAATCGGCGCGATTTGACGTTCCATAATAATGGCATAGATACGCTGTGATTACTCACACCGTCAACTCATCCAACCATTAGCCGCGTGTTCCTTACGCGTTGTCGATGCAAATTTCTCTTAAGTTCTTCTGAGAAAATAAATTTGCATTTATACCCCTAATTTCCTTCTATAAATTAGCCTGGGGTGTTAGGCAAACAACTCAACATAAACCATACATCTTCTTTAGCATATACTTCATGCTTTTTCGATGAGTTCCTTATTTCCGGTGAAACTTCTGGTGGGAACTTTTAGCCCTTTTCCAATGAACTCAGCTTCCCAAATCAACCCTGTGTGTTCCTTCACACTGCTTTCGTCGTCATTTGAGATTTCACATACGATCAATATTAAGCTTCTTTACCACCATGGAGGCGGATCTGCTCAGGCAAATGAGAAGGCACTTCTCCTAACCGTATGCACCTTGTGCGCCTATCGAGATAACGGAATTAGCATCAACAGTCTCAGTCTAAAACAAAACGTGAGTTTGGTATATGGTCTGCATCAGTCAACCGCTGATCTCCATATATCAAGCTCAATTTTTGCATGCGACACAAGTGTCCGTTTGGTCCTTGTGACCAAACCTGTGGTACTGTGCCCCATTTAACAGCTGGAAGTCCCGTTGATTTCACGTCTGAGGGCTTCCGACTTGGACATCCTTCAAAACCTCTCTCGCTCCTCACTCCGAAGCTTTTGAGATTAGCTCAGGATTCTCGAAGCCTCTCTGACGCCCCCTTCTTAGGATTGAGGGAAAATGAGAGCATCATACCTTGAACTCTCTCTCTCCTCCTCCTAACTAGGGTTGGCTTAGGGCTTATGGTTTATGACCTCCGGGTCTTCTTGTACTTGTAATACCACTTGAAGATAGCTTGTAGTGTTTGTAGCTAGTGATATCACTTGCAACTTGTAAATCTGACCTCCGGGTCTTTATCAATGAAAAATTATGTTATTTCATCGTTGTGTTGCTTCTTCTGACTTATGCGATCTGTAGCTTTAAACTTGACTTGCTTGTTGGCTGCAGCTTTAATCGACTTATAAAGTGATCTTCCAATCTGATCAGTTCCCCCTTAATCTGATATGTCTTGAACTGATCTGTTCCTTGTCTGAACTTCAGATCGGCTATTTGTCTAACTTTCTGATCTGCTCCTTATCTGAACTTCAGATCAGCTCCTCGTCTGGTCGTCTGATCAATTGAGATTCCTAACTCAACTGATTTCACTTAACCTGGTTAGTCTTTTAACCAACTGGTTCTGGAGATCAATCCATCAATCATTTCTGGTCCACTTTCTCCGAGATCCAGAAGCCTTAGCTCGTTGCATAACTCTCTGAATCTGATCTCAGCTAGTGGCTTAGTTAAGATATCAACTTTCTACTTGTCAGTATGGATCTTTTCCATCCTGATATTCTTCTTTTCAACGTGATCTCTGATAAAATAGTGTCTGACATCCACATGCTTGCATCTTGTATGTAGAACAGGATTCTGAGTGATTGCAATAGCACTATTACTGTCACAGAATATAGGTACGTTCTTAGCTACGATGTTGTAATCCCTCAGCTTCTGACTTAGCTAGAGCAGTTGGGAACAACAGCTTCCTGCAGCCATATATTCTGCTTCAGTAGTAGATGTCGCAACTGATGTCTGCTTCTTCGAAAACCAAGAGATCAGTTTATTTCCCAGAAACTGACATGAACCTGAGGTTGACTTCCTGTCGATTCTGCAACCTCCGTAATTTGAATCAAAATACCCACTAAGCTCTAGATTGTCATCTGATGGGTAAAATAAACCAAGGTTTACAGTCCCCTTCAGATACTTGAGAATTCGCTTAGCTGCTTCTAGGTGGCTTTGCATTGGATTTGCTTGAAATCTGGCACATACACCTACTGCAAAAGTAATATCTGGTCGGTTGGCAATCAGGTATAGAAGTGATCCAATCAGAGCTCTATATTCTTTCTGATTAACTTTCTGACCATCTTCTTCTGGATCCATCTTGAACCCAGTCATCATGGGAATTCTGGCTTCCTTGCAATGTTGAACTCCAAACTTTGCCAGTAGATTCCTTGTGTACTTTGCCTGGCAGATGAATATCCCTTCTGTACTCTGCTTGACTTGTAAACCCAGAAAGTAATTCATCTGACCCATCATGGACATCTCGAACTTCCCTTGCATCAATTTGCTGAACTTCTCACATAGCTTCTTGTTGGGAGATCTGAAGATGATGTCGTCCACGTAAATCTGAACCATCAGAATATCTTCTCCATCTTCTATTCTGAATAAGGTTCTGTCCACTATTCCTTTAGTGAACCCGCTGTCTATCAAGAACTAAGAAAGTGTATCATACCAAGCTCGAGGAGCTTGTTTCAGGCCGTAAAGAGCTTTCCTTAGACGGTACACTTGGTTGCCTTTTTCAAAGCCTGGAGGTTGTTCGACATAAACTTCCTCTGCTAGTACCCCGTTTAAGAATGCACTCTTTACATCCATCTGATACACAATGAACCCTCTGTGGGCAGCATATGCCAGAAACAGCCGAATGGCTTCTAGGCGAGCGACTGGTGCAAAGGTCTTATCATAATCAATTCCTTCTGATTTTGAATACCCCTTAGCAACAAGTCTTGCCTTATTTATGGTTATGACATTTTTCTCATCTCTCTTGTTCTTGAATACCCACTTCGTGCCAATCACGTCTTGATGAGTTGGTTCCGTCCACCCGGTTTTCAAACTTGATTCCTCTCAAACTGTTCCAGTTCCTCTTGCATGGCTAGAATCCAGCTTGCGTCTTGTAGAGCTTCCTCTACTGTAGTTGGTTCCTTCAAAGACAGATAACAACAATACATGGCACTTTCACCAATCTGATGTCTAGTTTTGACTCTATCAGATGGGTCTCCGATAATCAGATCAGTTGGATGACTGGTAATCCAGGTCCTTCTACTTACGATGTGCGTCTATTTGGAGAACATCATCCATATCTGATAGTAGTTCATTACTAGTGATTGGGAGTGGTGCGGAATTATGATCCACTTGATAAGAACATGTCTCAGCTGATGTTGGACTCATCATGTCTCGATGTCCGCTCATAGGAACTTCAGAGTTCCCCGAACCGGATGGTTCGATTGACATCGCCTCTCGGTATGCATCACTTCTTCACCAATCGGTTAATGCGTACCTTAGGGTCTGATTGACCTGTTGAATCAGCAAGATCAAGTTCTGGGATATACACTGTTATGTGTTCAGATTCTTTCTCCTTGATGCTTAGCTGATCCATTCTCTGAGTATCAGGTTGCGGTTGATCTGGTACGGCTTGTTCTGAGGCAGCTTTCTCTTGTTCAGAAGATGTCTCATCAAAGACCACATGTGGTGTTTCTTCCACAACTAGGGTTCGCTTTGTTGTAAACTCGAAAGCTTTCTTTGGATGAGGAATATCCTAAGAATATGCCCTCATCGACTTGGCCTCAAAAGTCTTCAACTGACTTTTCCCATTGTTGTGTATGAAACACTTGCACCCAAAAACATGGAAGTATGAAACACGAGATTTTCTGCCCTTCCACAGTTCATAAGGTGTTTTGAAATGAGTCTTAGTCAGAGAACATTTGTTCTGAGTGTGGCATGCAAAGGTTTGATTGCTTCGTTACTTGTGTGTTTAGCTAACATGGTTTCTCCTGTTTCTCCGCTTCTACTCCATTTTGTTGTGGCGTTCTTGCAGCTAACGTCTCATGTTGTATACCAAACTTGGTGCAAAAGTCAGTGATAAAGGAATTCAGGAACTCTGTACCTTTATCTGATCTGATCTTTACAATGCTGACACCCTTCTCGTTTTGAAGTTTCTTGAGCAGCTTGGGTATCTTTGTCGTAGTCTCGTTCTTCTTGTATAAGAATATAAGTAAACTTGGAATAGTCATCCACGATTACTAGAGTATATTTGCGTCCACTGAGACTGATTGGTGTAACTGGTCCGAATAGATCCATATGGAGCGATTCGTGATTTCATCGATGAATCTTTGGTCCGTATTCCTTTGAATGAGGCTTTGACTTGTTTTCCTTTCTGACATGCGGCACATGTCTGATCTTTGGAAAATATCTCATTCGGAAGTCCCTCAACCAAAGACATCCTAGCTATCTTGTTAAGAGTCTTGAAGTTCAGATGACTCATTCTTTTGTGCCAGAGCCAACTGCTACTTTTGGAACTCTTAACAATTAAGCATGTATTCCTTGGGCAACTGTTCCAATATGCTATATAGATCGTCCCTTTCCTTGAACCAGTTAGCAAGGTTTGTTGAGTGGCTCGATTCCTAACCGTACACTTGTCGCTCGAGAACTCAACACTGAATCCGTTGTCATAGAATTGTGATACTGATAGTAGATTGTGCTTTAATCCTTCGACATATGAGACTCCAGTTACTTGTACATCATCATTCTCTAAGGTTCCGAATCCTTTGGTAAAACCAAAGTTATCATCACCGAAGAGTACACGTGGGCCTTCTTGTTCTTTGTATGAGCTAAGGAGATGTTTGCTTCCAGTCATGTGCCTTGAGCATCCACTATAGATGTACCAGATAGTTGCTTGTACACCTCCTTTGTTGGTCAGTCCCACGCGAACCTACAATCGAATCAGGCTTTAGGTACCCCTTTTGAATTGGGTCCTGGGGGGTTAGTGGTGGATTTAGGAATCCACACAAACAGAGCACTTTTATGGTAATCAGATAGATTAGAAGGTCTGATTTGTCTCCCATACAGATCAACATAATCATACGTCTCATTATATGCTTTCTGATTAGTATGATTACTTGTGTGAGCTTTGGGTGACTCAGAAGACTTGGGATTTTTCTTTATATTTTGTCTTCGTTTAACCCAGTGTGGCTCAGGTGCAGTAGCCCTAGGTCTCTGGTTGTAAGGGTAGGTACGACTGCTACCATCAAAAGATTCATATCTTCTTGGTATAGATGGTCTTTGCAGTTTACCTATAGCTTGCTTATTAGGTAGCTGACCTTGATTGGGTCTCAGATTAGATTTACTTCTCGCAGGTTGTCTCTTCTGATACCTAATCCGCTGATTAGGTTGAGGTTTCTTCAGAAGAACTGGGTTCTTCTGTTGATTCTCGGCTGATGCTTAATCAGTTGGGATCCATTTATGTTCCCTTTCTGATTAGGCATTTGCCTTACTTGCTCAGCAGGCCTTTTTCCCTTATCAAATACAAGTTTAGATTTTTGTGTATCTTTATCAGAGATTCGTTTGATTACACCCTTCTGAAGTGAATCAAACGGGGCTTTTGAGGATGTAGAAGGGTTCTCATACCCAATTCCCTTTTTGTTAGTCGGCTTTCGAAAATAGGTGTTCATATCTTGAACGGTTTTAGATGACTTCGTGAAAACCTCTATTTTCTTGCGCAAACTATCCTCAGTAGATTTTAGACTCTCATGTAGTCGGAATAGCTCATCAAATTTAACTTGAAGGATTTTGAAATCATCAGCTTGTTGTTTGTTGATTGCTAGCTGATCTTTGATCTGCTTCTCCCCGATCGAAGTTTTAACTTTCGTAATGTTAAGTTCCTCGCCACCTTCCGAGTTTAGTGGATTTTAGTTCAAGAGCTTTTTATCGAGAGCGTTCTCTTTAACAAGCTGACTATTTTTGATCCTTAGTTTGTCATTTTTAGCTTCCACTATAGCAAAAGTGTCTACTGCTTCAGAGAGATCATCAAGCAATTGCTCAGAGTAGAGTTGCAGGTCAATCTCTCCAGCAGGTGTGCTAATAATAGCAGGTGTGGAAATTGAAAAAAGCGAAGGTTTGGAGGTTATCTCGAGTTGGTCCTCCTTGACCATCGGCGACTTCATCGTCGTCGTGCAAAGAGAATATCGAGATCTTCATGCTCGTGGAAGTCAACAAGATCGCTTATCGGACAAAAGTCTTCTGGATGAGTAGCGAGTCCTCGGAAGGCGATAGGAATCATCAATTCGGATGTGTCGTGACCATGGCTTTTCTATCTCGAGGTGTTGCTCTCTTTTGTTCCGTTTCTTCCTTTCCCTTTCTTTGGGAAGTCGGTCGAGGCGTTCGGTCTTTGTAGTGACTGGTTTCTCATAATTTGAAGCATGATCCTCGATCTCTGGAACTTCCTCTGCGCCAGTGAGTCACTCCGCTTTGTAAGGATCTGTCGGTGACTTCCCTTCGATGGTAATCAACCCGCTTCTGTCGATCCTGTTATCTCTTCTCTCATCTGACAGATCATCTCTTTTCTTTTCTTCTCTGTGATCTCTTCGATCATCAGATCTGGTTCTTTCTAGTGATCTGTCAGTTGGTCTCCTGTTTCTTCTGTCGTCTTGATAGTCTCTGTAGAATCTGCGGTACTTACCAAGCTGAGTATTTGCTCTTTCAAGTTTCTTGGTAAGCAGAGTGATCTTTTCTGCTTGACTCATTATGTTTCCAACAGACTTTGATCTGCTGCTGGTTGCTTTAAACGCAACTGATTTGGACGTTGAGGCTTCAGCAGGCATCTCGTCTTCATTTGCTTGTCCTCTTTCGATTAAATCGAACTCGTGAGCTTTAAGGATTAGGAACAAGCAACTCGGCTTCATCTTTGAAATGTCTTGGCAATCCTTGATTACCGTGACTTTCATGTCCTATTTCTTGGTGAGAGATCTTAGGATTTTGTAGTTGATATCCTTATCTGACATCTCTCTTTCAAGTTCTCGTAGCTTATTTACTGACATGGTGATCCTCTCATCGAGCTCGTTGATGGTCTCGTTGGGCAGCATCTTTAGCTTTTCAAACTTCACCAGTTCGGCTTGTAGTCGGCTATCTTTGATCTGATCATTTCCTTCGCATATCTCAGCAAGAGTATCCCACATTTGTTTCGCGGTTTTGAGATACTTTATCTTCTCCTTTGTGACTTTATCCATTGTCTTCATGATTATATGCCTGACGATTGTATCTAGAGTAAACAGCTTTCTTTCTTCTGCATCCTTCAGGGCTGGGCTTTTTTGTACAAGACTTCCCGGTGTATAGTCTGGATCTCCTCCGACTGCTGGGTTGTCGTGGTATATGATGATGGGTCCTCGTTCAATGACTTCCATCATTCTGCTGCTTATCGATCCTAGATGGTTGCACATATATATAGCCCAATTTGCATACTCATCAATTGAAAACTTAGGCAAATCATGATACATGCCTGAGGTATTATCCATGCTGAGTGATTTTGAAAACGAATGAGTTTTGAAAAATGGTTTTCCAAGATCTGTTCAAATGACCACAAAGATTCTTCCTCAAGAATCGATGATACTCAAAGCCAGTGGTCTGTAGAACCACTGCTCTGATTCCACTTGTAGGTCCCGAACGGGTTTTGTGAGGGTAGAAGTCTAGAGGGGATGGGTGAATAGACTTCTAAAACTTTTCGTGCGGATCAGGTGTGATTTACAGATTGCCTGATCAGAGTGCGTGTGAGTCAGTAGGAACTGATGTTCAATCTTCTTGAGTTCCACGAGGGCGGTCGGTTTGATATCTGTCGATCCTAACGAGAGTCGCGGAAGCTTGTTTTAACCCGTGTGAAAAACCAGTTTTATCAATTCAGATTCTTAAGTCAGTTTTCAACCAGCTGACTAAGGTGTCAACTTGATCAGATAAGTTGCTTGGTGCAGACTGAGCTTAACTTAGAATATGTATGCAGTTTTAAACTCAGTAGTGTGAATCGTGTAAAGCAATAAGAAAGCAAGTAAATGCACACAAGACTTTTTATAGTGGTTCAGACGAAACTCGTCCTACGTCCACTCTTCCCTTAACACAGGGGAACCTTAACCTAACTTAACCTGTGGGACTTATACCCCTCACGGGATGGCCGAGATGTTTACCGAGTTCCCACTCTACAAACTTAACCTGCGGGACTTATATCCCTCACTGGATGGCCGAAGAGATGTTTACCGAGTTCACACTCTACAAACGTAACCTGCGGGACTTATATCCCTCACGAGATGGCCGAAGAGATGTTTACCGAGTTCACACTCTACAAACGTAACCTGACGGGACTTATATCCCTCACGGGATGGCCGAGATGTTTATCGAGTTCACACTCTATGCAAACTTAACCTAACTTGCGTTTGGGTAAAGAATGTTTGAGGGTTCCAACTGGAAATCTATCCTGGTGTTTTAGGTAGCCAAAATGCTAGTGGATAGGATTTCTTGCTAAGAACTAATGGGATGAACACTCTAAGAATAATCCTCAATTATGGTGTTCTTCAAGTGGAGATTTTGTTGTAGCTTTTGCTTCTTTTGCAATGTCTCCGTGTTCGTTATTTGTTAGTTGTTCACTGTTGGTCCTTGTCTTCAAAGTGAAGATGGATCCCATTTTATAGACCTTGAAATCAAAGAGCCGTTGGAGAGCAATTTGAATTTCGGGCTATATTAGGTAGGTTGTAGGATATGATTGTGACGTGCTCCGATTATCGGCGTGTCCGTAGGCATGGTTAGCGTTGTTTTTATCCGCAGCGTCGTATCCCGTATTGTCAGCTCTTTTTGTGCACGCGTCGCTCCTAACACTTCAAATTTATCCGTTAGACAATTGATATTCCTTTTGTAGAAGATTTGTCTTGTCTAGTGTATCTTTTTGATTGTCACCAGTGTGGTGACTTGATCGGATAAGCGTCGATCGACCTTGTTGAGTCTTGATTCTCATAGCTCAATATCGCGGACTTCGGTTTGAATTCTTGTCTTTTGATCTTGGTGTCTCAGTCGGTGTATTCCGGTCATCTTGAGTCTTGAGGTTTGTTCTTTGAGTCTTGAGTTCTTCCGAGTCTTGAGTTCATCCGAGTCTTCAAGTTTATCTTAGTCTTGAGTTCATCCGAGTCTTGATGTCTTCCGAGTCTTGATGTCTTGTCTTCACCTGATCTTCTGACTTCTTGTCTTCTGATAGTTCTTAGCCTTCTGATCATCTGATCTTATCTGGGTCATCTGATACTTTGACCTGACCTATACATATTGAGTTCCCCCTCAATATATGACCTATCTTTTACATCGATTATCTATACATTTACCTTTGGTCATCTTAATCGATTCTAATTCATCGGTCAATTTAGTTCCGACCGGTCCTATTACAACCTGTTTTGGAACTTCCATCAAAACTAAAATACAGATTTCCCAACAAGGCAATTTATGAATCTATCAACCAAAGGGGAACAAATGTCTCTGACAATGTTCTGAATGGAATTTCCCCTGAGGAAGATGATTTTCTTTCTCCTTTTCTGTTGTTCCCTGAGTTTAATGAACTACCTGAACCTAACATTTCAAATGTTGAGGATATTATTGAAGGGGGAACATCTAGAATAAGTTGGTTAGATAGTCATCCTACAAGTCAGATTGTGGGTGATCTAACTGATGGTGTTAAGACAAGAAGGTTCCATGGTGAGAGTGCACTATTCTGCTGCTTCCTATCAGAGAAAGAGTCTACTGAGATTGAAGAAGCTCTACAAGATTCTCATTGGATTACTGCTATGCAAGAAGAGCTGAATTAATTCTCAAGGAATGAAGTATTAGTGGATAGGCCTGAAAGGCACAATGTTATTGGAACCAAGTGGGTATTCAAGAATAAAAGAGATGAGAACAACAATATTGTAAGAAACAAGGCAAGGCTAGTTGCACAAGGTTATTCCCAAGAAGAAGGCTTGGACTATGATGAAACCTTTGCACCTATTGCAAGACTAGAAGCCATCAGATTGTTTCTTGCATATCTTTGCCCACATGAAGTTCACGATCTATCAAATGGATGTGAAGAGTGCATTTCCCGAATGGTGTGCTTAAAGAAGAGGTTTATGTGGAACAACCTCCCGGTTTGAGCATGAAATTACCAAGTTTACAGGCTCAGAAAAGCCTTGTATGGTCTTAAGCAAGCACCCAGAGCATGGTATGATATCATTTCTCAGTTTCTTACTGACCATGGTTTTATCAAAGGAACTGTTGATAGAACTTTGTTCAGGATAGAAGATGGGGAAGATATCTTACTTGATTCGGATATATGTAGATGACATCATTTTGGATCTCCAAACCATCGGTTGTGTGAAAAGTTTTCTACGGATGAAAGAAAAGTTTGAGATGTCTATGATGGGGAGATGAATTTCTTTCTAGGACTTCAAGTGAAACAATCAAAGGAAGGAATCTTCATCAACCAAGCAAAGTACACCGAGATCCGATTGCAAGTATGGTGTATGACCAATCTGAATTCTATGAATACTAACTACAAGATGGATCCCGATCCTCAAGCCAAATCGATGAAGTCACAAGATTATAGAGGATCATTGGATCATTGCTCTATCTCACAACAAGTAGGCGGATATAACATTTCTTTGTTGGGATATGTGCAAGATACCAAGCTAATCCTAAGGCTAGTCACATGGAGGTCGCAAAATATCTTGAAGTATCTTAAGGGCACAATGAATAGAGGATTGTGGTATCCACCGATGATAACCTTGAATTAACCGGAATTATGGAGGTCAGTAGAATTGAAAGTCCACTACAGGAACTTGTCAATTTCTAGGAAATAAACATATCCCGGTTTTCAAAAAATGACCTCGAAGAGCAACTAGAACTATCAAATCAATACATGGCTGCGGGGAAGTTTTGTGGCATGTGTTCTTTAACTCGGATCAATTAAGGGATTATAAGGTTGTAGCCAATGAAGTACCATGATTTTTATGACAATAATAGTGTTATTGCTATTTCACAAAATCCGGTAAGGATGCAAGCGTTATCGGACATCACTTCATCGAAGATCATGTAGAAAGAAGGACATCGGGATGGAAAGATTCATCTTGATAAGCAGAAATGATATCCCGACTAAACCATTGGGTGAATCAAGATTTCGGAACTATCGGTTGAATTAGGGATGTTGGATCAAGGTGTATAGAGTAAATCTGAAAAATTGAAGGTTTTCAGATGCATGAAGTTTTCTCAAGATTCTACTGAGAAACTCAGGATAAAATGGGAAATATTGAACTGAGTCTTGGGAAACTCAGGTGTACTGAAGGTCACTACTCAGTATCATACTGACACTTTATCAAGGTCAATACTCAGTAAGACTGATAGAAAAATTAGTCTGAAGAAGTAAAGACTCATGCAACTCATTTATTGCTTAACTAAAACTCAGTAATCATTTGCAATAAATACAAAACACCTGAAGAATGTTTTTGGGCGGGATCTTTGAAATACCGAGGAAGGTCAACAGTCATTAATTGCTCTGTTTCAATTAATCACCAATAAGGTTAAAATGACGGCGTACTTTTCGTGAGATCGTCCTTTCGCATACCCGATTAGTCGGTGGATCAATCTTAACTGTTGATTTTAATTAGTCACACGATTTCCACGATCCCACTCTATATATTTACTCGAAAAACCATTCAAGCCATTTTATTAAACCTTCGTCTTCTCAAAACACTTTGCAAATAAAAACCCCTTTGCCCAGAAAATATTCATCGTTCCAAAACCCTAAACCTTCAAAATCTTCAAAATGACTTACACAATATTCGACAAATTGGCTTCTTCCAACAAGCCATGGTATGAGTATGTGGTATCACTAGAAAGTACATCCAACGCGGCTCATGAAGAAGAGGCGCTACACATGATCCGATTAGCAAAACTCACGAACTTAGTCGCAAGCCAACCGGAGGCCGAACACTCTAAAGAGGTAATAGAGTTTGTCTCTAATCTGGAAATAGATGAGGAAGATCGTATTGAGTCCAAAATTTCTGTTTCTCATCTAGAACATAGCTCGAAGTATGTAGATTTTGTACGGGAGTTGTATATAGTTCCCAGAAATTTGAATGATGTTTTTTAGTTGTGTGATAGAGGAGAGGATCCCACAACTTATATGTTAGGACGGGAGCAAGAATACCTTGATATGATAACAGAGCATCCTATTAAGTTTGAGGTGACTTTACATAAATGGCATTTGAAGCCGAAGTATAGAGTTTTGTTATATATTGTCAGTAAATGTATTATGAGTAGATCGGGGAGCTTTGAGCAGATAAGCACTCCCAAGCTTCGATTGATGGCGGCAATAGAAGATTCACCCACCAAAGATTTCAACTGGTTGAAATATCTGATCAGAGTGGTGAGTGACCAGGTCAAGCTCATAAAGAAGGAGGATGGATCAATCTCAATAAAAGGCAAGATACTCCATGCAACCAAAATAGCTTTTATTTTGGAAATGTGTCGTGAAGAGGAGGATATCTTTGCCGACTCCACTCCGTTCTCAAAGTCTAAGGTGATGTTCAAGCCTACTGCTACCAAGAAGACTTTAAAAGGGAAGAAAGAGAAGAAAGTGGAACTAACTGCTGCTGCTGCTGATGAAGAAGCCCATCAAACCAGGGGGAAGGCTCTGATGGAGGTTAAGAGGGAGAAGGGTGAGACATTGAAGAAGAAGACCCTTGCTCCAAAGCGCAGAAGATTGGTAATTTCCACTGAGGAGGAGGAGAGTGAGCCTGAAGAGGTGCAACCTGAGGGCCAAAAAGCTCAGAAATCGCCTTTGCAAGTGTTGGCACAGGTTGTATCCACGGCACAGGAGCAAACTGAGGAGCAAGTCTTCTCTGAGGTTCTTGAGACGTCACTGAGCTCTGACAAATTCTCTCAAGAAATCTTCCAAGGACCTCAGACCTCAGAGACAGCTCAGATTCCTGCTGAGGAAGTGCCAGCTCAATCCTCAGAGCCAATTCAGATTCAGACTGAGGAGTTGCCTGTCCAATCCTCAGATTTTGCTGAATCTCAGGAGCTGCTGAACCTTGATGAGCTCCTGAGTGATCCATTTCTTGATCCTTCAGCAGATTTTCCCACTGAACCTGAGAGCCCGAAGCTGAAGAAGGGCGAAGCTGAAGAGACTGAGTGGCGAAGCAAGGGGGAACGGTTCATTCTATACTGGTACCCTGAGCTTAGTACATATCCTGACCTCCAAGATCTCTTCTTCAGATTGAGGTCAACAGTCTACATCCTCAACTAGACCTTGCCTGAAATGCTCAACATCGCATCATTCAGAGGTGAAGACTGGTGGAATGAGGAAACAGATGTTCTTACTGAATTCTCTGGGTTCAGAAAAACCAAGCTCGGGATGAAAACTTCTGACTTTGATGAGCTGGTAAAGAGGAAGATTGCTGAGAGGATGGATGCTGAGGTTGGTACCCCGAGCTCCAAAGACAAATCTCAAGATGGGGACTAACAAGGGGATGATGAGAGTCAATCTCAAAAGGAGAAAGACAAAACTGATGTTGGAGAGCCTGTTGTCAAACATCCTCAGACTGAAGTTAGCCTTCAGGTAACTTTTGACACTATTAAAAATTATGCCAGGGCTACTGAAGAATCTATCTTTAATTCTGTAATGTCTGATATGCAGACTGAGACTCAGGTGGACACCCAAGCTCAGGTGGAAACCCAGACTCAAACTGAGTCTGAAGCTCAGGTTCAGACTGAAGTTCAGTTTCAGACTGAGACTCAGGCTGAACAATCGGCTCAGGAAAAACAGCAGATCGCATATGCTCCTGAGATTGATCTCACCCCGATAATGGAGAAGCTAGAGAAGGTTGGGCTAATCATGGATAAAGTTGCTCAGATTGAGGAGGTATTGGCCAACCAAAATCAGAAGATGGAAAGTCTGAGTTCTTCTTCAGACCTGATGCAACTTCAGACCACTCTGACTGAAAAGCTGACTTCCATGGAAGGAAAGATAGAAGAGAAGATGGATAGAGTCAAGGCTGAATTGAGTGCAGAACTGAAGCAGAAGCATCAGGAGAGGACTGAATATCTTGAAGCCAAATTGGCGGAGAAGAATGAGATGCTAGTCAAGAATTCTGTTGAGGAGATGAGCTCAATGCTCATGGCCAAGATGACAGACATGTTCAAAGAAGCTCTCTCCAGCCAATTTGCCCAGATGTCTGAAGAATTCTCCATGGCGAAGAACCACCTAAGAAGGCTCGAAGAAGAGCAAGATCAGTTGGCGGGGGAAGTGCGTAGTGTCAGCAAGGAGCAGTATCATATGGACACAGCATTATCCAGACTTCTGCCAAAGTATGGTTCCAAGAAGGGGGAAAGACCCGGAGCTGATCTGAGAAAATTATTGGAACATACTTTGGAAAGAAAGGCTGACAAAGAAGCAGAGAAGAAAAAGATTGCTGAAGCCTTGCAAGAAGTCGAAGCCACTGAGAAGCTGAAATTCAAGAAGGTGGAGAAGTCAGTCTACACTCAAGTTTCTGAGGAAACAATGCAAGAAGTAGCTACTGAGAAACTGAGTGATAGAAGAAGAGTTGGTACAAGCCAAGCCGGAGCTGAACTACCCATTAAAAGGAAGGTTGTGGCTTTTGTTGAACCTGAAGGGAAAAGAGTTAAGGCTTCTAAGCCAACTCAAAGGAAGCTGATATTGGATATTGAAGAGTCTGAGGAAGAGCCTAAAAAGAAAGTCTTCAATACAAGAAGTGCTCTGAGATCTCTCCAAGTTGAACAAGCCAAGAAAATTGTTGCTTCGGTTTCTGGAGTTCCACTGATCAAGAAAAAGAAGGAAGAAGAGCAGAGGAGAAGGAGTGGTTTCAAAAAGTTCGCGAGCAAGAGGAGAGGGACTGCAAAAGCACAGAAATGGCCGCACGTTGACAAGTGGATGCCAGTCCAGTTCAACGATTCGTGGGAAGAGATTAAGAGAACATTTTGGTTCTACTATGATGTGCTAAGAGAATGGAGAGGGGAGAGCTCAGATCCCAATGAAGCTTTCATAGACTATCTCCTGACCTTTTATCCAAAGTATCTTCAAAGCTGGATCAATCTTGCGGATGAAGGAAAGGTTCAGATAACAGCCCCTGGTCCATACTCGTACCCTCCTCCTAGGGTGGAGAATGGCTTAGTGAATGAAACAGTCATTTCTCAGGAGATTGCTCAGTACGCCATTCAGTTAGGCCTGACAGGGAACAATCCTGATATCATCAAAGAGAGAGATGCGCTGAAGAAAAGATATTATGGAATGTTCAACCTTGAAGTGCCTGCTGATGAGGTGGAAGAAGAGAACTGAAGAGCCAGAGCTGAAGAGCAAAAGAAGACTGAAGATCAAGACTCAGAAGACTCTTGTAATTTCCTTATCTTTTTGTCTTTTTGTTTTTGTTTTTCAAATAAGTTTATTGTAAGTTGTAACTGTCTACCATTCATCAATGAAACTTTATCTTTTATGCTCAAAGATAATATCTCATTATCTTACTTTACATGTCTTTATTTTTTTTTTTATATGCCTGAATGTTGTTTGGTGATAAAATTGTTGGGAGATTCAGTGTTGAAGAAATTGTTGGGAAATTGTTTGTTGGGAGATATACCAATCTTGTAATAGGAAAAACTGAAACCTGAGTATAGGTTAAGTGTTTTGTAACAAGATAGGTTTTGGCATCATCAAAAAGGGGGAAATTGTTGGGAGATGAATTTAATAAAAGAAGATTTTGATTAGATCCCAAAACCCCTGAGTATGACATGTTCAGGATAATCTTGATAGTTGAATCAGGATTCAGTTTTAGAGTGTTCAGGATGTTATCTGCACCTTGTATAGTCCGCAGATATAGATCAGGATAGATTCAAGACTCAAAGAAGTTTCAAGAAACCCGAAGTTTCAAAGATGAAACCAAGTTTCAAGTTTCAAAGAGAAATTGAGAAATCAAGACTCAAAGGAGAAATCGAGAAATCAAGACTCAAAGATGAAGACTTCGAAGATATCACCAAGATATCCGTGAAGACTCGAAGACATCAAGACTCAAGACTCAAGAATCAAAGACATGTAAAAGATCAAGACAAAGGATATCAAGGCACAAAGAATTATCAAGACCCAAAGAATATACTGAATGCTCAATATAAACCTGAATGTTCCGAGGCACTGAAAATATCTATCTGGAGGATACAAAACTGAGAAAAACGCTAATGCTTAGAAAAATAGATATTGCCCAAGACATTCCCATGCAGACAAAAGGAACTAAGACAAAGTGTTGTTAAGGTTATATCACTCAGAGATATTGACCAAAAAGAGCCGTTGTGTATGTCTACATTAACTGAAGACTATAGCCAATCAGAAGAAGACAACATTGTACTTTACTGACACTGAAAGCGACAGGTCACTGAAGCATGTCAGTAGTACTATGTTCCAAACTGCAAAAAGTGTTGAATGGCTGCAAGAAAAGGTTATTACCTAAAAGTGCTAGGGAGTTTCAAACCCTAAATAAAGTCGTTCATCACACACCATAAGAGGAAACTCATGGAGCTATCTCTTCCAACGGATAATTTTTCAAGAGTGACCTTGTTGTATGCCTATAAATACTTGTGACCATCTACATTGAAGGTTACAGGAAATTTGTAAGCAACTCAAGAGCTCAAACTTATTATTGTAAGTTGAAGCACTCGAAAACCCAAGAATTTCTCAAGTGCTTCATCCTAGTTGGAAACCAACCAATAAACCCCAAACCCTTTGTAAGGTAGTTTGAGTGTGATTGTTGGTGAGTTGGAGTTGTAAAGAGTTAGTAAACTACATTGAGGTAGTCAGAAAGCTCTAGAGAAGAAGTGAGTAAACTATCTTGGATAGTCAGAAAGCTTGTGTGTGTTTTGAGTAAGTAAACTACAGAGGTAGTCAGAAAGCTCAAAATAGAAAGGTTAGTAAACTACAGAGGTAGTCAGAAAACCTTAGGAAGTGATTAGTGAATTTCTCTGAAGAGATCAGAGAGAGTGGACGTAGGAGCTTGAGTCTCTGAACCACTATAACTTGGTTTGTGTTATTTGCTTTTCAGACGCTTTGATTAATCATTGCATATCTTTAAACCGAAAGCATATTTTCACCGATACTCGGTTGAATCAATCCAATCAAAAATGCATATAACTGAATCACAGCCTAATCACTATTCCATTAAAAAGGAAGTTTTCAGCAAAGCATAAAACGAGTATAAACTTAGGGCCAACCATTCCGCACATCTGAGTAAGCTTTTCAAGCAAACTCAGTAACTCTGAAAGTACTCAGGATCAGTTGGGATTATCTGAGGTATCTGAAAGCAGCTCGGGATCATTGTCTCAGGTAGACTTTGACTCGGGACGATTTGTGCTTCTCAGGACCAAATCTTCAGGACAGCCTGACCCAATCTGACCTCAGTGAAGAAAAAGTTTTAAAATCACTGAACAAGTGTATTCCCCCCCCCATACACGTGTAAGACTCGTTTGCACCGGGACCAACAGGGACTCCCGAATGAATTTTTCTCTAAGGATCAGACATGTGCCGCATGTCAGAAGGGAAAGCAAGTCAAGGCTTCACTCAAAGGGATTCTTTCACCTCCATCCAGCAGAGTATTGCAACTGCTCCATATGGATTTATTCGGACCAGTTACATCACTTAGTTTCAGCGGACCCAAATACACTCTGGTAATTGTGGATGATTTCTCCAAGTTCACCTGGGTTGGTTGCGGCACCGCGCAGCCCCCTTCCGCTGTGCTCGTTTAACGACGAGCCTCCCGCACGCTAGGCGTGACATCGGCGGCTCGCGTTGGCTCGATTGGCCGTGATCCGCCGTGTCGCTAATGTCTGATTTTAATTTCCTTTTGGTGCTTCGAACACTGAATCTGGACTTTCTGTTTTGGGTTCTTGTTTCGATGTTCTTGGTTGATTAATTTGATTAATTGATGAAACTAAAAATTTGAAACTTTCGGTTGATTTGGGTGTTTGGAATTTTCTGAATAGGATTCGATTTGGGAAGGTGATGATGTTGGGGACTGTTCTGCAAATTTGATTTGGGATAGGCCCTCCCGTGCAATTTTGGAAATTGCACCTGAGCCCCTAAATAACAAATAATTAAAATTGGATTAAAGGTTGGACCTTAATGGTATAATTAATTGGATTAATTATTGAAGTTTAATAATTTTAAAATTAAATTTAAAATTGGATTTTAAAATTTGTTTTAAAAGAATTATTAAATCTCACTAAAGCGCATTAGTTGGACTAATGACGGACTTAATTAATTGGATTAATTAAAGGTCAAAATATTAATAATGAATTTAATTATTCAAACTTGATTTTAAAATTGGATTTCAAATTTTAGTTTAAATGATTAAACGGGTTATTAATTCCCACTTGGTTAACGTGTTTTATATTCTATTAACGCCTTTTACGTCCGCATTATAATTGTTTGGGTAGGCGGCGCCCAATACTTGTCGGACCGTATCATTGTTTGGGTAGACGACGCCCATATAAGTGTTATTCCATGTGAAATCATGTTTGGGTAGGCGGCGCCCAATAATTGCTCAAATGTGATATAGATTAACATGTTGGATCTCGATTAAGCAATTAATACCCCGCCTTTAAAACGTTCCTCACTAAAATATGGTTTTCTCATTAATTTGATAAGATGTCTTCCATCAAAATTAAAAGTAAACCAGAGATTTCGTTCCAATGAGTACTTAAAGACCCTTGTTGGGAAATTTAGAGTTTTGATGAAAGTTCTAAAACACATGTAATAGGACCAGTCAGACCTGTTAGCTGACTGATGTTTTTATTACAAGTTATAAGATGACCAGTTGATAATTATTATGTAGAACAACTGATGTATAAGATAGGTTACATATTGAGGGGGAACCTCAATATGTATAGGTCAGATCTAAATATCAGAAAAACAAAAGATCAGCTGAAGTCCGACATGCCAGAAGGCAAGGGAAGGACAGAAGATCAGATGATCTGATAAAGTCAGATAATCAGGTGAAGTCCTGAAACACAAATTCAGAAGACCTGAAGATCAGATGACTACCAGAAGATCAGACCAGAAGACCTACATCAGTCGAGTCTGCTAGTTGAGCTAAGATAACTGGCACCAGAAGACTTTATCAGTAGATGATCGGTTTGTAATCGATCGGTCATCTCACAACAGGTGGTAACTGATGTTTCACCAAATCATACGTTGTTGATCTGAACAAGAAGAATGTCAACTTTAGTTGGTAGAACAAACACTAAAATGTGCTTTTGTTAACCAATAAGAACAAGACACGTATGAACGGAGCCGACAATACGGGATTTGGTGCTGCTTGGTCAAACGACTATAAAAAATGACATACACGCTTTCGGCCATGCCTTACCTAGAAGCACATCACATCAAATCCTACATATCTACCAAATATAGCCGGAAATTCAAATTGCTCTCCAACGGCTCTTTGACTTCGAGGTCTATAAATATGGGATTACTCTTCAGAGTGAAGACATGGAAATTATCAAGAAGTTCATACTATAGCCAAATTTCTACACGAAGAACACAACCTTGAAGATTATTTTTCTAAGTGTTCATCCCATAGTTCTTAGCACAGAAATCTTATCCTCTAGTTGTTAGGCTACTTAAATACTAGGAAAGATTTCAAAGTTGGAACAAACAACAAATCTTACCCAAAACCCAAAGTTAGGTTAAGTTTGTTTAGCAAAATTTCAGACTAAGGTTTCTAGTTCTGATTTCTGGGATCGGTTGAGTGAGAGCTCTATAAATATCTGTTTGTGTAATGTGTTGGACTAACACAATAATCTAAGTCCAGTTGGTTAAGTCGGTTAAGTTGGTGCCCCTTGTGATAGGGAAGAGTGGACGTAGGACTGGTTGTCCGAACCACTATAAATCTTGTGTGCATTTACCTGTTTGATTAACTGCTTCACACTATTGCACACAACTTGATTAAATCTGCATACATATTCTTAGTTAGGATCAGCTAGCACCAAGCTACTGATCTGATCAGATTGACTCCATAGTCATCTGATTGAAAACAACTTCGGAATCTGATTTGTTATAAATTGGTTTTTCACACGGGTATAAACTAGCTTCCGCACAATCAGTTAAACTGGTAGATACCAAACTGATCTGCCCTCAGGCTATTAGTAAGTTGGATATCAGTCCAAACTGATTCACTTGCACTGTGATCAGGCAAACTGCAATCACACCTGATCTGCACGAAAAAGTTTTCAGAAGTCTATCCACCCCTCCCCTCTAGACTTTTGCCCTCACAAAACTCGTTCGGGGACCTACAAGTGGTATCAGAGCAGTGGTTCTACGGACCACTGGCTTTGAATATCATCGGTTCTTGAGGAAAAATCTTTGTGGTAACTTGAACTGATCTTGGAAAACCTTTTCAAATCTCATCTGTTTTCAAACACACCATCAGCATGGATAATACTTCGGGTATGTATCATGATTTGCCTAAATTTTCCATTAATGAGTATGCAGACTGGACGATATACATGAGCAACCATCTGGGATCAATAAGCAGCAGGATGATGGAAGTTCTTGAACGAGGACCCATCATCATCTATCATGACAACCCAGATGTTGGAGGTGATCCAGATTTTGCAGTTGGAAGTCTTGTCAGAAAGAGTCCCGCCCTGATGGATGCTGAAGTTCTTAGCTCAACTACCACACACATGCACTTCGTGATGAACCCAATCCAAGCCATATCTACCCATGGAAGGGTGCAAGCGTCGGTCATGGCCAAAGTTCATCACTCCACATATGTCGTGTGTATTGACCTCAAGTCAAAGGAGTATCGCATCGCTCCCACTTACCGAGACACCCGTAGACACATATAGTGGAAATACATCAAACGGTTTCTCAGATGGGTATACCAATACCCTCTAAGGTATTTATTCATCCATCATGAGATACCTAGTATCTCGTAGTAAGTGAGATCTTACTACACTCTCTAAGAGTATGATGCAGATCGCACATCAATCTCCATTGCATCATCAATATCCCATTCTTGATGATCCTTGATCGGGGCTATTTGAGAATCATGCTTAAGTCATCTAAGTTCTCACAACCTCAATGACAGCAATGACTCATGGGAACACTTGTACGAATAAATGTAAACAATCAAACATAATATTCAAACAAGTGTATTGTCATACATTAATATTAAATGAACTATAATATTAAATCAAACTGAATATCATCGAGTGTTATGTCCTTATAATAGATTGTCTCTAGGACACTAACACTAACACTTTTGGCCATGCCGCCTCTGTGCACATCAAATCAAACCTGCAAACCTACCTAAAATAGACCGAAATTTGAATTGCTCTCCAACGGCTAGTTCAATTTTGTGCCTATATGTATGGGATCAAACCTTCATAGTAAGGCTACAAAAATAATCTACAAGCCCAAGCAAGCCAAATTTCCGCACGAAGAACACAAAATTGAAGAATATTTATAAGTGTTCATCCCATAGTTCTTAGCATAGAAATCTTATCCTTCAGCCTTAGGCTACTCAAATACTAGGATAGATTTCCAGTTGGAACACAATAAATCTTATACCCAAACCAAAAATTAGGTTAAGTTTGTTTAGCAAGATTTCAGACTAGGGTTTCTAGTTCTGATCTCTGGGATTGGTTGAGTGAGAACTCTTGAAAAATCTGTTGTACTGTGTTGGACTAGCACATAAAACTAAGTCCAGTTGGTTAGTTGGTGCCCCTGCTGATAAGGAAGAGTGGACTTAGGACAAGTTGTCTGAACCACTATAAAAATCTAGTTTGCCTTTATCTGATTTACCTGTTTTACACTATCTGCACACACCTGTTTAAGTTTTGCATGCATTGTACCAAGTAACTGATCTGATCAGTTTGGCACTTTGTCATCTGATCTAAAATAGATTACTTAGAACTTGATTTAGTAAACTGGTTTTTCGCACGGGTTAAACTTATCTTCCGCACATCAGTTAAGCTGATAGACACCAAACTAATCAGCCCTCAGGCGATCAGTAAGTTGGATATCAGTCCAAACTGATTCACTCGCACTCTGATCAAGCAACTTGCTATTCACACCTGATCCCACAAAAAAGTTTAGAAGTTTATTCACCCCTCCCCTCTAGACTTATGCCTTACTAAAACCCGTTCGGGACCTACAAGTGGTATCAGAGCAATGGTTATATGGACCACTGGCTTTGAGTATCATTGGTTCTTGAGGAAGAACCATTGTGGTCACTTGAACAGATCTTGAAAAAAAATTGTTTTTAAAACTCATCTATTTTCAAAACTCACATTCAGCATGGATAACACTTTGGGTATGTATCATGACCTGCCCAAGTTCAACGCCGATGAGTATGCCGACTGGAAGATCTTTATGGGGAACCATCTGGGTTCGATCAGTAACAGAATGATGGAAGTTCTTGAATGAGGACCAATTTATCATTTATCATACGAATCCAAATGATGATAACAGATATCCAGATCATGTTGTTTGTGCACGTGTAAGAAAGGGTCCTTCGCTGATGGATGCTGAAGAAAAAAAGCTATCTAATCTGGATACAGTAGCAAAACATCTCATCATGAAGACGATGGACCCTACAACAAAGGAGAAAGTCAAGTACCTGCAGACTGCCAAAGAAGTATGGGATACATTCGCTGAAATATGTCAACGGAATGATCTGATCAAGGAAAGCAGACTACAAGCTGAGATGGTTAACTTTAAAAAACTCAGAATGTTACCAAATGAGGTCATCAATCAGTTCGATGGAAGGATCACGATGGGAGTAAACATATTTTGTGATCTGGGACGTGTAATGTCAGATAAGGATATTAACTATAAGATTCTGAGGTCCCAGTGGCGACGGCGGACGGCGGCTTTGAAATCTAAATATTGTGCTCGACCTTGTGACTAGTCGACTGGCCACCCAGGCCGCTGAGGAGCTCCGTCTTGACCGCCTAGGCACCGTTTTGACCGCCTAGGTGCCACCAAACACCCCACTGATATTTCTCGGCGATTTTTCAAAATCGAGGCGGCCGGCGGCCGCCTAGCGCCTAGGCCAATTTCTATAACCTTAGATGGAATCGAGATAGACATTAGCGGTGGAGGCTACAGTTGTGTGTGTGTGTGTGTGTGTGTGTGTGAGAGAGAGAGAGAGAGAGGGAGGGAGAGAGAGAGAGAGAGAGAGAGAGAGAGAGAGAGAGAGTAATACTTGTTAGGGTTATACTGAAAAATATGAATTCACTTTGTATAACAGACTGAATCTTGAGCTTATTTACTGAGAATAAATCTTTTGGCATTATTGCTTTAAATATTATGAATGTTATTTATTTATTGCAAACCGTTCAATATTAGTACAAGTTACATTGTAGATAATGTGGTGATACCAGATCACAGAAGATCACATTATCAGCTCCTTGTAAATAAGTATAAATTCACAACCTAGATGGAATTGAACAATCCATTGGCAAAGGTTGAAGTGTAAGGCTTAGATTGACTTGTCTTGACCAAGAGATTACACTAGTGCATAGTGATGTGCTGAAGCGGACCTACAGATAGGTAATTCATTCGTATTGACCGACGGGATGAAGAATTAGACCTTAGTGGTTGTTGATTTCTAAATCTATGTCCCTTGAGTAGGATTGTATGTAACTAATATTTATTGCTTTGATTTATGTTGGGTAGAGAATCGGGAAGATTTAATACTTTGTATTTTGGGCAACATTATTAGTTACATGACAATTGCTAAGATTTAATACAAACAAACGTGTGCTTGGAGAGTCTTACATGATTAGTCCCCTTGGTATGCTCTGAAGTTTTATCATACCAAATCATGCATGTGGATTAAGTTCTAGTATGGATAATAATGTTGAGTTGTCCTTACTCCAAGGAAAATGATATTAATTAATTTAAAGCATTCAGTAGTTTAATTAATTAATGGACAAGAGAATCTTAAACACGGAAAATAATAACCGGGAGCCATATAATCGTAATATGGGTTAAGATGGATAGTGCAATATTAATTTAATAGTGGAATAAATTAATATTAATAGGCTGAATAATATTGTGGCTTAATATTGTAATTCAGAGCTCATTAGCAGATCCAATCTTAATTCTTCTAAAGGCCCCTATGTAGCCCAACATGAGTCCATTAACAATAAGGTGATTAAACTAAAAGAAATAATTTGTTGGCCCAATTTATTTATAAAAGGAAGGAAATATTTCTTGAAAAGATTTTATGGCAAGAAGATAACTTTTCTTGGAAAACAAGATTATCTCATAAATTTAAGAATCTTTGACTTTGACTTTTGGCCTTGGATTTTTCGAAAATATGGAAGAAAATGAGGAAAATTTTGTGGGATAATTATTTATGAAAAAGATAATATATGAGATATATTCAAGATTACTTATTGGAGAAGAAATAAAGATCTTTTCATAGTAATTTTGGACCCCAAAATTTTCGCCCCCTCCTTATTATAAATAGGGGATAAATTTGTCATCCCCAACACAATTCCAAGCTTGGAAGAATTAGAAATCCACAAAGGTGGTGCAACAAAATATTGTCTTTTCCTTTGTTTAAATTGTTCGTGAGGATTTCCCACCGAATCAACGAGCAAGGACTTTGAGAATACTTGGGAAGGCGTTTAGGTTGATCTCGTGATCATGCTCGTTCTTCTCAACGGTTGTTTCTCCAAAGATATAATTCGCTAAACCCTTAGTTCCGCATGTTTAGGGTTTATGTGAATTATTTTATTTGTACGCATGTATGATGTTGTTGGATTTACTATTTGATTTAATTTGTTTAAATCATGTTGTTAGTAATTATTTATTTAAATTCGTATTTAAAATACACCCCGAATAGGTTCGGGCAATTAGTTCCTCAACAATATTGTGGGTGAGGGGTTGAGTAGATTTAATATTTTTTGGTTTATGGTGGGTTGGATAGTTTAATTAGTGGGTTTAATTGGAGTAGTTTAAGAATTAACGTGGGTAAATTGAGTTACATATTTTGTAAATAAATGATGATAAAAAGGGTAAAAATTAAGGGATGATGTATAGTGTTATTTCTTTAAATAAATGAGCACACTTTTGGTGGACGGACGAATAAGGAAAGTAAACACAATTTTTGTGGACGAGGGGAGCATTTGTCTTATAGTAACACAAACTTGGGAGCGACTTTTCATTTTGCCTTACCACACTTTTTGAAAATATTTATTTGACCTGGTCCAACCCGTAAAGAATCCACGAATTTCTATCTTAATGGATAAGATGAGGTGGATATAGTTATATTATATGAATATAAGATCCATACAATATCGTATATAAAAAGTTTGTCAAATATATATATATATATATATATATATATATATATATATATATATATATACACCAACATAGTTCAATTCAAATTCAACTCACACGAGACATTATCATAAGGAGAATTTGATGCCATGTCTCATGGTTTTATTCTTTTTTTTTTACGGAAAAGAAATTTAGGCGCAAGAGGTGCACCTATCGAGCAGGCCCACCACAGAATTTGGCGGCTCAACTCAACAATGAGGACTACAAAAATTACGACTAGTCCTAGCAATATTATGAGCCAATGTATTGGCCTTTCAACACACCCACATCACCGAGATGGACGTCTGAGAGGCGACAAGTCTTCGAGCTTCCATGATATAATCTCCAAAAGGCGACTCATCTCTACTTCCCGAGACGAAAGCATCCACTACACGCTTGTAGTATGACTCCAACTGAAAATGACTAAAGCCGAGGTTTATGGCCCAAGTAATCTCCTCCACAACACCCCAAGTGTAACCTTCATCCACCGTAAGAATGCCATATCTAACAAGTGATCGGTCAGCAATAAACTCCCCCACGTCGTCGTAAATTATCATTCCAACCCCCATCCGCCCAATTTTCCATCTAGTACCTTTTCGGACCAAATCTTTCGCAGTAAAAATTCTCTTCCAAGTGTAGCTTAGATTGTGGCCTAACCTAGCAGTAAATAAATTTGAATGTGGAAAATAACGTGCCTTCAGAATTTGGGCAATCAAAGAATTCGGATTTGTTTGGAGTCGCCAAGCCAGTTTCCCTAACGTGGCAATGTTAAAAAGATGGAGATTCTGGAAACCCAACCCCCCATCATTCTTATGCCGACAAAGAGATTCCCACTTCTCCCACTTCACCCCTTTCTTCGGGTCCGTGCCATGTCCCAACCAAAATAAATTAAGCATATGATGGAGCTAGTCCAAGAGGCTCGATGGCAAGAGGAAGGTACTCATGCAATATGCCGGAATAGCTTGGGCCGCCGATTTAATAAGTACTACTTTACCCGCCTTGGATAACTTCTTCCCCCTTTAATTTTTAATCCTATTCAACATCCGGCCTTATCTCGTCCAATGAGGGACGGCAGCACCAAGTACTTCCCCGTATTGAGAGGAAGCGAGACCCCCGACAACCTATTAAGTTCTTCCTATATAGGCATATCCTGTTAGTATTAGTGTCCTAGAGACAATCATATGTAAGGACATAATACTCAATGATATTCAGTTGACTTAATATTATAGTTCATTTAATATTAATGTATGGCAATACACTTGTTTGGATATTATGTTTGATTGTTTGCATATATTCATGTAAGTGTTCCCATGAACCAATGTTGCCATTGAGGATGTGAGACCTCAGATGACTTAAGCATGGTTCTCAAATAGCCCCGATCAAGGATCATCAAGAATGGGATATTGATGATGCATTTGAGATTGGTGTGCGATCTGCATCATACTCTTAGAGAGTGTAGTAGTCCACACTTACTACGAGATACTAGGTATCTCATGATGGATGCACAGATACCCTAGAGGGTATTGGTATACCCATTCGAGAAACCCTTTGATGTTACTCCACTTAAGTGTCTACGTGTGTCTCGGTTAGTGGGAGCGATGTGATATCCCTCTGACTTGAGGTCAATACGCACGACATGTATGGAGTGGTGAACTTTGACCATGGCCGATGCTTGCACCCTTATTGGGTAGATATGACATGGATTGTGGTAAGTAGGAAATTATGTATATTTTTAATAGATTAGAGTGCAATTTATTTAACTCATTTGTATAAAAATAGCATGATTAATTACTTATGTATTTTTTGATGATATTATTCCACGCTTGATCTGTTCTTTTATATTTTTTATGAATTTCAGGTATTTATGGAACTTTTTGAGTTTGGAACGAGTCAAATGTGGAGATACAGTGGAGATACAATTAAATGCAAAATAATCGAGCCAAATGCAGAGGAAAAATTTGTATAAAAGAAAGAAAATTATCAATGGGAGGCAGACGCACGGAAGCAATTGAGATTGGAGAGAGGACGTGCAGTTTTGAGAGTCTCGTTTAGTTAGTATTTTTATTTCAATTTCAGAGATTTCTGAACTCGTATTTTAATGTTTGTTAATTGATTTGAGACGTTTACAATATTTATCTTGGGATTATTTATTTCATCTATTTTAACTTTTAACATACTTTTAACAAATTGTAGGGGAGTCGAAGTATGGTGAGGGATTTGACAAAGGAATTAAGGATCTATCGTGAATGATTTTAGAACTTAAGTGAAATCTTTCAAAAGTTCACAATTTCTAATTGCATTGAACTTAGTCCAGATTTCATAAGTTGCTACTTTGATTTAGTGTCACATTCTGTGTGTAGAAAGGACTTGAGCGAATCTCTTAGTTTCTCCATATGTTATATGTTATGTATATCTTATTAATTATGGTGGTGATTTGATTAGATTGGAACATAGATTTTATTTTCTTGGAGGCCAAGCAACACACATATATATAGCTGAAGACAACAGACGTCATCTTTTGTTTGGGTGGGTGTTGGAGGGGGGGAGGCAGACGCACGGAAGCAATTGAGATTGGAGAGAGTGCAGTTTTGAGAGTCTCGTTTAGTTAGTATTTTTATTTCAATTTCATAGATTTTTAAGAGTCTCGTTTAGTTAGTATTTTTATTTCAATTTCATAGATTTTTAAACTCGTATTTTAATGTCTGTTAATTGATTTGAGATGTTTATAATATTTATTTTGAGATTATTTATTTTATCTATTTTAACTTTTAACATATTTGGATATTTAATTTGGATTGATCACCTAGGTTAGATTTTTCTTGTATGTCTGCTAGTTCATAAATTTGTAATCTGTAATTGTTACAAATTTATGGCAATTGGTAGCAACTAGTATTTTGCTAGGGTGATTTAAATCGGGTTCTTTCGAATTGCTTGCATATTCAGGAATTTGTTTTTCCTTTATCCTAGAGTTTTATGCTTTTGACTAGACTAAATTTAGATCGTATCTAGACAGTTCAGTTAAAAAGAATCGTTAGAGAGCTTATTTCAATTGGGTATAATTAAGGGATAATAACCGATAGTCAGAGCTTGTTGACTACTAAGGGATATTAATCCTAGAGATAAATAGAGTAAACGTCGGTGTTAGTTAACAATATTAAAGTCGAGGGAGGAGGCAGACGCACGGAAGCAATTGAGATTGGAGAGAGGACGTGCAGTTTTGAGAGTCTCGTTTAGTTAGTATTTTTATTTCAATTTCAGAGATTTTTGAACTAGTATTTTAATGTCTGTTAATTTATTTGAGATGTTTACAATATTTATTTTGGGATTATTTATTTCATCTATTTTAACTTTTAACATATTTGGATATTTAATTTGGATTGATCACCTAGGTTAGATTTTTCTTGTATGTCTGCTAGTTCATAAATTTGTAATCTGTAATTGTTACAAATTTATGGCAATTGGTAGCAACTAGTATTTTGCTAGGGTGATTTAAATCGGGTTCTTTCGAATTGCTTGCATATTCAGGAATTTGTTTTTCCTTTATCCTAGAGTTTTATGCTTTTGACTAGACTAAATTTAGATCGTATCTAGCAGTTCAGTTAAAAAGAATCGTTAGAGAGTTTATTTCAATTGAGTATAATTAAGGGATAATAACCGATAGTCAGAGCTTGTTGACTACTAAGGGATATTAATCCTAGAGATAAATAGAGTAAACGTCGGTGTTAGTTAACAATATTAAAGTCGAGGGAGGAGGCAGACGCACGGAAGCAATTGAGATTGGAGAGAGGACGTGCAAATTGAGAGTCTCGTTTAGTTAGTATTTTTATTTCAATTTCAGAGATTTTTGAACTCGTATTTTAATGTCTGTTAATTGATTTGAGATGTTTACAATATTTATTTTGGGATTATTTATTTCATCTATTTTAACTTTTAACATATTTGGATATTTAATTTGGATTGATCACCTAGGTTAGATTTTTCTTGTATGTCTGCTAGTTCATAAATTTGTAATCTGTAATTGTTACAAATTTATGGCAATTGGTAGCAACTAGTATTTTGCTAGGGTGATTTAAATCGGGTTCTTTCGAATTGTTTGCATATTCAGGAATTTGTTTGTCCTTTATCCTAGAGTTTTATGCTTTTGACTAGACTAAATTTAGATCGTATCTAGACAGTTCAGTTAAAAAGAATCGTTAGAGAGCTTATTTCAATTGAGTATAATTAAGGGATAATAACCGATAGTCAGAGCTTGTTGACTACTGAGGGATATTAATCCTAGAGATAAATAGAGTAAACGTCGGTGTTAGTTAACAATATTAAAGTCGATGGATGAATAAACTGTGAATTGAATTTTTTATTTTTTGTTATTAAAATTATTTATGAGATTAATTTTTGTTTTCCTAGTAATTTATTATTAGTAGTCCTAGAAATCCATCTCAAACCCCCCTTTTGTGTTACGTATTTGTCTTCATAAGTTCATAAAATTAGCATAATAATTATTTTGCGTTCCTTGTGGATCGATCCCTTGCTTGCCACTACTACGAATTAGTAGGGTAGATTTGGGTATTTATTTTTATCGCACCTCGACAGTGCGGTCAGATTGGGTTCATCATGAAGTGCATGTGCGTCATAGTTAAGCCAAGCAAAGGATTCATTCTTCAATGTAGATTTAGAGAGAATATTCATCTTCTCGTACTAATTGGATCATTAGTCATTGGCCAATGCAAGTCGCATTTAGAATGGTGTCCAAATGTGACATATATGATCAATTAGCGTAATGAGAAAATATGATTAAGTTATTTGAATAGATACTTCATCATGTTCTAGACTTAATTGGGTATTTGCGAATGAAAGGATTTTATCACAATAGCCCACGTAATGTTACAGGTTATTACAAATACCTCACAACATACCTTATATATTGAGAATGTCTGATTTATTGTCTAGGGTTTAATTAAGACCATTAGTTTGATTATCGCTCGATATATAAGGGTCTATGGGTCACACAACAAGTAATTCCCTTTGCAGATTATAGTTGGTTGATTAAATATTATGTTGGATTTGATATTTAATTTATGGAGAATTAATAATAATTATATTTGGAATTAATTATTATTACTATTTAATTAAATTGGATTTAATTAAATATGAATCCCAAAATAATATATGGAATATTATTGTAGGAAAATATATATATATATGGAAATCAAATCTATGGGATTTGATTTGTAAGATTAGAGATTTTATTTCCTAATGAAGATTGCTTAAGATTTAAGTTGGGATTCTCCTATATATGAGTCATTGGGAATTCATTAAAAACACAAAAATTATATTCTCCATAAAATCTCTAGTATAGAATTTTCCTAGCAAGTTCATACGGGGATTCAACGCTGGCAAATTTGTGCGAATCTGTGAACGGGGATTACTTGGATACTGTAGTTGAGGAGATTGTTTACGAAGCACTGTAAGAATTTCGTTTGCGTATACCGTTATTTCAATTATGCAATTGTAATTCGTTGTTGGTGAATTTGTTTATTCTGCTGCTCATGTATTATCTATATTACGTGCTTGTAAATTCCAACATGTCCACATTAGGACTATAGAAAATGTCTGGACTTGGTGTAATTCACTGCCTGCCCAGAGGTCTATTCATATAAATTCAAGGTATCCTTCAACGTCTCACATTCTGAACGAGTTGCCTTACAGAAAAGGAGGCTATCATCCACAAAAAGAAGGTGTGAAACAGATGAGGCTCTTCTATTAACACGACTTCCATGGATATTACCTCTTCGATTTTCACGATGGAGTAAGCTAAGATAAACCCTCCGCACATATGATGAAAAGGTAGGGGGTAGGGGGTCGCCCTGCCTAAGGCCCCGACCCGGAACAATCGGTCCCCACCAACTCATCATTCACAAGGAAAGAATACGAAACCATTTGCACACAAAGACACATCCAATTCACCCATTGGTCCGAAAGAACCCATTACTCGGAGCACTCCCTCGAGATATCGTCAATCAACACGATCATAAGTTTTACTAATATCAATTTTAAGTGCAACGTCACCTGACTTCCCCTTACGCCGGCCCTTCATGACATGGAGTGTTCTCATGGTTTTATTCTAGACAACTCTTTTTATATATCAATTGCACCGTGAAGTTCAAGTACATTTTTAAATGGTATTAGTTGTTTAATTAAAAAATATTAGTTGATCAGTATACAATAAAACATCACTAAATTAATATTGTCGAAGCCGTGAAATTTTATTAATTTAGATGGGTATTAATTAATCGATATATTAATAATTTATTAATAAAAAAGATTTGTATATTCAATGAACTTAAACTTAACTACATTGAAAAATACATGAATGTTAAATATTTTTTTGAAGACGAGGGATACAGTATTTAAGAATTGGTTGGGCGAGAGGAAGCAGGAATAGCGTCGATAACCCTTCATAATTTTTGTTGCAATTTGAGAACGCCACACATGCCTTTTGGATCCAATGAAAAAAGTGATGAAATTCTTGATTTAATTCAATAAAAAGTAAAAAACAATAGATTCATGTTTTACTAAATTATTCCAGTTAACTATATAATTTTAGAAAAAAATATTAATTTATAATATTGATGGGTCATAAATTTATATGAGTCTTCAGAAATATATTATCTAATTACTTTATCAATATTAATAATTTATTTGAGATGCCCAAATCGGGACCCAAAAAAATTATTATTTTAAAAAATTTATTAATTTATAACGTATTAATTTACAGAGGGTTTCACTAAAACAGTAAGTTAGTTCACTTTATACTATTAGCAAAAGACTTGCGCACGTGCAAATTCATCAAAATAAGTCCAAATCATTTCAAACCATCATCGAGGAAAAACAAATAAAAAATCTGTATACATATATGTGTGCAAAATATGATAGCATGACAATAAAAAATTCTTGTCTTAACAATATTTCAAAAACATAAAATTCTAAAGAAACACCATATTGAAGCCAATAGATAACCCAAAAACATAAAATTCTAAGAAAGAAATTGGGACTACACGCCTCATGACCGTATGTATCTTGTTTTACTTATAAAGAAAAATCATTTAACACTAAAATTTTCAAAAAAAATAAAATCATTTCATGTCTCTTGTATTACATAAAATATCAAAAAAAAAAAAAAAAAAATCAGTGTATTTAATTTGGCATCCATATTGAAGCCAATAGATAACCCAAAACGCATTGGAATGAAAACCACATTTATTTCAATGTACAACATCAGATTTATACGTTAATTGACTTCTACAAAAAATAAATAAATAGGCTGAACTCCTGTTTTGGATCGAGCCTAATCATCCTCATCAGCAAAGGCAAGCTCACATGCAATTGCAAGATGGTCACTACCCCATTCCTGCAACATCAACAAAATACTCAATCTAAACGGAAAATCCAGCCGTTCCCAGCTCAGCCTAGATTCTTTTAGATGATTTCCGTCATTCGCATACAAGGCTCGTGTTGGAAGGGTAATGGTCAACAAATGGGATGGAAAAACAACGGTGCTCAAGAACGAAAAAAATCATACCATCAGTACATTGCCGAGAGAAAAAGGTGGTTAACTGGTTAACTAGTCTAGCCTCATATTTATCCTTTGCAAACAAAGTTTGTGGGAATGAATATCCTATCAGTCGATTAAATGACAGTTCGAATATGATAGAAAAATAAAGTGACATTAACATACCTTGCTTGGAAGACCTCCTATCTTCCTTAAACTGTCCAAAGGCAAAGCTTCAAGAACTCTCATTGGGACAAGGTCTATAGTATGCCTGATCATATCTAGTGTTATTGAGAAGAGTAGGTCTCCTATAAACCCGAGTTCTCGTGCTCTCCCTTTTGCAAGTATCACAGTTTAATATATGAAGTGTCACTATTTAGCATATGAAGTATCACTGTAAAAAATTGCTTGATTTTATTTGTTGTTCTTCTCAAAACAGTGACACTTTGTATACGAGATAGTGATACTTTGAAAAAGAGAGTTCACGTGAACCTGGGTTCTTAGAAGTTTTTGTGTTTTGAGAAACAGAACATCTAAGGCTTGAAAAATAGAAGCATACCATATGTAATCAACTGTTCCAGAAAATAAGCTATGATAGGATGTGACCAGAGGCTCCCCCGTTTTATCCCTGACTCTATGGCTTCCCTAGCAAAACACACATATCCAAATCTTTCTTTACATCATTCAATAAAGAGGCACACTTGCATTAGACGGTCTCACGGTGAGATAGGGCATAAGTTGGGCATTGGTGCTTTAACACTTTGGGAAGGGTGGGTGTTATTTGTGCTAAGTTTTACCTCGTCTCATGCATGAGAACGTCTCAAATGAGTTTTTGTATTCAATAAATAAAACATAAAAGGGGTCACTGACTCGTGCAGAAGATCAGATGCATAAACTGTAGCAGGCATAGTATAATTCTATGGATTCAAAAGGAAGGACTGCGATATCTTACAGGAACTTCAGCATAAGCACTGCGGAGCTCTAAAGGATGCCTCAGGCTGCCATCTCTAGATCCAGTTGCAAGCACAATTTCTTCATCCGTCCATCTAATCAGTAATGCCCAGCCAAAGAACCGTTAAATGGTATTAGTTGTTTTTAGTTGATTATTAGTTTTTTTTTTTTCACTGAACAGTATTTACTTGTTTTTATTGAACAATATTAGCTGTGCACCAGTTGCAAGGTGCAAATGGTGCACCCAAGTGTTACTCGTAATTGAGATGCACAAAATGCAAACTACCCAAATAAGTTTCCATCTTCCAAAACTTTGAGTAACTTTTCGATAAGAACCTAAATATCAAATCAAAATAACTGAACTACAGCAACCAAACACCAAATCACAATGTTAATAACAAAAAAAAGCTGTGATCAAATTTCACCTCTATTCACCTCCCAAATAGCATGTGCACATCATAACACAGAGACAGTTGCTATTTATAGTCTTTCTTGACTAAAACATAATAGCATATCACTAATTAAATATAGAAATAATCTTATTTAGTACACCCTCCATTTTTTATTAGATGTCATTCTGGGTTTTTAAGACAAATTAAGGATATATTTTTATGCCAAAATTAACCTTAGTTAATATTAATTAAATATTCTTAACAATGATTACTATTAGCTGAAAAATTATATACACAACATATTTGTAGGAAATTTGAAATTTGAAAATAGAAAAATATTTCAAAAGGCTAAATGAAATCTAATAAAAAATGGAGGGACTATATATCAGAGCATCCTAGGCAATTATTGCCAAATTGTCAAATTGCCTATCAAATTCCATTGTGTTTCTGGGCACTACGAGGAACCAAGTGTAGGTGACTTGATTAGTTCCTCAGACAGTAATCTGATAAAAGCAAAAAGCTGAGAGGTTAAAAGGGACAAAAATTGCAAAACTAGTCCCCCATTTAGTGAGCGTTGGCGATTTTGGTTTACGAAACAATTTTCACAATGAAGTCTCATAACATTTACAATGATGCAATTATGGTCCTACGTATATTGGGATTTTTCTGTTTTAGGATGATAATTAATTTGTGTTTTTTAATGAAATTCATATGTTAGGTTTTCATTGAGCAACGTAAGCGATGCCAAGTCACTACTCAGGTTTCTACACGTATAAAAATCCTGCAACCTAGAAATTGCATCATTTTAAAAGTTATGGGACTTAATTGAGAAAGTTAATTCGTATGGTTCTAAAATCGCCAAGACTTAAAGATACGGGATCAATTTTACAATTTATTCAGTTAGAAGGACATTCAGGAACCAACCCTCCACCTATGTATTAAAAGTTAACTGATTCTGGTATAGTTAAACTTCAGTGTCAATGGTAGTGATCAGAATATAGATGCATAACACAGGAACACAAGCATGCTTATTGAATAAAAAACTGAGAATGATTGAATCTGAAACCTTGATAAATGATTACGCCAAGATTGGGGTTCGGCATATTTATATGGAAATATCTGGCCAGATACATGTCTTCGATCATGTCGCTGGATATGCAACTGGAAAACCAAGAGGAGTTAGAGCCCGTTTGGCTAAGCTTATAATCTCTTTGAAACAACTTATAAGATGTTTAGGACCTTATGAACTCTCAAAAAGTGTTTGGTAAAAAAAGATTTTTAACAAATTATATGATCTTGAAATAAGCTCTTTACAGCTTAAGCTCCAAAAGAAACAGTACCAACACTGCCAAATTATTTTCTAAAGTCTTTAAGCTATACTTAAATAATATATTTTCACCCACCCCAACCCCACACCCCCACTCAAAAAATGTTCTTTAATAATTATTTTACATTAAAATTTTAAAAAATATTCCTCTCAAATTATTGAAGAACTTACCAAACACTTTTAACAACTTAAAAGCTACTTAAAAATTACATTAAGCTCTTAAAATAACTTTTAAGATATTAGAGCTTATAAAATGTTTAAAATAAGCTTAGCTAAGCAGGCTCTTAGTAAATGGGGTATCATGGGATACTATTAAAAGAAAAAGAAAAAAAAAACTGCAAAAAGTGCTAATATGGTAAGGATCCAGGATTGACCTTAGATGATGCCAGAAACTGATACATTGCACTCTGGAAAAGGTAGATACAAACATCCAATGTAAGTGTTGGTTAAGTCACTCGGGTTTTAATTAGAAGTTCTTTTAGAATTCAAGTGAACAGTTACCTGTGGTAAACTATTCAGATCCCCAGTAAGCACAACTGGTATGCATCCCCATTTTTGTGATAATTCGTAGGCTTTCTCTAGAAACATCCGCATCTACACTCACCAAGATATAATACCATTTCAAAATAACAAACAATATTTTTTAATCCATCAGTTTCCTTGTGTACTATATATTCGGCTTTAATAAAGTTCATGTAGGAGTTTTATCAATTTAGGGCTTGAAAAATAATAAAATTATCGATTAGGGGCCTAAAGATTTTTCATATCGATTCAAGACTTGAAAAATAAAAACTATCAATGTGGGGCCTGAAAAATAAAAACTATCGACATAGGACTCAGAAATAATAAGACCATGTTTGACATCATATAGATTTTAGTTCTTCAACACTATTTTATAAATTGCCTGAAATATTTTTTCCTATCAATTTAGGACCTGAGAGATAGAAAACTATCAATCTGAGACCTGAATAATAGAAAACTATCAACCTTGGACCTGAAAGATGGAAATTATCAATTTAGGACACACACATTTTAAGACCATGTTTGACATTTTATAGATTATAGTTATCCAACAATATTTTTATAAATCACATTTCCGAAATAGAAAATATATTAATTTCACGTGAGTCGATAAATAAGAAAAGAAAGTAGGGATGAAAAAAATAATTATTTACATTAATAAATAAGGATATAAACTATAAGATGCAAAACATGGTCTTAATATTTCAGAGTCCTAAATTGACAGTTTTTATATTTTTTTCAGGTCCCAATAGTTTCCTATTTTTCAGGTCCAGAATGTATATGAAAAATCTTTTAGGCACTAAATTGATACTTTTAGTAACTTTCAGGCCCTATAACAAAACTCCAAGTTTATAACACATATCTCTACATCAGTCATGTGAATCTCACATTCAACCAGAAAATTCATTGAGATACTAGTTTTGGCTGGAAGAGAATCTGGATCCAACACAAACTACAGAGGAAAGATGCAAAAGTTCTTCTAATACCCATGTATTTCTGCTTGTTTTGTTTAGACAAAACAATCAAATGATCAAATTCACGTGTTGATTTCATCCACATCAATGACTCAGACTGACTATAAATGCAGCTTGGAAAATGAAATGTTAATGGCATCTATCGGCTATCGCTCATAGACCAATCTGCTGAATGTTTTTCCTACAGTTACCCAACTAAAATAATCCAGAAACTATTCTGACTATGGACTGCATTCAACAGCATTTTTAATAAAGCTAGAGGTCATCCAGTTATTTACTGGATCTTCAAATGGTGTGACTGGTGTAATTTTAATGAAATCAACAAGATTGTTTAGAAAGTTTTAGGAGTATATATTATATCCAAAATCTTTTCCAGATAGAATCAGAAGGCCGTATTATAACTTTTTGTTATTAAGTTCAATTTTTGATTTCAGCAGCCATAAGGTACACACTAAGTCTCTGAAAGCATTGTCCTACCAGGCTCTGATGCTCGGATCCTTCAAATCACCCGCCGTACCTGTGTCGGATAAGTACGACACGGATACTGGTATGGGAGCACGAATCAGTACTAAAATGCTTGAAAAATTGGGAGTCGGACACATGGATCCGTACCCGTGTCGGATACCTGTACCTGTGTCCGAGCAACATAGCTACCAGGTTTATGTTCTTTCACCATGTATTTTGTTGACATGAGTAAATGACCTGTATAGAAAACTGAAAGACAAATTCTACAAGAGCAACATTTGTGTGCACCAGTTGCATGGCACAAATTCTATTAAGAGTAACACCTGGGTGCACCAGTTTCACACTGCAACTGGTACGCAACTAATGCTATTCAATGAAAACAACTAATACAGTTCAGTGAAAACAGCTATTGACCAACTAATACCATTTAGTAAAACTAATACCATTTAAAATTTCACTTGAGTTGCACAGTGCAACTGATGCATAGAAGTATTTTCCATTCTATAAACTTAATTACCTGGCCCAGTTTGATATCCCCACGCTTAGGGTTATAGAGGACATGTATATTTCCAACCACTAAACTTCGAGGGGCAGAACTGCTGAAAGAAACATAGGGTGCATAAGTACTGAAAGCAGGGGGAAGGTTCAAAAATCCAGTGCCACCAGACGAGCAAAGAAAATACAACAGTATGCAAATGACTGAAAAAATAGATAATAGTACATACCACTGAGTCCGTGAAGTAGCATCAGCACTGACCAGGTCTTGATTCATCTGAGCGATTAGAGCTGAAGGCTAATTAAACTACGGAATTATAACACACATAAACAAAGAAAGGGTACTATTATAGTTAAGAAAGTGGGGAGTGTGTATCTATACAGGCTTCCATCCAATAGGCTCGGGTAGAATTGAATTATCCAGTATGAGTACTAATTCTCCAGGTCTTATGCACAAAGAGTCTCGTATAGGACCCACTTTGTCTAGTTTACACGATACATGTTTTCCATTCAAAACAGAAATATAGGAAAATAATATTCCACAAGAAAAACAAAGTAGCCAATATCCTGTGGTTTTACGAACAATAAATTTCTCTGCCATGCCACCTTGACGTTTGCTTCTAAGGGCAAAGGTTTTAATTGGACAAAAGACTTGAAAGACAGTCAAGAATCTTCTTATTGAAGACAAAACATGTAAAATACTCCATCCCTACAAACACCTATAAACCATACACGTACATTTTTTTCTCCATCACACTCTCTCCAATGACCCGTTAATGTAAGTATGATATTTTTATTATAACTTTCTTCTTTTATTTCACTTTCACACATATTTTTATCACGTTTACTGGTTTACAACTTCCAATAGAACACACTAATCATTACACAACCATTCAATCGTTACAATTACAATCAACAATAATATATAATATTACAGCATCACACTTTTAAATCAATTTTGCATAAAGTTATATGTTACCCTACTTAAATCTCAAAACAAACACACATCATTACTATTTAATAGTATTTTGAAATCCATTAGATTTTGAAATTCCGATCTGAAAACCACTAAAGCCCAAATTCAACATACTCGTAGGGTTATTAGCATATCAGAAACAAGCAAACCGCCACAGAAATAAAATCTTGGCACATACTGAAACTGAATCAGAAAAGTCGACTTTGATCAGTTTCTTAGTTTAAAGAACATTGATAAATCAGTTTCAGCTACACCCTACGATAAGTATAAACTAAGTCATACCAAAGCCTACTCTGCAATTATATTAAACTAAGGTCTAGTAATACTTCTTGTATGTAATTGTTTTGAATTTTTCATCTAACCATTCAGGAACACTTATTATCATTCCGTTTTAATACTCCATTTGAAACGTTTAGATGTATCCTTTATTATCTTTTGACATTATAGATATGTTTCTTTTAATTTTTTATGATGGTTTACTGTTACATCTAGTATCCTGAATGCTTTAATTAATACTAACATCTTACAAAATTAGTATAATTTTAATTTGCTGATTAACTAATTGTAATAATTCATTTACCAAATCATATATTTCAGTTAGTTACTGAATCAAATTAGCACAATTTAATGTTATTAACAGTTTTAGATATTTTGAACAATCTAACGATTTCATAAATTATTTATTATTTATTTAATGTAATTAAACTCTTAAAATTGTTAGTGAAGCTTCATATGAGGTATAATCAACCCCAGAGCACCAAATTCATAGATCAGCATACCTTCAAAACACAAAATTGAGCAACATTGTTGCGAAGGCCAAACCTCTGGAAGTCTATGTTCTCTTCATACAATAGAGTAAACCTGCAATAAAAAAACGCTGATAGGAAATATGAGTTATCAGCTTCATACTAGTTACTCCAAAACAATAAGGATCAGAATTTCGAATTTTGAATAGATATAGCCTGTTCGTAAAGATTTAGAGACTAAGACTCTAAGGGTATGTTCATTTTGAGCTTATACTGGGCGTGGGAAATCCCGGATTTTGATGTCCTAGGATTTCAAAATCTTGATGAATAGTTAAGATTTATGTTTCTTATGAGATTTATAGGGTAGGGTAGTAGAAAAGATGATTGATGTGATATTACTATATTATGTTGAGTGTATTGGGAGAATAAAAAAGTAGATGATGTGGGTGTATTGAGTGAATAAAAGGTAGAGTAGTAGTAGGTGATGAGGTAGAGTAGGATTAATAGGATTTCAAAATCCTTAGTTTAAGTCTCAAAACAAATAGAGGTTTGAGATTGTAAAGTCCAAAGTCCGCCAGGATAGTCGCGAAACAAACATACCCTAAGCCCTTGTTTGTTTATGGTTTGGGAAGTGACTTTTGGAATTTTAAATCCCGAATCCCCATTTGCTTATCAGGATTTCGTTATAGGATTTTAAATCCTCCAAATTTCTACTCTATAATACCTATAATACACCTATCTAATCTTTTTCAAACACAATTTTCAATACACTATCAATCATCTACCACACTTTTCAATTATTATATATATATATAATCAATCATTACACAATCATTCAACCATTTTTACATTACTTTTTACAATATAATATTCTTTCTATCATCTACTTTTTCAAAATCATACTTTATCAAATCCTACAAAATCCACACTCCCAAACATATACAAAATACAAATACACTTTTTACTATTATACCAAATCCTTCCAAATCCTCCCTACAAGATTTCAAATCCCCTCAAAACTATAAACAAACAGGGCCTAAGAGGCTTAATGAAGATATACTTGGGGGGTGTTTGCAAAAACTTATAAGTGATTATAGTCACTTAGAATTGTGTGCAGAAGTAATTTGGAGTGTTTTATTTCTCTTTTAGTAGCTTAAACAAGCTCTCATAAGCTATAAGCTAGAAGCTTCAAAGAGGGTGCTTTTAGTAGCTTATTAGTATTTTTTTTTTAAACTTTTTAACTTTTTTTACAAACACTATCAACTTTTCTTTAACTTTTTTTACAAACACTATCAACTTCTATTACTAATCACTTTTTCCATAATCACTAATTTTAACCACTTTTTTAAAACTATAAGTTTTTGCAAACACCCCCTTGGAGCAAAGAGGCACGTGGAGAAGATTAATTTGTGCAAGCGACCCAATGTAGTTCTATATGTAGACTACCCCAATCACTTGGAATAAGGCTAAGTTTCCACTCCACACCCCCCCCCCCCCACAACTGATATAATCAGTGATGTAGTAATAATGAAAGAAAAAATTAACATCTAAATGTACATTAACTTAATAGCAAGTATCAAAAAACATACAAGGGTCCTGTTAAAAAATAAATAAGTAAATACAGGGCCAAATTCCAGAAGGGTGTGACTATTAACACGCAGGTAGGTTTATGTGATGGTACATGGTGCTAAAAATTGTTTTACATATGAGTGTACTGAGCGAAAATTCCGGTGTAGATAGCCATGCCCATTTCAGGATTCTAGCAAAAATCAGGCTACGCATAACCAGTAAATGTACATCAACCTAAGTCTTAAAACTACTTTTCCAATTTCCTGTGATAAAAAATCATATATCTAAGTGATTCAGAAGATCAGAACAAGGAAAACAGGCTACATCAATTTTTTATCACAATGTTGCTCCTTGAACGGAAAACAAGCACGCCAGTTTGATCTCAATACATCAACTTTTGATCACAATATTTTTCCAGTGATTCAGAACATCAGAATAAGAACAAGGAAAACAGGCTACAAATAACTTCCCCTTAAATGGAAACCAACTCTTTTCATTTTTATGTAGTATCAATGTATTACTAATGAGGGGGGGGATGAAAAAAAAAAAACTTACAGCTTCTTTTTCCAAAATATGGCACATCCATCATGTGATTCACCAGCACGAGCCTTGTGACCCCAACAGACCAATCACAGTCAAAATCTTGATTTTTAGGATCTAAGGAAGTGAAAATAAAAGACAAATTCTTGCACAACCTTGTTCAGACCTCTGAAGCCATCTTTCCGCAGAATCTTATACAAATCATCGAAGTGATCGACTTCCTGCAGCCACAGGGGTTAAAATATGAGAATCCAGCAACATGAGGAGTAAGTAATACTTTAGATCAAGCAACCTATGGGAAGAACATATGTTGCTTCATTATGAAATATTGAAATATCTCTATGCAAATATAGAGAACATTTAAGTATTATCTCCAATATCTAAACGTGAACCAAAACCAAAATGCAAAGTCAAAATCAATATCGTAACTAGCACTGGGGATTTTCACATAGAATATAAGAAATAATTCTTTTCTTACATAATACAGCTGCTTGTTGAAAAACAAGAAAATTGCAGTTATAAACAAAAATTTCAAACTGAAAAGAAGAGAAACACTTGGGTGCACCAGTTGCACCCGTGCAACTAATGTAAAACTAATATTGTTTAATGAAAACAACCAATAATTTTGAGTGAAAACAGTTAGTACTGACCAACTAATACATTTTAGTAAAATAACTAATACCATTTAAAATGCACTTTAGTTGCATGGTGCAACTGGTGCATATAAGTATTTGGCTACAAAAAATAATGAGCTTTATCTTTGAACATACAGACACTAAATGTTGCAGGAAGGGCTGAAACTTGCCTGGAAACACAAAATACTTGCTTTGTAACCCTTGATTTCCCTACACAGAAGCTTCTTCCTGTACTCCCAATCCAAATGTTTTGGTGAAACGCCCCTGTACAATTCAGGATGCTTTGTGGCATTTTCAACACCAAGAATGTTATATGATACAATAATAACCCTGTCTGCAACAGAAAAGAAGAACACTCAGACAAACAGGAATACACACGTCTTTTTTATTACATAGGCTGTCCCTCAGATTGATGAAATCAATGAGAAATACAATCTAATTAAAGAGCAGAGTATGGATAGACAATTAATTCTTCAAGTCTTCTTCGAACATAAAATATATCTTTGTCCTAAAATAAATGATTCCGGAGGAATATCTTCAACATTAATTTTATCCATCAAAGTAGAAATCCAAAACCAAATATCATAATAGGATTTCTTTTTCTCACAACATGAAGAAGACTGTCTTTTGATACGTCTACATCAACTAAACACACAGAATCAATTAATAAACGGAGCAGTTGGAAAAATATTCTTCATTAAGTTTCATTTTAGGGTTTTTTCTCAATGATCATCTCCAATGCTAAAAAAAGAAATACAAATAACTTGATCGATACTTATTCAACCTGCAGCAAGAACCATGCATTGCAAAAGTAAAGGGGAAAAAGAAAAAGGCATTTCATGGCAGTAAATCAATGTAACGCCAGATAAATCAAAATTATGCCATAAATCTCTGCCCTATTTTTAACATTGTGAACATATTACCATTATATTTGGAAACATCATGTGCAGAATAAGTCCAGTTGCGTTGGCAGTGAGTCCTGAGCCACCTCCCACGGCTTATGTCTTCCATTTGGACACACGAATTCGTACGGCTACAAGCATAAGAACTGAATTTGGGGATTGAATCAGGCTTTAGGGTTTGAACTCGGCAATGTGTTTCAATTTCGGAAGATATGACCTTTTGTCTTTTCCTGCTGTGTTGTTCGCGGCGGCGGTGGCGGCGAGTGCCTGAATAATTGGTCTTGGGAGGAGAAGAATGCTCCGTCTGCACCTTATGGTTGTCGCCGTTGTCTGCCATGGTTGCGGTGGGAAGAATATTGGTGAATTCATTTACATATATTATTATTGGGGGCGCTAACAACGTTTCGGGCTAAATAATCAATTTTAGATTTTCAACATATATCTTTTACATTTTATTATTTTTTTTTTAATTTATAAAATGATATTTAAAAAAAAAATATTTATAAAATGATATTTAATATTTTTTTAATTTATAAATGATATTTACACTTTCAATTTAAACAATCACTTATTCAAAATTTCGGTGAGTACCATGTTATAATGGAAATTTTATCACATATTTTTTATTCCGTTAACAATTGTATCACATATTTTTCACTTTTTTAATAATTATATCACATATTTTAAGGAATTTTCTTTTCCGTCTTATAATTTTACCCCGTTCTAATTTTCGTCATATTAACTTTTTTTTTTTAGGAAAAATAGTTGTACTGGCCTCGCTGAGATAAAATATTGTGTAAATGGCCTTTGACCGGAAACCAATTTTTCCGCTTAAATGAAAAAGAACAAAACTAAATTATAATTTTAAATTTTAACTTAACACCTCTCATAATTAGCAATTTGACCAATTAGCAACCCTAAAATTTTCAACATAAGATTGAAGAACACAGCAAACAACGACTCAAATTTCTGAATCTGAATCTTTCTCATTCAATTCTTGTTCTTGCACCTCAAACCTTAAAATCATAAACTAAATTCTATTTTTCACTCTATAATCTCACTTCCCCAAATTTGAAACCTAATTAAACAATTTGAAACCTAATTAAACTTCAACTCATTCGCGAGGTAATTATGTTTTTGGGTGGGGCTGCGTCGGGTTCGATTCAATTAACTACCAAAATTTGAGAGCAACAGTGTCTTCCAAAGCTCTTGAAATTATATTCAAACAACATTATTTTCGCCTTTCAAATTTTCTAGTGTCTATTTTCAAATTTTCGGCCCTGGTTGATATCAAAGACTTTGAGATCTAAACTTTAGTTTATTAAATAGGTATTCTCTGTATACCAAGCTTCTGCTGGCATATGATTTAATGACTGCTAATCTTTTTTTACTTTCCGACTCTTTCTCTTATGTGTAGTAAATGAATTTGTATTGTATTTGATGAAAATCTAGGTGCTTTCTTTCTACAGAACTTAATTCAAGTAGTTAGCTTTGCACGTGCAGTAGTACAGTTAAATATCTTTCTTACAACTTGATTTTAATGTATCGTGTAACACTGAAATAATAATATAAATATAGATATATATACTAAATGACAACTTTGCATGATTTGCAGTATAGAAGCTTGATATCCAAGACATTTAAATGAAACCAACTTCCCAAAGTCTCAAGCACCTATGTGATAATTAATCATGAAATACAACAGAAAGTTCGTAACTCTGTTTTTCCTAATCATTAATACGGGGAATATGACTAATGTGTGTGTTGGTGCAGGCATCATGTAACAACAGATACAAGAGATGTGTTCATAGAGCAGTGGTGAACAAGAGAGTGAGGAAGACCCTTGGTTGAATTAAGGGTGATGCTCATCTTAGAGATAGATTCACTAATCTTTATGTTTCGTCTTCTCAAAAGGGCAGAGTTGAGTGTGAGTTGTGGATTTGATCTTTTAGTTGGGAAAGGGCTTTTTACTTTTGATGAATTGTGTGTGTTTTTGGATTTCTGAACCCTATTTGCAGAATAAAGATTTATTCCCCTTTCTATAATTCGGCTAAAGAAGGATTTTTTTAGCACAAATGTTTCAACAGACAACTTGGTACAACCCCTTTATTTTCCTAAAATAATGTGGAAAGTTGTCCATTTGAAAGTCTCTGCATTATGCTGGAAGTTGCTTCAAGGAAAGATCCCATCATAGGATTACTTGGCTTCGCGTGGTGTAGTCTTCAGTAATCAATGTGATGTTTGTATACTATGTAACTTATCCCCAAAATCGGTGCAACACCTGTTTATTGTTTATCCTAGAGCAACTCAAATCTGCTCCGAAATCGATTCATGACTGAAATTCCCATTTTGCAATTCCTTACATAACTGGAATTTTAATCCTTTGGAATGTTTGTCTTCTCAATTTTAACTAGTTTTTTTTCGACTGCTACCTCTTTTGTACTATGTCCGTGATTTTTAGGGTTGAGTACTCATTGTGCTCATTTAGTAAATATTTATTGATGTTTTTTTTTTAATTTTAAAAAAGATCATTATTATTGTTATGTTTATTTATTTAGCCAAATTGGGAGTGCACAAAACTAAATTGAGAAAAAGTGTCTGATATATTGATTCATCTAGGAGAAACGTGCTAAGAAGTTAATGTGCACAATACTCTCAGCTTTCTCCATTAGGATGGATTCCACAATTTTCTCGTTGTACTTTAGTTGCGGATAGTTGCACCCATTTTTTTAGGGTGACATGTATGAGGTTATAATGTGTGTGTGTTTGTTATGAGCAAAAAGAAACTCGTGTGAATAATACAACCATCATACAGCTTCCGCCACCATGTTTTATGTATATTTAAAAGATTAAAGTGCCTTCAAATGTCATGTTCATTATACAATAATAGCATAAATAAGGACTTGAAAACACTGTAAAACGTAATAACAACTCATATGACATTATACCAGAATGCTTGTCGTTATGGTTGCAAACAAACTCGAGTCTACTATATTACCACCATATAACTTCCATCACCGTATATAGACATATTTAAAAGATTTCAATGCATTTCAAATGTCATATTCATCGGGCAATACATAACTGAAAAATTATTAACTCATTCACATTGTAACATGATTATAGAATTGATGAAATTGGGTAATGCTTCACAATCAAACTCAATTTCATTCTCAAACTTAATTTTCTTTGAATAATACGTTTTAAAATCGAAAATTGAGGACATTAGGAAAAGTAGGTTTCTAGTTTCACTCAAAATTTAAACAAAGACATGCATGTCGTTGTAGCGACACTGGTACCGTTATGACCACTTACAACTATAAATTCATCATTTTCCCCTCTTATTATGTTCTCTACTATTTTGAACATAAAAAAGGTACATGACAACTTATGTTCTCTACTATTAATTTTGAATATAAAAAAGGTACATGACAACATAAAATAGGGGTTGAAATCACTAGAAAATTTAATAACTCTATAGGTGTTTTTATAATGGATCAGTTATCATTACTAATACAGATTTGGGCTTGGACAGCTGTGAAAAATGACCTTGGAGAGCTGTTATAACCGCTCTCCAAGTAACAGTTGTCCAAGCTTGGACAACTGATAAAAAACCGTTGTCCAAGAAATCGCACTTGACGATTTTTTTTTACCGCAATCTGAGAAATCACTTGAGAAGCGGTTTTCAACCGTCAAAGCATATATACACTTGGACAACGGTTTTTAAACGCTCTCCAACATTTTATTTTTTTTTTAAAATCAATTTTTAGTCACGGACCCACCAAGCATCTCATATATAAGACACCAAGTCTCCCAATTAATTGAGGCAATTATTCGCTCTCATGGGGGACCAAACACGGGACCTTGGGCGCTGAAAGGATCAATTCCGCGGGCACTAAAACTTTCTTGCGTTTACTTAATTAAATTAATTCTATATGTCCTAGAATTCGGTTTTTTTACAATTTTTTTTAAAATCTTTATTTCAATTATCTTATTTATTAATTCAATCACATTTTTTTATATAATAATAATTTTTTATATAAATTTAAATTAAATTATATTAAAATTATATTTTTTACTTGTTTTTTTTAAAGTACACTACGTACCTTTCTTTTAAACTTGTAATATTTTTCCTTCTAAACAAGTAATATACTTTTTTTATCTTAATAAGTAATATTTTTCTTTAAACAAGTAATACTTTTTCTTTTAAACAAGTAATATATATATTTCTTTAAATAGGTTATACCTTTCTATTTAAACAAGCTAGTAATACTTTTCTATTTAAACAAGTAATTATTTTCTTTAAACAAGTAATACTTTTTTCTTCTAAACAAGTAATACTTTTCTTGCGTTTATTTAATGAGATTAATTCTATATGTTCTAAAAATTATTTTTTCTTATAATTTTTTTTAAAATTATTTATTTCAATTATCTTATTTATTAATTCAATCACATTTTTATATAATAATTTTTTTTATATAAATTTAAATTAAATTATATTAAAATTATATTTTTTACTTGTACTTTTTTTAAAAAAAGTACTACCTTTCTTTTAAACTTGTAATAATTTTCCTTCTAAACAAGTAATATTTTTCTATCTAAATAAGTAATATTTTCCTTTAAACAAGTAATACTTTTTCATCTAAACAAGTAGTACTTTTCTTTAAACAAGTTATACATTTCTATCTAAACAAGTAATACTTTTCTATTTAAACATGTAATATTATGAACAAATTTTACATAAGAGTTTGTGTTGATCTCATTATATACGACGAATATTAAAAAGAAATAACTCGAGAATTTAAAGAATAAAATATTTGAACTGTACCTAAAAAAAATTTACAAATTAAAACAAAAAAATAAAACAAAAAATAAAACTTTACAAAAAAAAAATTAATGCACTTGGAGAGCGGTTATGAACCGCTGTCCAAGCTTTACCTTGGACAGCGGTTCAAAACCGCTCTCCAATTACCCTTGCACAGCGGTTATGAACCGCTGTCTAAGCTTTGATCTTGGACAGCGGTTTTTAACCGCTGTGTTTTTTTTTTTTTTAATAGAACCGCTCTCCAAGGAACCACTTGGAGAGCTGTTCGAAAAAAGGGTTGTCCAAGTGGAGCCCTCCAAGCTCAAATGTGTAGTAGTGCATTATGAGCACTTACAATGATAAATTTATCATTCTCCTACCTTCATGATCTTTTTAATATTTCGAACATTATTAAAATAGTATGTGACAATATAAATGTAATACCCAGGATCTACAAAATAGTGATATTTATTTATTTTATACTATATATTTTTATTGAGATAAATATAATTATTAGCTCTCATCACTTTCCCAAAATTTCTCACTTCGGTTATACTTTTTGTACTTAATATGAGTACTAATTTTTAGTCGTTTCTTTTAAAGTAGATAACTCTCATTTATCACAATTAATTTTTGATATGATCTTGCAAGTTTTAAATGGTCTAAATTAATGTAATTAAAGGGAGATTTTAAATAACCATAATCCCATTTATTTTGCAAACCAAAGATTTCTCATCTTTCACTCTATATATACATTATTTTTAATTATTTTTAATAAAAGATATTTCAAATATCTTTAAAAACTAAATCCCTTTATTTCCCCCCCCAAGTTTTTCAATGTTGTTGACTCAAGTTATAAAAGAAAATGTTATTTAATTTTAAAAATCGACATCTTTATTGTGTGATGAATGGGGCGGTTATTTGAGATTAATGTGAGTTTTAATATTTTGGGGGTTTCTTTTTAGCCTTAACTCTCATTCATCCTACAAATTTAATATTGATTCAAACAATCTAAATTTACTTTGACTCTATAATCTTCACATTACAAATTTCTTAACTAAGCATTCAAACTATGATTTTAATTTCATTTATCATCACCCCTAATTACTAACATTTCAATTAATTCTCAATGTTATTCTTTTCCTTATTAATGGGGTAGGAAACTTTCATTTTCATAATACAAAATGATGGGGTCTCTCTTCCCCTCCCTATCTTCATTTTCTTCCAAATAAAATTAGTTTATCTTCCTCTTATTAATGGATTCGTCCAAGCAGATTTATGAGTAGCAACTTCTTTTGTCAATTATTTCTTTAAAACGTTATTGACCTTGAGGCAACGATAATTTTGAGGGCTAGTTCGTGTGAGGTTTCAACTTATAATTTCTTGCATCATTTTGAGGTGGGGATTTAAATTCTATAAACTCTACAGTGGTTTCGTAGAGTATACATGTTATTCAAATTTAAATGCTATGTATAAATTACTTGAAATGCTTGTTTAAATTATTATTCCATGTTATTCTAATAGCCTGGGGCCCTATTGAGGCTCGGGACCGACGGGTCTTCGGGTGTATCCCGCCATGCTCGGCAAAGTCTAATAGTCTGGGACCTTAAGTGGTCCAAGATCGATGGGTCTTCGGGTTTAACCCGCCGTGCTCAATATCTATGTGGAAAGTTGGCAAAGTTGACAAAGTTTTATGGCAAAGTTTCAATAGCAATGTTCTATGGCAAAGTTACTATTGGCAAAGTTACATGTGAAATCTTTATTTGACTTGTTTATCTTGTGGTTTATATTTGCTTTTAAATTTTGAATAATTTATTCACACAGAGTGTGATTTCATACTTACCCCATCCATTTATAAATTTCAGGTTTAGGAGTTGGGCGATGAGGAGTGGGGATGGATGAAAACCTCCTTAATTGCATTTTCTTTTGAATACTAAATATATATTAGAAGTTTTGATGTTTCCATCGTCAAAATCAACTTATTTTTTTAAATTAATAGTCGTTGCAAAGAGTTACTTTACCGTTGTATTTAAATTTTTGCACGTTAAAGTTAGTTATTTAACGAATTATTGAAAAGTCCATTTTATGAAAATTGGGGCGTGACAATAAATAAATGCTTGAAATCACCCATGTCGTTTAAAAGCTTACAACTAATATTGACTCTTGACAAATCTAAATGCATGAATTACACTCCAATTGCTAATAATGAATAAATATTACCCTGCTTGTGGTATAAATGCTTCTGTAAATGTTGGCATGTTCGCTAGAGTTTCTCGCCATTTGTAATTGAAAGTTTGAGCTAAAATTCTTGGCAAAAATTTGTGTAATCGTCACTGTATTGCGAAATCGCTCTTCATTCTTTCTTGTATATCTACAGTTGGCTGCTATTAGCAGAATTTAATTTTTTATTTCTTCTTTTGTTTCTTAATCCATGGGCTCTTCAAATCCGAATCGCAAAGTGATTGCAAATTTCAGCTATGATATACAGAGCAACGCTATTTTGTCTTAACAAGCCATGAAAATTCATAGTTCATGTTCCTAATGTTGATGAAAAAAAATAAGTTATTCTAACATGTTGGAATATAGAGGCATGTAAACAAGTAATACATGCGCAGCGGAAATAAATAGTTCACCAACAATGAACATACAATTGCATAATTCAGTACATATAAACATAAAGAGAAATCTTACAACAGATCAAACGCAGATTTCCCAACTATGGTATCCACATAATCCCCGTGGACAGATTTGCACAGATTTGTCAGCGTTGAATTTGAGACGGAATTTGCTAGGAAAATTTTTATCCTAAATTTTATGGAGAAACTAGGTTTTCTTGTTGTAGTAAATAATGAATCCCGGGACCTCATATATATAGGGAGAGATTAGCTCATATCTTAAGCAAATCTCTATTAGGAAGATAATTCATAATCTTGAAAACCATATCTCAAAGATACGTTTTTCCCTACAGATATTTTCCTACAATAATATTCCATAATATTATTTTGGGATTCTTATTTAATTAAATCTAATTTAATGAAATAATAATAATTAATTCCAAATTAATATATTATTAATTCTACATAAATTAAATATTAAATCTAATTTAATACCTAATCAACCACCTTTAATCCGTACACGGGAGTTACTTGTTGTGTGACCCATATGCCCTCATATATCGAGCGATTAGTCAAACTAACGGTTTTAATTGAACCCTAGACAATAAATCAGACAATCTCAATATATGAGGTACGTTGTGAGAAACGTGCAACTACCTGTAACTGTAACATGGGCTATTGCGATTTCCTCCTTTCATTCACGAATACTCGATTAAGTCTTAAATATGATGAAGTGTCTATTCAAATAACTTAATCAATTTATCTCTAATCACTAATTGATCATGTATGTCACACTTAGCCACAAAGTCTAAGTTGACGTGCATCGGCCGATGACTTAGATCCAATTATGACGAGAAAATGAGTATTCTCTCTAAATCCACTTTGACGAATGAATCATATTCTTGGCTCAACTACCACGCACATGCACTTCGTGATGAACCCAATCCAAGCCATATCTACCCATTGAAGGGTGCAAGCGTCGGTCATGGTCAAAGTTCATCATCCCACACATGTCGTGCGTATTGACCTCAAGTCAAAGGAGTATCGCATCGCTCCCACTAACCGAGACACCCGTAGACACATATAGTGGAACTACATCAAACGGTTTCTCGGATGGGTATACCAATACCCTCTAAGGTATTTGTGCATCCATCATGAGATATCTAGTATCTCTCGTAGTAAGTGAGATCTTACTACACTCTCTAAGAGTATGATGCAGATCGCACATCAATCTCCATTGCATCATCAATATCTCATTCTTGATGATCCTTGATTGGGGCTATTTGAGAATCATGTTTAAGTCATCTGAGTTCTCACAACCTCAATGACAGCAATGACTCATGGGAACACGTGCATGAATAAATGCAAACAATCAAACATAATATTCAAACAAGTGTATTGCCATACATTAATATTAAATCAAACTGAATATCATCGAGTATTATGTTCTTACAATAGATTGTCTCTAGGACACTAACACTAACAATCTCCCACTTGGACTAGAGTTAATCACCTACATATCTTAACCCCTAGACCATCAAATGTCTATTGTGTACATGAACACTCAGTGTTTTGGTGAAAGGATCTGCCAAATTAAATATGTGGGAGTACATTTTAATTCTATTTCTCCTATCGTTATGATCTCCCGGATCAAATGATAAGTCTAGGTACATGCTCGTTTATGCTCATTGATCTCGGTTCCTTTACTTGCGAAATCGCACCAACATTGTCTCAATACAACTTTATTAGACAGTTAGCACTCGGAACTACCCCTAGTTCTCTTGAGAACTATAAAATCCAGACAGCCTTCTCGAGGCTTCTGATACAGCAATGTACTCAACTTCGGTTGTTAAATCTACGGTCGACTCGCTTGGAATTATTCCAACTGACCGCTTCATCATTGAGAGTAAAACGTAACCTGACTGTGATTTGTAATTATCACAGTCGGATTGGAAACTTGCGTCAGCATAACCAGTCACTACTAGTTCTGACTGTCCACCGTAGACAAGGAAACATTTTTTAGTTCGTCTAAGATACTTCAGAATGGTCTTGACAGCAATCCAGTGAGACTCACCCGGATTCTGTTGGTATCTACCAGTGATGTTGATAGCTTAGGCCACGTTTGGCCTAGTGCACATTATGTCGTACATTATTGACCCAATTGCATATGCATATGGGACATCTTTCATGTGCTTGATATCAGCTTCAACGGAAGAACAATCCTTCTTTGATAGCTTTATCCCACGATTTGCCGATAGAGATCCTCTCTTAGAGTTCTCCATCTCAAAATGCTTCAACACCCTGTCTACATAAGTGGACTGTGACAGCCCCAACATCCTCTTGGATCTATCCTTGTGGATCTTGATCCCTAGGATGTAGCAGGCTTCACCAAGACCCTTCCTGAAGGTCTTTAACAACAAATCTTTACCAGACTGCATTAACGGGATATTGTTTCCCAAAATCAATAAGTCATTGACATACATGATTATGAAAGCAATATTCTTCCCGCTGCATTTACGATAAACGCAAGGATCTTCCGAATTTCTGATGAAGTCAAAAAGACTTGATAGCTTCATCAAATCGGATATTCCAACTCCTAGAAGCTTGCTTCAATCCATAAATGGATATCTTTAGCTTGCATACTAGATTAGAATTTGACTTATATGTAAAACCTTCCGGTTGAGTCATAAACACTTCCTTATCAATGTTTCTATTGAGGAAAACTATTTTGACATCCATCTGTCAAATCTCATAATCAAAGTGTGCTGCTATTGCAAGTAAAATTCGAATGGACTTGATCTTTGCAATTTGTGAGAAGGTCTCGTCACAGTTAATGTTTTCGCATTGACTATAATCCTTCGCTACCAACCTAGCTTTGTAGATTTGTACTTGCCATTTGCATTGGTCTCTCGCTTGAAGACCCAATCGCAATAACCCCTTTAGGAATTCAACCAAATCCCAGACTTTATTGGTGTACATCGAGTCCATCTCGGATTTCATGGCTCATGCCACTTCCCTGAATCAATATCTGATATTGCTTCAGAATAAGTATTAGGAACGTCCTTATCCGGTATGTCCATATTAATAAGTTCCTCCAAGAGGTAACCGTATCTAATGGGCGGATTACGAATCCTAATTGACTTCGGAGCTGTGGTTGTGCAGGCTGTACATTCTGATCGTGAAAATTTTGTGGTGCATTGATTTCATCAATGTCCGGAGAGTCCTCAAGAGCTACACTTTCAGATGCCTCTTGGGCGGGAGTTTGAACTATGTTGTTCTCATTCAGCCCACTTGGAGTTTCTTGCACTGGCAAGCCTACTCCAATTACGCTCCCACTGGCTGAAAGACGATCACCTTGTGAAAGACTCCCACCGTGAAAGTCTTTGAATGCTCCCACTGATTCCTTGTCATGTTGCTTTGACAAGATATCAATCTCTTTGTTAATTTATGGTTCTTGAAGTTCTTCAAGTTCTATTAGCTTACGACCTTGTTCTTTAAAGACATAGTCTTCTTCGAGAAACTTGGTCTGCCTAGAAACAATCACTGATTATTTCTTAGGTAGATAGAATTAATATCCCTTAGTTTCCTTAGGATATCCCACAAAGTAACCTTTTTCACCTTTGGATTTCAACTTGTTGGTAAGCATCCTTTTCACAATCACGGGGCAACCCCATGTTTAATATGTGTAAAAGTTGGCTTCTTGCCACACCATAGTTCATATGGTGTATGCTCAACCGATTTAGATGAAATCCTATTCAGAATGTAAATTGAGGTTTGTAACACGTATCCCATAAGAATGTTGAAAGATAGAAAAAACTCATCATGGACCTCACCATGTCTAACAGGGTTTGGTTTCTTCTCTCGGACACACCGTTCATCTGAGGTGTTTCAGGAGTAGTCCATTGTGACTGGATTCCATGTAACTTCAAGTAATCAGTGAATTCATGGCTAAGGTATTCACCTCCTCGATCCGATCGAAGAGTCTTGATACTCTTACCAAATTTCTTCTCTATTTCATCTTTGTACTCTTTAAATTTCTCAAAAAATTCGGATTTGTGTTTCATAAGATACACGTATACTTATCTAGAGAAATCATCAGTAAAAGTGATGAAGTAGCCGAAGTGACTCCTAGCTAGAGTGGGCAATGGTCCACAAACATCGTTGTAGATCAACTCTAGAACTTCTTTGGCATGCACCCCTTTCCTAGAAAAGGGTCTGTTGATCATCTTGCCCATGAGATAAGATTCACAATCTCCATAAGACTCACAGTCGAATGGGGTTAAGTAGTCTAACTTTCTTAACATTGCAATTCTTTTCTCGTTTACATGATCAAGTTCTACAATGCCATAAGTAAGTCTGGTTTTCATGATTACTAAGATTGAGTCTTTTACTTTGTATATTAAGAACATCATATCCACAATGCAACAAATATATGTTGCGAGTAATAGAAAGAACTAGATGACAATCATTAAGTTCTAATCTAAAACCAAAGGGTAAGTCTAAGACATAAGTCCCCACACGTTCAGTAGCAATTCTTGCTCCGTTTCCACGTGTAAGACGACTTCACCCGCCCTAACTATCCTAAGACACATGAGCCCTTTTCACATTAGTGCAAATGTGAGAGCCACATCCGGTATTCAATACCAAGCAGTTAGCGCTATTAGTGGACATGTTTATCTTAATAACAAACATAAATGTTCTCGTGCCAGAAGCACCTAGTGTCTTCCTTTTAGCAACCAGAACCTTGCAGTCCTTCTTCCAGTGTCCTCTTCTACTTATAGTAGAGTCACACATCCTTGTCTACCCGCTCCTTCCTTTGAACACCATCTTAGTGATAGTGAACTCAAAAGTCTTGAGCACGTTGTGAAGTTCAAACATGGTCGCATCCATCTTATGCATATTGTAGTACACAATGAACCCAGAATATGAATCTGGAAGCGACTAGAGGATAGCATAAATGAAAACATTGGTCTTTTAGCTCAATGCCTAAATTACCAAGTTTCTCAATTATGAATATCATCATTAGCATATGAGGTGAAATCTTCCCTTCTGTGGCTAACCGACATCTGAACAAATTTCTCAATCACTTCATAAAACTTAAAACGAGATTTAGAATCAAAGAGATCCTTCAGATGCTTGAGCATTTCGAAGGGACCCATTTTCTCGTATTGCCTATGTATTTCGGGAGTCATGCCGAGCAACATCACACACTAAGCATGGGAAGCATCCTCTTGATGCTTCTTCTGAGTTGCTACGTCAAACGTGGCTGCCTTAGAGTACCAGCTTTAAGGGTAACCGGATATATGTGTCCAACACGTACTCAATTTTTTCTTGTCTTAGCACCAAACACATGTTTCAGAGCCACTCCGAAAATTTTGGCCTAGCCAATTTAGTTCGTTTCCAAAACACATCTCAATAACAGTTATTCATTTCAACTAACCAAGAGAAATAAAATAAAACGGAAATTAAACATATAATTCCTATGATCAATATTCAGCAATCAAAATAAACATGACCTTTCTTTTGTGTTTATTTTGTCTCTATTATTTTCACATACTTAACGACCTCATCGAAAAAGTACGAATTTATATCAAATATAAATTATAATGGACTAGGATCCACATTACTACTATCATAATCCCAAATGGCGGGGTTGATCATTACAATAGCATAATCGGTAGGTCTCCAAACCAATTGCAAAAAAAAATCGATTCCTAGTTTGTCGAACTTAGTTCTCTTGATGTCCTTACCCTTTGTTCCCCATGGCTAGGCTAAGCGAAACAAAGTTAAGTTGGTCTACAAACATCAAGCGGCGGCATTACATGTCCCTATAAAAGTCCCGTTAGATGTAGATCCGAGCAAAAGACGAGGGTCTTTAAGTACTCATTGTAACGAAATCTCCTGTTTACTTTTAATTTTGATGGAAGACATCTTATCAAATTAATGAGAAAACCATATTTTACTGAGGAACGTTTTTAAAGGTGGGGTATTAATTGCTTAATCAAGATCCAACATGTTAATCTAATCATATTTGAGCAATTATTAGGCGTCGCCTACCCAAACATGATTTACACGGACTAACATTTATATGGGCACCGTCTACCCAAACAATTAATAGGGTCCGATAATTATTGGGCGCCGCCTACCCAAACAGTTATAAAACGGACTGTAAAAGTGTTAATGAATTTAAATAAATAAACAAATCAACGAGTGGGATTAAATAAACCTTTTAAAACAAATCTTTTAAAAGAAAATCCAATTTTCAATTTTATTTTAAGGTTATTTAAGCCGATAATTAATCCAATTAATTTCCAAATGAAATATCATTAATTTTATTTCATTCAAAATAAGTTACTCATCGTTTATTGTTTAGGGGGCTAAGGTGCAAATTCTAAAATTGCCCGGGAGGACCTGTCTCAAATCCAATTGCAGAACAGTCCTCCAAACATCATCACCCATTCCAAACGGATCCAATCAAGCCTCCAAACCCAAAATCCAGATTAATATGTTTCAACATCATCGAAAAATCAAAACCATAAACAAGAACAGCTTGATTCATCATGGTTAAACCCAAAATCAGTCCATAATAGTTTAAGAAGCAAGAATTAATCGAGCATAGGTGAACGGCAAAATCAACATGGGTCCGGTCTTGAATCCGTCCCGTGAGGGACGATTCCACAGCGTATGACCGGTAGGTTTTCGGAGCCAGGGTTTGTCGAGAGCGCGTTCGAGCCGGCGCGAGTCACCGCCGCCACCCATCGCGTGCTGGCGACTCGCCGCCGCACCCGATATCCTCCAAGGACGCGCGAGGGACACTACCCCCTTTTAATCGGTCCTGTTCCAAATGGGTCAAAAAATTAGCACAGATCGGCGGCGCGCCGCCAACGACTTGTATCGATTCCGCTGGCGCGCCACCTCGATCAGGATGAAGGAGGGGCGCCGCCGTGAAAAGATACAACACATTCAACGGAGCAAGTGCAGCGACACGAACGGACACACGAGGACACTTCGCGAGGCACGGCGCTCAGCGCCGACCGTCAGCGACGCGGCGCGTCGTCGCCGGTGGTGTGTTTGCCGCTAATTGTGCGAAGGAGCCCCAGAAGTGAAACCCTAGTTAGTGTGGGGAAGACGCAGTCAGTGGAGAAAAAAGGGGTGAGTAGGTTATCTAATAACCACTTGCCCCAATTTTTTTTTACCGTGCCGTGTGACCCCAACAACAATAAACATGGTGAGATCAAAATCCAATTTTGATCTCACCGTGTGTTTTATAAAAAAAAAAATTCCTACAACAATCAATTCAATTAAACAATTAAATAAGAGTCTGAAGCTCTGATACCACTGTTGGAATATTGAGGCACGTAAACACTATTGGGGAATAAGTTGCACAGATCTATTCGGGGTGAATATTTAAATACAAATTTAATTCTTATAATTATTACTAGCATGAATTAATCATATATTAATTCAAATAATAATCCAACAACATATCATGCATATAATTAATTCACGTAAATCCTACGCATGCGGAATTCTACGAGTTTACGTGAACGTACCTCTTGGGATGGCAGTGATTTGGCTGATAAGACTAACCAAAAGAACTTCCCAAGTATTCCCTTAGTCCTTGTTCGACTATCCGGTGGTAGGACACTTGTGAACAATTAACAAAAGGAAAAAATAAATTATGTTGCACCACCTTTGTGGATTTACTAATTTTTCCAGCACATGGAATTGTACTTGGGAATGAAAGAATCATCCCCTATTTATAGAGCAGAAGTGGTCGAATTTTAGGGCAAAATAATGTGGGAAAATCTTTTCTTGATCTCCAAGAAATCTTGAATATATCTCATATATTCTTTTTCCCATAATTATAATATTTCACAAAATCCCACTTACTCATATTATGGTTAATTTCGAAAATATGAGGAATCAAGAATCCAAGATTTGGATCTTCTTGAATTTATGAGATATTCTTGTATTTCAATAAATACATATCTTCCATAATATCTTTTCAAGAAAATCAAGAAAATATTTCTTGGCCACTATATTTCAAAATTTTCGAAATCTCTATTATGAATAACCAAGTGGGAGATTTCTTGAATTTAATGAGATAATCTTGTATTCCAAGAATACATATCTTCATTCCATAACAAAATTCAAAGAAAATCTTTCTCCCCTCTTATCCATAATTTTCGAAATTAATAAGGAAAAATAAGCAACAATATTTATTTTATTTTAAACACCTTTTTCAGTTATTGGACTATATGTTGGGCTACTTAGGGGGCATTTATGAGAATTAAGATTGGACCTTCTAATGGACTTTGAATATCTAATATTGAGCCACAATATTATTCAAGCCCATAAATATTAATTAATCCCACTACATAATTAATATTGCACTATCCATCTTAACCCATATTACAGTCAATATGGCTCCCGTTTATTATTTCCCGTGTTTAAGATTATCTAGCCCATTAATTAATTCAAGCCACTGAAATAGATTTCCATTAATTAATATCTTTTGTCCTTGGTCAAGGAACGGTTCAACATTATTATCCATACCGGAAACTAATTCCACTTGCAAGATTTGGTATGATAAAGCTTATGAACCTCCCAAGGGGGCAAATCAAACAAGCGTACTTGCACACGATTCTCCGTATTAAATCTTAGCAATCACATGCGACCAATAGTATTGCTCAAGATAAAAAGTATTGAATCTCGTTGATTCTCTACCCATGATAAGTCAAAGCAATAGTTACCAATCACACGTGATCCTATTTAAGGAACAAAGATTAATAAATAACGAACCACCTCTAATTCTTCCTTGTTCAAAGATCAAGAATTTGTCCTCCTGTGGAGTCCTATTCGAAATAAGATCATCATGCACTAGTGTAATCTCTTGGTCAAGACAAGCCAATATGAGTCTTACACTTCAACCTTTCACGATGGGTTGTTCATTTCCATCTAGGTCATAAATGGCGTACTTTTAGTTACAAGAGACTGTTAATTTAATCTTCTGTGATCTGGTATCACTAAATTAACTACAATGTAACACGACGACTTATTGAATATTATCGCAATAAATATATGTAACATTCAATAATATTTAAAACATCAGTGATAAACAATTTATTTCAGTAAATAAGTCCGAAATTCAGTTTTTGATTATACAAAGTAAAAAGCATACTTTCCAGTATAATCCCAACAATCTTTCACTTATACTCAAAGTCCTTTTTAAGTATACTACAACATGTCTCGTGTAATTGACATCTAATGTCACCTACATAACCTAATAATTTCTCCCACTTATACTCAAAGCAGATTGACAATGGTCTTGACACCCATTCCTTCCACATGTCTCTCGAATGTATTCAGAGGCAGACTTTTTGTGAATGGATCTGCTAGGTTGTCCTCAGACGCTATCTTTGCCACATCTATATCTCCTCTCTTAACGATATCTCGTATAAGATGATATTCCTTTCAATGTGTTTCTTTGGCTTTGTGGGCTCTTGGTTCCCTTGAATTTGCAATAATTGTCACAATAAATGATGATTCTGATTTGAGCAAATTCCACATCTAAGTCCACTAGGAAGTTCTTGAGCCAAACCGCTTTTTTGCCTCGTATTATTACATATTAACTTCCATGGTAGAATCTGCGACGCATTTACGCTGACGCTTCACCATGTCACGGCTCCTCCCCATGCAAAACACACTACCGGAGGTAGATTTTCTGGAGTCTATGTTTGATTGGAAATCCGAGTCCGTGTAGCTAATGGGGATTGGACTATCGACTGATAAACCAACATTCTATCCCGGAGTTCTTTTCGGATACTTGAATATTTTTAACCTGCCGCCCAATGATCTTTCCCCGGGTTACTTTGATATCTTGCCACCATGCCTACGCCAAAGCGGATATCCGATCTTACATTGCATACATAAAGGCTTCCCAAAATTAGAAGCATAAGGAATGCCTTTCATGTCATCTATCTCCTTTTGCCTTAGGGGACATTTTCTTGGATAGATGAATTCCATGCCCCGAAAGGTCTGAAGTCTTTCTTGGAATCTTGCATCTTTGAAACGTTTCAAGACAATGTCTATGTATGAAGCTTTATCCCTATCATCCTTTTCTTGCGATCTCGAAAGTGATCTTGATCCCAAGGATGTGTCCGGCTTCCCTAAGTAATTCATATCAAATCGGTTTTTGAAAGTCATGCCCTTACGCCGATAACACCTTTACATCGTTCCCGATGATCGAATGTCATCTACGATAGTACTAAGAATACCAATGCGTTCACACGCTTTTTATACACACAACTTTCAAACTCGTTTTGATCGAACCCATAAGACTTTATAACATGATCAAAACATTGGTTCCAAGCTCTGGATGCCTGTTTGAGTCCGTAAATGGACTTCATGAGCTTACAAACTAGGTGTTCTTGGCCTTTTTCAATGAAGCCTTGGGGTTGTTGCATATAGATCTCTTCATCAAGACTTCAGTTAAGAAAAGTCTTGACATCCATTTGCCGATTTCAAAAGTCGAGATCTTGCAGAATCGATAAGAGAATATCTGGATAGACTTAAACAATTGGCTATGGGCAAAAAAAAGTTTCCTCATAATCGATCCCTTCTTTCTGAGTATAACATTTTGCCACTAGTCTTGCTTTGAAGGTTTCAACCTTCCGGTCCGGTCCTCTTTTCCTCTTATATACCCACTTGCAACTAATGAGTTTGACCCCATTAAGTGGTTCAACTAGCTCCCACACTCTGTTATGAAACATAGAACCCATTTCGGCTTTCATTGTTGTTTGCCCAGAATCTGCATCCTTGTCTTGGATTGCCTCGTCATATGTCCATGGGTCCGATTAAATTTGTCCGGAATCAAGTCCGACATTCCCATGAATCTCTGTGCCCTCCCACTTCTGACGAGGCTTCGATTGTGAAAGTGTGTCGTTTTTGTATATCATCTAAATACGATTGGCATTGAGGTCGCCCTCTTAGCTCATTTAAGGTAATCTCACAGGTTTTCTTTTACGTTCATATAGTCTTCTTCCAAAAATCTAAAGTGGGTGCTTATGACCACCTTTTGATCTTGGGACCATAGAACATACACCCTTTTTGTTCCCTATCCTACAAACAACCTTAATTATGATCGAGGATCCAATTTGGCTTCCTTGTCCAACAACAGGTTCTTTGTAAATTCTCATGTGTCTCTCATACTAGTATATTTGTCCAAATTCTTTGGGAGTTTTGGGAACCATTTGGATGGCACCAAGTTCTGGTTTTCCAAGGCATGACCCCGAATCGACTTGGGAAGATTCGCATAACTCATCATAGATCTAACCATTTCCAAAAGAGTTCTTTTCTTCGCTCTGCAACCCCGCTTTGTTGAGGGGTTCCGTTCTTTGGGATGCAATCCCTTCATCGATAAGTAGTTCAAAAACTCATCGCAAGGTATTATCCTCCAATCGGATCGTAGAGAGACTTGATTTTTTTCCCTCGATTCTCTGCTTGAGCCTTAAATTCTTTGAATTTCTCAAAGGTCTCAGTTTATGCTTCATAAGAAAAATGTAACTTGTACCTTTCATCATAAAAGTGACAAAATACTCATAACCTCCTCTTGCTTTGGTTGACATTGGACCACATACATCTGTGTGAAGATCTCTAACACTTCTTTGGCCCTATTCCCCTTGGCTCCAAATGCCCTTTATTTTACCCTCCAAACATGATTCGTTGAAATTGGTTCAACTTGGAGAAACTCTAGTGAACCGTTTTTAAACCTTTGGATCCTCTTTGGATTTATATGACCTAATCTTAGATGCCAAAAAAGTGTCCATTCACGTCGATGAACGTTTTCTTTTCTCCGGAAAAGAAATGTGTTATAGGATGCATTTAAATGAGTGGTGTGCCTGAAAATTGTATAGAGATTATTCGACAACGTTCCATGATGAGATAAATTTATCAAAAAAGAAATGGTAACAACTTTATTAAAAGTAACCGAATATCCATCATAAAAAAGTTTAGAAACCGAAATCAAATTCTTTCTAAAAAAATCCGGAACGTTAAAAACATCTCTTAAAATTAAAACTATGTCTTCAAAAGACACGTTTATTCTCCCATTGTTTAATAACTCTCGTGGCATCGCCCAATGTGATGAGGACCTCACTCCCACTAAGTTTTAAATCCGCTTGAACCCCTGTAATGTGAAACAAACATGATCGGTGGATCCGTATCCACCACCCATAAATGGGAGGCATCGCCGCTAAACAAGTTTCAACAACTAGTGCGTGAGAATTACCTTTCCTTTTCTCCTTTTGGGATTGGAACAGTGACCTCCAATGTCCTTTCTCACCGAATTAAAACATATTCCTTTTGGTCCTTTCTTGACACCCAAAACAACTAACCGTCTTTTTTCTCACTTTTCTTAGTGATGAGTTTGCTTTGGTTACGACTACTTTCATTTTCTTGAGACTTGCCTTCCAAAAAAGACTTTTTGGTCACCAATGATTCTTTCCTAAATGCTTCTCTATTTTTCTCCAATGCTTCTTGTAGGATATCTATAGTAAACATGTGATCACTCATCACAAAACTACATAAAATCCATCGAAGCTTCTTGGTAGAGTTAGCAACATAAATTCGATTTGGGCCTCACAATACTTAGTTAAAGCCCAAAATGATGTTTGATTAAGAACATGCTCCCCTTCCCTTTCCCTCAACCATCTTTAGCTTAGCCCGTCATTTTTAAACCGATTGATCATGATATAAAAACATTTCTTCAAGACTTTGCATAATTTACGCGGCCAGACTCAACACCTTCATGAATGTGTCTCAAATCATCGCCCAAAGTCAAGATTACACGTTTCATGAGTTCATTGGCTGCTCCCCAAATATTATACTCATGTCTTTTCCATTATGTGATTCATCCCATAGGCCCTAGTGGCTTGGGTACATCAAGAACCCAATAATGTTTTTTGTCTCTCGTAGGACAAAACTCATATTTCGATTCCAAACATTATAGTTTTTCGCCTTTAATTGGTGTTCTTTGAGTGTATACAACAACCTTAAAAAGTTGATGAACTCAAATAAATAATAATATGCATAAGGCAAATATATCACAAGGTTGATCACATGGTCATATTAAAATCTAAAAAATATGAACATGCACTAAATAAGCCACGACTTGGGTCATTATTTAAACACATTCAAAGCGAGTTACAAACAAAACGATTACAAACCTTTAATATCCGATAATAGTTGGCTCCCACTTGACCAATATAAAATTGAGGGGACTTGTTATGCATATCAATTTTATACCTAACCCATGATTAAATACAATTATTATTTCAGTATTGAACGAGCCTCAAATCGTTGCCACTAGTAATAACCCACAATCATCCATTTGGAATTCATTCATGTGAAAGACTTTTGACCGTCTCAAATGGGGGGAATTTCTCCGTTCACAAATAAATAAATCATGGAGGTTTAATTTTTTATTATTCCAATAAAATTGTCAATTAATTGTTTAAACATACTTAGTAATTTTGAAGCGGTGAGATTTTTTCATTGGGCAACTCTCAAGAAACACATTTAAACAAATTAAATAAAGCATAAGATAGCACAATAATAAATCAAGCAAAAGCGCATATTGGGCTTATCCAATGGTTTGATTTTTCTTGATGATCTTGAAGAAACCAGATTTGAATTTCTCCCATGTGGTTGTACTCCGTCTCGAAGATTCTCCAATGATCCCGGCGGATGAATCTGGCTTCAATTCGGTGGCCTCGCCGGGTTCTCCCATCATACCTTTGATTTCCGATGAGTGGCCATCGGAATTCAAGTTCAGTGGTCCCCAATTTCCCCATGCCAAACAATTGCTTAGGGTTTTCTCCCAACACACCCCGTCTCTAATAAGGGTCTCTGATTGGCTGAATCCAGAAGGTGGTATGTGGATATGCGACGCGCCGCCACCCTCGATTAAGTTCTCATTTTATCCTTTAGGTTATTCTCCTCATTTTTTCCATTTTTTATTTACAAAAATAAATAAACTGTTCATATATTACATTGATCAAATCAAACAAATCCTAATCTACTAAAGTGATATCACTAAATTAACTACAATGTAACACGTATTATTGGTATTATGCGAAATATATGTAACATTGAATAATATTTAAAAGCATCGATGATAAATAATTTATTTCATAAATAAGTTGATTGTTGGTTTTTTTTTATACAAAAAAAAATATTTTTTCAATTAATCCAACAAACCACGTAATACATGTCATGTTGGAAATAAATAGTTCACCAACAAATCTAACATGAATTGCATAATTGATACATATAAACATAAAGAGAAATCTTACAACGTTAATGTTTCTCATCCATGGTATCCACGTAATCCCCAGGTAGGACTTGCAGATTTCCCGTTTAATTTGAGATTAATTTGCTAGGAAAATTCATATCCTGAATTTTATGGAGAAACTAGGTTTTCTTGTTGTATAAATAATGAATCCGGGGACCTTTTTAGCTGTTCTTAAGCAAATTTCTATTAGGAAGATAATTCATAATCTTGAAAACCATATCTCAAAAGATCGTTTTTTCCTACATATATTTTCCTACAATAATATTCCATAATATTATTTTGAGATTCTTATTTAATTAAATCTAATTTAATTAAATAATAATAATTAATTCCAAATTAATATATTATTAATTCTTCATAAATTAAATATTAAATCTAATTTAATACTTAATCAACCAACTTATAATCCGTATAACCTGGAGTTACTTGTTTCATAATATATTGGTGATTAGTCAAACTAATCGGTCTTAATTGAACCCTGACAATAAATCGAGACAATGCCACCATGAGGTGATTTTTTCTAGAAACGTGCAACAACTAGGATAACATGTGCTATTACAATTTCCTCCTTTTCATTCAAATACTTGATTAAGTCTTGAACATGATGATTTATATTCAAATAACTTAATCAATTTATCTCAAATCACTAATTGATCCAATGGATTCCAAAAGTCTAAGTAAGATGATGGTGATAATCTTCTGATTTTTGATCCAATTATGATGAGAAGATGTATATGCTGTTTTTAAATCCACTTTTGAGAATGAATCTTTCTTGGTTTTGGTCAAATTTGAACTTGTGTGTATGAAAATTTATTTAATGGTTAAGTGAGTCCCAATCTTCTGTTTTTGTTCATATGTAGTCTCATGTACAAGTTGAATTTAGTGGAACTACATCAAACGTATTTCTCGGATGGGTATAAAATTATGTGTCCATCATGAGATAATCTTCTGTATTTTTACTACACTCTCTAAGAAAGATGATCATATTGATGATCATAAATATCTCATTCTTGATGATTTTGATCGTAAGTAATCTTTTTTTTCAACCTCAATTTGGTTTTGGGAACAATTTGCGTGAATAAATGCAAACAATCAAACATAATATTCAAACAAGTGTATTGTACATTAATATTAAATGAACTATAATATTAAATCAAATGTCATCGAAATTATGTCCCTTCAATAAAATTGTGCTTTTGGGACACTAATACTAACACAACATAGGTAAGTTTGTAAACAGATGGTGTGCCTTTTGTTTTCAAGACGTTGTTGCGTTGGTTTCATTTGTAAAATTACCCTTACATTCAATTAACTGCAGACGTTCGACCAATTAAAGTGTAGGTTGAATTTTACAATTTAATTACCTTGTTCTTGTTGATTGAGGTATATTTGAAGAGCAATTTTAATCTTCTGGTTTTGGAGTTGCGAACAAAAACCTGGATATCCAATTCAGTTTGATTTATACAACACACTTTTGCATGATTCCATCGTTCTTGTTCTTCGATCGAAATTCTGTTCGAAGAAGTTTGATGTGCTGCTTAATTGTTTATTTTTCTACAAACTTGGTGTAGTTTAGATCTAGAAGAAGTCGACGTGAAGAAATTGACATGAAAAGAATTGCAGAAACAGAAGTTTGTAATGCTTTGACAAAAGAGTCCTAAATTTATATTTATTTAAATTAAAACCCATAAAACATCATTATCACAAAAAATTCCATTTTTTAAAAAGATAGCTATTTAAACAAAAAACTTATGATGAGGGGTCTTTTAAATAAGATTTAATGTTGACTGGGCTCTTTAAATAAAAGTCTTTTTTTTTTTTTTCATTATGTAATTTATCCATTTATTTGATTTTGGTCAGGTGACCTGCTATATTAGGTCACATAACAAAAATAAAATAAAATATTATACCCCTTTTGACCCACACTCGTTTAAATATATTTCATTTTGATCCATCTCATACTTCTTTTCATTTTTCTAAAATAGGATAAAGATTTTTAATTTATACCCTCAACACAACATTTATTTACAACACATGCGATCATGTGCCCCACCTAAAATACACCTTTAACCCACTAATTAACACACCCTTACTCCTAATGCAGCCCAGTAATTAAAACAGATCTAACCCAGCCCATAATTAATGGCCCAAATGCACTAAACCTCTGCCACTACGCCTATGCACTCCCATTATGTTCCATCCCATAGCCCTAGTCGCTCTCATCTCTCTCTTCCCTCTCGCCTCTCCGATCCAACGCAGATCTTATTTTCCATGGCCGATACCCAACCTTGTTGGTCAGAATCCAATCCCTCATGGCTGATACCCCACCTTGTTTGTCGAAATCGCCATGCACTACCGACTTTAAAGATGTCGAAGCCGAGACCATTGAAGATTATTGGTGGGAGCAGGAGGGGGGCGTTCGATTTCGAGCAACCCATAAACAATTTATGGGGTCAAAGGAAGAAGGGAAGCAAGACGGTTGCACCGGATTCTAATCAGACACCGTTGAATTCCGATTTGTTTTCCAATGAGGGCAAACCAGATTTTTACGATATGGTGGTCCAAGATTCTCTCTCACTTGAGCATGCGGATCCAATTTGATTTTCGATGAGAGGACACCAGATTTGAACGATGTGGTTGTTGAAGATTCTCTCCCCTGATGAATCTGGCTTCAATTCGGTGGCGCCGGGTTCTCCCATCATACCTTTGATTTCCGATGAGTGGCCATCGGAATTCGAGTTAGTTGCCCCCAATTTCCCCATGCCGAACAATTGCTTAGGGTTTCTCCCAACACACCCTTCTCTAATAAGGGTTTCTGATTGGATGAATCCAGAAGGTGGTATGTGGATATGCTTGTGGCCCTTATACCCTCGATTAAGTCTCTCATATACAGGTTATTCTAATCCATTTTGAATTCATGTTCATATATGGTATGTGAGCTCATATTGGTGATGTATTGTTGGTATTGATGTGTTGGTATTGATATGTTGGCTGGAATTTTGGGTAATGTGTTGATTGTTGGTTTTTTTTTTTAAATAAATTGAAACCAGAGTACCCAAGGTTGGAAATAAGTAATGGTTGATGTGTTGGATGTAATTGTTTGCGTTAATGTCACATCTAGGATCACAGATTTCCTAGATTATGAGGCTTAATATGAAACTCAATGGTTTAATTATCTTATAAGGGTAATGTGCATTTTTTGGCTGTTTTAGGAGGGAAATTTGGTGTAATCTTCTATTAATATCACCTCTAGGATAAATTTCCTAGATTGGGAGGCTTAAAACTAACCCAATTGTGTAATTATAATCTGAGGGTCCAAAAACACTTATAATCTGAGTGATTTTCTATAATTTGTTGGTATTGTTGCAAAAACTGGTCATAAACCTCTATTAATGCCACCTCTAGGATAATTTTTCTAGATTAGGAGGCTGAAAACTCCAATGATGTATTTACAATCTGAGGATCCAATGGATTCCAAAACATTTAAGATGATGGTGAGTAATCTTCTGTTTTTTGGTAATTTTGATGATGTATATGCTGTTTTTGTTCATTTTTGTGAGTAATCTTTTGGTTTTGGTCAAATTTGAACTTGTGTGTATGAAATTTATTTAATTATGTGAGTAATCTTCTGTTTTTGTTCATATGTAGTGATGTACAAGTTGAATTTGTATAAATTATGTGTGTAATCTTCTGTATTTTTGTCATATTGATGATATATAGGCTGATTTTGTTCATTTTTGTGAGTAATCTTTTGATTTGGTAAAATTTGAACTTGTACTGTATGAAATTGATTTAATTATGTGAGTAATTTTCCGGTTTGGGGTCAAATTTGAACTTGTATTGTAAAAATTGATTTAATTATGTGAGTAATCTTCTGTTTTTGGTCATATGTAGTGATGTATAGACTGAAGTTGTATACATTATGTGAGTAATCTTCTGTATTTTGGTCATGTTGATGATGTATAAGCTGTTTTTGTTCATTTTTGTGAGTAATCTTCTGGTTTTGGTCAAATTTGAACTTGTAGTGTATGATTGATTTAATTATGTGAGTAATATTCTATTTTTGGTCATATGTAGTGATGTATAGGCTAAAATTGTATACATGATGTGAGTAATCTTCTGTTTTTTGGTCATTTTGATGATGTATACACTGTTTTTGTTCATTTTTGTGAGTAATCTTCTTCTTCTTCTTTTTTTTTTTTATCATATGTAATGATGTATAGACTGAAATCGTTTGATTAAAACACTTATACATAGTCAAAATCAATTCATTTCATGTTGAGAGTCAAAATGCAAACCAAGATGATTACAATAACCATGTTCACTGCTTAAACAATACATGCTCTTAGAAGTTTTTTCTGCTTACATTTGTTTGTCGACCTCGCAAGTCGATTTATGGCTTGAAGCAAGCTCCACGCACCTGGTACAATGCCCTTTGTACCTTCTTGGTCTCTGCTGGGCTTACTTGAACTGTGCTTGACGAATCTCTATTTTTCTACAATCATCTGGGTGTGACTGCCTACTTTTTGGTTTATGTGGATGACCAAATTCTTACAGTGATGATTGTTTTGTCTCTCGGGTGGTTACAGACTTAGCACATCAGTTCTTTGTTAAGGATTTTGGTTCTTTATCCTACTTTTTGGATGTTGAAGTTCTTTCACTTCAACTTGTTGCTTCTTTTTGCAATGCAAACATGTGACTGATCTGCTATCTCGTCACAACATGCTTGATGCTAACCCGGTACAGACACCTCTGACGCTAGGTGCTAATCTGTCTCTACACGATGGTAGTTGTGTCGTTGATGCCTCTCAGTATCGTCAAGTTCTCGGTAGTCGTCAATACCTCATTCTAACCAGACATGGTGTTGCCTTCGCTGTCAACAAATTGTCACAATTCATGCATGCTCCAACTGAGACTCATTGGGGGTGTTGTCAAGTGCATTCTTCAATATCTTAATGGTATCGCCACCTTTTCTTGCACCTCATACGTGACTCTCTATTCTCAATTGTTTTACTGATGCTGGTTGGGCTGGTGACTGTAATGATCACGTCCACTGGTTTCAATCCAACTTCTTGCAGCTCTAAGAAACAACGAACAATCGCTCGTTCTTCTCTGAAGCTGAATACATGGCAATTGCTTTTGATGCTGCTAAGTTACAATGGACAAAATCCATTCTTTCTGAGCTCTTTGTTCCTTTGCCTTCAGACCACCGGTTCTTTATAGTGACAACATTGGGGCAACCTACCTATGCTCCAATCCGGTCTTCCATTCCCGCATGAAACACATTGCCATTGATTATCACTTCGCGCGGGATCTTGTTAAGACGTCTCAACTTCGTGTATAACATGTCTCTTTCGCTGATCAACTTGTTGATGCATTAACGAAACCGCTACTCATGAACAAGATTGTCGTGGTCAACTGTTCGCTATCTTGAGGGGGCGTACTGAGTGTCTTTTGATTATATGTACATTTCTGTATATTGTTTTATGTCCCACATCGGGTATCTTAGATAGATATTTTACTTTGTACTTGTATATATTTCTCTCTGTGTCAAATGAATAGAACATCTTTGACCAATCTCAATAATCGGTTCGTCCAACTGAGTTAAAACATGTGCCTATACGAACATTGCTTCCACCAATCATAGACGGATATTGATCATTAAGCTACCTTTCATTCAATGTTTTTTTTTTCCTTTTTTAGATTATTCATGTTCATTTCTCTCATTGTGTCGAGCATTTGTTGTTTAAATGCTTGAAAAAATTACTCTCAAGTGCAAAAAAGGTCTATGATATCACTCTTAGGTCTAATCATATTTTTTAATTACTAAGAGGTTCAAAACAACACATGATTTATCCATAATACTCTTTATGCACATTCAATAAAATCATCCACATCCCTAATCCACACTTTATCTCGTCCTCTCATTTCTTTTCTAAACAAAAACACCAAACTAGAGAGAAACCCACCGTCTCGCGGCGCCGATGGAACCAGGGAACCTTAGATACACCCCCTCCCACCACCGGCCAACAAACTTTGCCCCCCTCCCCCCGGTGGCACCACCGAACTAGAGGGCTAAACACCGAACCAGAGGGCTGCATTTTTCAGTTCGAAACGTTGTTCGCGGTGTGTTTTTGATGGAGGAGTATTCGAGTTCCAAGATCTGCGACACATTGAGTCCGCTCGTCCGAGTCCATTGAGTCGTCCGATTTAGATCACTTGTGCGGGAGGATTTGGGGGCGGAATTGCATCTAATGCTAACGCTTGGGGTGTGATTGAAGAGAAGAGTAACACATCTAAAGCTGCATGATTCTAAATGTTGTTCGATTTCTTGAGGTTATTCTTCCTGCTTAGAATCGATTGTGGGAGGATGAATTTTCTGGGAATTGTTTTGTGGATGGGTGGAGAAATGAAGATTTGGGTACCAAAAAATTTGGAGGTCATTTGAATCGAGATATTTAGATGATTGCTATTATTGATGAAGATGGATCTGCTGAAAATCTGATGAAATTGTTGGTTTTTGGAGATGGAGGATGGTAGATCTAGATTTGATTTTGGAGATGGAGGATGGTGGATCTGCTGAATTTGAAACTGGAGATGCATAGGTTCATAAATTCATGAATCAATGCACATTTTTATGCATAGGTTCATCTTATTTTATGCATATGTGCATGTTGAATGATGACCAAGATATGTAAATTTTGAGATTTTAGACGAAGATATGTAAATTTTTGAATTTTAGACATGTAAATTTCTATAATTTTTTCATTTTTGATATAGAATTTTTAAGTTGTAATGCTTTTCTTTTTGCTGGAATTTTGTGGATGTGTAATTTTTTGGAAGATGAACATATGTTTCGATATGAAGATGAATACATGTTTTCATCAATCCCTTAAGGGAAAGGATTCAACACAAAATAGGAGATGACATTAAAAAAGTAAGGGTATATTAGACTTTGTGGTACATCTTTTGCACCTATTAGTAATTACAAAAATTTATAGTCATTTTGATTTTGCATCTAAAAGTGATTCACTCTAATAAGCTCCTCTTTCATTGTCACTTGTTCGATAACCAACTCGTAGAAGGCCACGGCTAACCACAAATGAGTTTTTACTCTACACACCAGTTATTTTACACACCCATTTAATATTTTAGTCTTTACTCAATACACACATTGTATATGGTACATTGTACACCCTTCAATTCAAAATAAAAAATCTAATATAATTATAATAACAACTTATACACCCAAAGTAACATTATTAAATAAAGAAAAGCAAACTCACGCACCTTTTCTTTCTTCTCGACAGTTTCACAGCGGAGGGGAGAAGGGGAAGAACTATCTTCTCGTTTGAGTTCTCTTTTACGAATTGATAATTCTTGAAGTTGTACACCCAAGTATAGTTTTGTTTCAAGTAATAAAATTTCTCGAAAGTCCGAGTGTCGAACCACAAGGAGGTTTGAAAGAAAAGATGTCAACCAGTAGATAATAATTCAAGGGTTTATATAATGTTTGAAATACTAGACCTTTGGGATTCCACTTTAAGTAAAACACTAAAATTATTCTTGGCTATTTTTTATAACTCAATTGAAATCTAACAATCAAGTGATTTCAATCGGAAGATAAAACATTAATTACATAGAGTATTATGAAGACTTTCTATTAGTTAACTTAATGAGTTTATGAAATCAATTATTGATAAGTAAGGGTAAGCATTCATTGTGCCAATATGTCTACAACAAATCAAAGTCTCAACATAACAAAACCTTTAACATAATTCATTAAATAACTAAAAAGATTGTACATTTGAAGATCTTTATTGACAAGTCAAGAACATTACTAATATCTTACTAAAGCTTCATCCATAGCTCTAGCAAAACACTTAGCTACTCATACTAATACAAACACAACTCATTTTTTTTGAGAGAAATACTAGACTAATGATAGATGTATTACAAGAATTGGATGCCTCTCAAGGGTTGCCAAAGAGCCCTTTATATAGGCCTCAAGTTTATGCATTGTATGGACTTTTATAATCAATTCGGTGGCCTACAAAAATTGATAATTTCAGCCTTCTATCCATACAAATCTTGACTTTCTCCCTGAATAATATTGTAGGCCTTTGAATTATCTTTCCAAGGAGACCAAGATCTCAAAAATTGGCTTTGTAGTTTGGAATTTATGACCGAAACAGTGAGGTAGCTCAATCTATTTTTATGATTCTTGGCAGATTTTGTTGATAAATTGAACACTCAATATCTCAACTTATGTGAATTTAATGACATTGATCTTTTTACAATGTGTTGACACGCCTCTTAGCTATTCATTCCAGTTGGCCTTGTATCATTTGGATATTTTGGTGAATTATTGTGAATAAACTTCTAGATTGTATCTTGTGAAGTTTGAAATCTGGAGCATTTACATTGATTCTGTTTTCACCCTTGAAGACGATGTTTTTGACTTTTGAACCTAAAGACAACTTGTAGGCCAATGGGTTAGTGATCTAATGCAATTGGAATTGGGTCAATTGGATTAATGTAGCTCAAGATATTATCCAAATACGAAAATGTGTTTTGGATCAAAACTCATTCAAAATTTGGACAACAATGTAGTCTCCAAATTTTTAGTGTAATTGGACACTAAACTTGCAAGATTGGACCAATATGAAAACTTATAGCTTTAGTACATTATATTAGGTCTCCAACATCATAAATATCCTATAATTTGGATAAGTATAACTCAAGTTATGACCTCAACAATCAAACAATATATCTACTAGCCATGTTAAATCATACTTATGAAATTATATATGAAAATGCTACAAATAATATATCAAAATAACACATAAAACAGATATAACATATACATATTTAAACACTAATCAAGTATGGCCTAAATCATCAAGATATTCCCAACATCGGTAAGTATTCTGAATTTTGTTGGGTTCTCTTTTCTTTTATTCAAAGACTAGATTTAACTTTAAAATTAGATTGATTTAAGCATGAATTTGTACGAGATGAATGACTTATCAGTGTTGGAATATACTAGGATGTGAATAAATGCATGTGTATGCTGTATTTTATTGTTATAAATTGTATTTGTTGGAATTGTTTTTGAAGATACTAAGAAATTACGCCTGATTATGTGTGTTCATGGAATTAGGGCACTACTATTGTAATTAGGTGGAGTATTACAATTTGATCTTCTGAATTGAGAGACCGTTGTAAGAATATTCTGCATTCTGTTAATGAATTTGAGGTTTTATACATTCAAACTGAATGAGGATTCAGATTCTTGCATCTGAGGTGATTTCTTTATTCAATTTTCTATTCTTTGTATCTTTTCTTATTATGAAGTTGTATTAACTGTAATTAATACAGGTAAATTGGGCCCCGTATTCTAATGTGAGAGAGAGATTCCAATTGTAGCTCCTCACACTTATTCCAACACAACAAAATAAGTTTAAATAGTTTAACACAACACATATTAAAAGAAACACATTCTGTTTCAATACTAAAATAATATAAATCACGATTAAAGAAAAAAACATAATTCACTCTCAAAGTCCAACATCTCAAGAAACCTGCAAAACACAAAAAAAATAATGAATTAACATATTAGAATTCATTAATCAAGTCCAATAACAGTAAGTTCAAGTATAACAAATTCAAGTTTTACATGTATGGCTCTAAGCTCTAACTTTGCTTGAGGTTGACTAGAACTTTTTAATATACCATATTCACAAATTATTAATTATGCTTAGGATTAATTAGGAGAATACCTTGTCAATTTCTTCAATTTCCTTGTACAAATCAAATTTCTTGCACCGTTTCTCTAACTGGTTTTTTAACCCACTAGTACTTCCACCCGTCATTAGGATCTCTGTGCCACAATATTTGCATGTCCCGATTGGTTGTTGACTCCCATCACCCAATGTCCGAGTCTCCTCTATACAATGCTGCCAATATATGCTCTTCTTTTTCGGAAATGTGGGAGGCTTTGTCGAATCTATTGTATTTGGTTTGTCAGATGAATTCGGCATTGAATGAGAAGATTCGGATTCCATTCTATATAAAAAAAATAAGAGTATAATAATAAAGTTACCAAACTGTTAGTGTTAGTGTCCTATAGACAATCTATTGTAAGGACATAATACTCGATGATATTCAGTTTGATTTAATATTATAGTTCATTTAATATTAATGTATGTCAATACACTTGTTTGAATATTATGTTTGATTGTTTGCATTTATTCATGCAAGTGTTCCCATGAGTCATTGCTGTCATTGAGGTTGTGAGAACTCAGATGACTTAAGCATAATTCTCAAATGGCCCCGATCAAGGATCATCAAGAATGAGATATTGATGATGCAATTGAGATTGATGTGCGATCTGCATCATACTCTTAGAGAGTGTAGTAAGATCTCACTTACTACGAGATACTAGGTATCTCATGATGGATGAACATATACTTTAGAGGGTATTGGTATACCACTCCGAGAAACCATTTGATGTAAGTCCATAATATGTGTCTACGGGTGTCTCGATTAGTGGGAGCAATGCGATACTCCTTTGACTTGAGGTCAATACGCACGACATGTGCGGAGTGATGAACTTTGAACATGACCGACCCTTGTACCCTTCCATGGGTAGATATGACTTGGATTGAGTTCATCACAAAGTGCATGTGCGTGGTAGTTGAGCCAAGAATATGATTCATTCCTCAATGTGGATTTAGAGAGAATACTCATCTTCTCATCATAATTTGATCAAAGTCATCGGCCGATGCACGTCAACTTAGACTTTGTGGCTAAGTGTGACATAAATTATCAATTAGTGACTAGATATAATATGATTAAGTTATTTGAATAGACATTTCATCATGTTCAAGACTTAATCGAGTATTCCCCGAATGAAAGGAGGAAATCGTAATAGCCCATGTTTCAGTTACAGGTAGTTGCACGTTTCTCGCAACGTACCTCATATATTGAGAATGTCTGATTTATTGTCTAGGGTTCAATTAAGGCCGTTAGTTTGACTAATCGCTCGATATATAGTTGGTTGATTAAATATTAAATTGGATTTAATATTTATGGAGAATTAATTAATAATAGATTAATTTGGAATTAATTATTATTAATATTTAATTAAATTGAATTTAATTAAATAGGATTCACAATAATAATATATGCAATATTATTATAGGATTTAATATATATGGAATCAAATCCGTAGAGATTTGATATACATGGAAATTAAATCCGTAGAGATTTTATATTTGGGAAATAAATCTAAGAGATTTATTTTATAAGATTAGGGATTTTATTTCCTAATCAGGTTAGCTTAAGATTTAAGCTGGGTCTCTCTCTATATATATGAGCTCTTGGAAATTCACAAACAACGTTAATTAATTAATCTCTCCATAAGATCTAGAGTTAGAATTTTCCTAGCAAATTCATCTCGGGATTCAACGCTGGCAAATCCGTGCAAGTCCATAATTGGGGATTACATGGATACCGTAGTTGAGAAATCTGCTCTCGATTTACTATAAGATTTCTTGTTACTGCGCATGTATTACGTGTTTACGTGCCTCTAAATTCCAACACAAACATGTTAAAATTTATACTCTTGTAAGAATTTATAGTTCACTTCCAAAAGCCGAAGCCAACTCAGCCATACATATTGATTTTTCTATTTATTTCATAACTATTCAAAAGTGTTCATTGGATAAACCTCAAAATACAAACATAAGTGCAAGTAATTAAAACTCTTAACCTAACAACAATAGACATTCATATATTTTAAAAGTAAATCAAAACAATAGGCAAAGCAATAGGCATTCATACAAAAATAGGCATTCATATATTTAGTGACAAATTTTGACCATGATAACAATTAAAGCAATATGCATTCATAGATAAAAAGTTAACTTATTACAAACAGAAGTGATCTGAGAGACATTATAGAGACATAAACTACTAAAAACTTTGACAAATACTTTAAAACGAATCAAACAGAAAATCAGAAAAATGAATCTTACAACACCAAATTTTAGTCAAGGAAATAGGCATTCATATTATCATATATGCTTTACAACACCAAATTTACAGCAATAGGTATTCATATATGCTTTCTTGGAAAGCAACACAAAGAAAATTTTAATCAGTAACAAACAATTGAAAAATAGAAAGACATGAAACCTAAATAATATTTGAAACAAAAATATTTAATTGAAGCAAAGCTACAAACCCAAAACTCCAAACCACTACAGAGATGATTCATCTGGGCCCAAAACCTAAACAATATTTTAAAGAAATTAACACATTTCCAGATAGAGTGGTGGGCGACGGCGCAGAGGGGAGGCAGGGCGACGACGACGAGCGTGGAGATGTGGGGCGACGGCTGCGAGAGGGAGGCGGGGACCGATTGAAGAAACTGAAAAATGGAGGAAGAGAGCGGGTGGCCTGAGATCGGAGAGTGAGGGAACAAGTTACAAAGGTCAGAGCAGCGTGGCATGGTAGAGGGAGGGGCGACAAAGAAATGAAAGGCCAGAATGGAAGAATGGAGGGTATGTGAGCCGAGTGGGAGTGGGGGATGTAGACGGAGTCGTGGGTGACGGTGGCGGGGAGGCGGGGCGACGACGGCGTGGAGGCGAACGGGAGAAGCGGGCAAGCGACGCTTGTGAAAATGAAATGTGTAGGGTTTGTGAGTTGTGACTTGTCACCTTTGTGTATATATATATAATATAATTATTTATTTAAAATATATATATATATATATATATATATATATATATATATATATATATATATATATATATATGAATTCAATACATAATTTTTGGTATACCGAAAATATTTCGGTACATCGAAAATATTTCGGTATATCGCGGTATACCAATTTCTATATTCATATACCGTTACCATACCGAAATTTTTGGTACGGTACCGAAAATTTCAATAAATTAGATATTTTTCGATACGGTAAGTGCGGTATACCAATATTTTTGGTATTTCCTCCACCCCTATGCACAGGTGTACGACGAATATTGTGCACATAATACCTTCTCTTCAAATTTAATACTATTTTCTTTATATAAATATTCATATTTGGTTTAGAAAATAGTACAATTTTTTTTTGTATATTTAAATTATTCAAAAATTTGCATTATTTTTATAATAAATTTATTAATCAAAATTTACTATGGTAATTTTAATATTTACATTTAAAATTATCATTAATATCTTCGACTTATACTTGATAATTTTTTCAATTTTTAGATTTTGATTTTATATAATTTTTTTTAATTTTTTTTCTTATCTTAAAATGACATCTAGATTCAATTTAGAAACATTAAAATTATATGACTGATTTAATTTAAAAGTACTTAAACCAACTGAATCCGTCCAAAACTTAACGGGCGAGACCAAGTTTGAAAAAAAAGGAGGATAACTTTCAAGGATAGGTACTAAATGTTAGTGTTAGTGTCCTAAAGACAATCTATTGTAAGGACATAACACTCGATGATATTTAATTTGATTTTGTTGGTCCCGGTGGGAAAACCCATTTTGCGCGTGCGGAAGCAAAACATTTCGTTGCGATGCATATAAAAACAGGGGTGAAGGAATGGTGGTTCCAAATTTTTCACCTTTTAAGCTCATGTGTTGTGTCTTGCTTATAATCGAGTGCGTATGACAAGATACATCATGGGTTGCTTAGGTTGGGTTCTAGAACACTCTTTGAATATATTTGTATATCTACAGACTTGTGTTCTAGGGTGGGAATGTTTTGACTATAACGCTCTTGGCTCTGTAGCATTTTGTGCATAATCTCCACACTTAATTTGATGGAAGATCTTGTATTTATAGTGTGGATTTGAATGTTACCGTTGGAGAGAATCTCATTCAAATCCATACTATTCTTTGTAGGTTCTGCAGCTATTTCAGGCTGGTTGTCTTCCTCTCATTGGCCCACGTCAGCTGGATTCCAACGGCTATATTCCTCAGCTTCAGTGCCTCGGAACATTCGTAATATCTTGAGCTTTGGGGATATTCTTTGAGTCTTCGAGATTCTCTCGAGCTCTCGGTGTCTTGAGAGACATCTTGAAGTTTTCATCTTGAGTCTTGAGTTTCTCACGAGCCTTGGTTTCCCGATCTCATCTTTGAGTCTTGATTCTCAGTTTCATACTGAGTCTTCAGGATCTAACCTGTTCTATATCTGCCGACTATACACGGTGCAAATATTATCCCGAACACTCTAAAACTGAATCCTGACTCATCTATCAAGATTATCCTGAACATGTCATACTCAGGGGTTTTGGGATCTAATCAAAATCCTCTTTATTAAATTCATTTCCCAACAATTTCCCCCTTTTTGATGATGCCAAAACCATCTTGTTACAACACACTTAACCTATACTCAGGTTTCAGTTTTTTCTATTACAAGAATGGTATATCTCTTAACAATCAATTCAGCAATGAATTTCCCAACAATTTCATCACTAAACAACAATAATCAGGCATATCAAATATAAAGACATGTAAAAAAAAAGATAATGAGGTATTATCTTTGAGCATAAAGATAAAGTTTCATTGATGTATGATAGACTATTACAGTTTACAATGAACTTATCAGAAAAATAAAGACAAAAACATAAAGAATTACAAGTCTTCAGTCTTGGTCTTTAGTCTTCTTGATCTCCAGCTCTGCTCTTGGCCTCAGGTCTATCTGAGCTCTCAGTGTCTTCAGTGACATACTGAGCCTCAGGTTTCTCGATTCAACGGACCTTGTCTGATCAGGCATACTAACACTCATGCTGACTGAGTTCAGTTTCTTCTGACTTCAGACATCCTGACCCTCTCTTTTACTTACTGAGTCTCAGATCTTACTGAGTCTTCAGATTACTTTTACACAGGCTATCTGATTTCTTCTTTGTCTGATCTGATACATCTTTAGATCAATATATCAGGATAGCATCTGGTAAGTACATCATATCAGGTTAGCATATCAGGTTTATCAAATCTGATCTCAATCACGTCTGATCTCGATCAGTCTCTTTTGCTCATCTTCTGATTTGCAACCTTCTCTTCTGATTTGCTGGCTTTAGCTTTTCTTCACTTCTAAATTTTGCACAACTCATCAGTTAACTCCGAACTTATCTAACTCATCTGATTTCGATCAGTCTCGTCTGCAGCCTCGTCTGATCTCGATCATCTACTTTTGATTCCTTGAGTTCCCCCTTAATTTGTTCTTTTGTTCCCCCTCAACTTGTTATCTGTAAATTAACTTGAATAACACAAGTTGATAATGTTTTAGCATAGAACTAAAATATCCCAACAATTTCTCAATTGATAAAGATGCCAAAACATCAGAATATATGCATTTTTAAAGAAACATGTTTTTCTTTAAAAAGATCTGTTCAGGTGGTCACTCTAAAATTAGTGAACTTTTTGAACTCCCGCTCTGATACCACTTGTTGGTATCAGATCAGAGACATGTTTTAAAATAGATCTGCTCAGGCGATCACATTGAAAAAGGTAATCTTTTGAGCACCTGCTCTGATACCACTTGTTGGTCCCGGTGGGAAAACCCATTTTGCGCGTGCGGAAGCAAAACATTTCGTTGCGATGCATATAAAAACAGGGGTGAAGGAATGGTGGTTCCAAATTTTTCACCTTTTAAGCTCATGTGTTGTGTCTTGCTTATAATCGAGTGCGTATGACAAGATAAGAACGTAAAGCAGTAAACAACACAGCAATGTATAGTGGTTCGGAGACTCAAGCTCCTACATCCACTCTCCCTGTTTCTAGGGAAATTCCTTCAAACACTTCATAAGGCTTTCTGACTACCTCTGTAGTTTACTAACCTTTCTACTTTGAGCTTTCTGACTACCTCTGTAGTTTACTAACTCAAAGCCTCTGGACTTATCACCCTCTCGGGCTCGCCTCTTAGATGTTTAACGAGTTCACACTCCAATCGGGACTTATCACCCTCTCGGGATTGCCTAACAACTACCTCACTTCACCACTCGTTATCTCTTACGAGAATGGGGTTTTGGTTTGGTGTTGTCTCCAACTATGGTGAGATTTTCCCTTACATTTGTTTAGCCTCAATGCTAAGGTTGGGAAAATCTCTCTAAGGTTATGATACATCGTGGGTTGCTTAGGTTGGGTTCTAGAACACTCTTTGAATATATTTGTATATCTACAGACTTGTGTTCTAGGGTGGGAATGCTTTGACTATAACGCTCTTGGCTCTGTAGCATTTTGTGCATAATCTCCACACTTAATTTGATGGAAGATCTTGTATTTATAGTGTGGATTTGAATGTTACCGTTGGAGAGAATCTCATTCAAATCCATACTATTCTTTGTAGGTTCTGCAGCTATTTCAGGTTGGTTGTCTTCCTCTCATTGGTCCACGTCAGCTGGATTCCAACGGCTATATTCCTCAGCTTCAGTGCCTCGGAACATTCAGGATATACTGAGCTTTCAGTATATTACTGAGTCTTCAGGATTCTCTGAGCTCTCAGTGTCTTCAGAGACATACTGAGTTTTAATACTGAGTCTTCAGGTTTCTCTGAGCCTTCAGGTTTCCCAGTCTCATACTGAGTCTTCAGATTCTCAGTTTCATACTGAGTCTTCAGGATCTAACCTGTTCTATATCTGCCGACTATACACGGTGCAGATATTATCCTTGTTGGGATATTTTAGTTTTGTTTAATTATGCCAAAACATTATCAACTTGTGTTTCTTGGAAGCTAATTTACAGATAACAAGTTGAGGGGGAACGGAAGAACAAGTTGAGGGAACTCATGAAATCGGGACGAAGATGATCGAGATCGACGAGGTCATAGCGAGGCCGATCAAGATCGATGAGAAGGATGAGTTCGAGCTAATCGGGCGTCTGAAACCGACCACCAGCGCGTTTTTTGCAGCTTTGCTCATGCGCAGATCGATGTCTGGACTGATCCGATCAAAAGTGAACGATCGAAGCGTACTGTAAATCGACCGATGAAAAGTAAAATCAGTTCGAAATCAGACCGATGAACAAAGAAAATCCGATTAAATGAAATCGCATCGATGAACAAGAAAAATCGGCCTGGCGAACAAAGATTTCATGAATCGATGAACAAAGATTTCAAAGATCGATGAACGGTGATTTCAAAGATCGATGAATAGTGATTTCAAAGACACCGTAAATCTACAGACGATTTCAAATGACCCGTCAGGCGACCCGAATCGAAGCGATGAACGAATCCCGTGAAATGATCGGATCCGATTAGACACACAAAAAGCAAATGATCAATAAGAAGATAACAACATATATGGTCAGGACATAAAAGTCCGCAAACAACAAAGGCAAAAGGACAAAGAAAAATTTGGAAGATTATTAGTATGGATTTGAATATTACTCTCCAAATCCGGTAATATTCAAATCCACACTATAAATACATTGCACTATCTTCAAAAAGAAGATAATGGAGGATCTGCAAGTGAAATTAAAAAGCCAAATATTCAAGCAACTCCATTCAAGAACACAGAGCAAAAATACACGATATATTCAAAGTGTTCTACCTAGATCTAAGCATAAATGCCATATCCTAAGCTTAGAGATTTTCCCATCCTTAAGATTGAGGCTAAAACAAATGTAAGGGAAAATCTCACCCTAGTTGGAAACCAAACAATCTTATACCCAAATCAGTTTGATAGGTTAAGTTTGTAGGTGAGTGGGAACTCGATAAACATCTAAGCAATCCCGAAAGGGAGGGTCGGCAATCCCGTGAGGGTGATAAGTCCCGTTTGAGTGTGAACTCGGTAAACATCTATCGGCAATCCCGTGAGGGTGATAAGTCCCGCTGGTTAAGTTGGTTTAGTAGGTGCCCCATGAAGGGAAGAGTGGATGTAGGACGTGTTGTCCAACCACTATAAATCTTGTGTGTTTTTTCTTTGCTTTATGTTATTACTTGTCATATGCATTCGCTTTATAAGCAAAACACACATCGTTCTTAAAAAAAAAAAAAATTGAATCACTCGCTTTCACCCTCGTTTTTTATACGCACCGAATCGAAACGCGTTTTCGCTTATGCGTGCAAATGGGTTTTCAAAAGCGGGACCATCAATTGCATCGAGCGGGTTGTTCAAAAGGTCACTTTTTTCAATGTGGATTTCAACCGATACCATCAATTGGTATCGAAAGGAGTTCAAACGCTCACAACTTTTCAAAGTGACCACCGAATCGATCTTTTAAATCAAAAACCCGATCTCTGTAAATGTGCATATATTTTAATGTTTTGGCGTTATTATCAAAAAGGGAAATTGTTGGGATATTTTAGTTTTGTTTAATTATGCGAAAACATTATCAACTTGTGTTTCTTGGAAGCTAATTTACGGATAACAAGTTGAGGGGGAAATCGGAAGAACAAGTTGAGGGGGACTCATGAAATCGCATTTAAGATGATCGAGATCGACGAGGTTGCCGACGAAGGCCGATCAAGATCGGATGAGAAGGATGAGTTCGAGCTAACCTGGCGTCTGAACCGACCGCAGCGCTTTTCGTCGATGCGTTGCTCATCGCGATCGAATCTGATCTGAGACTGATCCGATCAGTGAAATTTGATCGATCGAAGCGACCGTAAATCGAGACCGATGAAAAGTAAAATCAGTTCGTGAAATCGCACCGATGAACAAAGAAAAATCGATTAAGTGAAATCGCATCGATGAACAAAGTAAAAATCGCCTGGCGAATGGTGATTTCAAGAATCGATGAACGAAGATTTCAAAGATCGATGAACAAAGATTTCAAAGATCGATGAATAGTGATTTCAAAGACACCGTAAATCTACAGATCGATTTCAAATGACCCGGATCAAAGCGACCCGAAAATCGAAGCGATGAACAAGAATCCCATGAAATGATCGGATCCGTTAGACACACAAAAGCAAATGATCAATAAGAAGATAACAACATATACGGTCAGTGACATAAAGTTCGCAAACAACAAAGGCAAAAGGACAAAGAAAAGCTGGAAGATTATTAGTATGGATTTGAATATTACTCTCCAACGGTAATATTCAAATCCACACTATAAATACATTGCACTATCTTCAAAAGAAGATAATGGAGGATCTGCAAGTGAAATTAAAAGCCAAATATTCAAGCAACTCCATTCAAGAACACAGAGCAAGAAATACACGCATATATTCAAAGTGTTCTACCCTAGATCTAAGCATAAATGCCATATCCTAAGCTTAGAGAGATTTTCCCATCCCAAAGATTGAGGCTAAACAAATGTAAGGGAAAATCTCACCCTAGTTGGAAACCAAACAATCTTATACCCAAATCAGTTTGATAGGTTAAGTTTGTAGGTGAGTGGGAACTCGATAAACATCTAAGCAATCCCGAAAGGGAGGGTCGGCAATCCCGTGAGGGTGATAAGTCCCGTTTGAGTGTGAACTCGGTAAACATCTATCGGCAATCCCGTGAGGGTGATAAGTCCCGCTGGTTAAGTTGGTTTAGTAGGTGCCCCATGAAGGGAAGAGTGGATGTAGGACGTGTTGTCCGAACCACTATAAATCTTGTGTGTTCTTTACTGCTTTATGTTATTACTTGTCATATGCATTCGTTTATAAGCAAAACACACATCGTTCTTAAAAGCAAAAAAAAAATTGAATCACTCTGCCCCTCACCCCTGTTTTTATATGCACCGAACTGAAACGTTTTGCTTCCGCACGTGCAAATGGGTTTTCAAAACGGGACCATCAATCCTGAACACTCTAAAACTGAATCCTGACTCATCTATCAAGATTATCCTGAACATGTCATACTCAGGGGTTTTGGGATCTAATCAAAATCCTCTTTATTAAATTCATTTCCCAACAGATTTAATATTATAGTTCATTTAAATGTATGACAATACACTTGTTTGAATATTAAGTTTGATTGTTTGCATTTATTCATGCAAGTGTTCCCATGAGTCATTGCTGTCATTGAGGTTGTGAGAACTCAGATGACTTAAGCATGATTCTCAAATAGCCCCGATCAAGGATCATCAAGAATGAGATATTGATGATACAATTGTTGGGGAATAGTGGGTGCCCGGATCTATTCGGGGTGAATTTAAATACAAATTTAATTCTGACAATTATTACTAGCATGAATTAATCCTATATTAATTCAAATAATAATTTAACAACAAATCATGCATACAAGTTCGTCACATAAATCCTACGCATGCAGAATTGCTAGGAGTTTACATGAACTAACCTCTTGGAGTGACAATCGTCTAGAAGGTGGATCCCGTTCGCACGAACACACCAAAAAGCCTTCCCAAGTATTCCCAAGTCCTTGCTCGTCAATCCGGTGAAGGACACTCGCGAACAATTAACAAAAGGGAAAAATAAAAATTATGTTGCACCACCTTTGTGGATTTCTAATTTTTCCAACACATGGAATTGCATTGGGGATGAAAAATTCATCCCCTATTTATAATACAAGGGGGGACGAAAATTTAGGGCTTTAGGGGAGATTTGAAAATTTCCTTGCTTCTTCTCCAAGAAATAATTTTGGATATATCCAATATATTATATTTCCCAATATATCTCCCAAATAAAATCTTCCCTCCTTATGTTATGGAATTTTCGAAAATATCCTAATAAATAACCAAGTGGGAGATTTCTTGAATTTAATGAGATAATCTTGTATTCCAAGAATACTTATCTTCATTCCATAACAAAATTCAAAGAAAATCTTTCTCCCTCTTTTATTTATAATTTTTGAAATTTTCAGAAAAATTAGGCAACAATAATTTATTTTATTTTAAACACCTTTTTCAGTTATTGGACTTTATGTTTAGGCTACTTAGGGGGCCTTTAGGAGAATTAAGATTGGACCTTCCAATGAACTTTGAATTTTCAATATTGAGCCACAATATTATTCAAGCCCATAAATATTAATTAATCCCACTACATAATTAATATTGAACTATCCATCTTAACCCATATTACTGTTAATATGACTCCCAGTTATTATTTTCCGTGTTTAAGATCATCTAGTCCATTAATTAATTTAAACCACTTAAATTACTTTATATTAATTAACATCTTTTTCCTTGGTTAAGGAACAACTCAACATTATTATCCATACCGGAAATAAATTCCACTTGCAAGATTTGGTATGATAAATCTTATGAGCCTCCCAAGGGGACAAATCAAACAAGACGTACTTGCACACGTTTTACCGTATTAAATCTTAGCAATCGTCGTGTAATCAATATCATTGCCCAAGATACAAGGTATTGAATCTCAATGATCCTCTTCCCATCATAAGTCAAAGCAACGACTATTGATTGCACACGATCCTATTTAAGGAACGGAGATTAAGAAATAATGAACCACTGAGGTCTAATTCTTCTATTTTCAGTGCTGAAGAATTTGTCCTCCTGTAGGTCCTGTTCAGTGCATCATGATGCACTGGTGCAATCTCTTGGTCAAGACAAGCCAATCTGAGCCTTACACCTCAACCTTTCGTGATGGTTTGTTCATTTCCATCTAGGTCTTGAAAGTGTACTTTTAGTTACAAGGGACTGTTAATTTAATCTTTTGTGATCTGGTATCACTAAATTAACTACAATGTAACAATTACTTCTTATTGAACAGTTATGCAGTAAATATATGTAACATTCGATGATATTTAAAACATTAGTGATAAATAATTTATTTCAGTAAATAAGACAGAAACTCAGTGTGATTATACAATGTAAAAGCATACTTTCCAGTATAATCCCAACAATCTACCACTTATACTCAAAGTCTACTTTTAAGTATACTACAACACGTCTCGTGTAGAATCTACATTACACCTACACGAACCTAATAATATCTCCTACTTATACTCAAAGCAGATTGACAATGGTCTTGACACCCATTCCTTCCACATGTCTCTCGAATGTATTCTGAGGCAGACCCTTTGTGAATAGATCTGCTAGGTTGTCTTCTGACGCGATTTTTGCCACCTTTATATCTCCTCTCTTAACAATTTCTCGTATAAGATGGTATTTCCTTTCAATGTGTTTGCTGGCCTTGTGGGCTCTCGGTTCCCTTGAATTTGCAACTGCTCCGACATATCACACTAGACCGTGATGGTGCTGGGCAAATTCGGTACTACGTCCAAGTCCACTAGGAAGTTTTTGAGCCAAACCGCTTTTTCATCGCCTCCGCAAAGAATAACTACGATTTAAAACTTCCATGGTAGAGTCCGCTATGCATTTCTACTTAACGCTTTTCCATGTCATGGCTCCTCCCCTATGCAAAACACACTACCCGAGGTAGATTTTCTAGAATCTAGGTCTGATTGGAAATCCGAGTCCGTGTAACCGATGGGAATCAGACTGTTGACTGATAAACAAACATTCTATCACGAGTTCTTTTCAGATACTTCAGAATGTTTTTAACTGCAGTCCAATGTTCTTTCCATGGATTACTCTGATATCTTGCTACCATGCCAACGACAAAGAAGATATCCGGGCCTCGTGCACAGCATAGCATACATGAGGCTTCCAATAGCTGAAGCATAAGGAATGCCTTTCATGTCATCTATCTCCCTTTGCGTCTTAAGGCACATTTCTTTGGATAGATGGATTCCATGGCTGAAAGGTACGGAGCCTTTCTTGGAATCCTGCATGCTGAATTACTTCAAGACAGTATTTATGTATGAGGCTTGCGATAAGCCTATCATCATTTTCTTCCGATCTCGAGTGATCTTGATCCCAAGGATGTGACCGGCTTGTTGGGGGTATACTGAAAAGTATGCTTTTACTTTGTATAACCAAACTGAAGTTTCTTATTTATTTACTGAAATAAATTATTTAATCACTGTTGCATTAAATATGAATGAATGTCGTATATGTTTATTGCAAACCCATTCAATAAGATAGTACGTATTATGTTGTAGTTAATTTGGTGATACCCGATCACTGAAGATAAAATTAACAGCCCTCGTAATTAAGTACAAATTCACAACCCAGATGAAAATGAATGAACCATCATGAACGGTTGAAGTGTGAGACCCAGATTGGCATGTCTTGACCAAGGGATCACACTAGCGCATTTAGGTGTGCTGAGTGAGGACCTGTAGGAGGACAAATTCTTCGGTATTGAATATACAAGAATTAGACCTCAGTGGTGAGTTGTTTCTTAATCTCTGTCCCTTAAATAGGATCGTGTGAAATTAATAACTATTGCTTTGACTTATGAAGGGAAGAGAGTCAATGCTATTCAATACCTTATATCTTGGGCAATATTATTAATTACATGACGATTGCTGACATTTAATACGGAGAATCGCGTGCAAGTACGTCTTGCTTGATTTGTCCCCTTGGTGGGCTCATATCCTTTATCATGCCAAATCTTGCAAGTGGAAATTTATTTCCGGCATGGATAATAATGTTGAGCTGTCTTTACTCCAAGGACAAAGATATTAATTAATATAAAGCTTGTTCAGTGGCTTAATTAATTAATGGACTAAGATAATTTTAAACGAGGGAAATAATGATCGGGAGCCATGTTATATGTGAAATCGTAATATGGGTTAAGATGGATAGTTCAATATTAATTTTATAGTGGAGTAAATTAATATTAATGGACTTGAATAATATTTGGCCCAAAATATTATAGCTTCATAGTCCATTGAAGGTCCAATCTTAATTCTCCTAAAGGCCCCCCAAAATAACCCAAAATAAAGTCCAATTAATGAGAGGGAGAAGAAACTATTCTTGCTATATTTCCATGATGTATTTTTCGAAAACTTTGTCTATTAAAGGAAGAAAAGATTGTCTTGATTTTCTTGTAGATATTTTATGGAAAGAGATAATTATTGTAGGAATACATAATTATCCCATAAATTCAAGATGTCAAATTTTGACTCCTATAATAGTGCAATTTTCGAAAATAATGGGTAGAAGAGGGGAAAGAGATTTTTATGGAAAATTTAATTAAGGAGAAAAGAATATAAAAGATATATTCAAGATTTCTTGGGGACCAAGAAAAAAATTTCTTCCTTATTTTCTTGACCTAAATTTTCGACCCCCTCCTCCCTATTTATAGGGGATGAGCTCTTCATTCCCAAGTGCAATTCCATGTGTTGGAAATATTAGAAATCTACAAAGGTGGTAGTAAAATATTTAATTTCTCTCCCATTAAAATCGTTCATTGAAATCTTCCCACCTGGATAGCGTTCGTGGACTTTGGGGATATATTTGGGAAGGCTCTTGGGTTGATTCATCCGTTTGATTCTTCAAGAGGTTAGTAATTCCGTAACTCCTAGTTCATCATGTTTAGGATTTACGTGAATTATGTGTACGCATGTTGCTTATTATTTTGTTGAATTGATTTAGGATTAATTCATGTTAGTAATTAACTGTTTAATTTAAATATGTATTTAAATAATCACCTCGGATAGATTCGGGCACCCCGATTTTCTCAACAACTGGTATCAGAGCTTTGGTTTCGAGCTCTGATTTTTTAAATTGTTATTTAAATTGTTGGACATTGAATTGAAATTGGATAGTAGAATTGCTAGATCTGTTTTGCAGATATCTAATTGTCATAGTATTTAATGTGTTTTATTTTCATGCGTATGAATGAATGGTTTTCAATTCGACTCGTTCGGATTTGTTTTTCTCGTGAGAAAATCCACGAGTAGATTAGGCTATTTGATTTGTTTAATGTAATAGACTAGTCTAGATTTAAGGTATTTATTTTTTGTTAAATAAATTGTAACCTGATCAAAGACGGAGGTGAATTAAAGACGGATCCGAAACCGTACGTGGGCGACGTGCACCGCGAGAAATGTGTCAAGGGAGGCATGCGCGCGGCGCGGACGCCGCCTCACGCACGGGCCTAGGCACTAGGCGCCAAGGCGGGATCAGCCCAGGCGGACGCACGCGGGAATAGGCGAACGAGGCATGCCGAGGCTGTCGAGGCGTGCCGAGGCAGCCGGTGCTGCCGAGAGCCATGTCACACGGGTGACATGCGCTGCGCCCTAGGCGCATGGGCACGGACTCCCGACCAAGAAGCCGGCCAGATGTGGGCGGGCATCCCGGCTGCGAGCTGCAAGACGGAGTTCTCTTCGAGACGAACGAGTGGGAGAAATTCAAGACATCGTTTCTTCAAAATCAAGCCAAAGAAAATCAAACCATGACAGTTGGATAATTTGTGCCCAATGTGTTTATTTTCTGCTTTACTTGATTTATTACCGTTGTATTTTCTTGTGCTTTATTTAATTTGTTTAAATGTGTTTCATGAGAATTGCCCAACGAAAAATTTCAAATTCAAAAATTACTAAGTATGTTATGATAATTAATTTGTTTTGACACAAATTAATTTTGACCTCCATGATTTATTTATTTGTGAAATCTTTTGGAGAAATTCCCCTACGGGACGGTCAAAAGATAGTTTTCACATGAATAAATTCCCAAACGGATGATTGTGAATTATTATTAGTGGCGACGATAACCCTCCCACGAGGCTCGATCAAAGCGAAGTAATAATTATGTATTTAATCATGGTTATTACTTAGGTATAAAATTGATATTTATATACTTCTCCGAAGTCCCTGTCAATTTATATTGGTCAAGTGGGAGCCAACTATAATTTTTTTTAATTAAAGGTTTGTAACTGTTCTTGCTTGTAACCTGCTTGAATGTGATTTAAATGATGACCCTCCCACGAGGCTCATTTAAATATGTTTTGAGATGTTGGCTGATGCATGTTAATATTTTTTTGAGATTTTAATATGAATCATATGATCGAATTATGTGATTTAATTTTGTGTTGATCTGGATATTGATACAAAATATATATTTATTTCAGTTCATCATGTCGCAACCTTTTAATCCACTGTTCAATATACTGAAAGATAACCTCCTCACTGGAGAGAACTTTGTTGATTGGTATCGAAAACTCACTATTGTCCTCACTGCTCAAAGCCATAACTGGGTTCTTACTACACCCAAACTAGAAAAGCCATCTGATGAGTCAACCAAAGCGGTTAAGAAAGAATATGATAACTGGGAGCGTTCTAACGAAATGGCAAAGTGTACCATCTTGGCTTCAATGTCAGATGTGTTGCAACACCAACACCAAAACGTTGAGACCGCTGTGGAAATCATGGTCAATCTTAAAGCGATGTTTCAACATCAGAACCATGTGGCTCGGCGGAACACCCGTAAGGGAACATGTTCTCTAGATGATGGCTCACCTCAACAAACTCGAGGTGCTTGGAGCTGAATATGACATCGAGACCCAGATCGATTTCATACTCCATTCCCTGCCCAAGAGCTTTGAATTGTTCAGGCTGAATTATCAAATGAATAATAAAAAGTTCACTTTGCCTGATCTGTTGCAAGCTCTTGTCTCAGCTGAAGGAATTTTAGGAGAGAGCAGTCAAGCTTTAGCGGCAGTTGGGCCGTCCTCTTCTTCTAGGCCAAAGGGAGGGAAGAGGAAGAGGAAGCCCAAAAGCAAAAGCCAAGCTGACTCGAGTGTTGCCAAAGACAAAGGAAAGGTGAAGAGGGATGGTGAAGCAAAGAATCCGGCTAAGGGGAAGTGCTTCAACTGCGGTGAAAAGGCACATTGGAGGTTGACCTGTTCCAAACCCAAAAGGAATGGAAAGAAAGGTAATTCACACTCGCTAGTTGTTGAAACTTGTTTGGCTGAGTATGCTACCCATTCGTGGGTATTGGATACGGGATCCACTGATCATGCATGTTTCTCATTGCAGGGTTTCAAGCAGACCTGGTAACTAAGTGAGAGTGAGATCCTCATCACGCTAGGCGATGCTACGAGAGTAACAACTGAAGCAATGGGAGAAGTGCACTTGTCCTTTGACAATAAGACGTTAATTTTAAGAGATGTTCTTTATGTTCCTGTTTTTCGAAAAAACCTTATTTCTATTTCTAAACTGTTTATCGATGGATATTCTGTTTGTTTTAATAAAGATGTTACTGTTTTTCGTAACAATGTGATTATCTGTCGTGGAACTTTGAGGAATAATCTCTATATTATTAACTGTGCACATCACTCACAAAATGCATCCTATAATACATCTACTATTTCTTGTAAACGAAAGCGCTCGACTGATGTGAACGAGACACTTCTTTGGCATCTAAGATTAGGTCATATTAACCCGAAAAGGATTCAAAGGTTGGTGAAAGATGGTTCTTTGGGGTCTCTCCAAATTGAGCCATTTCCGACTTGCGAATCGTGCTTGGAAGGTAAAATGACCAAGAGGGCATTTGGAGCCAAGGAGCTTAGAGCTAAAGAAGTGTTAGAAATCGTTCACACCGATGTGTGTGGTCCAATGCAAATCAAAGATAGAGGTGGCTACGAGTATTTCGTTACTTTTATCGATGATTACTCACGTTACGGATACATTTTCCTAATGAAGCATTAATCTGAGACATTTGATAAATTCAAAGAATTTAAGGCTCAAGCAGAGAATCATAAGGGAAAAAGTATCAAGTTTCTACGATCTGATCGTGGAGGCGAATACCTCGGCGATGAATTTCTGAACTACCTATTGGAAGTGGGGATTGCATCCCAGTTGACTGCACCCGGTACCCCTCAACAAAACGGGGTTGCAGAACGAAGGAATAGAACGCTTTTAGAAATGTAAAGTCAATGATGAGTTATGCGGATTTACCAAAATCGTTCTGGGGTTACACATTAGAAACAACGGCTTATATTCTGAACCTAGTGCCATCTAAATCGGTACCTAAAACCTCGGGAGAACTGTGGACTGGGCGTAAGCCCAGTTTCGGACACATCAGGAAATGGGGGTGTCTGACATACGTGCTAGACAAGGAATGACATACGTGCTAGACAAGGAAGCCGGTAAATTGGATGCACGTTCAGAATTAAGGATGTTCATAGGGTACCCCGAAGGAACTAAAGGATGCATGTTCTATGGTCCCGAAGATCAAAAGGTGGTAATCAGTACTCACTTTAGATTTTTGGAAGAAGACTATATGAACAGTCGAAAGCCTAGAAGTGAAATTACCTTAGAAGAACTTAGGGGGCCAACTCCATTGCCAACTGTCCAAAATGACATACCAAACGTCACGCCTACACAACCGGAACCTCGTCGTAGTGGGAGGGTTATCAGACAACCCGAGAGATTCTTGGGGATCGGAGAGTCTTCGGACTTGATCTCCGCAGAAGAATCAGATCCATGGTCCTACGATGAGGTGATTCAAGATAAAGATGCTCAATCTTGGCAAACAGCAATGGAAGCCGAGATGGGTTCAATGGATCACACAAGGTGTGGGAGCTAGTCGAACCACTTGATGGGGTAAAACCCATCAGATGCAAGCGGGTATACAAGAGAAAAAGGGGACCGGACGGAAGGGTTGAAACCTTCAAAGCAAGACTTGTGGCGAAAGGGTACACTTAGAAAGAAGGGATCGATTATGAGGAAACTTTTTCGCTCGTAGCCATGCTCAAGTCCATCCGCATTCTCTTGTCGATTGCTGCGCATCTAGATTTTGAGATCTGGCAAATGGACATCAAGACATCTTTCCTAAATGGAAATCTTGACGAAGAAATCTATATGCAACAACCCGAAGGCTTCATTGAAAAAGGCCAAGAGCATCTGGTTTGCAAGCCCAGGAAGTCCATTTATGGACTGAAGCAAGCATCCCGAGCTTGGAATTAGTGTTTTGATCAAGTTATAAAATCCTACGGATTCGATCAAAATGAATTTGAAAGTTGTGTCTATAAAAAGCGTGACGGAACTGCATTGGTATTTTTGGTACTATACGTGGACGACATTCTGCTCATCGGAAATGATGTAAAGGTGTTATCAGACGTAAGGGCATGGCTGTCAAAACAGTTCAATATGAAGTATGAAGGACTTAGGGGAAGTCGGTTACATCCTAGGGATCAAAATCACTCGAGATCGTAGGAAAAGAATGATCGAGCTTTTGCAAGCCTCATACACAGATACTATTGTGAAGCGCTTCAACATGCAGGATTCCAAGAAAGGCTTTGTGCCCTACAGACACGGAATCCATCTATCCAAAGAGATGTGTCCCAAGACACAGAAAGAGATAGATGACATGAAGGGCATCCCTTATACTTCGGCTGTGGGAAGCCTCATGTATGCAATGCTGTGTAGGAGACCGGATATCTGCTTTGCTGTAGGCATGGTGGCAAGATATCAAAGTACCCCTGGGAAAGAGCATTGGACTGCAGTAAAGAACATTCTGAAGTACCTAAAAAGGACACGGGATAGAATGTTGGTTTACAAGTCAGACAGTCTGATCCCCATCGGTTACACGGATTTGGATTTCCAATTAGACATTGACTCCAGAAAGTCTACCTCGGGTAGTGTGTTCTGCATGGGAGGAGGAGCCATGACATGGAGAAGCGTAAAGTAGAAAATGCATCGCGATTCTACCATGGAAGTCAAACGCCGCTGCTTGTGAAAACGATGAAGCGGTTTGCTCAAGAACTTCCCGGTGGACTTGGACGTGGTCCCCAAATTTGCCCAAAGAAAAATCACGGGTCTCATCGTGATAACGCCGGAGCAGTTGTAAATTCAAGGGAACCGAGAGCCCACAAAGCCAAAGAAACACATTGAAAGAAAATACCATCTCATACGAGAAATCGTTAGAGAGGAGACATTGAGGTGGCTAAGATTGCATCGAAAGACAACCTAGCGATCCATTCACAAAGTGGTCTCCTCGAGTAGTACATTCGAGAGACATGTGGAAGGAATGAGTGTCAAGGACGTTGCCAATTTGCTTTGAGTATATGTGGGAGAAATATTATTAGGTTAGTGTAGGGTGACATTAGATGTCACATAGAACACGAGACATGTTGTAGCATACTTAAAAGCAGACTTTTGAGTATAAGTGGGAGATTGTTTGGGTTATCTTTGAAAAATATGCTTTTTACTTTGTATAACCAAACCAAGTTTCTTATTTATTTATTGAAATAAATTATTTAATCATCATTTGCATTAAATATGAATGAATGTTATATATGTTTATTGCAAACCCATTCAATAAGACGAAGACGATTACGTTGTAGTTAATTTGGTGATACCCCGATCACCAAGATCAAATTAATGACCATCGTAATTAAGTACAAATTCACAACCTAAATGGAAATGAACGAACCATCATGAATCGATTGAAGTGTGAAACCCAGTTGGTCCTATCTTGACCAAGGATCACACTAAGCGCATTTAGGTGCTTGTTGAATGAGGACCTAGAGGAGGACAAATTCTTGATCTTGAATATACAAGAATTAGACCTCGGTGGTGCGTTGTTTCTTAATCTCCGTCCCTTAAATAGGATCGTGTGAAATTAATAACTATTGCTTTGACTTATGATGGGAAGAGAGTCAATGCGATTCAATACCTTATATCTTGGGCAATATTATTAATTACATGACGATTGGTTTACATTTAATCTGGGAGAATCGCGTGCAAATACGTCTTGCTTGATTTGTCCCTTGGTGAGCTCATATCCTTTATCATGCCAAATCTTGCAAGTGGAAATTTATTTCCCAAGATGGATAATAATGTTGAGTTGTCTTTACTCCAAGGACAAAGATATTAATTAATATAAAGCTTGTTCAAATGACTTAATTAATTAATGGACTAAGATAATCTTAAACGCGAAATAAATGTCCTGAGCCATGTTATATGTGAAATCGTAATATGGGTTAAGATGAATAGTTCAATATTAATTTTATAGTGGAGTAAATTAATATTAATGGACTTGAATAATATTTAGCCCAAAATATTATAGCTTCATAGTCCATTGAAGGTCCAATCTTAATTCTCCTAAAGGCCCCCCAAATAACCCAAAATAAAGTCCAATTAATGAGAGGGAGAAGAAAATATTCTTGCTATATTTCCATGATGTATTTTTCGAAAACTTTGTCTATTAAAGGAAGAAAATATTGTCTTGATTTTCTTGTAGATATTTTATGGAAAGAGATAATTATTGTAGGAATACATAATTATCCCATAAATTCAAGAAGTCAAATTTTGACTCCTATAATAGTGTAATTTTCAAAAATAATGGGTAGAAGAGGGGAAATAGATTTTTATGGAAAATTTAATTAAGGAGAAAAGAATATAGAAGATATATTCAAGATTTCTTGGGGACCAAGAAAAAAATTTCTTCCTTATTTTCTTGACCTAAATTTTCGACCCCCTCCTCCCTATTTATAGGGGATGAGCTCTTCATTCCCAAGTGCAATTCCATGTGTTGGAAATATTAGAAATCCACATAGGTGGTAGCAAAATATTTAATTTCTCTCCCATTAAAATCGTTCGTTGAAATCTTCCCACCGGATAGTGTTCGTGGACTTTGGGGATATATTTGGGAAGGCTCTTGGGTTGATTCATCCGTTTGATTCTTCAAGAGGTTAGTAATTCCGTAACTCCTAGTTCCGCATGTTTAGGATTTACGTGAATTATGTGTACGCATGTTGCTTATTATTATGTTGAATTGATTTAGGATTAATTCATGTTAGTAATTAACTGTTTAATTTAAATATGTATTTAAATAATCATCTCGAATAGATCCGGGCACCCCAATTTTCCCAACACGGCTTCCCCTAAGTTCTTCATATCAAACTGTTTTGACAGCCATTCCCTTACATCTGACAAAACCTTTACATTGTTTCCGATGAGCAGAATATCGTCTACGTATAGTACTAAGAATACCAATGCAGTTCCGACACGGTTTTTGTACACCCAACTTTCGAACTCATTTTGATCGAACCCGTAAGACTTTATAACTTGATCAAAACATTGGTTCCAAGCACGCAATGCTTGCTTCAGTCCGTAGATGGACTTTTTGAGCTTGCAAACAAGATGTTCTTGGCCATTTTAAATGAAGCCTTCGGGTTGTTGCATATAGATTTCTTCTTCAAGACTTCCATTGAGGAAAGCTATCTTGACATTCATTTGCCAGATCTCGAAATCGAGATGCGCAGCTATCGACAAGAGAATGCGGATGGACTTTAGCATGGCTACAGGCGAAAAGGTTTCCTCATAGTCGATCCCTTCTTTCTGAGTGTAACCCTTTGCAACAAATCTAGCTTTGAAGGTTTCTACCCTTCCGTCCAATCCACTTTTTCTTGTATACCCACTTGCATCCAATGGGTTTGACCCCATTAAGTGGTTCAACAAGCTTCCACACCTTGTTTTGATCCATATAACCCATTTTGGCTTTCATTGCCGTTTGCCAAGAATCCGCATCCTTGTCACGGATTGTCTCTTTGTAAGTCCATGGGTCCAATTCATTTTCGCCGGGATCAAGTCCGAAAATACTCCTATCCCCATGAATCTTTTGGGCTGTCGGATAACCCTCCCACTGCGATGAGGTTCCGGTTGTGTAAGTGTGTCGTTTGGTATATCGACTTGTACAGTTGGCATTGAGGTAATCCCCTTTAGCTCATTCAAGGTAATCTCACTTACAGGCTTCTTGTCGTTCATATAGTCTTCTTCCAAAAAATCTAAAGTGTGTACTGATTACCACCTTTTGATCTTCGGGACCGTAGAACATGCATCCTTTCGTTCCTTCGGGGTATCCTATAAACAACCTTAATTCTGATTTTGGATCCAATTTACCGACTTCCTTATCTAAAGACGATATCTTACACACCCCAGATTCTCATGTGTCTCTAGATCGGCTTGCGCCCGGTCCACAATTCTTTAGGGGTTTTGGGAACCGATTTGGATGGCACCAAGTTTAGAATGTAAGCCGCCGTTTCCAAGGCGTGACCCCTAAACAATTTGGGTAGATCCGCATAACTCATCATTGACCTGACCATTTCTAAAAGAGTTCTGTTTCTTCGTTCTGTAACCCCATTTTGTTGAGGGTTAAAGTGCGATTAATCGATATAATCCCTTCATCCGATAAGTAGTTCAAGAATTCATCGCTGATGTATTCGCCTCCATGATCAGATCATAGAGACTTGATACGTTTTTCCTATGATTCTCTGCTTGAGCCTTAAATTCTTTGAATTTTTCAAAGGTCTCAGATTTATGCTTCATTAGGAAAATGTATCCGTATCTTGAGTAATCATCGATAAAAGTCACGAAATACTCATAGCCTCCTCTTGCTTTGATTGACATTGGACCACATACATCGGTGTGAACGATCTCCAACACTTCCTTGGCTCTATTCCCCTTGGCTCCAAATGCCCTCTTGGTCATTTTACCCTCCAAACACGATTCGCAGGTTGGAAATGGTTCAACCTAGAGAGACTCCAACGAACCATCTTGGACTAACCTTTGGATCCTCTTCAGATTGATATGACCTAGTCTTAGATGCCATAGAAGTGTCTCGTTCACATTTGATGAACGTTTTCTTTTAGCCGAAACAGTCGATGTGTTATAGGATTCATTTTGTGAGTGGTGTGTACAGTTAATTGTGTAGAGATTATTCGACAACGTTCCATGACATATAAACTCATTATTTAGAGCAATGGTAACAACTTTATTAAAAGTAACCGAGTATCCATCAAGAAAAGTTTAGAATTTGAAATTAAATTCTTTCTAAAACTAGGAACGTAAAGAACATCTCTCAAAATTAAAACTTTGTCTTCAAAAGACAACTGCACTTCTCCCACTGCTTCAACTGCCACTCTCGTAGCATCGCCCAGTGTGATGAGGATCTCACTCCCACTAAGTTGTCGGGTCCGCTTGAACCCCTGTAAAGTGAAACAAACATGATCAGTGGATCCCGTATCAACTACCCACGAATGGGAAGCATACACCGCCAAAAAAGTTTCAACAACTAGTGCGTGAGAATTAACTTCTTTCCATTCCTTTTGGGTTTGGAACATGCTGACCTCCAGTGTCCTTTGTCACCGCAGTTAAAACATTTCCCCTTTCCCGGTTTCCTTACTCCTCCATCTCCCTTCACCTTATACTTGCAATTGGCAACGCTTGAGTTCACTTGTTTTTGGCCTTTTGCCCTTCTCTTATTCTTACCTCCTCTTGGCCTAGAAGAAGAAGAAGGACCATTTACCACCAAGGCTTGGCTCTTTTGGCCCAATATCGCCTTTGCTGAGACCAAAGCTTGTAACAAATCAGGCAATGTAAATTCTTGCTTGTTCATCTGATAGTTCAGCCTGAATTGTTCAAAGCTTTTGGGCAGAGAATGGAGTATGAATTCGATCTGGGTCTCAATATCATATTGAGCGCCAAGTACTTCAAGCTTATTTAGGTGTGCCACCATCTGGAGAATGTGCTCCCTTACGGGCATTCCCTCCACCATTTTCATGGAGAGCAAGTCTCTCATGGTGATCTGACGAGCCACACGGTTCTAATGTTGGAACATCGCTTTAAGACTTGTCATGATGTCTGCAGCGGTCTCAAAATGTTGATGCTGATGTTGCAACACATCTGACATAGAAGCCAACATAGTGAACTTAGCCATCTCATTTGACCGCTCCCAGTCAGCATAATCTTTCTTATCCGCTTTTGTGGACTCATCAGTTGGCTTTTCGGGTTTTGGGACAGTAAGAACCAAGTTATGATGTTGTGCAGTAAGGACAATAGTAAGTTTTCGATTCCAATCGACGAAGTTTTCACTAGTAAGTAAATTGTCTTTCAGTAAATTGAACAGGGGATTAAAAGGTTGCGACATGCTGAACTGAAATAAATAACGATTTGTATAAGCACAAAATTATCACAAAATTCGATCACATGTATCATATTAAAATCTCAAAAAAATATGAACATGTATCAGCCAACATCTCAAAACAGTTTAAACAAGCCACGTGGGGTGGGTCATTATTTAAACACATTTAAGCAGGTTACAAACAAGAACAGTTACAAACCTTTAATATCCAGATTAATAGTTGGCTCCCACTTGACCAATATAAAATTGACAGGGACTTCGGGGAAGTATATGCATATCAATTTTATACCTAAGTAATAACCATGATTAAATACATAATTATTATTTCATTTTGAACGAGCCTCGTGGGGAGGGTCATCGTCGCCACTAATAATAATCCACAATCATCCGTTTGGAATTTATTCATGTGAAAGCTATCTTTTAGCCGTCCCGTGGGGGGAATTTCTCCAAAAGAATTCACAAATAAATAAATCATGGAGGCCAAAATTATTTCAATTTTATTATCCGGAATAAAATTATTAATTAATTATATAAATCATACTTAGTAATTTTCGAAAGTGTGATTTTTCAAAAAAAATTCCCATGCATCACATATTCTAAACACAGTTAAATACGCACAAAAAATACAGCAAACATAAAAAAAAAATTAAACATATTGGGCACATATATCCAATTGTCACGGTTAATTTTGTAATGTCTTTATCTTGAGAAATTGTCCTTATTATCTTCTTCTTTCGTATCGAAAAGCTCCCACTCGATCGTCTAAAAAAATTGCCACGTCAAGCCACGTCATCGACCAGCTCGCGGGTCGGAGTGCACGCCTTACACTCCCCGGCCGTGTTGATCGGTGCACGTGCACGCGCGCAAAAGCGCCCGGTGCACGTCGCCCTAGCAGCGCTCAACGCTTCTCAACAGATCTCGGCAGGCGCGCCGTGCACCAGCGCGCGCTTGCACGAGCACTCGCACGCCCGCCCATGCCCGATCTAGCCTGTCACCTCGCCCCTCATCGTCTCGCGTCACCCCGCGCACGTATCAGCGTGCTCGCGCAAGACGCCGCTCGCGTCCGTGCGTGTCGCCATGATCCCGCGCGCGCTCGGCTCAATGGCCATGCCCCACGCCCGTGCGCGCCTATTGTGTCCACGTCGCGCGTGTGCCTCTCTTGGCACGTTTCTCGCAAGGCACGCCGCCTGCGCCCGGTTCAGGATCTGTCTTCGTCTCCACCTCCGTCTCTGATCCGGTTACAAATTATTTACAAAATAAATAAACCTAGATCTAGACTAATCTATTACATTGAACGAATCAAACAAATCCTAATCTACTCGTGGATTTTCTCACGAGGAAAAACGAATTCGAACGAATCGAATTAAAAACCACAATTTATATGCATGCATAATTAAACATTCATCAAATACCATGACAATTGGATACCTGCAAAAAAAATCTAGCAATTCTACTATCCAATTCCAAATTCAATGAACAACGAATTAAATTACAATTTAAAATTCAGAGCCCGAAACCTTGGCTTTAATACCAGTTGTTGGGGAATAGTGGGTGCCCGGATCTATTCGGGGTGAATTTAAATACAAATTTAATTATGACAATTATTACTAGCATGAATTAATCCTATATTAATTCAAATAATAATTCAACAACAAATCATGCATACAAGTTCGTCACATAAATCCTACACATGCAGAATAGCTAGGAGTTTACATGAACTAACCTCTTGGAGTGGCAATTATCTAGAAGGTGGATCCCGTTCGCACGAACACACCAAAAAGCCTTCCCAAGTATTCCCAAGTCCTTGCTCGTCAATCCGGTGGAAGGACAATCGCGAACAACTAACAAAAGGAAAAAATAAAAATTATGTTGCATCACCTTTGTGGATTTCTAATTTTTCCAACACATGGAATTGCATTGGGGATGAAAAATTCATCCCCTATTTATAATACAAGGGGGGATGAAAATTTAGGGCTTTAGGGGAGATTTGGAAATTTCCTTGCTTCTTCTCCAAGAAATAATTTTGGATATATCCAATATATTATATTTCCCAATATATCTCCCAAATAAAATCTTCCCTCCTTATGTTATGGAATTTTCTAAAATATCCTAATAAATAACCAAGTGGAAGATTTCTTGAATTTAATGAGATAATCTTGTATTCCAAGAATACTTATCTTCATTCCATAAAAAATTCAAAGAAAATCTTTCTCCCTCTTTTATTTTTAATTTTCAAAATTTTCAGAAAAATTAGGCAAAAATAATTTATTTTATTTTAAACACCTTTTTCAGTTATTGGACTTTATGTTTGGGCTACTTAGGGGGACTTTAGGAGAATTAAGATTGGACCTTCCAATGGACTTTGAATTTTCAATATTGAGCCACAATATTATTCAAGCCCATTAATATTAATTAATCCCACTACATAATTAATATTGAACTATCAGTCTTAACCCATATTACTGTTAATATGGCTCCCAGTTATTATTTCTCGTGTTTAAGATCATCTAGTCCATTAATTAATTTAAGCCACTGAAATAGCTTTATATTAATTAACATCTTTTTCCTTGGTTAAGGAACAGCTCAACATTCTTATCGATAGCGGAAATAAATTCCATTTGCAAGATTTGGTATGATAAATCTTATGAGCCTCCCAAGGGGACAAATCAAACAAGACGTACTTGCACACGTTTCACCATATTAAATTTTAGCAATCGTCGTGTAATCAATATCATTGCCCAAGATACAATGTATTGAATCTCAATGATCCTCTTCCCATCATAAGTCAAAGCAACGACTATTGATTGCACACGATCCTATTTAAGGAACGGAGATTAAGAAATAATGAACCACTGAGGTCTTCTATTTTCAGTGCTGAAGAATTTGTCCTCTTGTAGGTCCTGTTCAGTGCATCATGATGCACTGGTGCAATCTATTGGTCAAGACAAGTCAATCTGAGCCTTACACCTCAACCTTTTGTGATGGTTTGTTCATTTCCATCTAGGTTGTGAAAGTGTACTTTTAGTTACAAGGGACTGTTAATTTAATCTTTTGTGTTCTGGTATCACTAAATTAACTACAATGTAACACGTACTTCTTATTGAACAGTTATGTAGTAAATATATGTAACATTCGATGATATTTAAAGCATTAGTGATAAATAATTTATTTAAGTAAATAAGACAAAAACTCAGTGTGATTATACAAAATAAAAGCATACTTTCTAGTATAATCCCAACAACAATTGATATTGGTGTGCGATCTGCATCATACTCTTAGAGAGTGTAGTAAGATCTCACTTACTACGAGATACTAGGTATCTCATGATGGATGCACAACTACCTTAGAGGGTATTGGTATACCCATCCGAGAAACCGTTTTATGTAGTTCAACTATATGTGTCTACGGGTATCTCGATTAGTGGGAGCGATGCAATACTCATTTGACTTGAGGTCAACACGCACGACATGTGTGGAGTGATGAACTTTGACCATAACCCACACTTGCACCCTTCCATGGGTAGATATATTGCTTGGATTGGGTTCATCACGAAGTGCATGTGCGTGGTAGTTGAGCCAAGAATATGATTCATTCCTCAAAGTGGATTTAGAGAGAATAATCATCTTCTCGTCATAATTGGATCTAAGTCATCGGCCGATGCATGTTAACTTAGACTTTGTGGCTAAGTGTGACATACATGATCAATTAATGATTAGAGATAATATGATTAAGTTATTTGAATAAACACTTCATCATGTTCAAGACTTAATCGAGTATTCGCGAATGAAAGGAGGAAATCGTAATAGCCCATGTTTCAGTTACAGGTAGTTGCACGTTTCTTGCAACGTACCTCATATATTGAGAATGTCTGATTTATTATCTAAGGTTCAATTAAGTCCGTTAGTTTGACTAATCGCTCGATATATGAGGGCCTATGAGCCACACAACAAGTAGTTCCATTTTACGGATTATAGTTGGTTGATTAAATGTTACGTTGAATTTAATATTTCATTTATGGAGAATTAATTAATAATAGATTAATTTAAAATTAATTATTATTAATATTTAATTAAATTGAATTTAATTAAATAGGATTCCCAATAATAATATATGAAATATTATTATAGGATTTAATATATATGGAATCAAATCCATAGAGATTTGATATAATCATGGGAATTAAATCCGTAGAGATTTTATATATGGGGAATAAATCTAAGAGATTTATTTTATAAGATTAGGGATTTTATTTCCTAATCAGGTTAGCTTAAGATTTAAGCTGGACCTTCCATATATATATATATGAACTCTTGGGAATTCACAAACAACGTTAATTCATTATTCTCTCCATACGATCTAGAGTTAGAATTTTCCTAGCAAATTCATCTCGGGATTCAATGATGGAAAATCCGTGCAAGTCCGTGATTGGGGATTACATGGATACCATAGTAGAGAAATATGCGTATGATTTACTGTAAGGTTTCTCTTTATATTTACATATATTTAATTATGAAATTATATGTTCGTTGTTGGTGAACTGTTTAATTTCGCTGCGCATGTATTACATGTTTACGTGCCTCTAAATTTCAACATTAAAAGTATTTCAATTTTTTTTTGTGGGACCAATATTGCAGTTTACCCATCCACTATGTCAATAATATTAAAAAATTACCTGCATTATAATATTTCGGTCCTTTGTTAAGTTTTTCATTTGTTTTTGCACATGGACTAAGAAATATAGTATTATATGTATGGCGGGTTAATGTTGAGATTTGATAGGAAAGAGAAAAGGTAGAGAGAGATATAAACATAAAACATGAAGAGAGGAAATGTGGGTTTCAATAAAAAAATGAGAAACTTAAGTTGGGACGTCTTTTTTGACAAAATGAGTAGCTTAACAAGGGACGAAGGGAGTAATAAAGAGTTTATATCAATTTGCAACATGTATTATGACACTTTTAATTTGAAATCAGTACGATTTTTTTTATCCGATTGCAACCTATATTATACTCTTTTATCTGATTGCAACTTAAACTATACTTTTGCGAATTAATAGCTCCTAGGTCCAAGATTGGGAGCCCAATAACTAATAGGTCTAAAAATTTAAAACATTACTAGTAGGTGCAAAATAAGACCTAAAATACCTAAAACACCCTTGCTAATATTAAATACAATAATAATAATAATAATAATTAATAAAGCAGATTTCTCTCTCCCATCATTCATTATTTGTTAGTGTTAGTGTCCTAGAGACAATCCTTTGTATGGACATAATACTAAGATAATATTCAGTGTTGGTAATATTATTGTTTATTTAATATTAAATGTATGGCATTACACTTATTAGAATATTATGTTTGATTGTTTGCATTTGTTCTTATATGTGTTCCCTTGGATCACTGCTGTCATTAAGTATGTGAGAACTCAGATGACTTAAGCATGATTCTCAAATAATTTAATTAAGGATCATCAACAAATGGATATTGATGATGCGGTGGAGATTGTGTCGCGATCTCCATCATCTTTTAGAGAGTGTAGTAAGATCTCACTTTCTACGGATATTAGATATCTTATGATGGATCACAAATAACTTAGAGGGTATTGATATACCCATCCGAAAGGTAGTTTGATGTAGTTCCACTATATGTGTCTCTGGTGTCTCGGTTAGTGGGGAGCGATCGCGATACTCGCTTTGACTTGAGGTCGTCGCACGTACGTGTGTGTGGAGTGATGAACTTTGACCATGATGACGCTTATACCCTTTCCATGGGTAGATATGACTTGGATTGAGTTAATCACATGAAATCGTGTAGTTGAGCGAAAAGGATTCATTCCTCAAAGTGGATTTAGAGAATCTTCGTCTGTACCGTCGTAATGGATCAAAGTCGTTGTCCGTCTGCGTCTCCAGCCAGACTTTGTGACCAAGGGTGACATGAATGATCGATTAGTGATTTGAGATAAATCGATTAAAATTTATTTGAATAAATGACCGTCATGTTGAAATTTGTCGAGTATTAAATGAATGAAAGGAGAAATCGCATGATAACCCCCGTATTCTACGATTCTGCAAATAGTTGCGTTTCTGCAACGTCGCCATATATTGAGAATGTCGATTTTTTGTCAGAGTTCAATTAAGGCCGTTAGTTTTGACTAATCGCCGATATATGAGGAGGCGCATGTATCCATGTGACAACAAACTCAACTCCCGCATTATAGTTGATTGATTAAGTATTAAGTTGAATTTAATATTTAATTTATGGAGAATTAATAATATATTAATTATTATATTTATTTAATTAAATTAAATTTAATTAAATAAGAATCCCAAAATAATATTATAAAATATTATTTTAGGAAAATATCTATAAGGAAAAAAACATGTTTTGAGATATCTTTCAACATGATTAGGAGTTATCCTCCTAACTAAAAGATAAACTAAATCTTGCGCTAGTCTTTCCCTATAAATATAACACCGCGAGATTCATTATTATTCGAAATAACAAGAGTTCTTATTCTCTGTAAAAATCTAGATTATGATTTTTTTAAAAGAAATTAAAATCAGATTCAACACCCGCTAATCCTCGCAAATCTGCTCACGGGGGATTACGTGAATCTGTTTTAATCTCTCTTTGTAAGGTTTATCTTTATATTTATATGTACTCAGTTATGCAATTGTGTGTTCGTTGTTGGTGAACTATTTATTTTTACTGCGCATGTATTACATGTTTACGTGTTTACGTGCCTCATATTCCAACATTATTTTCACCCTCTGTTTCTCTCTCCCTCTCTAAACTAGAGAAACCCACCACCTCCATTAAGTTTTCCGGTGAGATTCATCGCCATCCAACCACCACAAACAATATTTTCGGCTCTTGTTGCAAAAAGAAGAAAAGATCGCGGCCGGAGTACTAATGTTTCGAAATTTTGGACCTATAGCTTTTGACGACAGCGGCGGAGCTTTGAGCCACCCCCACGCTGCCGACGGTGGAGAGCTGTGAACCAGACGACGACAAGGGCTAGTCGCGGCAAACAGATATACGCCGACGAAGGCGATGAAGCCGCACCACCACCACAAGCGCGTCGCCGCCACCACTCCGGATCTACAGCGAAGAAGCCAACAACGATGAGCCGAAATAGATGGAGGAACCTAAGTCGGGTTTTGATAAATCCTTTGGCAACTTCAGACCGACATTTAAAAGGCCAAAACTGGATCGACGTACTCTGGAAAAGGTAGAGCAATGGAGATCAAAAGGTAGAGCAACAGAGATCTCGTTGTAATGTATTGGAAAGTGCTTTTGTAACAAATCAGAAGAAAGCCAAACTTTGAATTTATATTTTCATATTTATATTTTTTTTCTATGTTTATTTGTAAATTAATTTATTTTGGTTGAATCTGGTTGAATATCATTGTTGGATCTCATTGTAGGATAGAAGGTTTGAAGGTACTGGTTTCTGGGTTTTCTTATCCAGTGATAATGATAATTTTTTTGTGTTTCTGAGTTTTCTTTCTCCATCAACAAAGGATTTTTTTGTAAATTTTTGTGGACGAAGGTGGAAGACGATGGGAATCTGGAGGTTTTAGTCATGCATATGTTCATAAATTCATGAACTGGTGTATATTTTTTGCATAAATTCATGAATTGGTGCATAATTTTTTGCATAAGTTCATGTACTCGTGCATTTGTACATGTCGAAAGATGTGTGTCTGAGATTTTTTGGAATTTTGGTTTTAGAAGGAAGAGAAATGAATGTAAATTTTTAAATTTAGATGTGTAAATTATTTTAATTGCTCCAATTTTATATTTTAGATGTGTATTTTTCAAATTGTGAATGAACAAAAAAACAAATGGAAAATAGAAGATGATATTAATTGATGCAGGAAATAATAGATACTAAGAAAGAGGAAAATGAGTGTATGGAGAAGTGTGAAATCAGAAATGTCATCTCACACTTTATTGCAAAAAATTGAACTACAAAAGACATAAATGGAAGGTATTTTTGACTTTCAACAGTGCATTTTGGACCTAAAAATATTAAATGGAATTGATTGGACCTATTAGTCATAGTAGGTACCATTTTGGACCTACAAATTTTTCACTCTACTTTTGCATTCAGTTGCACACATTGCTCTTTACAGTAATACATTTGTGTGTGTATAATCCCGTAATTTTTAATATATTATAGACAAATATGTATATTTGAAAAAGCAAGTCTTATTTTTGTCCTTATAATAATACATACATTATTTTTATTATAACATGTTTTTTTTAATATTAACATAAAAACTCCGGAAATGAGTTTTGTTGTTCTATCTTTGAATGAATTTTATTAAAAAATATATGTTTGACCTGCTTTGATCCGCTTAGAATTCATGAAATTTTCACTTTGTATTTATGCGCTTCTCATTCTGACCCGCCAGTCTAGAATTTGTGAAATATTTCATATAAAAAAGTTTGCCAACTATCAATTATTATTTTTTAGAACCAGACATGGTAAATGAGATATATTTTTGTAAAATATATTATGTGAAATATTAGTGCAAATTGGGAAGAGGCTGAAAATTTGGGGATTCATCGCAGTTTAATCGAGTCAAAAAAAATTCACAAAATATTCGCAAAAACAAAAATAAAAAAATTAATTTCACGAGACACATGTTCTTTGATAAAAAACATGTGTTATTGTAATTAAATATATGTGTTACCGTAAGGAAGAATATATAATATATATATATATATATATATATATATATATATATATATTTGCCCTTTTTAATTAGTACATACATTATCCTTATAGTAACATGTTTAAGGTATTAAAAATTATGTTACTATATAAATAAAAATGTGTTACTGTAAAAAAAAAAAAATTTTGTTACTGAGAAAGAAGTTATGTACAAACAAAACAACACTTTCTTTGTTTCATCCGTTTTTCCTCTATTTTTATCTATTTCTCCTCTCTCTGACTAGGTCACATTTCACGAATTCTTCATTCGTGAAATATTTTATATGAGTGTTTGTGACAGTAAACACGGTATACATTATCGTTTTTCACCTATTATTTTTTAGGTAAGTAATTACATCTCTTGTATTTATCTCACCTCAGAATATGTTAACTTGGATGGAGTTATGCACGTAAAATAAAATGTTCCATGCCCGAGTCACCACACCACACCCTTCCCCGCTCCAAAGGCCAGAAAACGATTCTTTATTTTTGTCTGCATAACCAATGCATCAAATTCAAAATGTAGTGAACAAATTGCCTAATGTTCAAAATTTCTTGTTACATAATTTCCATCATTCACACCCACTAATGCACTAAGTGGAGGAGAAAAGTTATAAGGCAAACAAAGAGAGGACCACAAATAGAGCTTTAGGTTACAAACTAGCTAGGAATAAATGCACCACAAAATTAAATGAGAAAACACCAAAGTGATGAAGGTGCCAAATATGTATCCATCTGGACCCATGAGGAATCCCTAAATAGGTTACACAACCAATAACATGGATTTTTTAAAGATGAACATCAAATTTCTAACCAATCACAGATATGATAAGAACCGTTCATGGGCCCCCAGAAATTAAACATACATGCAACTCACTCTCTCACTCTAGCAAAATGATGACAGTGACGATCCCAAACTGTTTCAACTCTTATGTCTATTGTTTAATTTGGTCCAATTTTTTTTTTTTTTCAATTTAATCTCAACACTAAAAAATTTGTCCAATTTAATTTGGTCCAAAATTATCAAAAAATTGAAACGATGTTGTTTTATATTACGAAAATGTACAATTTTAACCTTAAAATTTATCTAATGTCTAATTTAATTTGACCCTAAATTAAATCCTGATCACATGACATAAACATGACACCTTTTTTAATTTTCTGATGATTTTAGGACCAAAATTAGACATTTTTTTTTTTAATATTGGACTACTTCCAAAAAAAACTACTTTATCCCTTATGAAATAAACTTTATACACTTTTTTTTTTTTTTTTTTTTTCGTCCTACAAAAAACTTCACACTCCAAAAATAGAAAATCTATCAATAATCTCCACCTTCACATTTTACAATATTAAACAAAATATGATTACTTTGTGCTGATCCACTTGCCTATCATGACCATCTACTCAATTTCTTTACTTTATAAATAAAGTTACGAAATTACCCAATCCCTATACATCGAACCGGTTAACTATACAATACTATAACATAACTAAAAGCGCCTCTTTGTGGGTCTAAAAAGTTCATTTAATTTGGAACCAGAATTTGCAGTTCAACTCGTACTTCATTAATTCAACCATGGACGACGTCGTAAGTGAACATCATCAAAGCAAAGCTTCAAACGTCCTTGGAGGCAAAACAGCTAGGGCTTGCGACAGCTGTTTAGTTAAGAGAGCTCGTTGGTTTTGCCCCGGGGACGATGCCTTTCTATGCCAAGTTTGCGACAACTCGGTCCACTCGGCCAACCCGTTAGCGAGTCGACACAAACGGGTCCGCCTCGAGCCGAGCCCTTCCTGACACCAGTACGGGTTCACTCGGAAGGCCAGAACCCCGAGGCAGACGAAGACAAAGGCGCCTTCGCGTCTCGAGGCTCTGTCCAACCATCTGTTAGTCCCGGAGCTCGTCTCCGAGGACCCGGAGAATGAGGAGCAGCTTTTCGACTCGTTTTCGGAGGAGCTTCATGATTTCAATCTCGAAGAGATGTTTAGTAACTGCGATGACGTTGAGAGATTTTTGGGTTTTGAAAACAATGCGGACGACGAGTTCTTTTCGCACGGAAGAAAAGGACGATGCGCTAGCATGCCATTTTGATCCGTCGTTGGACGTGGAATTGAATTGGGATTTTGGTGTTGATAGGGAAGAAGATATGAAAACGTCTAAATTAATGGAGATCGAAAGTGAATCGGATGGGATGTTGCTGAGGCTGGACTATGAAGCAGTGGTTGCTGCTTGGGCAACTCAAGGGTCTCCATGGATGGATGGGATTCGACCTCACTGCAATCTTGATCAATTCATGTTATACTGTCCAATTATATATCGTTTATATCGATAATGCATTAATTTTTCAAATGATTTTTAACTTAATTGCAGACTAGAAGCTCAAAATTCTTACATGAGATATATATGTTAGTGATTACATAATGTACATGTTGTTGATCGCGCGTAATGAACAATTGGAGTTTGATTTTATCTAAAATGGTGTTTCTATGTATCTATCATTTTATTATAAATATCTACCCTACTTTTTCCGTCGTTAATAATTATAAAAAACTCATCAAGTAGTAATAAATAATTGGAGTTTGATTTTATCTAAAATGCTGTTTGATTTTAAATATATTATTTTTCAATTTACACATATTTTTTTTCATTTAACATTAATTTATTTTATTAGCTCACTATGAATTGAAACTATAGTTCTTAATTAATTGTTTAATTTTATCTAAAATGGTGTTTATAAGTATTTGTCATTTTATTATAATATAAATTAATTACCTACTTTTTCCGTCAACAAGTACGCTAATAAATACAAACAATTTTTTTTGTAATTATAAGTTTTTAAACTCATCAAATAGTAATAAATAAGAGTATGATAGTCTTTTAATAGCCTGATCAATGAAAAAATGGTTTGTGTGAATGGATAGAATCATGCAAAATAATTTAAATGGAGATAATATTAAAATATTAAGATTTTCGTCGCTTGAAGTAAAAAATTCTAGATGGTCCCTGCTTTCAGGTTGCATGCATGGAATCAGGAATTTGTCATGAATGGGGAGGGGGCGGGGATCGATTATCGGGAGCAAATATTGCGGACGAGAAGCAAGAGTGTCGAGATACAGGGAAAAGAGAAGGACGAGGTTGTTTTCGAAGAAGATTAGGTACGAGGTTAGGAAATTGAATGCAGAGAAGAGACCTCGAATGAAAGGGCGATTTGTGAAGAGGACAACATTTTCAGGGTCTTCCTTACCATATCAGCTCATCAACAAATGATCATAAATATAAATATATATACTACATATCTTGATTCAAGAATAATATATATAGCAGCAACGTACAGTTGCTTAACAAACTATATAGGACTATAAGGGTGGTTACTTACCACCATAACATAATATGTTTTCAATAAATGGACATGACTTTTTTATGATGATCTATTTTAGCGGATTTTAGAAGTGAATCACCTCTTGTATTTAATTAAGAGATGAATATTTTTTCTTTTTAACCACGTTATTAGGATGCTTGGATAAAATTAAGGGTCAAACTTATTTTTATCCTTTCTTGATAAAAACTAGTTTTTGTCATTTTATAACATATTTATTATAACTAAATTAATGTCTATCTCTCCTACTAGGTCGTACATGATTTGAAAACATACATAAATTTTATAATATTACAATAAGTTTAGAAAAAAAGTATTATCAAATTATAATTCATCTCTTAATTAAATATGAATCACCTCTAGAGTTATTTTTTATAATATTACACTAAGTTTCTTGCGAGCGACTCTCATGGAGAGCGATAATAATTCATTAATTATATCTATATTAGACATATAAAGTTATGCTCAGATGGAGACATTTGGTAAAATCCATACTTACTTGGATAAAATACAAATGAATAGATTTTAAATTTTATAATTTCAAATTAATAGATTTTAAATGCTTGATTTGAAATTGAGTGTTAGTTGTAATTGGAACAATCCCAAATTCATTATCAAACCTAGTCGTTTGCAAATTTAATATTCATTTTATAAATTCAGTAAAAAAAATTATCTTCCTCATTCTCTCTTGCACATACTCATGTATCTCTCTTTCTTGTACACATGCTGGAATTCTAGGCCCTTGAAAAAATAGGGTAAAGATCATTCAACATCTCTTGGGGTTATGATTGGACATGAATGAGAGCTTATGGGAGTACAGTCTTCCTCACACAACTTTGGCGCATATTTGCCATCAGAACAAGGCCAATCGCGCAACCATGATCGTGGAGGACTTACCCTTCTTAATCATGTGGTCCAGTTAGGAGAAAATCACGATGATTTATCTATAGATCCCCAAAACCCAAATTCTAAAGTCTCGCACGTTGCAAAACAGATGAACACCAATTTGAACACAATCACTTATCCAAATGGTGTTGGTTAAGATATTATTGTGAACAACACATGTTGGTCTCTAAACAAGTCCAACACGTGCGGGGAAGCGAGAATACACATGTGATAAAACTTTTTGCAAGTTTCCTAAGTGCAATAGTAAGTTCAGGTAAACTGAAGACATGTAGCCTGAGAACAAGATTACTTAGTATAAGTTCTCCGAGAACAAGTATTATGAGGCAGGTTATCAGAGCTCAAATACCTCAAATGTTTCAAACAAAGTGCAGGTGACCTCAAACTTGGATAAGATAACTAACCTGCTGAAAGCTTGATAGATTTTATGTTGGATAACTATCTAATCTAACCTAATCTTAAAACCGGAAGTGGTTGGCCCTAGAAGTTTGTACTAGTTTTAATATTTCTGAAAAACACTTGTCTTTAATTCATAATGGTTTATTTAAAGCATGTGCACAAAATTTAATGCACAAAGCGCGAGTTGGTCTCACTAGCCTGAAAACAGTTGAATGTGTTTTGTGAAAGCAATCAATGCAAATGATGAGCAATGAATAACACAAGACACTGAGATTTATAGTGGTTCAGAATCTCTAACTCCTATATCCACTTTATTTAACATGAGAATTCCTTATCCATTGGAATTCCTTTTTGTAGAGTGTCAAGGTGCACTTATCAAGAAATATGTCTTAGGAATCTTTGTTCTCTTGGAAATCTTGAGTCCTAGTGCTCACACAACACAACTTCCAGATTCAATCGACTTTCAACTAACTCTATCACTTTACAAGTTTTAGGGTACATGTACGAGTTTGTTTCCAACTAGTTGAGATATCCTTTACAATGAGAAATAGTAAGGATATAATATGCTTAAATTATGTTGAAGTACATAAAGTATTCACTTTAATGGTGAAACACTTGAGAATATCTTGTTGTTTCGAGTGCATCAATAAGTACTAGAATAAAATTGAGCTCTTGTGAGATGCTTTGATTTCGTGTAACCTTGCTTGGGTTCAAGGTCTTCTGTATTTTTAGACAATTTGAATTTCTACCCGGAGAAAGTAGACCTTTAAATTTCTATATTTGGTATGGTTAAAAACGGTTCTTTTATCCATTGAACATCTCCTAGCATGGTTTGAGTAAGGTGTATTAAATGTCTATTTTTACCTTTTGTTGAGTAGACCTGCAAACAGGTACACTAATACAGATTTGGCTTTGCACAACTATTAAAAAATACCTTAGACAACGGTTATAAAGACTGTCCAAGTAACAACTGTCTAAGCTTAGACAGTTGTTAAAAAATCGATGTCTAAAATTGAAACTTAGACATCGTTTTTTAACCGCTGTGCAAGATTACGGCTTAGACAACGGTTTTCAACCACTGTGCAAGATTGCGGCTTAGACAACGGTTTTCAACCGTTGTTTAAATTCCTCCCTTGGACAGCGGATTTTCAACCGCTGTCTAATATATATTCTTTTTTAATATTTTTTTTTATAATATTGGATAGACAGTGGTTTATAACCGCTGTCCAAGAACTAAATTTTTTTTTATAATTTTTTTATATTTTAAAAATCCTATTTATACAAAACCAAAATCAAAAAAAAATCTTATACCACTGTAATATATATACGTCTAATACCAAAACATCAAATAAATAAACATACACTTCATGAATTAAATACACCAAAACCATGAAATATCATCACAAATATATAAGTTAATTATATGCTACCAAAAGTTATACCACTATAGAATACAAGAATCAATTGTAAAAATACCCCGTCCAATCTCTTTTCCATTTCTCCATTCTTTTGTTGGAGTAAGAATGGAGCTGACTTTCATAGAAAAACTGCAAACAACTACCAATCAATAGTTTTAGATATATAGTTTGAATTTCTATTCAATCAATAATAATTTAAATAAATCGATAAATTTACTTACATTGTAAGGAATGGTCGTTCGAGAAGTGCATATTATATCTTCAATGTAGCGACACACAAAATGTCCACAATGGTTACCATCTTGTTGCCTCAGAACCTGTTGATTATCAATTATAATCATGTATACAATTATGATTATTTTCTATTAATTTGATAATTTACTAAATTAAATTTACCTTAATATTTGTCCAGTTCACTTTATTGAAATTAGATCTTGAGCCTTGACTCGGAAGGCGACTTTGATACATCGTTATTACACCATTATTATTATAATTAAAAAATAAAAATAGATTACATATGTATGATTTTAAAAGTAAAACAAATCATTATATTAGAATATTAAAAATTAACTTACGCTTTCATATGTGACATGAGATCAGGGAGATTTGCAACCACCCCATCCATATTTGTGTCTATAAAATACACAATTAATGTACTCATGTCTAAGGCGACCAACACACAATGGTTCCTATATTATATTAATAATATTAAAATTAACTGCATGTTTATATGAACATAAATTTTAACGAAATGTTTATTGTACTCACCCCACATTTGTTGGCCAAAAAATGAGATGGGCTCTCCCATTATAATTGAGCATATGTGCAATCATCCCCTCCATGGACTGTATCCTATCACCCAAGAAGTAACACACTTGGGGGGAGACATACGTTAATTAATATTTAAAAAGAAAATTAAACTATATAGAAAGTAAATACTGAGAATTAGTAAACACATACCTGAGGTAAAAGGTTATGGTGGTTGCACTCAACCACTGGTCGTGCAAGACTTCAAGCACATGCTCATCAAAAGCACTCCGATGAAAGTGAGCAAGCATGGGAACTGTGACGGTGTTGAAAGTATGGGACGATACCATCATGCTCACCATAGTCTGTACAGTGAAGTCGTGATCTAAGTCTCCATGCAAGGGATAACCAAGTATCCGTCAGCGCGCACCAATAGTGGAGTCCCTCGTTCTCTCCCTCTGACTGTCTACGACACCCCTTGATTTCTGTTTAGTCTTTTGTGGTGTCGGCAGTTTCTACAATCAATTTGCAACATTATTTAGAATGACAAATAAGATAATGAGCTTTAATAAAATATATTTTACCTTCTTGGTGAGAGAGACCAAGTTCCTCGGCCATTCGAGGAAGTGTCCGACCACTGTTCCGATTGTGACGACGTCATCTATTGGTTTCAGCACCGGTGAATCCTCTTGTCCGACTATGGGTACATCGAGCGTGACCCTCACGAAACCAGGAGTGAGGGGATGACCATGAATCATTCCATTGGAGCTATTGTGAAATATTCCTGTGGCCACCAACAGAGTAGGACCCTCCAAATAAAGGTAGCAAAAGGTCGGTGGCTGTTCAAAAAGATATTTAGTTAGAAAATTTTAATATACTAGTCTTTAATTAAAACAAATGCGAGATAAATTTGATACCTGGGAGACGTTTTGAAGTGGATCAAAGAAGTCATCCCTAGCATCAGCGGAAAACATAGCATCAACGATACACTATTTTCACAGCTTGCTCCACTCAACGACATGCCGTGTCTCGATCTTCTCTCGAACCTCAAAAGTTCCACCTGTTTAGCCAACATGGCAACATGATCCGAAAGTCTACCCACCATATCCATGGCCGCAAGACCAGGTGCCATCGCCAATGATGTCTTCATCACGCCATATCCAAGATTTCTTAAAAGGGGGCCGAATGCTCTGACGACCTATAGCCGTCTGCAAGTAAGAACATCGAGATAATAATACGGAGGTCGTCGAGCGTCATGGTCTGAGATATGTGCTCCTGAATCACAAAAGATTATTATTTAATTATTTATTTAGAAATAATAGTTTGTAATTCAAAGATAAATTAATGGATAGATTACCGCTTCTTCAATGATACATTGTGTACTGGAATTAGGAATATTCCCATTTCGAGTCTTTCTGGTAGCGGAGACTCATGTATGTGTCGTCTGAACTGTGGCTAGAGGGTGGGTTGTGGGTTGCATATGATGCGGCAGTGGAACGACTGTGACGCTAAACGGCGGCGTGTGCTTTGTGTCCGTGGTTGAGTTACAAAGTGGTGTGGTGGTGTGGCGGCGGTTTTCTGGCGAAATGGTTCGGGGAAGCAGTTGTTGGTGGGGCGCGGTGGTGGAGCCACTAGTTGGTGGTGGCATTGAAACTGGGATTTCATGTGGATCGAGACGAACTAATTTTCCATAGAAACGATGTCATCCTCGTCCGAATCTACAAAAAACACATTAAACAAGGATGGTAGGACGGGACACGATCTTGGGATTATGTACGACGATCGATATAAAACAATATATTCCATAACACTATATTATGTCTTATCAAAAACCATGAATTCCATTAAATGTGTAACAATAGGTGCACTCTCTCCAGCTTTCTTTTTTTCTTCTTTCTACGATAGTGATGAACGTGTCCCTTTATTAGATATATTAAAAGTGAATATAAAAAAAATTAAAAGTTAGGATTTTGATCTCACCAAATCTTCCCTTATGTGTGCATAACCTTTGAAAGATCCACAACATTCAATAAAGCAGAAGAAACAACATTAAATAAAGAGTACATTTCTTTTTAGCACTTGTTTTTCTTTTTCGTTTTTTGGTTGACTTTTCTTGTTCATGACCACAAATGTTAACAAGATCCGGATTGCCATATTCATCCCCATCTCTAATTATTCTCTGGTACGGGCGTGTATTTGCAGGATCATCGAAAGAGGGTACAGAAGGACTGATGTTCTAAAAAGGATCATCGATTGTGTCAACATCTTCATTGACGTGGTCGCTAATCTGGTAACTATTGTTAAATTTTTTTGACAGAACCACAATGGACCATTTCTTATTAACTGGGTCGGGGACATAGAAAATTTGTTGACCTTGACTAAACATTATGTAAGGGTCATCTCTATATCCCACATTCTTCAAATCAACGCATACGAACCCAGAACTTTCAACTTGGACCCCATTAGGGATCCTCACCCAACTACACTCGAAGATTGGTTGGCGGTGAACAACATAGTCAAGTTCCAAAATATTGACAATCTGTCCAAAGTAAGTAGTAATCTATTGATCCTCTGCAGTTGCAGTATTGGACACCCCACTATTCTGCATTGTACTTGTGGCATCATGATCTCGGTATAAAATGTGTATCCATTAATAAGATAACACTTATATGAATACACATGCCTATCAGACATTCTGGATAACCACTTAACTCTTTCTTTCACTGATTCTTTATTCTATGACAACATATTTGCTACATAACCATTGAACATGTCAACAAACGTGCGATTGTGCTCAACTTCAATCCATGATCTATCTCTGGTGGGAAATGTCTCAGAAAGTGCTTGCATGTGCAGGTCAATAAAAGGAAGCACGACGACCGTGTTGTGAAGTACGCACAAGTGCATCCGTGTTAGTTCCTCCATACTAACACTTACAGGTTGACCATTGGTAATGCCTTCACCATTTATCCTATTGGTGTACCGGGTAATTGGAAGTCCAATTGCATCGACATTCGGAATAAATTTAGACCAGTACTCGACTGCTTTTTCTACTAAATATCATTCTGCAATGCATCCCTCCGGCCTGGACATATTCATCACATATCCTTTGAGCACTTTTATATATCTCTCTACACCATACATCCATCGCATATGAGCAGGACCACACATCCTTGTCTCGTGTACCAAATGAACGGTTAGGTGAACCATTATATCAAAAAATGATGGATGGAAATACATTTCAAGCTCACAGAGCGTCCCCACAATCTGTCTCTGAAAAGCAAGCAATTTTCTAGGATCTATGACCTTGCTACCCATTGCCTTGAAGAACCAACATAACTTTGTTATGGTTATGTGCACATTTTCGGAAGATAAAATGTATTTCAATGGGCAAGAAAGTCTCCATGATGACATGATAGTCATGTGATTTCAGATTCATCAGTCTCACGCCATAATCTATACAAGTCTTTGTATGTTGGACGAATAACCCTCTGGTACTTTCACATCCTTTAGTGTCTGAAGTAACTCTTTTCTCTCATTGTTGGACAAGGTGTGTGCAGCAGGAGGTAAGAACGGTGCTCGCCTTTCTCTAGGCATAGGTTTTAGGGACTTCTTATCAGCTAGCAGAGTATTGAGAAAGCTGGCACAAACGTTCTTCTCAACGTGCATTAGATCAATGAAGTGTCTAACATACAGCTCTTTCCAATAGGGCAATTGAAAGAAAATTGATTCCTTCTTCCAACCGCTAGTGGGGTCACTCTTTGCGAAGTGTTTTCCGTACTTACTGTGTGTTGATATTCTTTATCTCATTCAATACATTTGAACCTGACAATAAACGTGGTGCTTCATCTTTCTCGATTGTGCCATCGAATGCATCGGCCATTGTTCTGTACTTATGCATTGGGTCCAACCACCTTATGTCCCATATAAACGGTCTTCCTACAATGACTTAAGCAAATGTGATGTTTCTTCTTGGTACAACAAGGACATGCATCGGCCCCCTTTACACTATATCCAGATAGATTCCCGTAAGCGGGAAAGTCGTTGATAGTTCCAAATAGGATGACCTTCAACTTGAAATTGTCCTTTCTACAAGCATCATACACATCGACACCCTCATCCCACAAGAGCTTCAAGTCCTCTATGAAAGGAGCCAGATATACATCTATGTCGTTACCAGGTTGTTTGGGTCCTGATATCAATATAGACAACATTGTGTAAGTGAGCTTCATGCACAGCTCGGGTGAAAGGTTATAAGCTAACATAATCACTGGTCATGTACTGTGGTTGGTACTTTGGATACTGAACTGATTCATTATGTCATTTGAGAGTGCAAGACGCAAGTGTCGTGGCTCGTTGCTAAATTCTGGATGCCTGACATCGAATGTCTTCCACTGGGGTGAATCAGCACAATGTCTTAGCATTCCATCTTTGATCCTATCATCATGATGCCAAGTTAAATGTATAACATCCACAACGCTACTATACATTCTCCCGAATCTTGGTATTATTGGAAAGTACAACATCACCTTCGCGGGAGATTTATTTTTCTTATATCGCTTCTCCCCACACTTGGGACATTCATCGAGGTCTGCATACTCCTTCCAAAATAAGATACAATCACCCTAACATGCATGAGTTTTCTGATGTGTTAACCCGATGGACTTGAGTATTTGTTTAGCATCATATGTTCTCATAGTGGGCAGTACATTCCATCAGGCAATAAACCACTAACTGCTTTCAACATATTTGTGAAGCATGCATCGGACAACTGATGAGCTGCTTTTAGGTTGAACAATATCAACACAGCTGATAATTTTTTTGCCTTCTTACACCCAGGCCAAAGGGGTAATCCATCGTCATCCCTTAACTTCTTTGACATATAAGGGTGATCTCGCAGATCATCGTCATCCCCACTTGATCTATTAACACTTGGTACATCTCCGAAACTATCCTCATCCACTGTATCTTCAAACCTAAAGTCAATTCCTAGATTGCTTGAGCTACATCCATCTCTTGTCTCACCATGAGATGTCCAAACGGTATATGTTTTATCAATACCATGAATCATCAAGTGGTCGAACAAACTTTCTCAACCACTAACAGTTTTTCCATTCATACATTTCCAACAAGGACACGGAATATACCGATGGTCGGTGCAGTGTCTAATTGCATGATTACAAAATTCTTCCACCCCATTCCTATACTCCTCTGATAATCGATCTTCTCGAACCCACTTTCGATCCATATAGAACTAGAGATGCTTATATAAAAGACAATATGAAGTGCTTCTCAAGACAATGTATCCTAATGTATTAAATCTAAAAGTATTCCAATCCCTAATGTATAAAACAATCATTTTTTTATTGAAGGCTATTTCGTAACAGAACAAATGCATACCTAAAAAATACTTAATCTACATTCATTTTAATTTCCTAATTTTGAGATAATACATTAATGTCACACCAAATTTTGGAAGTTTATACCTTTATGAATTGGTAAAATAATTGAACATTCACAAAATCACACTGGGTAGATCAAGTCAAGAATAACCAAGTCAACAAAAATTTATAACTTGATTACTACTTCAAATCCTAATCAACTAATCAACTCACAACACTTGTGTGAACTTGGTTTCCATGAAATCCTTCCAATTTTTTACTCATTCACAAAATGAGTCTAACAAAAACTTGTATATAGAATGTGGGAGTACCTAAGGTTTGTATATTGCATGTACCTAAGGTTTTGTTGCTTCTCAAGACAATGTATCCTAATGTACCATCAATCATCTAAAGCAACATACTATCCATTCACCAAATCATCAAATAAATAACCCAAATATATCCTAATGTATTAATCCTAATTTATGCTTAAATCCTCACACAAGCATAATATCAAACACCTGGAGTGCATCAATTGTTCATCTCTAAATTAGCATAAAAATCACAAACCAACTCAAAAATATATAAATTCACATCTTAATCCACACAACTACTCACAAGAGCATTCAAAATATTTTCAATTAGACATCCCAAAAACTAAATTAAACAACCTATTCACATCTAAAGCAAGGGCGAAGAGAAAACCTAAAAACTATATAAACAAATTAAGGATTAATTCTTACCGTGAGAGGGCGGATGACGCGCAGCAAGGGCGTGATGGCGGTGTCTTTGAACCGTGGAGGCGTCTTGCGGTGGTGGCGTGGGTGGCGGCGTGCAAGGAGAGGGGGATGTCGCGCGACGGAGGAGGGTTTGCAATTTGGGAGAAAAAAAGGAAATGCTCCTGAGCTTAATTCTGTGTATAAGCGTCTTAAATGGGGAAAACAATTGGACAACGGTTTATAACCGCTGTCCAAAGTCTATGTTGAATGCGGTTTAAAACCTCTCTCCAAGTATACTTTGAAGAGCGGTTATTAACCGCTCTCCAAAATTTATTTTGAAGAGCAGTTAATAACTCGCTATCCAATCAAAATTTTTTAATACTTTATTTGAAACTGCTCTCCAAGTGATACTTTAGAGTCCGGTTATTAAAAAGGGTTGTCCAAGTGAAGCTGTCCAAGTTTAAATGTGTAGTAATGATATATAGGGTTGCCAAATCCAATTTCCCAGTTCACCTCAGGGAAATGAGGGCTGAGCATGGTGTAAGCCAGCTCAGAGGAAAGATTACCATGCAGAGACTTATCCCAAACCCTAATATCTTTAGAACCATTAAAGAGCTTATGCCTTTGAATATCAGAAAAATGATATCAGGATAGTTCATAAGAAAATCAATCTCAATGTGCCAAATCCCGTTAACAAAGTAATCAGAAATAACAAAATTGAAATTACTTCTCCAACAATTAGGAATACCAATTTTATCAGACCAGAAAGAAACACCCGAGGAGAACCCACATATCTATCTTGAATTCTTCTGGATGTATGGCCAATGAAGCCTTACACCAGAACTAATGGAAGATGGTATGTGGTTTCCTTTCACCTTATTATTCTTATTGATAAGCCTACCCTTAATAAAACAAGTTGCCCCCATCAAGAAAATTGCAGATATCCCACAAAGACTTAAGCAAAATGGACTTATTCATAATGGAAATAGAAGTCATACCCAGCCCCCCCCCCCCCCACACACACACACACACAAGAATGGGGAGCACATACTTTAGACCAACAAACATTAAGCTTGCCTTTGGAATGAGAGGAGCCACTCCAAATGAAAGTTTTTGATGGCTTTCTCCACTAAACAAAGAGTAGAAGAAGGCCACAAATACACTTTCATGATATGAATAAAAGCAGAATAATAACAGACTTAGTCAAGCAAACTCTACCAACCATAGAAAGAGTAAACCCTTTCCATCTAGATATCCTACAAATAATATCATCAGCAATTTTCCTAAATTAAATGGCATTAGGGCCCCCCTGAAAATGGGGGCACCTAAGTAGGTCAAGGGGAGGGCACCTTTAGTGAAACCAGTATTTCTTGCATAAAACTTGAAGTTATTAGAAATATTCCTACCAAAAAACAGCTTAAACTTAGCAGAAATAACATGTTGACCAGAAAATAAAGTATATGTATTAAGAATTTCATTAAAAGTCCTAACATTGCTAGAATAGGGCCAGTCTAGTAGCCATGATCTTAGTAATAATTTTGAAAAGAAAGTTCCCCAGAACAATAGGTCTGAAGTCTTCAATCCTGACAGGCCCCTTAACTTTAGGAATCAAGATAACAAAGTTAGAGTTCAACCCAGAAGGAATAAAGTGATTAGTGTAAAAAAAATTTCACAACATTAATTAAATCACTATCAATGATATGCCAAGCCTTATGAAAAAAGATCCCAAAAAAGCCATCAGGCCCAGGGGTACTATTGGTCCCGGTGCTAACGAGTCGCACACGTGTATGGGGGGGAGGGAATACACGTGTTCAGTGATTTTTCAAATTTTTTCTTCACTGAGGTCAGATGGGTCAGGTTATCCTGATATTTTTGTCCTGAGAATCACGGATTGCCCTGAGTCAAAGTCTATTAAGACAATGATCCTGAGCTGCTTTCGGAAGCTTCAGATTACCCCAACTGATCCTGAATTTATCAGAGATCCTGAGGAGCTTGGATTAGATAATTATCTTACTGAACACTCAGTAGAGTTAGTTCAGTTTGGTAACTATCTGTTCTAGCTACTCAAGTGTGCGAAATGGTTGGCCCTAAGTTTATACTCGTTTTAGCTTTGCTGAAATATCTTATTCCTTTAATAAAACAGTGATTAAGGCTGTGACCAATTTTATGCAGTTCATTGGATTGGTTCCAACTAAATATCAGGGAAATATGCTTTCAGTGAAAAACATGTAACAAATAAAATGCAGTACAGAAAGCAAACAACACAACAATTATAGTGGTTCAGAGACTCAAGCTCCTACGTCCACTCTCTCTGATCTTCGAGAGAAATTCCTTAACCACTTCCTAAAGCTTTCGAGGCTAACTCACCCATGAGCTTACTCACTTTTCTACCTTGAGTTTTTTTCTTGACTCACTGCAGACTTACTAACTCAAACACACACAAGTGTTCGGACTACCACAAGTAGCTTACTAACTTCTTCTCTAGAGTTTTACGCTAACTCAACAGAGCTTACTCACTCTTTACAACTCTAACTCACCAACAAAACACACACAAACTACCTTAACAAAGGGTTTGGGTTTTGGGTTGGTTTCCAACTAGAGTGAGATATCCTTTACAATAAGAACTAATGCAAAGGCTAGGATATCTCTTCTAAGCTTTGGATATATCTATCAATCTAGGCTTAGAATAGTGAGCTCTCTCCAATGTGAAACACTTGGGAAATTTTAGGGTTTTCGAGTGCTTCAATTTGCAATAATACGATTGAGCTCTTGAGTTGCTTTGAAATTTCCCGTAACCTCTCAATGTAAAGGGTCACTAGTATTTATAGGCAACTTCACCAAGGTCACTCTTTGAAAACCTATCCGTTGGAAGAGATAGCTTTATGAGTTTCCTCTTCTGGTGTTTGATGAACGACTATTTTTAAGGTTTGAACGCTCCCTTGCATGTTTTAGGAAATATGCAGTCATGTAGCCAATCACCAATTTTTGCAGTCTGGAACTTAGTACTCCTGACATAATTCAGTGGTCCTGCGCTTTTCAAATCGAAGAAATCTGATGTTGTCTTCCTCTGATTGGTTCTTGTCTTCAGTGAATGTAGACAAACAAAACGGCTCTTTTTGGTCAATCTCTCTGAATGAGACAACCTTAAACAACACTTAGACTTAGTTCCTTTTGCCTGCACTAGAATGTTTTGGACAATATCTACTTTTCTGAACATGTGCGTTTTTCTCAGTTTTGTAATCTTTAGATAGATATTATTCAGTGCCTCTGAACATTCAGGTGATACTGAGTATTCAAGATCTTCTGAAGTCTTCAATAATCTCTCGAGTCTTGTGTCTTCAAAGAACTTCATCGAGTCTTCATGTCTTCAAAGAACTTCATGAGTCTTCAAGGTGTCTTGAAAACTTCTTGAGTCTTGATGTCTTCAAAGAACTTATCGAGTCTTCAGTGACTTCAAGATCTAACCTGATCTATATCTGCTAACTATACATTGTGCGATATCTTCCCTGAACAATCTATCTTGGAAACCGGACTCGGACTATCAATATTATCCTGAACATGTCATACTCAGGGGTTTTTGGGATCTAATCAAAACTTCTTTATTAAATTCATCTCCCAACAATTTCCCCCTTTTTTATGATGCCAAAACCATCTTGTTACATTTAAGGAAACCTAACATATCCTTAGGTTTCAGTTTATCTATTACAAACCAAAAAGGTATTTCACCCAACAATTTTCTAAACAATCTGGCATATCAAGTAATTAAAGACATGTAAAAAGATAATGAGATATTATCTTTTGAGCATAAATATAAAATTTTCATTGATATAGGATAAGAGTTACAAATTACAATGAAAATAAAAAATAAATCAGAAGAACAAAGTCTTCAGTCTTCTTCCACTTCATCCTCTGGCACTTCCAGGTTGAACATCCCGTAGTATCTCTTCTTCAGTTCATCCCTTGCCTTGATGATATCAGGGTTATTTCTTGTTAGGCTTAGCTGGATGGCATACTGGGCTATTTTCTGAGAAATGGCTGCTTCATTCACATAGCCATTCTCAAACCTAGGAGCTGGGTACATGTATGGACCAGGGGCTACTATCTGCGTGTTTCCTTCATCTGCCATGTTGATCCAACTTTGTAGGTATTTAGGATAGAATGTCACTAAGTACTCAATGAAGACTTCATTCTTATCCGAGCTGCTCCCCCTCCATTCTCTCAGAATCTCATAATAGAACCAGAAGGTTCTCTTGATCTCTTCCCATGCATCATTGAACTGTATAGGCATCCACTTGTCAATGTCTGCCACTTCGAAGTTTTTTTCCGTACCCCTCCTTTTGCTTAAAAACTTTTTAAAACCACCTCTTCTTTTCTGCTCTTCTTCTTTCTTCTTCCTGATCAGTGGAACACTTGAAACTAAAGCAGCAGTCTTCTTCTCTTTTTCAATCTGAAGAGCTTTCAGAGTTTTCTTGGTATCGAAGACTTCTTTCTGAGTTTTAGTTTCTTCCTCAGATTCTTCAAATTCCATTATCAACTTCCTCTGAGTAGGTTTTGAAACTTTAGCTCTTTTCTTCTTTTCTTGTTCCACTTAATGCAACAACCTTTCTCTTTTGGTCCGACTTGCTCTTCACCGGCTTTGCTTGTCTCAATCATCCTTCTATCACTCAGTTTTTCACCAATTACTTCCTGAATGGTTTGCTCAGATGTTTGAGTGAAGGTAGGTTTTTCTGCTTCTTTAAACTTCAGTTTCTCAGTGGCTTCAATCTCACTTAAGGCATCCAAAATTTTCTTTCCTTCAGCTTCTTTTTGAGTCTTTCTCTCCAAGGTTTGTGCCAACAACTCACTTATTTTTCCACCAAGCCTTTCCCCCCTTTTTGGCACCATACCTTGGGAGTAGTTGAGTCAGTGCAGTATCCATATAGTATTGCTCCTTGCCCATACTGCGTACTGGCCCTGCCAATTGATCATGCTCATCCTCTAGCCTCATCATGTAATTCTTGGCCATTGAAAATTCATCTGCGAGTGGAGCAAACTGCTTTGAGAACTCTTCATGCATCATGTCTGTCATCTTGGTCATGAGCAGAGAGCCCATTTCCTCAACAGCTGTCTTGATTATCTGATCATTCTTCTCAATCAGTTTAGCTTCAAGGTAAGCAGTTCTGGTTTGATACCTTTGCTCCATCTCTGCATTGAACTCACTTTTGACTACATCAATCTTTCCTTCCAAAGTAGTCATTTTATCTGCAAGAGTTGTTTGTAGTTGCAGCATGTCTGAAGATGAACTCAGATTTTCCAGCTTTTGAGATTGGCTTGCCAAGGTTTCTTCAATTTGAGTCACTTTCTCCACCATTGGCACCACCTTCTTCAATTTATCCAGGATAGGACTGAAATCAATTTCTGGAGGCAAAACAATTATCTCCAACTGAGCTGGTTGCTCCAATTGAGCCCCAGTCTGCATATCATACATAAAAGATTTAAAGATAGGAACTTCAGTAGCTTTGGCATAATGTTTAATAGTGCCAAAAGATACCTGAAGAGTGCTAACTTTAGTCTGAGGATGTGTGATATCAGTCTGTGCAGCATCAGTGTCCTTCTCCATCTGACTTTCAGTCTCTTTTTCGTTCTCAGTATCTGTATGAGGTTCCTTCTCCCCCTCAGATTGCCTTTCTCCATCACCTCCCTGATCTCCATCTTTGTTCTGATCATGAGAACTTGATGCATCTACTACTTCAGTATCTTTCCTTTCAGCTAACTTCTTTTTCACCAATTCATCAAAGTCAACAACTTTCATCCTGAGCTTTGTCTTTCTGAAGCCTGAGAATTCAGTCAGGGCAGCTGTCTCAGCATTCCAACACTCTTCTCCTCTGAATGATGCGCTGTTCAGCATTTCTGGAAGTGTCTGATTTAGGATGTATACTGTCGTTCTGAGCCTGAAGAGCATATCCTGAAGGTCAGGATAAGCATTTAGCTTAGGGTATCGGTCCAGGATGAACCGTTCCCCCTTGCTCCGCCATTCAGTCTCTTCGGCTTCTCCCTCCTTAAATCTTGGGCTTTCAGGAGCTGTTTGCTCAGATTGTACAAGTTCCAGTGCTGATGGATCAAGAAAAGGTTCATTCAGAAGCGTATCCAAGTTCAGCAATTCCTGAGGTTCAGATTGATCTGAAGTCTGAGCTGGTATTTCTTCAGTAGAGATCTGAGGTCCCTTTCAAGTACCTCAGAGAAAACCTTCTCCTCATTTTCTTGCTCCTGAACATTTGTCACTACCTGAGCAAGAACCTGAAGTGGAGATTTCAACCCTTGCTGGCCTTCAGGTTGAGTTTCTTCAGTTTCACTGGCCTCCTTTTCCGCAATTGTTTGAAGCCTTCTGCGCTTCTGAGGAGCCAGTGCTTTCTTCTTCAGTTTCTCACCTTTCTCTCTTTTAATTTGCATCAGAGCTTTCCCCCTAGCTTGTTTGGCTTCTTCATAAGTTATCTCAGTGGATTTCTGAAAAGTCTGTCTTGTTTCCTTGACTTGCTCCACAACTGTTGTATCTTCCTCAGTTTCCTCTTCGGCAGTCTCCTCCTGAGACTCAGTGTTTTTCTCTTTCTTTCCTCTCAAAGTCTTCTTAGTTGGTTTGAACATGATTTTTGACTTTTGAAAGGAAGTGGAATCGGCAAAAATGTCCTCCTCTTCTCTGCACGATTCCAAGATAAATGCAATCTTGGTTGCATGTAGAGTTTTTCCCTTGATAACTACAGAGCCATTCACCTTCTGAATTTGTTTGGCTTGATCTCTCACCACCTTGATCAAATAGTGCAACCAATTGAATGCCGTAGTAGGTGAATCTTCAATCGCCGCCATTAGCCTTAACTTAGGCGTGCTTATCTGTTCGAAACTACCAGATCTACTCATGATGCATTTACTTACAATATCCAACAATACTCGATATTTAGGCTTCAAATGCCTCTTATTCAAAGTAGCTTCAAACTTTACCGGATGCTCAGTAATTTTATCCAAATACTCTTGTTCCCTACCCATCATGTATACCGTAGGGTCTTCACCTCTATCACTTAACTCATATATGGCATTCAGATTCTTAGGAATAATATATAATTCCCTAACAAAATCCACATATTTTGTACTATGTTCCAAATGCAACACCGTAATCTTAGACTCTATGCAATTTTCGTCATCCAATTGCATATTAGAAACAAACTCAATTACCTCCTTGGCATATTCAGCATCTGGTTGATTTGCGACCAGACAAGTAAGCTTTGCCATACGAATCATATGCGACGCCCCCTCCTCGTGAGGTGCATTGGATGTGCTTTCCAGAGAAACAACATTTTTGTACCATGGTTTGTTGGAAATGGCGAGTTTGTCGTATATAGAGAGTGTCATTTTTGGTGATTTTGAGTGAAGGGTTTTTGAGATAAGAGATTTCTGGGTAATCGAAGGTTTTGAAGCAGAGGGATTGTGAAGACGAAGGCCTTTTTGAAATTGGGCTTGAATGGAGTCTTTGTAATGGATATATGATTTTGATTTATGGAAAATCGCGTAGATGAAGGTTTTGACGGTCAAGATTAAAAACCGACTAAAACGGGTATTTGAAAGGATGGTTTCGCAAGTACTTAGCCGCCAATTTATCCATATTGGTGATTAATGAACAATGCATTTAATTACTGTTCCTGCAGACCATTGACTTTCCTCAAGAATTTCAAAGGTCCCGCCCAATTATTTCTTCAGGTGTTTTGTTATTTATTGCCAATTATTACTAAGATTCAGATAGACAATAAATGTGGTGCATGAGTAAATACTTCTTCAGACTAATTTTCTCCATCAGTCTTACTGAGTTTTGACCTTGATAAAATGTCAGTATAATACTGAGTACTGAACTTCAGGATAACTGAGTTTCCCAAGACTCAGTGTTCAGGACTCTCAATTTTATCCTGAGTTTTTCTGTAAAAACCTGAGAAAACTTCATGCATCTGAAAACCTTCAATTTTTCAGATTTGCTTTATTCACCTGGATCCAACATACCTAATTCAACTGATAGTTCCCAAAATCTTGATTCAGCCAAAGGTTTAGTCAAGATATCAGCTCTCTGTTTATCAGTATGAATTTTCTCCATTCTGATGTCTTTCTTCTCAACATGATCTCTGATGAAGTGATGTCTGATATCAACATGCTTACATCTGGTGTGCAATACATGATTTTGTGTAATAGCAATTGCACTATTATTATCACAAAATATAGATACTTCATTGGCTATAATCTTATAATCCCTCAATTGTTGTCTGAGCCAAAGAATCTGTGCACAACAGCTTCCTGTAGCCATGTATTCAGCTTCAGTAATACTGGTTGCTACTGAGGTTTATTTCATTGAAAACCATGATATCAGTTTACTTCCAAGAAATTGACAAGTTCTTGTTGTAGAATATTCCTTCCTTAGTATGTTTAACTTGAAGTCCAAGAAAGAAATTCATCTCCCCAATCATTGGCATCTCAAACTTTCCTTTCATCAGAGTAGAAAACTTTTCACACAACTGATGATTTGGAGATCCAAATATGATGTCATCCACATAGATCCAAATATTATACTGGAAAGTATGCTTTTACTTTGTATAATCAGACTGAATTTCGGACTTATTTACTGAAATAAATTGTTTATCACTGATGCTTTAAATATCATCGAATGTTACATATATTTACTGCATAACTGTTCAATAAATAGTACGTGTTACATTGTAGTTAATTTAGTGATACCAGATCACAGAAGACTAAATTAACAGTCCCTTGTAACCAAAAGTACACCATTCACGACCTAGATGGAAGTGAACAATCCATCGTGAAAGGTTGAAGTGTAAGGTTTAGATTGGTTTGTCTTGACCAAGAGATTACACTAGTGCATGACTGATGCACTGAATAGGACCTCAAATTCTTCAGAACTGAACTAGGAAGAATTAGACCTCAGTGGTTCGTTATTTCTTAATCTTCGTCCCTTAAATAGGATCGTGTGTGGTCAGTAATTATTGCTTTGACTTATTACGGGTAGAGAATCAAGGAGATTCAATACTTTATATTTTGGGCAATATTATTGGTCACATACGATTGCTAAGATTTAATATGGAGAATCGTGTGCAAGTACGCTTGTTCGATTTGCCCCCTTGGGAGGTTCATAAGTTTTATCAAACCAAATTTTGCAAGTGGAACTAGTTTCCGGTATGGATAATAATGTTAAACCGTTCCTTTACCAAGGATAAAAGATATTAATTAATGGAAAGCTATTTCAGTGGCTTGAATTAATTAATGGGCTAGATAATCTTAAACACGGGAAATAATAACCGGGAGCTATGTTAACTGTAATATGGGTTAAGATGGATAGTGCAATATTAATTATGTAGTGGGATTAATTAATATTTATGGGCTTGAATAATATTGTGGCTCAATATTGATAATTCAAGATCCATTGGAAGGTCCAATCCTAATTCTCCTAAAGGCCCCTCAAGTAGCCCAACATAAAGTCCAATAACTGAAAAAGGTGTTTAAAAATAAAATAAATTTTTGTTGCTATTTTTCCTCATTTTTTCGAAAAATATGAATAAAAAAGGAGAAAGATTTTCTTTAAATTTTGTTATGGAATGGAGATATGTATTCTTGGAATACAAGATTATCTCATTAAATTAAAGAAATCTCCCACTTGGTTATTTATATTAGAATTTTCGAAAATAAAGAAAAAGAAGGAAAAGAAAGATTTTCTTGATTTTCTTGAAAAGATATTATGGAAGATATGTATTCTTGGAATACAAGTATATCTCATAAATTCAAGAAGATCCAAATCTTGGAATCTTGATCCTCTTTTTCGAAAATTTCATAACAAATAAGAGAGTGGGATTTTTATGGAATATTTTAATTATGGAGAAAAGAATATAGGAGATATATTCAAGATTTATTGGAGATCAAGAAAAGATTTTTTCTCCCTATTCCATGTAGAAAATCGGCCACCACCCTCTATAAATAGGGGATGAATGTTTCATTCCCAAGTACAATTCCATGTGCTGGAAAAATTAGTAAATCCACAAAGGTGGTGCAACAAATTTTTATTTTCCCTTTTATTAATTGTTCGCGAGCTTCCTTCCACCGGATTGACGAGCAAGGACTAGGGAATACTTGGAAAGGTCTTTAGGTGTGTTTTCATCGACGAGACCATTGCCATTCCAAGAGGTTAGTTCACGTAAACTCGTAGTAATTCCGCATGCATAAGATTTACGTGAACTGTTTATATGCATGATTTGTTGTTGAATTATTATTTGAATTAATATAGGATTAATTCATGCTAGTAATAATTGTCAGAATTAAATTTGTATTTAAATATTCATTCCGAATAGATCCGGGCAATTAATTCCCCAATAATCGCATATCGAGCCTCGGTTTTAGACTCAATTTTAAATTGTAATTTAATTCATTTTCATTAAATTTGAAATTGGATAGTAGAATTGCTAGATCTTTTTTGCAGGTATCCAATTGTCATGGAATTTAATGTGTTTATTTATGCATGCATATAAATTGTGGTTTTTTTTAATTCGATTCGTTCGAATTCTTTTTGCCTCATGAGAAAATGCACGAGTAGATTAGAATTTGTTTGATTTGATCAATGTAATAGACTAGTGTAGATCTAGGTTTATTTATTTTTTGTAAATAAATTGTAACCGGATCGGAAAATCGGAGGCGAGACGAAAGAATTAAAAGATTTTGATCTGGAACCCGGGCGTAGGCGTCGTCACACGCTAAGCGCCAAGGAGGCTAGACTCTACTGCCGAGGGCGCAGGTGAAATACGGGCGACGTCTATACCGGCGCTTTGCTGTTAAGATTTTGACGCCACTCGACATCTTGCGATGGGAGTGCTAGGCGGGCACTCCGACCCATGAGCTGGTCGATGACGTGGCTTGACAAGGCATTTTTTTTAAGACGGTCAAGTGGGAGCTTTTCGAGACGAACGATGAAGGCTATGAAGACGATTTCTCAAGATCAAGACATGACAAAAATTAACCATGACAATTGGATAAATGTGCCCAATATGTTTAATTTTTTGTCTTGATGTTTATGGATTATTTTATGCTTATTTAAATTGTGTTTAAATTTACGATGCATGAGAAAATGTTTTGAAAAATCTCACTTCCGAAAATTACTAAGTATGCTTAAACAATTAATTGATAATTTTATTCCGGATAATAAAATTGAATTATTTTGACCTCCATGATTTATTTATTTGTGAATTCTTTTGGAAAAATTCCCCCCACGGGACTGTTAAAAGATAGCTTTCACATGAATAAATTCCAAGTGGATGATTGTGGATTATTACTAGTGGCGACGATGACCCTCCCCACGATGCTCGATCAAAGCGAAATAATAATTCTGTATTTAATCATGGTTATTACTTAGGTATAAAATTGATATGCATATACTCCCCGAAGTCCCTGTCAATTTTATATTGGTCAAGTGGGAGCCAACTATTAATCTGGATATTAAAGGTTTATAAATCGTTCTTATTTGTAACTTTCTTGAATGTGTTTAAATAATGACCCACCCCACGCGGGCTTATTTAAACTGCTTTTGAGATGTTAGGCGATGCATGTTCATATTTTTTTTGAGATTTTAATATGAAACATGTGATCGAATTTTGTGATATATTTGTGCTTATGCATATTATTATTTATTTCAGTTCATCATGTAGCAACCTTTTAATCCACTGTTATATACACTCAAAGAACACCAATTAACTGGTGAAAACTATGTTGTTTGGAAATGAAATATGAGTTTTGTCCTACCTGCACAAGAACATTATTGGGTTCTTGATGTACCCAAGCCCCGTACGCGTACTGATGGATCAGATGATGCAGAAAGACAATTGTATAATATTTGGGAGCAGGCCAATGAACCCATGAAACGTGTAATCTTGACTTCACTGTCTGATGATTTGAGACACATTCATGAAGGTGTTGAGTCTGCTGCAGAAATTATGCAAAGTCTTGAAGAAATGTTTTTAACAAAAGACCTCATGATCAATCAGTTTAAAAACGCATTTACGTGGCTAGGCTAAAAATGGCTGAGGAACGCCTGCGTAGTGAGGAGCACGTTCTCAGATTAAAATCTATTTTTGATAAACTTGCTTATCTCGGTACTAAGTATTGTGATGAGGCTCAAATCGAATTTCTTTTCCTAACTCTTCCAAGGTGTTTTGATGAGTTTTACTGTAGTTTTGTGATGAGCGATCACATGTTTACTATGGACACTCTACAAGAAGCCTTGGAGAAAATAGAGAAGCTTCTAGGAAAGAAAGATGAAGCATTAGTGACCAAAAGTCTTTTCTCAAGATCTAGGCCAATGGAAGGCAAGACTCAAGAAAAGGAAAGTGGTCAGATCCAAAGCAAACTCATCACTAAGAAAGGTAAGAGAAAGACAACTAGCTGGATGGGTGTCAAGAAAGTACCAAAAGGAAAATGCTTCAAATGCGGTGAGAAAGGACATTGGAGGTCAGCCTGTTCCAATCCCAAAAGGAATGGAAAGAAAGGTAATTCTCACGCACTAGTTGTTGAAACTTGCTTAGCGGCGTATGTCTCCCATTTATGGGTGGTGGATACGGGATCCACTGATCATGTTTGTTTCACTTTACAGGGGTTCAAGCGGACCCGACAACTTAGTGGGAGTGAGATCCTCATCACACTGGGCGATGCTACGAGAGTGGCAGCTGAAACAGTGGGAGAAGTGCACCTGTCTTTTGAAGACAGAGTTATAATTTTAAGAGATGTTCTTTACGTTCCGAATTTTAGAAAGAATTTAATTTCGGTTTCTAAACTTTACCTTGATGGATATTCCGTTACTTTTGATAAAGTTGTTACCATTTCTCTTTATGATAAATTTATCTGTCATGGAACGTTGTCAAGTAATCTCTATACAATTAATTGTGCACACCACTCACGAAATGCATCCTATAACACATCAATTATTTCCAATAAAAGAAAACGTTCATCAGACGTGAACGAAACACTTCTATGGCATCTAAGATTGGGACATATTAATCCAAAGAGGATCCAAAGTTTGGTGAAAGACAGTTCACTGGAGTTTCTCCAAGTTGAACTAATTCCAACCTGCGAATCATGTTTGGAGGGTAAAATGACCAAGAGGGCATTCGGAGCCAAGGGGAATAGAGCCAAAGAAGTGTTAGAAATCGTTCACACAGACGTATGTGGTCTAATGTCAACCAAAGCAAGAGGAGGTTATCAGTATTTCGTCACTTTTATTGATGACTACTCAAGGTACGATTATATTTTCCTTATGAAGCATAAATCTGAGACCTTTGAGAAATTCAAAGAATTTAAGGCTCAAGCAGAGAATCATAGGGAAAAACGTATCAAGTCTCTACGATCCGATCGTGGAGGCGAGTACCTCAGCGATGAGTTTTTGAACTACTTGTCAGATGAAGGGATTGTATCCCAGCTAACTGCACCCGGAACCCCTCAACAAAATGGGGTTACAGAGCGAAGAAACAAAACTCTTTTGGAAATGGTTAGATCAATGATGTGTTATGCGGATCTTCCCAAGTCGTTCTGGGGTCATGCCTTGGAAACAGCGGCTTACATTCTGAACTTGGTGCCATCCAAATCGGTTCCCAAAACTCCCAAAGAATTGTGGACCGGGCGCAAGCCCAGTTTGAGACACATGAGAATTTGGGGGTGTCCGGCCTACGTGTTGGACAAGGAAGCCGAGAAATTGGATCCTCGATCAGAATTAAGGTTGTTTATAGGATACCCCGAGGGAATAAAAGGGTGTATGTTCTATGGTCCCAAAGATCAAAAGGTGGTAATAAGCACCCACTTTAGATTTTTGGAAGAAGACTATATGAACGAAAGAAGACCCAGAAGTGAGATTACCTTAAGTGAGCTAAGGGGGCTAACCTCATTGCCAACTGTACAAGATGACATACCAAACGACACACTTACACAACCGGAACCTCGTCGTAGTGGGAGGGTTGTAAGATAGCCCGAGAGATTCATGGGGATAGGAGAGTACTCGGACTTGATTCCCGGCCAAGACGAATCAGACCCATGGACATACGATGAGGCAATCCAAGACAAGGATGCAGTTTCTTGGCAAAAGGCAATGAAAGCCGAAATGGGTTCTATGGATAATAACAGAGTGTGGGAGCTAGTAGAACCACTTAATGGGGTCAAACCCATTGGTTGCAAGTGGGTATACAGGAGAAAAAGCGGATCGGACGGGAAGGTGGAAACCTTCAAGGGAAGGCTTGTGGCAAAAGGTTATACTCAGAAAGAAGGGATCGACTATGAGAAAACCTTTTCACCTGTAGCAATGCTCAAGTCCATCCGGATTCTCTTGTCGATAGCTGCACATCTCGATTTTGAAATTTGGCAAATGGATGTCAAGACAGCTTTCCTTAACGGAAGTCTTGATGAAGAAATCTATATGCAACAACCCCAAGGCTTCATTGAAAAGGGCCAAGAACACCTAGTTTCTAAGCTCATGAAGTCCATTTACAGACTCAAACAGGCATCCAGAACTTCGAGATAGAATGTTGGTTTATCAGTCAGATAGTCTAATCCCCATCGGCTACACGGACTCGGATTTCCAATCAAACTTAGATTTCAGAAAATCTACCTCCGGTAGTGTGTTTTACATCGGGGGAGGAGCCATGACGTGGAGAAGCGTTAAGCAGAAATGCATCGCAGATTCTACCATGGAAGCCGAATATGTAGCTGCTTGCGAGGCAGCAAAAGAAGCGGTTTGGCTCAAGAACTTCCTAGTGGACTTGGATGTAGTTTCAAATTTGCCCAACACAATCACTGTTTACTGTATCAATGCCGGAGCAGTTGCAAATTCAAGGGAACCAAGAGCCCACAAGGCCAGCAAACACATTGAAAGGAAATACCATCTTATACGAGAAATCGTTAAGAGAGGAGATATAGAGGTGGCAAAGATCGCATCAGAAGACAACCTAGCTGATCCATTCACAAAGGGTCTGCATCTGAATACATTCGAGAGACATGTGGAAGGAATGGGTGTCAAGACCGTTGCCAATCTGCTTTGAGTATAAGTGGGAGACATTATTAGGTTCGTGTAGGTGACATTAGTTGTCACATACTACACGAGACATTAAAAGCAGACTTTGAGTATAAGTGGGAGATTGTTGGGATTATACTGGAAAGTATGCTTTTACTTTGTATAATCAGACTGAATTTTGGACTTATTTACTGAAATAAATTGTTTATCACTGATGCTTTAAATATCATCGAATGTTACATATATTTACTGCATAACTGTTCAATAAATAGTACGTGTTACATTGTAGTTAATTTAGTGATACCAGATCACAGAAGACTAAATTAACAGTCCCTTGTAACCAAAAGTACACCATTCACGACCTAGATGGAAGTGAACAATCCATCGTGAAAGGTTGAAGTGTAAGGTTTAGATTGGTTTGTCTTGACCAAGAGATTACACTAGTGCATGACTGATGCACTGAATAGGACCTCAAATTCTTCAGAACTGAACTAGGAAGAATTAGACCTCAGTGGTTCGTTATTTCTTAATCTTCGTCCCTTAAATAGGATCGTGTGTGGTTAGTAATTATTGCTTTGACTTATTACGGGTAGAGAATCAAGGAGATTCAATACTTTATATCTTGGGCTATATTATTGGTCACATGCGATTGCTAAGATTTAATACGGAGAATCGTGTGCAAGTACGCTTGTTCGATTTTCCCCCTTGGGAGGTTCATAAGTTTTATCATACCAAATCTTGCAAGTGGAACTAGTTTCCGGTATGGATAATAATGTTGAACCGTTCCTTTACCAAGGATAAAAGATATTAATTAAAGGAAAGCTATTTCAGTGGCTTGAATTAATTAATGGGCTAGATAATCTTAAACACGGGAAATAATAACCGGGAGCCATGTTAACTGTAATATGGGTTTAGATGGATAGTGCAATATTAATTATGTAGTGGGATTAATTAATATTTATGGGCTTGAATAATATTGTGGCTCAATATTGATAATTCAAGATCCATTGGAAGGTCCAATCTTAATTCTCCTAAAGGCCCCTCAAGTAGCCCAACATAAAGTGCAATAACTGAAAAAAGGTGTTTAAAAATAAAATAAATTTTTGTTGCTATTTTTCCTCATTTTTTCGAAAAATATGAATAAAAGGGGAGAAAGATTTTCTTTGAATTTTGTTATGGAATGAAGATATGTATTCTTGGAATACAAGATTATCTCATTAAATTCAAGAAATCTCCCACTTGGTTATTTATATTAGAATTTTTGAAAATAAAGAAAAAGAAGGAAAAGAAAGATTTTCTTGAAAAGATATTATGGAAGATATGTATTCTTGGAATACAAGTATATCTCATAAATTCAAGAAGATCCAAATCTTGGAATCTTGATCATCTTTTTTGAAAATTCCATAACAAATAATAGAGTGGGATTTTTATGGAATATTTTAATTATGGAGAAAATAATATAGGAGATATATTCAAGATTTCTGGGAGATTAAGAAAAGATTTTTTCCTCCCTATTCCATGTAGAAAATCGGCCACCACCCTCTATAAAGAGGGGATGAATGTTTCATTCCCAAGTACAATTCCATGTGCTGGAAAAATTAGTAAATCCACAAAGGTGGTGCAACAAATTTTTATTTTCCCTTTTGTTAATTGTTCGCGAGCTTCCTTCCACCGGATTGACGAGCAAGGACTAGGGAATACTTGGGAAGTCTTTTGGTGTGTTTTCATCGACGAGACCATTGCCATTCCAAGAGGGTAGTTCACGTAAACTCGTAGTAATTCTGCATGCGTAGGATTTACGTGAACTGTTTATATGCATGATTTGTTGTTGAATTATTATTTGAATTAATATTTCATGTTAGTAATAATTGTCAGAATTAAATTTGTATTTAAATATTCATCCCGAATAGATCCGGGCAATTAATTTCCCAACAGGCAGCATATGCAAGAAACAATCTGATGGCTTCTAGTCTTGCAACAGGTGCAAAGGTTTTATCATAATCCAAGCCTTCTTCTTGGGAATAACCTTGTGCAACTAGCCTTGCCTTGTTTCTCACAATGTTGTTGTTTTCATCTCTCTTATTCTTGAACACCCACTTAGTTCCAATCACATTATGCCTTTTAGGTCTGTCCACTAGCTCCCAAACTCCATTCCTTGTGAGCTGATTCAATTCTTCTTGCATAGCAACAATCCAGAATGAGTCTTGTAGAGCTTCTTCAATCTCAGTAGGTTCCTTTTCTGATAAAAAACAGCAGAATAAAACACTTTCACCATGGAACCGTCTTGTCTTTACTCCTTCTGATAGATCGCCCACAATCTAACTTGTAGGATGGCTATCCAACCATTTTCTACTGGATGTTCTCCCTTCAGTAATGTCCTCAACATCAGAAATGTTAGGTTCAGGCAGTTCATCAAATTCAGGGAATAACAGAAAAGGAGAAAGGGAATCATCTTCCTCAGGGGAAATTCCATCCAGAACATTGTCAGAGACATTTGTTCTCCCTTGGTTGATAGATTCAGAGTTTGCCTCAGCTGTGACCACATCTTCATCGGTATTACATACCTGAGTCTGAACTGTTGTATGTTCAGATTGATCAGCTTCAGTGTGTTGGCTTTCCTTCAGTGAAGAATTTTCATCCTGAGTCTCACCATCCTGAGTTTTTTCATCCTGAACTTCTTTGTATGAGTCCGATTCACTCCATTTATAGAAAGTGACTGACTTCTTCTTTTCAGGTTCAGAGGATTTCTTTTTCAGGCTAAGTCTGGTGATTCTCTTGGCCAGTTCTCCTGAGTCATGTTCCTGTTTCTTTGAACACAAGAAGATTCTGTAGGTCCCGAACGGGTTTTGTGAGGGCAGAAGTCTAGAGGGGAGGGGTGAATAGACATCTGAAAACTTTTCGTGTGGATCAGGTGTGATTGCAGATTTCCTGATCAGAGTGCTAGTGTGTCAGTTTGAACTGATATTCAATCTTACTAAGTGCCTGAGGGCAGATCAGCTTGATATCTGTCAGTTTAACTGAGAGTGCGGAAGCTTGTAAATACCCGTGTGAAAAACAAGTTTTATCAAATCGGATTCTTAAGTCAGTTTTCAATTGGCTGACTAAGGTGTCAACCTGATCAGATCAGTTGCTTGGTGCAGACTGATATTAACTTAGAATATGTATGCAATTTTAATATCAGTTGTGTGAATAGTGTAAAGCAATAGAAAGCAAGTAAATGCACACAAGATTTATAGTGGTTCAGACGAAACCCGTCTTACGTCCACTCTTCCCTTAACACAGGGGCAACTTAACCTGCTTAACCGAACTTAACCTGCTTGGACTTAGTTTTATGTGTTAGTCCAACACTCGACAGATGTTTATCGAGTTCACACTCAATCGAACCATAAATCAGAAACTAGAATCCCTAGTCTGAAATCTTGCGGTAACAAACTTGACCTAACTTGAGTTTGGGTAAAGAATGTTTTAGGGTTCCAACTGGAAATCTATTCTGGTGTTTTAGGTAGCCAAATGCTAGTGGATAGGATTTCTTTCTAAGAACAATGGGATGAACACTCTAAGAATAATCTTCAAATATGGTGTTCTTCGAGAGGAGATTTTACTATAGTTTTTGCTTCTTTTCCAGTCTGCTCGATCCGGTGTCTCTTCAATTTGAAGAACGATCCCATTTTATAGACCTCGAAATCAAAGAGCCGTTGGAGAGCAATTTGAATTTCGGGCTATATTAGGTAGGTTGTAGGATATGATTATGACGTGCTTCGAATATCGGCGTGGCCGTAGGCATGATTAACGCCATTTATGTCCGGCTTGTGTCGAATCCGCATTGTCGGCTCTTTTTTGCGTGTCGCTATCTCCTTGATGGAAAGCGCAAGACTTCAGTAATTTGTCCGTTAGATGATTGATATTCCTTTTGTAGAATATTCGTCTTGTCTGGTGTATCATTTTGATTGACGCCAGGTGTGAGTTGACTTGATCAGATAACTGATCAGTCTACCTTGTTGAGTTTTCTGATGCAGATTGTCTTAGCTCAATTTGCAGACTCGGCTGATTGTAGGTCTTCAGTGTCTTCTTGTAGTCTTCGATCTTGGTGACTCACGAGCCTCGATGTCTTCGATCATCTTTGAGTCTTGAGTTTGTTCTTGAGTCTTGAGTTTATCTCGAGTCTTCGAGTTCATCCTCGAGTCTTGAGTTTATCTGAGTCTTGAGTTCATCCGAGTCTTGAGTTCATCCCGAGTCTTCGGTGTCTTCTATCTTCACCTGATCTTCTGACTTCTTGTCTTCTGATTTGTTCTTAGCCTTCTGATCATCTGACCTTATCTGGGTCATCTGATACTTCGACCTGACCTATACATATTGAGTTCCCCTCAATATGTGACCTATCTTTACATCACCTATCTATACATTTCAAATTTGTCATCTTAATCGATTCTAAGTCATCGATCGGCTAACGTGTCCGACCGTCCTATTACAACCTGTTTTGGAACTTCCATCAAAACTAAGATACAGTTTTCCCAACAATTTCCCCCTTTTTGATAGAACCAAAACACTTTAATCAGAAAAACATATACCATGAATAGAAATGCAGATAATGTAAACAGTACATACTTCAGAAGACAATGAGATGTTGTCTTAGAATCAGAGAGATGGAATATTTCATTCAGATAGGTGTGTGCATTATAGAATACATGAAAAGCTTACCTATCATCTGATTCCAAGTTGTCTTCCTCAGGTGTACTTGAACATTTGCAGCTCTTTGGGGATGCCAAACATCTTGTACATCCTTTGTATCAGCTTGTCCAGATCTTCTCTTCTATGGATCCCTCATTTTTCAGCAAATCCATAGTAGGCATTCTTGAATTTAACAACGTCTAGCTTTTTGTCTGGACGCAAAGATGGAAGGAGTAGTTCAAAGGGTGGAACTTCTGGTATCAGTGACATGATCTTCCCTTCTTTCATCACTGTCTGGTAGAAGTCTGGATACTTCGTTTCTAACCGATTCCTAATTCATCATCATTTTGATCGATCTTGATGAATCGGAATCTTCTCGTGATGATGTATCGTCACACAACCATTCTCCTCCGATCGATCCCATTCAGGAAGCAGATCTAGCCGTCTGTGAAGGATATCTTTAACGAGTCTTTGGAAGGACATTCTTCTCCCAAGCAATCTCCTCTCGCTGCGACCGTTCTTCCTCTTCCTTCCGGATGTAGCGATGTTCGATCCCCTTAGCGTCTGCTAAATTCTGCTTCTTGATGGCGGCCTCTCTTATTCTCTGTCTGGTTTGCTCTTGAATTTGTTCAGGAGTCATCTGGTTTTTGGTAGAGAATAACCGGCCTTGTCTCTCGATCTTCCGCATGATTGCTTTCACCATCTTGCCTTTGCCTTTCTTTCTCCTCGAGTTTGCTCGGGTTCAAATTTTGTTCGTCTTCTTGGCTAATTTCTTAGCGAGTTCAAGGCTCTTGCCCGATCGCCGATTTCCATTTTTTTTCATGCGAACAAAGAAAAGTCTTCAATCTTGTTGACTCGGCAATAACCTCTGAAAAAGCAATTTTTCGCTTTCGATGATCTCTTTGCTATGTTGCTCCACGGTTTCTTTTACTTGAAAGAATGAGATCGGTAGATGGAGTGGTTGCAAGTCGAATCTGATGGTTTTGGAAGAGATGTAATTGTTACCAATCGTATGCATTTTTCTTTATTTTCTTTATTCTTTTGTCCTTCCCCCTTTTTGGTTTCATCAAAGAGGTTGGACATCCTGCGGTTCAGAGCAATGAATTGCCGTGAGATCTCCTCTCTGAGTTCCTCGACAACAAGAGGAGTGATCTGAATGGTGGCAGAAGATGCAGGAGTCAAAAAGCGTCTAAGAGCAAATTTGATGTCCTGTCTTGCTCGTTCTGTAGAAGCTACAAAGTGTTTCCAACCCATATCCATGTGGTTGTCAGTTTTCTCCAAGGATGCCCAGACATTCTCCAATAGTACCTGTGTCTGATTGAGCATATCTGTCTGAACTTTGAGTTTGTCAGACTGGAGATTGAGCTTCTCGGCAAGAGGATTTACTAGTTGCATTACTTCTGCAAGGATGGCATTACGCATCCCAACTGTGTGACTTCTTTCTTTGTCAACTAGTTTTGCTTGCTCTTCTTCAAACCGCTTCATCAGATCTGATGTGAGCGTTGCGAATTTGTCTTCAAAAGAAGCCTTGATTCCATCCTGAATCTTCTTAGTATAAAGATCTAGGGTATCGGCGCTCAGCATAGCAGTCTGGTCAGATGTTGAAGCCTTGCCAAGTCGGGTCTCATCTGCAGCACCCATTCTTGGTTCATCGGCAGCTCCCTCATGATCTGTAGGAGGTTGAACGGTTTCCTCCCTGTTATCAGCAATTCCGAACCTTTCGTGAATCAACCATCTGATATCATCGTCAGATGCCAATTCAACAGTGCTTTCAATCCCAACAGTATTCAAGCACTTCATCTCCAAGTTTACAAAGAAATCTGATCCCAAAGTTGTCATAAGAATCAGAAATTCTTCGATGCTTTTTAGTCTGATATCCCTCCAGAACACAATTTCTTCTATCTGTTGTTGGATGCTAGGATGTTTATCCAATTCAGGGCACAGATCCAGCAGATAATCCTTTATCTGTTGCTTCATTATCCTTATGATGGGGCTTTCTGGAACAGGTGAAGCAAACACGGTTCTGGTATTGAAGGGATTATGAGAGATGGACACTCGCTTGTCAGATCTCTCAGGTTCTTGTGACTTGAATGGAGATTGGGAGTGAGATTGGGATATATGTGGTTCAGGTTCGTTTTCAGCGTGTTGAGGGTGTTCAGTTTCCTGAAACAGGTTCATTGATTGGTGGAGTGGGAGATCTGGGTGTTCTGATAGGTGAGGGTGAGGGTGAGAAGGTTTTGTGGAGAGAGGGTGGTGGTGATGATTTTTGAGGAGAGGGTGATGGTGATTTGGAAGTGGGAGTTGGCGATCTTGCTCTCTAGAAGATCTTGGTGAGAGGCAGAGAATCAGATGGTGATTCTTCCTCAGATTACTCCACTTCTGTCCCTCTGACAGATTTCTCTCCTTCTGCTTCGATCATTTGCTCTTCCCTTACTTCTCTGATAGTGGGCTCGGGCGGGATCACATCTCCTTTTCGGATTACTGCTTGGCAGATCGCCGTTACGCTAACTTCTTTGGCGAAACTTGGAAGCGATCTTGAGAGGAGAGGTGACTCTCTTCTGACGTTTCCGCTGAGCATCTGGTTTCTTGGCCAGATCCTTCCTCTTCATCCTCTTTTTTGGAATGACCATTTTCTGCGCTTCAGAAGATGCAGTTGCCTTATCTCTACCCTTCTAATATTCTTCTTTTCAACGTGATCTCTGATAAAATGGTGTCTGACATCCACATGCTTGCATCTTGTATGTAGAACAGGATTCTGAGTGATTGTAATAGCACTATTACTGTCACAGAATATAGGTACGTTCTTAGCTACGATGTTGTAATCCCACATTTCTTTACTTAGCGGAGCGGTTGGGAACAACAACTTTCTGCGACCATATATTACCTTGATAGTAGATGTCGCTTATCGATGTCGCTTTCTTCGAAAACCAAGAGATCAGTTTATTTCCCAGAAACTGACATGTACCTGAGGTTGACTTTCTGTCGATTCTGCAACCTCCGTAATTAGAATCAGAATACCCACTAAGCTCTAGATTATCATCTGATGGGTAAAATAAACCAATGTTTACTGTTCCCTTCAGATACTTGAGAATCTGCTTAGCGGCTTCTAGGTGGCTTTGCATTGGATTTGCTTGAAATCCGGAACATACACCTACTGCAAAAGTGATGTCTGGTCTGCTGGCAGTCAGGTATAGTAGTGATGCAATCAAAGCCCTATATTCTTTCTGATTAGCTTTCTGACCATCTTCATCTGGATCCATCTTGAACCCGGTCATCATGGGAATTCTTTGCCTGACAGATGAATATCCCTTCTGTACTCTGCTTGACTTGTAAACCCAGAAAGTAATTCATCTGACCCATCATGGACATCTCGAACTTCCCTTGCATCAATTTGCTGAACTTCTCACATAGCTTCTTGTTGGGAGATCCAAAGATGATGTCGTCCACGTAAATTTGAACCATCAGAATATCTTCTCCATCTTCTATCCTGAATAAGGTTCGTCCACTATTCCTTTAGTGAACCCCCTTGCCTATCAAGAAGCGAGAGTGTATCATACCAAGCTCGAGGAGCTTGTTTTGAACCAGAAAAGAGCTTTCCTTAAAGCGGTACACTTGGTTTGCCTTTTTTCAAAGCACGGAGGTTGTTCGACATAAACTTCCTCTCTTTAGTACCCAATTTAAGAATGCACTCTTTACATCCATCGATACACAATGAACTCTTTGTGGGCAAACATATGCCGAAAATGACGAATATGGCTTCTAAGCGGCGGCGGTGCAAAAGGTCTCATCATAATCAATTCCTTCGATTGTGAATACCCTTAGCAACAAGTCTTGCCTTATTCTGGTTAAGACATTATTCTCATCTCTCTTGTTCTTGAGTACCCACTTCGTGCCAATCACGTCTTGATGTTTTGGTCTGTCCACTAGTTTCCAAACTTGATCCTCTCAAACTGTTCCAGTTCTTCTTGCATGGCTAGAATCCAGCTTGCGTCTTGTAGAGCTTCCTCTACTGTAGTTGGTTCCTTCAGAGACAGATAGCAACAATACATGGCACTTTCACCAATCGATGTCTAGTTTTGACTCTATCGGATGGGTCTCCAATAATCGGTCAGTTTGGATGGTATTTGGTAATCCAGTCCTTCTTTTTCGATGTCGTCCCGTTAGGAGAACATCATCCATTTCTGATAGTAGTTCATTACTAGTGATTGGGAGTGGTGCGGAATTATGATCCACTTGATATGAACATGTCTCAGCTGATGTTGGACTCATCATGTCTTGATGTCATTAAATAGGAACCGAGAGTTCCCCCGAATCGGATGGTTCAACATTCTTGTCTCAAATTTGTGCCGAACTTCTTCAACGGCGGTTGTCAGCGTACCTTAGGGTCTAATTGACCTGTTGAATCAGCAAGATCAAGTTCTGGGATATACACTGTTATGTGTTCAGATTCTTTCTCCTTGATGCTTAGCTGATCCATTTTCTGCGCATCAGGTAGCGGTTGATCTGGTACGGCTTGTTCTGAGGCAGCTTTCTCTTGTTCAGAGGATGTCTCATCAAAGACAACATGTGGTGTTTCTTCCACAACTAGGGTTCGTTTGTTGTAAACCCTAAAAGCTTTACTAGATGAGGAATATCCTAAGAATATACCCTCATCTGACTTGGCCTCAAAAGTCTTCAACTGACTTTTCCCATTGTTGTGTATGAAACACTTGCACCTAAAAACATGGAAGTATGAAACACGAGGTTTTCTGCCCTTCCACAGTTCATAAGGTGTTTTGAAGTGAGTCTTAGTCAGAGAACATTTGTTATGAGTGTGGCATGCAGTGTTGATTGCTTCTACCCAGAAACAGCTTGGTGTGGCATGTTTAGCTAACATAGTGCGAGCAACTTCTTTGAGAGTTCTGTTTCTCCGTTCTGCTACTCCATTTTGTTGTGGCGTTCTTGCAGCTGACGTCTCATGCTGTATACCAAACTCAGTGCAAAAATCATTAATAAAAGAATTCAGAAATTCTGTACCTTTATCTGATCTGATTTTTACTATGCTGACACCCTTTTCGTTTTGTAGTTTCTTAAGCAGCTCGGGTATCTTTGTCGTTGTCTCGTTCTTTTTGTATAAGAATACAACTCAAGTAAACTTGGAATAATCATCCACGATTACTAGAGTATATTTGCATCCACTGAGACTGACTGGTGTAACTGGTCCGAATAGATCCATATGGAGCAGTTGCAGTACTCTACTGGATGCTGGTCCAGGTATTCCCTTGAATGAGGCTTTAACTTGTTTTCTCTTCTGAGATGCGGCACATGTCTGATCTTTGGAGAATATCTCATTCAGAAGTCCCTCAACCAAAGGCACCCTAGCTATCTTGTTAAGAGTCTTGAAGTTCAGATGACTCATTCTTTTGTGCCAGAGCCAACTGTTACTTTTGGAACTCTTAACAATTAAGCATGCATTCCTGGGACAACTGTTCCAATCTGCTGTGTAAATCGTGCCTTTCCTTGAACCAGTTAGCAAGATTTGTTGAGTAACTCGATTCCTAATCGTACACTTGTCACTCGAGAACTCAACGCTGAATCCGTTGTCGCAGAATTGTGATACTGATAGTAGATTGTGCTTTAATCCTTCGATATACGAGACTCTAGTTACTTGTACATCATCATTCTCTAAGGTTCCGAATCCTTTGGTAAAACCAAAGTTATCATCACCGAAGAGTACACGTGGGCCTTCTTGTTCTTTGTAAGAGCTAATGAGATGTTTGCTTCCAGTCATGTGCCTTGAGCATCCACTATCGATGTACAAGATAGTTGCTTGTACACCTCCTTTGTTGGCCAGTCCCACGCGAACCGGCAATCGAATCAGGCTTTAGGTACCCCTTTGGAATTGGGTCCTGGGGGGTTAGTGGTGGATTTAGGGATCCACACAAACAGAGCACTTCTATGGTAATAAGATAGATTAGAAGGTCTGATTTGTCTCCCATACATATCAACATAATCATACGTCTCTTTATATGCTTTCTGATTAGTATGATTATTCGTGTGAGCTTTGGGTGACTCAAAAGATTTGGGATTTTTCTTTATATTTTGTCTTCTTTTAACCCAGTGTGGCTCAGGTGCAATAGCCCTAGGTCTCTGGTTATAGGGGTAGGTACGACTGCTACCATCAAAAGATTCATATCTTCTTGGCATAGATGGTTTTTGCAGTTTACCTATAGCTTGCTTATTAGGCAGCTGACCTTGATTGGGTCTCGGATTAGATTTCCTTCTTACAGGTTGTCTCTTCTGATACCTAATCTGCTGATCAGGTTGAGGTTTCTTCAGAAGAACTGGGTTCTTCTGTTGATTCCTCGGCTGATGCTTAGTCAGTTGGGGTCCATTTCTGTTCCCTTTCTGATTAGGCACTTGACTTACTTGCTCAGCATGTCTCTTTCCCTTATCAGATACATGTTTAGCTTTTTTGTGTATCTTTGTCAAAGACTCGTTTGTTTACACCCTTCTGAAGTGAATCAAACGGGGCTTTTGAGGATGTAGAAGGGTTCTCATACCCAATTCCCTTCTTGTTAGTCGGCGTTCGAAAATAGGTGTTCATATCTTGAACGGTTTTTGATGACTTCGTGAAAACTTCTATTTTCTTGCGCAAACTATCCTCAGTAGATTTTAGACTCTCATGTAGTCGGAATAGCTCATCAAACTTAGCTTGTAGGATTTTGAAATCATCAGCTTGTTGTTTGTTGATTGCTAGATGATCTTTGATCTGCTTCTCCTGATCAGAAGATTTAACTTTCAGAACGTTAAGTTCCTCAGTTACCTTCTGAGTAGTTTCAGCTGATTTCAGTTCAACTGCTTTACTGACAGCGTTCTCTTTAACAAGCTGATTATTTCTGATCCTTAGCTTGTCATTTTTAGCTTCCACTATTGTATAAGTGTCTACTGCCTCAGAGAGATCATCAAGCAATTGCTCAGAGTAGAGTTGCAAGTCAATCTCTCCAGCAGGTGTGCTAATAATAGCGGGTGTGGAAATTGAAAAAGCAGAAGGTTTGGAGGTTACCTCAGATTGGTCTTCCTCCCTGGCCATCAGGCAGATTTCATCGTCATCTGAAGAGAATATCAGATCTTCATGTTTGAGGAAATCAACAGCACTGCTTATCAGACAGAAGTCTTTTACAGATGAGTAGCCAGAGTCCTCAGAAGGTAGATAGGAATCATCAATTCCTGTTGTGTCAGCAACCATGGCTTTTCTGTCTCTGACGCGTTGCTCTCTTCTGTTTCGCTTCTCTTCTCTTTCTCTGGGAGTCAGGTCAGGGCAGTCGGTGCTGTAGTGACCTGGTTTCTCGCAGTTGAAGCATGATCCTCGATCTACGGAACTTCCTCTGCCAGGTGAGTCACTCCGTCTGTAGGATCTGTCAGGTGACTTTCCTTTCTGATTGTAATCTGAACTCCTTCTGTCAAATCTGTTATCTCTTCTCTCATCTAACCGATCATCTCTTTTCTTTTCTTCTCTGTGATCCCTTCGATCATCAGATCTGTTTCTTTCTAGTGATCTGTCAGTTGGCCTCCTGTTTCTTCTGTTATCTTGATAGTCTCTGTAGAATCTGCGATACTTACCAAGCTAAATATTCGATCTTTCAAGTTTCCTGGTAAGCAGAGCGATCTGTTCTGCTTGACTCATTATGTTTCCAACAGGTTTAGTGGCCTTTGATCTGCTGCTGGTTGCTTTAAATGCAACTGATTTTGATGTTGAGGCTTCAGCAGGCGTTTCATCTTCATCTGCTTGCCCTCTTTCGATTAAATCGAACTCGTGGGCTTTAAGACTTAGGAACAAATTACTCGGCTTCATCTTGGCTATGTCTTGGAAATCCTTGATTACCGTGACTTTCATGTCCCATTTCTTGGTGAGAGATCTCAGGATCTTGTAATTTATGTCTTTGTCTGACATCTCTCTTCCAAGTTCTCGTAGCTTATTTACTGACATGGTGATCCTCCCATCGAGCTCGTTGATGGTCTCGTTGGGCAACATCTTGAGCTTTTCGAACTTCACCAGTTCATCTTGTAGTCGGCTGTCTTTGATCTGATCATTTCCTTCGCACATCTCAGCAAGAGTATCCCACATTTGTTTCACAGTTTTGAGATACTTTATCTTCTCCTTGGTGACTTTATCCATCGTCTTCATGATTATATGCCTGGCGATTGTATCTAGAGTATACAACTTTCTTTCTTCTGCATCCATCAGGGCTGGACTTTTTCGTACAAGGCTTCCAGGTGCATGATCTGGATCTCCTCCAACCGCTGGGTTGTCGTGATATATGATGATGGGTCCTCGTTCAATGACTTCCATCATTCTGCCGCTTATCGATCGCAGATGATTGCACATATATATAGTCCAATCTGCATACTCATCAATTGAAAACTTAGGCAAATCATGATACATACCAGAGGTATTATCCATGCTGAATGTGATTTTGAAAACAAATGAGTTTTGAAAAATGGTTTTCCAAGATCTGTTCAAATGACCACAAAGATTCTTCCTCAAGAATCGATGATACTCAAAGCCAGTGGTCTGTAGAACCACTGCTCTGATACCACTTGTAGGTTCCGAACGGTTTTTGTGAGGGCAGAAGTCTAGAGGGGAGGGGTGAATAGACTTCTGAAAACTTTTCGTATGGATCAGGTGTGATTGCAGATTTCCTGATCAGAGTGTTAGTGTGTCAGTTTGAACTGATGTTCAATCTTAATGAGTGTCTGAGGGCAGATCAGCTTGATATCTGTTAGTTTAACTGAGAGTGCGGAAGCTTGTAAATACCCGTGTGAAAAACCAGTTTTATCAAATCAGATTCTTAAGTCAGTTTTCAATCGGCTGACTAAGGTGTCAACCTGATCAGATCAGTTGCTTGGTGCAGACTGATATTAACTTAGAATATGTATGCAATTTTAATATCAGTTGTGTGAATAGGGTAAAGCAATAGAAAGTAAGTAAATGCACACAAGATTTATAGTGGTTCAGACGAAACCCGTCTTACGTCCACTCTTCCCTTAACACAGGGGCAACTTACCTTGCTTAACTGAACTTAACCGAACTTAACCTGCTTGGACTTAGTTTTATGTGTTAGTCTAACACTCAACAGATGTTTATCGAGTTCACACTCAACCGAACCAGAAATCAGAAACTAGAATCCCTAGTCTGAAATCTTGCGGTAACAAACTTAACCTAACTTGAGTTTGGGTAAAGAATGTTTTAGGGTTCCAACTGGAAATCTATCCTGGTGTTTTAGGTAGCCAAATGCTAGTTGATAGGATTTCTTTCTAAGAACAATGGGATGAACACTCTAAGAATAATCTTCAAATATGGTGTTCTTCGAGAGGAGATTTTACTATAGTTTTTGCTTCTTTTTCAGTCTGCTCGATCCGGTGTCTCTTCAATTTGAAGAACGATCCCATTTTATAGACCTCGAAATCAAAGAGCCGTTGGAGAGCAATTTGAATTTCGGGCTATATTAGGTAGGTTGTAGGATATGATTATGACGTGCTTCGAATATCGACATGGCCGTAGGCATGATTAGCATTGTTTATGTTCGTAGCGTCGAATCCGCATTGTCAGCTCTTTTTGTGCACGTGTCGCTTTCTCCTTGGCCATGAGGCAAACACTTGATAATTTGTCCGTTAGACGATTGATATCCCTTTTGTAGAATATTCGTCTTGTCTGGTGTATCATTTTGATTGACGTCAGGTGTGAGCTGACTTGATCATATAACTGATCAGTCTACCTTGTTGAGTCTTCTGATGCAGATTGTCTTAGCTCAATTTGCAGACTCGGCTGATTGTAGGTCTTTAGGTCTTCTTGTAGTCTTCTGATCTTCAGGTGACTCTGAGCCTCAGTGTCTTAAGTCATCTTGAGTCTTGGGTTTATTCTTGAGTCTTGAGTTTATCGAGTCTTGAGTTCATCCCCGAGTCTTGAGTTTATCTGAGTCTTCAGGTTCATCTGAGTCTTCAGGTTCATCTGAGTCTTCAGTGTCTTCTATCTTCACCTGATCTTCTGACTTCTTGTCTTCTGATTTGTTCTTAGCCTTCTGATCATCTGACCTTATCTGGGTCATTTGATACTTCGACCTGACCTATACATATTGAGTTCCCCCTCAATATGTGACCTATCTTTTACATCAGCTATCTATACATTTCATCTGGTCATCTTAATCTGATTCTAAGTCATCAGTCAGCTAACAGGTCTGACTGGTCCTATTACAACCTGTTTTGGAACTTCCATCAAAACTAAGATACAAATTTCCCAACAGATTCATCCAAAACAACATGAGGTGTTTCTTCCACAATAAGAGTCCTACAGTTGTAAACTCTGAAGGCTTTACTGACTTTAGAATATCCCTTCATCAGCTTTGCTATCAAAAATTTTCAACTGATCTTTACCATTATTGTGTATGAAACACTTGCAACCAAACACACGAAAGAAAGAAACAATAGGCTTCCTTTCATTCCACAACTCATATGGAGTGTTTCCTTGATTCTTGGTCAAAGATGGATCTGTTTCTTAAGTAGCATCAAAGGTGTTGGTAGCCAAATTTCAAAAATCTCTCGAGGAATATCGGCTTGAAGAATCATTGTTCTTCTTGACTTCTTTCAGAGTCCTATTTCTTCTTTCAGCAACACCATTATGTTGTGGGGTCCTTGCAGCTGATGTTTCATGAGTTATTCCATTTGTTGCACAATAATCAGATATGATATGATTGATAAACTCAGTTCCTTTATCTGATCTGATCTTGACCACACTCAGATTCTTTCCAAAGATCGAGCCTTTTCAAGATTTACTCGCGGTTTTTGTTCGAGTCTCCTTCTTACTAAGTAAGAATATGACCCATGTGTATCTAGAGTAGTCATCAACTATCACAAGTGTATATTTCACGCCATTTTATGCTTCTGAGTGTTCTTGGACCAAAGAGATCCATATGTAATAGTTGCAGTATTCTGTCAGTAGAAACATCTACTTTGCTTTTGAAAGATGCTCTGATTTGTTTTCCTTTCTAGCAGGCATCACAAACATGATCTGTACTGAATACTTCATTTGGTAACCCCGTCACAAGTGCTAATCTTGCAAGTTTGTTCAGGGTTTTAAAGTTTAAGTGATTCAGTCTTTTGTTCCATAACCAATCGGTATCGATGGAACTTTTTGCAACCAAACATGTATCTTTAGGAGATAATTTTCAATCAAAGAAGATACACATTTCCTTTTCTAGTACCGGTCGAGAAAATTTTTCTCGTGAAGTATTGTCTTTCACATAACATAAGTTCTTTGAGAACTCAACACTTTGAATCCTTTGTCCGCGTAATTGAGTGATAGAAAGTAAGTTATGCTTTAAACCAGACACATATGAAAGACCATGAATATGAACAGAATCAACTTCAAGAGTTCCATATCTATCAGTTTGTCCTTTTGAGTTGTCTCCAAATGTGATCCGAGGGCCTTTTTGCTCAACATAGTCAGTGAGTAGTTGCTTATATCCTCGTCATATGTTTTTGAACATCCATTTGTCCGGATACCATACAACAAAGCCAATTCATTTCCACTCATCGATTGTCTTTATGTTGTATTCATTCATTTCGATGCCCTTTTTCCTTTACACCGAAAAAACAGGATCGTTTTTAGGTACCCATTTGGTGTAGGTTCTACAGTTTAATTTGTACCTTTTGGAACCCAAATCACTGATAACTCTAATTACTTTAGAGTGGCGATTTGTCTCCCATAAACATCTACATACACATTCACTACCCTAGGTGCCTTGGCAGTACCTTGTGTATGAGTGCCAGCCTTAGCATGAACATAAGCCTTAGAGTTCTTCTTGGGTTCAGGCTTTTTGTTCAAGTGCCTTAGCTTTGGTGCAGCTGGTCTCTGTCTCTGCTGACTTGGGTTCAGGAAACCTTTACCCTTAGACAAGTGGGGTTTAGGTTGCCTGTACTGAAATTGGGGTCTTTCAGTAATCTGAGGACTTGGTCTTTTCAGTTGAGAATATCTCTGCTGAGTGTTTCTCTTGTGAAAATTCCTCTGATGGTTCAGTGCAGATCTCTTCCGGTTGGTATTCTTAGCCTGAGACTTTGAAGTACTGGCTTGAAAATTTCCTACTGAGTGTTCAGGTTTTTAACCTTTTCCTGAGGTTTGGGCTTTCTTCCCTGAACCTTCAGTTTTTCTGAAACCATAGGTCCTTTACCCTTGTCTAAAACTTTGGGTTGTTCTTCAGTAAGAAGATTATATGCCACTGGTTTAACAAAGATAGTCTTGGTGCTACTAGAAGCAGCATTCAGAAGACCTTGTGAGGTTCCCCCTGGAATGTATCCCAATCCAGTTTTTATAGTTGCAGGTCTTTGATAACTCTGAATTTCATCTATTACTTTAGATGCAGAATTCAATAGAGCTAACTTTCTCTGCGCACTATCCTCACATTTCTTTAGAGTTTCATGCTTCTCAAAGAGGTCATTGAACTCAGTTCTGATAAGCTGAATCTCTTTAGTGGATTTCTCTAATTTTTCATTCAGGATCTCTATCACCTTCTCTTTTTTCTGAGAGTTGTACTTTCAGAACATCCAGTTCATCAGTAATTCCCATCAATTGAGAAGTGATCTCAGCATTTTTAGAGTCTTTCCACTTCAGATTCTCAGCAGTCAGTTCCTTGTTCTGCTCTTGAGTTTCAGTGAGTAGTTCTTGTAACACAGAATAGTCCTTCATAAGATACTCAAACGAATCCATCAGGTCAAAGTTATTGTTTACAGTTTAACTTGAGAACTCATGTGCTTGTGTAGGAGCAACAACAGAGATAGAAGAATTTACCTCCTCCACAGCCATAAGACAGACATCATCACTGTCACTGTCTGAGAAAATCTCATCTGAGGAACTGGAACCTTCTTCAGAATGTTCTTCCTCTTCTGCAATCATAACTTTCTTGCTGGAGATCTTCATGTCTCTCTTAGCTTGTCTCTCCTTTCTTTCTTTAGCACTCAGCTCAAGACAGTCATATTGAAAGTGACCTTTCTTCTGACAGTTGTAGCATTTGTTGGTATCATCATCCTGATCACTTTCCTCATTGGTCTTGGAGTCCTTCTTCTTGGATGAGGATCCTTCAGCTTTCTGGTCCTTCTTTTTCTCAGTGAATCTGTCCTCAGCTTCTAAGTTTCTCTTGTACCTGTGATTCCTGTAGTATTTCTTATATTTTCCATATCTGCTATTGAGTCTTTCAAACCTCCTTGCCATCAGTACTAGCCTATCCTCTTGCTCATCCTGATTTCTGGCAAGTGAGTTTTCAGACTCTCTAGCTATACAAGTTTTCTCTTTGGCTTTAAAAGCCACATTCTTGCTAGATGAAGAATCATCTTTGCTGTCAGATTTCTTAGTTTTCTTGTCAATCATAAACTCATAAGCTTTCAGTTCAGAGAAAACTTGTTGGTATGGCATGAAATCAATATTTTTGGTGTTTTCAATCACCACAACATGTATACCCCATTTCTTAGACAATCCTCTAAGAATTTTTAGTGTCACTTCTCTCTGTGGGTATCTTTTCCCAAGAGCACTCAGATCATTCATGATGCTAGTGAATCTGACCTCAAGTTTATCAATGGACTCACTATCTTCCATTTCAAAGCCATCAAACTTTCCAATAGCAACAGAAAGTTTGTTTTCCTTAATATGATCTGTGCCTTGACACATAACAACAAGTGTGTCCCATATTTCTTTTGCAGTTTCACAGTGAGAAATCATCCCCATAACACCATCATCATTAGTGCTATACAAAGTATCTTTAGCAATGTAGTCCAGATTGACTAACATTCTCTAATCAGGAGTCAGTTGGTCATCAGGTTTAGGAAATTCATCCCCGAGATCATTTCTCTCAGTATCAGTGATTCTGGGATTCACAACAGTAAATTTGAATGGTCCTTCAGAAACCACTCTCCACATTCTTTCATGTTTTGAATAAAGATGAGCCTGCATTCTCAGTCTCCATAGGTCATAGCTCTCAACAGAGAACATATGAAGTTTCTTAGAAGGCATGATGACTGAGCTTTGTAAGATATCAGCAAATAGATCTATTCAGTAGACCACCAAAGTCTTTCAGCAAATAGACTATGGCTACCAAAGCAAGTGGTCAAAATGAACCACTGCTCTGATACCACTTGTTGGTCCCGGTGCTAACATGTCGCACACGTGTATGGGGGGGAATACACGTGTTCAGTGATTTTTCAAACTTTTTCTTCACTGAGGTCAGATGGGTTAGGTTATCCTGATATTTTTGTCCTGAGAAGCACTAATTGCCCTGAGTCAAAGTCTACTGAGACAATGATCCTGAGCTACTTTCAGAAGCTTCAGATTAGCCCAACTGATCCTGAATTTATCAGAGATCCTGAGGAGCTTGGATCAGATAATTATCTTACTGAACACTCAGTAGAGTTAGTTCAGTTTGGTAACTATCTGTTCTAGCTACTCAAGTGTGCGGAATGGTTGGCCCTACGTTTATACTCGTTTTAACTTTGCTGAAATATCTTCTTCCTTTAATAAAACAGTGATTAAGGTTGTGACCAATTTTATGCAGTTCAGTGGATTGGTTCCAACTGGATATCAGTGAAATATGCTTTCAGTGAAAAACATGTAACAGATAAAATGTAGTACAGAAAGCAAACAACACAGCAATTATAGTGGTTTAGAGACTCAAGCTCCTACGTCCACTCTCTCTGATCTTCAGAGAAATTCCTTAACCACTTCCTAAAGCTTTCATGCTAACTCACTGTAGCTTACTCACTTTTCTACCTTGAGTTTTCTGGCTGACTCACTGCAGCTTACTAACTCAAACACACACAAGTGTTCAGACTATCACAAGTAGCTTACTAACTTTTTCTCTAGAGTTTTCTGGCTAACTCATTGTAGCTTACCCACTCTTTACAACTCTAACTCACCAACAAAACACACACAAACTACCTTAACAAAGGGTTTGGGTTTTGGGTTGGTTTCCAACTAGGGTGACATATCCTTTACAATAAGAACTAATGCAAAGGCTAGGATATCTCTTCTAAGCTTTGGATATATCTATCAATCTAGGCTTAGAATAGTGAGCTCTCTCCAATGTGAAACACTTGGAAAATTTTAGGGTTTTCGAGTGCTTCAATTTGCAATAATACGAATGAGCTCTTGAGTTGCTTTGAAATTTCCCATAACCTCTCAATGTAAAGGGTCACTGGTATTTATAGGCAACTTCACCAAGGTCACTCTTTGAAAAACTATCCGTTGGAAGAGATAACTTTATGATTTTCCTCTTCTGGTGTTTGATGAACGGCTATTTTTAGGGTTCGAACACTCCCTTGCATGTTTTAGGAAATATGCAGTCATGTAGTCAATCACCAATTTTTGCAGTCTGGAACTTAGTACTCCTGACATAATTCAGGGTCCTATCGCTTTCAATGTCAGTGAAGTACAGTGTTATCTTCCTCTGATTGGTTCTTGCCTTCAGTGAATGTAGACAAACAAAACGGCTCTTTTTGGTCAATCTCTCTGAATGAGACAACCTTAAACAACACTTAGACTTAGTTCCTTTTGTCTGCACTAGAATGGTTTGGGCAATATCTACTTTTCTGAACATGTGCGTTTTTCTCAGTTTTGTAATCTTCAGATAGATATTATTCAGTGCCTCTGAACTTTCAGGTGATACTGAGTATTCAATTATCTTCTTGAAGTCTTCGAAGAACTCTTGAGTCTTCGATGTCTTGAAGAACTTCATTGAGTCTTGATTGTCTTGAAGACTTCATCGAGTCTTGATTGTCTTCAAAGAACTTCTTTGAGTCTTGATGTCTTCAAAGAACTTCTTGAGTCTTGATGACTTCAAGATCTAACTTGATCTATATCTGCTAACTATACATTGTGCAGATATCTTCCTGAATAATCGATGCTGAAACCTGACTCAGACTATCAATATTATCCTGGACAACTCATACTCAGGGGTTTTTGGGATCTAATCAAAACTTCTTTATTAAATTCATCTCCCAACAGGTACTGTCAGCAGAAAGAGCAAAAACAGATGTCTGATCTCATCAGTGAAAGGGACCATGTCCATCTCATCTCTGTCAGCATTAGATATAGTACTGAAGGGTAACTTACATAAAACGGAGAAGTCATTAGGCTTAGGATTAGAAGTATTAAAGAGCTGGGTAAAGAAATTCGAATATGGTTAGAGATAACACCTTGATTAGTGACTCTAGTGTTCTCAATGTTCAGAGATAAGATGTTGGTTTTACATTTATCCCTTGTATGAAGAGTACGGAAGATCTTGGAGTTTTTATCACCATCTTTAAGCCAAGTGGCCTTGAACTTTTGGGATCTGAGCATATCCCATCTCTTAAATTCAGCATCCAACTTAAAATGAGCCTCCACCTCCTAATTAAAACCATCCAGACTCTGATCAAGGAATCTTTTCTGTTGAATCTCTCATAGGAGGGCCTGAGTCTGCTTGACAGAAGAATGTTTATTTTTAAAAGAAGTTTTGTTCCAAATCTTTAACTCACCCTTCAATCTCGTAAGTTTCCTAATCACCAAAGTAATAGGGTCCCTAGCAAACAAAAAGGAACACCAAGATATCTTGATGAGATCCAGACAACTAGCATCATCAAACCACATACTTTGATATCTGAAGGACACATGAAAGACTCTAGGCAGTAAAGAACAAGTAATGGAAATAGGATGATGGTCAGAGTATGTCTACTCAGAACATCACAGTGAACAGAACAAGGAAAGAATGATTAACGAGACACCTATCCAATCTAGAAGCTATAAGATGGCTAGTATTACTAGAGACCCAACTATAAAAAAGGCCCAGAAGAATCACAATCAATCACATTGGAATCCTCAATGAAGGTTCTAAAGTCTAAAAAGGAAACCTGCAAAGGGGCAGGCAAGCCAACCCTTTCATGCATACCAAGAACCACATTAAAATCACCCATCACCAGAAAAGGAAAATCACAAAAAGGCAACAAATCATTCCAAAGAAATCTTCTAGTAATATGACTATTGCTAGCATGAACAAAAGCCACAAAGATATCAAAATTGGGAAAAGCACACTTAAGAACAATGAATTGGGAGCTAGAGAAAGGTATAGATATCACCAGGTTATCAAGCTTTTTCACCACAACCCAAATGTTAGGATGCATCCCTGTGCGTTCATTATTGCAAAGGAAAACCATATTCAGGGCATTCCAGAAAGATGAGCTCGTGGAATTCACTGGAATCTTTGGTTTTGCAATAGCAAACAAAATTGGATTAGTACGGGAAATAAGATCAATGATAGTTGACCTAATAGGGGATCCAAGAATCCCATTAGCATTCCAAAAAAGGGCATTCATTTAACACTGTTATTATTGTCGTGCTCAGGCGGCATAGGTTCGGTAGAAAGATCATTCCATGGCTTAGAGGCCGCCACGTTCATAGCTTTAAAAGGAGGCCCTGATGTAGCAAACACCGGATTTATGTTGTCCAGACTCTGGACCGCCGGTTTCCTTAAAGCAAGACTTGATTAGCTTGCTCTCTGTCTTCGAAGTGCCCTCATCAGGTATCTTGGAGTCCAACGGTCTTGGGGCAAACTTTCCCGAAACCACGGCATCCTTATTAGCAGACTTTGGAAGCTCATTAGTTGCCCCCTTATCACCAAGTTTGGGACCATGAGTTTTAACAACACCCTTATATTGAGAAGCGCCAGCATACTCTGATAATGGCTCCGAGAGACAAGAGAACGCATTGCTCATAGAAATAGCCGAGACCAAAACATCCTCAGTCGTAGAACCGCTAAACGAAGTAATAACATTCTCCTCCTCCATATTAGCACTCCCACTCGGAACCAAAGTAAGGTTATAATCCACCGTCTGAGAAGCCCCCATCTTAACCAGTACAAGTCACCCACCGAATTAGCCCCATTCGTCTTTTCAGTGAGCACACCTCCAGTGTTACCTCCCTTATCTCTATTGTGCCCCGATGCCTTTGGGGATTTTGAGCAATTAGACTTATCCCCACCCCCTTCCAAACCTTTCCAAAAGCGGCACGAGGACAGGGAGTGACCCGTGATACCACAGAAGTACAGAAGGCAGGGAGATTCTCATAGATGATGCCTACAAAGAACGACAAGTCCTTGCGGACTACCATGACTCTTTCTTGAAGCTCATTCTTGAGGTCGATCTCCACTAAAACCCTTGTAAATGACCAAGACTACCGTCTGCAGATCATTCATCGATCTTAACCGGATTTCCAACAGCAGAAGTGTTGGGAGATGAATTTAATAAAGATATGATTTTGATTAGATCCCAAAACCCCTGAGTATGACATGTTCAGAATAATCTTGATAGTTGAGTCAGGATTCAGTTTTTAGAGTATTCGAGGATGTTATCTCGCAAAATGTATAGTCGGCAGATATAGATCGGGTTAGATCTCAAGATTACGAAGAACTCAAATGAAGTTTACGAAAGAAACCGAAGTTTCAATATGAAATCAAGTTTCAAGTTTCAAGATGAAACGAAGAAATCAAGTCTCAAAGGAGAAACCGAGATATCAAGACTCAAAGATGAAATCGAGATATCAAGACTCAAAGATGAAATCGAGATATCAAGACTCAAAGATGAAACTGAGGAACTAAAGACTCAGCATGAAGACTCGAGATATCACCAAGACATCTCAGAAGACTCGTAAGACGCTGGAGACCCTCAAGACTCGTAAGACTCGTAAGACTCGAGGACACGTAAGATGTAAGACAAGATCAAGAATCAAGATCAAGAATATCAAGGCATAGTAACTACTGAAGAGTCAGTAATGTACTGAATGCTCAGTATAAACCTGAATGTTCCGAGGCACTGAACATATCTATCTGATGGATGCAATACTGAGAATATCGCGATTCCTTAGAAAAATATATATTTGCCAAGACATTCAAATGCAGACAAAAGGAACTAAGACAAAGTGTTGTTAAGGTTATATCACTCAGAGATTGTAACCAAAAGAGCCGTTGAATTGTCTACCTTTAACTGGAGACAAAAGTCAAAAAGAGGAAGACAAAGATCGCACCATACTTGACAATCGACAACGATGTGTCATCAAAAAAATGTCAGAAGTACTAAGTTCCAGACTGCAAAAAGTGAAGACCGGCTACATGAAAGACTATTGCCTAAAACGTGTTAGGGAGTGTGGACGTAGGAGCTTGAGTCTCTGAACTACTATAATCTGCTGTGTTCTTTGCTTTCTGTTTTGCTTGATTTATCTGTTGCATTACTGTGTCTTGAAAGCATATTTTCACTGATATTTCAGTTGGAATCAATCCAATCGAAAGTTGCATATAAATTGAATCACAGGCTAATCACTATTCCATTAAAGGAAGGTTTTCAAAGAAAAGCTTAAAACGAGTATAAACTAAGGGCCAACCATTCCGCACATCCGAGTAGCTAGAATGGATAGTTACCAAACCGAACTTACTCTTCCGAGGGTTCATGAAGTTAGTTATCCGATCCAAGCAACTCGGGATCTCTGAAAACTCGAGGACTCGGTTGGGATTATCTCGAGGTATCCGAAAGCGGCTTCGGGATCACTTTGTCTCCAGATAGACTTTGAGTCGAGCGATTTGTGCTTCTCAGGACCAAATCATCGACAACTGACTAAAGCCGACCTCAAGAAGAAAAGTTTTAAAACACCAACACGTGTATTCCCCCCCCCATACACGTGTAAGACTCGTTTGCATCGGGACCAACTTGACCACCTGCTTTGTTGACCTAAGTTTTATTTGCTAAAATACTTGTGGTCTATCTGAACTGATCTTATTTGCTGAATTCTTAAAAGACTCAGATAAAATGTCTTCTATGAAACTTCCCATGTTCTCAGTGGAGAACTATGATTTATGGAGACTGAGAATGCAGGCTCACCTGTATTCTAAACATGAACGTATGTGGAGAGTGGTCTCTGAAGGGCCATTCCAATTTACTGTGGTGAATCCCAGAGGAATAGAAAATGAGAGAAATGATCCCAGAGCAGAATTTCCTAAGTCTGATGACCAACTGACTCCTGAGGAGAGAAAGTTAGTCAATCTAGACTATATAGCTAAAGACACACTATACAGTACAATTGATGATGGTGTGATGGGAATGATCTCTCACTGTAATACTGCAAAAGAAATTTGGGATACACTAGTTGTAATGTGCCAAGGCACATATCATATCAAAGAAAATAAACTTTCAGTTGCAATTGGAAAGTTTGATAGTTTTGAAATGGATGAAGGTGAATCTATAGACAAATTGGAAGTCAGATTCACTAGTATTATGAATGATCTAAATGCACTTGGAAAGAAATATCCACAAAGAGAAGTTGCATTGAAAATTCTTAGAGGTCTTTCTAAGAAATGAGATATACATGCAGTGGTGATTGAAAACACCAAAAACATTAATTCAATGCCATATCAACAAGTCTTCTCTGAGCTGAAGGCCTATGAGTTTGTAATTGATAAGAAATCCAAAAAGGCTGACAGCAAAGATGATTCATCATCTAGTAAAAATGTGGCTTTTAAAGCCAAAGATAAAACCTGTAAAACTAGAGAGTCTGAGAACTCCCTTGCTAAAAATCAGGATGAGCTTGAGGATAAGCTAGCACTGATGGCAAGGAGGTTTGAAAGACTTCATAGTCGATATGGAAAATACAAAAACTATTACAGGAACCACAGGTACCAGAAGAAACCTGAGGACAAATCAACTGAGAAGAAGAAGGACCTGAAAGCTGAAGGGTCTTCATCCAGAAAGAAGGACTCCAAGTCCAAAGAAGAAAGTGATCAGGATGATGATGCCAACAGATGCTATAATTGCCAAAAGAAAGGTCACTTCCAAGATGATTGTCGGATCTGAAAAGCTAAGGAGAGAAGAGAAAGGCAAGCTAAAAGAGACAAGAAGTTCTCTAGCAAAAAGGTCATGGTTGCGTAAGAAGAACATTACGAGGAGGATCTAGCTCTTCGGATGAAAATATTCTCGACAAAGGAAAGTGATGACATCTCGTCGATGGCCATTGAGGAGGTAAACTCTTCTTTCTCTCGTTGTTGCTCCTACACTAGCACAAGAGTTATCAAGTTCCACTGAAAATAGTCATTTTGACCTGATGGATTCTTTTGAGAATCTGATGAAGGACTATGTTGTTTTACAAGAATCGCTAAATAAAACTCAAGAGCGAATAAAAGAACCGGCGACCTAAAAAATCTAAAATGGAAAGACTCTAGCAATACTGAAATCACTTCTCAATTAATGGGAGCTCTTGATGAACTGGATGTTCTCAAAGTACAACTCTCGAGAAAAGAGAAGTTGATAAAGTGACCCTAACGAAAAGCTAGAGAAATCCATGAAGAGATTCAGCTGATCAGAACTAAGTTCAATGACCTCTCTGAGAAGAATGTAACTCTACCAGAAGAAGCTAACTCTATTGAATACTGCATCTAAAGTAATAGATGAAATTGAGTTACCAGAGATCTGCCACTATAAAATCTGGATTGGGATACATTCCGGGAACCTCACAAGGTCATCTCAATCTTTGCATCAAGTAGCAAGAAGACAATCTTTGTAAAACCAAAGGGCACCTACACTTCAAACTGAAAAAATGCCCAAGATTGTAGACAAGGGAAAAGGACTTATGGTTCCAGTAAAACTGAATGATCAGGTAGGAAAGCCTAAACCTCAGGTGAAGCCTAGAAAACCCGAGCACTCACTGGAAAATTTCGTAAGTACTTGAAGCCTCGGGGCTAAGAATGCAAACCCGAAAGGATCTACATCGAACCATCGGAGGAATCTTCGAAGAGAAACACTCAAAGCAGAGACATTCTCAATCAAGAGACCAAGTCCTCGATATCTTGAAAGACCAAAATTTCAATCTGAGTAACCTCGAACCCCACTTGCCTAAGGGTAAAGGTTACCTAAACCCGAGTCAACAAAGATTCGCACCACCGACAAAAGCTAAAGCAAATGAACAAAAGTCCTAACCAAAGAAAATTCAAAAGCCCATGTTCATGCTAAAAGACTCATACACGTGAAACCTGCTAAGGCACTCGAGAGTAGTAAATGTGTATGTAGATGTTTATGGAAGATGATCGACCACTCTAAAGTGATTAGAGTTGTCGAGGCGGATTTGGATTCTCGAAAGGTACAACTAACCTTGTAGGACCCTACACAAATTGGGTACCTAAAAATTGATCTGCTTTTTTAGGAAAAACAAAGGCACTGCGGCTTGATTGAAGATCACATAAAGACCGATGAGTAGAGATGAAAAAAGCCCACGATGTATGGTATCTTGACGGTGGATGCTCAAGACATATGACAGATTCAAGAAGATACTTTCGGTGGACTATGTTGAACAAAGAGGCCCTCGGATCACTTTTGGAGATAACTCCAAGGGGATGGATCAAGGATATGGAACTTTGGAAATCGACTCGATTCATATCCATGGTGTTTCATATGTATCTGGATTGAAGCATAACTTGCTTTCAATAAGCGAATTCTGTGATAAGGGTTTTAATGTTGAGTTCTCTAAGAACTTATGTTATGTGAAAGATAATACATCACAGAAAATTTTACTGACTGGTACTAGAAAAGGAAATGTGTATCTTCCTGATTGGAGTTCAACTCCTAAAGATACATGTTTGGTTGCTAAAAGTTCCACAGATACCAGTTGGTTATGTCATAAAAGAATGAATCACCTGAATTTCAAAACCCTGAATAAACTTGCAAGATTAGCTCTTGTGAGAGAGTTGCCTAATGAAGTGTTCAGTAAGGAACATATTTGTGATGCGTGCCAAAAAGGAAAATAAATTAGAGCATCATTTAAAAGCAAAGTAGATGTTTCTACTGAAAGAATACTTCAGTTGTTGCATATGGATCTTTTTGGTCCTATAACACCAGTGAGCACCAATGGCAGGAAATACACACTAGTTGTAGTTGATGACTACTCAAGATATACTTAAGGGTCATATTCTTACTCAAGAAGAAAGAGACTCGAGATAAAAGTCACTGAATTCTTGAAAAGGCTCAGTATTGAGAAAAATCTGAGTGTGGTCAAAATCAGATCTGACAAAGGAACTGAATTTATAAATCATATTATATCTAATTATTGTGCAGCAAATGGAATTTCTCATGAAACATCAGCTGCAAGGACCCCTCAACAAAATGGTGTTGCTGAAAGAAGGAACATGACTCTTAAAAAAGAAGTTGCAAGGACAATGATAAATTGGGTCGATATTCCTAAAAGATTTTGAAATTTGAAAATTGTCAACACTGCATGCTATTCTTAGAACAGATCCATGCTGACTAAAAGTCAAGGCAAAACACCTTATGAGCTTTGGAATGAAAGGAAGCCTCTTGTTTCTTTCTTTCGTGTGTTTGGTTGCAAGTGTTTCATACACAATAATGGTAAAGATCGATTGAAAACATTTGATAGCAAAGGCGATGAAGGAATATTCTTAGGGTATTCGAAATCGGTAAAGCTTTCGAGTTTACAAATGTAGGACTCTTTGTGGAGGAAACACCTCATGTTGTTTTTTGATGAATCTACTTGTGTTTAGAAGAAACAGAACATGATCGCAAAGAACCGACCAAGAGGATCACCAGATTAAGCCCGAAAAAGAATGACAAATCATCCATTGAACACGAAAAAGAAGAAGTTAGTCACATTCTATGATTGGAGTGACTCGGACTCGGATAAAGAAGTTCGAGGATGGAACTCGGGAGGGGAGAGACTCGAAAGCCAACACACCAAAGGTGACCAATCTAAACAGACACCGCCTCGGACTCGGTATGTGATGCCAATGAAGATGTGGTCACAATGAGGCAAATTCTGAATCTATCAACCGGCGGGGAACAAATGTCTCGACAATATTCTCAATAGAATTTCCCCGAGGAAGATGATTCCTTTCTCATTTTCTGTTGTTCCCGAAGTTTCTTGAATTAATCGAACCTAACATTTTAAATGTTGAGGATACTATTGAAGGGGAACATCTAGAAGAAGATGGTTAGATTGTCATCCTACAAGTCGATTGTGGGAGATCCAACCTGAAGGTGTCAAAACAAGAAGGTTCCATGGTGAGAGTGCACTATTCTGCTGCTTCCTATCAGAGAAAGAGCCTCATGAGATTGGTGAAGCTCTACAAGATTCTCATTGGATTCTTGCTATGCAAGATGAAATTTAATCAATTCTCAAGAAATGAAGTATGGGAGCTAGTGGATAGACTGAAAGGCACAATGTCATTGGAACCAAGTGGGTATTTAAGAATAAAAGAGATGAAAACAACAACATTGTAAGAAACAAGGCAAGGCTAGTTGCACAAGGTTATTCCCAAGAAGAAGGCTTGGATTATGATGAAACCTTTGCACCAAATTTGCAAGACTAGAAGCCATCGATTGTTTCTTGCATATCTTTTATACATGAAGTTCACAGTCTATCAAATGGATGTGAAAAGTGCATTTACGAATCTGTGCTTAAAGAAGAGGTTTATGTAGAACAACCTCCTGGTTTCAAAAGAATGACCAAGTTTACAGGCTCGGAAAAAACCTTGTATGGTCTTATCTGCAAGCACCCGAGCATGGTATGATACTCTTTCTCGGTTTCTTCTTGACCATGGTTTTGTCAAAGGCTCGCTGATAGAACTCGCTCGGGATAGAAGATGGGGAAGATATCTTCTTTGGTTCGGATATATGTTGATGACATCATTTTGGATCTCCAAACCATCACCGTGTGAAAAGTTTTCAACACCGGATGAAAGGCAAGTTTGAGATATCAATGATGGGAGAGATGAATTTCTTTCTAGGTCTTCAAGTGAAACAATCAAAGGAAGGAATCTTCATCAACCGTGCAAAGTACACCGAGGATCGATTGCAAGTATGGTGTCTGAGATTGCAATGCGCTTAGAATTCTATGAATACTAACTACAAGATGGATCCCGATTACAAGGCAAATCGATAAGTCATCTTTGATTATAGAGGCATCATTGGATCATTGCTCTATCTCACGACAAGTAGGCCGGATATAACATTTCTTTGTTGGGATATGTGCAAGATACCAAGCTAATACTAAGGCTAGTCACATGGAGGTCGCCAAAAAGATATCAAGTATCTTAAGGGCACGATGAATAGAGGATTATGGTATCCAACCGATGATAACCTTGAATTAACCGGTTACTCGAGATCTTGATTATGGAGGTTGCGAAATTGACAGAAGTCCACTACGAGAACTTGTCAATTTCTTGGAAGCAAGTGATATCTTGGTTTTCAAAGAAATGCACCTCGATAGCAACCAAGACTCTCGAAGTTGAATACATGGTCTGCAGAAGTCTGCTTTATGCTCGGATTCTTTGGCTCGAACAACAATTAAGGGATTATAAAGTTGTAGCCAATGAAGTACCAATATTTTGTGACAATAATAGTGCCATTGCTATTTCACAAAATCCATTATTACACACCGATGCAAGCATGTGGATATCGAACATCACTTCATCGAGATCATGTCGAGAAAAAGGACATCGGGATGGAGAAAATTCATCTTGATAAGCGAGAGTGATATCTTGACTAAACCTTTGATCAATCAAGATTTCGAACTATCGGTTGAATTAGGGATGTTGGATCCAGTGTATAGAGTAAAATCAAAAATTGAAGATTTTTCGATGCATGAAGTTTTCTCGAAATTCTACCGAGAAACTTCGGGATAAAATTGAAATATTGAACCGAGTCTCGAAAACTCCAGATTTTTTTGAAGGTCGAGAATGACTCATGCGACTCATTTATTGCTTAAGTGAAACTTCGGTAATCATTCGCAATAAATACAAAGCACCGAGGAATGTTTTTTATGATCTTTGAAATTCCTAAAGGTCAACAAATATTAAATGCTCATTACATTTAATCACCAATGAAGTGAAAATGGCGGCTTACTTTTCGGGGATCGACCTTTCGCATACCCGATTAATCGTGGATTAATCTTAACCATTGCTTTTCACCAAACTGGTACGACTTCCCACGATCTCGAGCTATTTAATCATTTGAAAGTCATTCAAGCCAAATTTTATTGAAACCCTTCGCTCCCAAATAAATCCCTTTTACCCAGAAAAACTTCATCGCTCAAAACCCTAACTCTTCAAATCTCAAATGGCTCCTACCATGTTCAAAAAATTAGTCGAGACAAATAAGCCATGGTATGCGTACGTGGTTTCTTTGGAGAGTACCACCAATGCCAAGCACGAAGAAGAGGCGCTCCACTTAATCTGATTGGCAAAACTGACGAACCTCGTCGCAAATCGACCGGAGGTAGAGTATACTCCTGAGGTAATAGAGTTTGTCGCTAATTTGGAAATAAATGAGAATGATTGTATAGAGTTAAAGATTTCTGTTTCTCATCTTGAACAATCGATGAAGTATGTGGATTTTGTTCGAGAGCTCTACATTGTCCCTAAGAACTTAAACGACGTATTTGAGTTGTGCGATAGGGGAGATGACCCCTCATTGTATATGTTGGGACGGGAGCAAGAGTATCTTGATGGGATTGTTGAGAATCCTGTTAAGTTTGAGGCAACTCTGCATAAACGACATCCGGGTCAAGTCTGAGTGTTGATGGATATTGTTGGAAAGTGCATCATGAGTCGATCTGGAAGCTTCGAGCAGATCAGCACTCCCAAACTCCGACTTATGGCGGCGATTGAGGACTCACCCACCAAGGAGTTCAACTGGTTGAAGTATCTGATCAAGGTGGTGAGTGAGCAAGCCAAGGTCATAAAAAGGGAGGAGGATGTGGTAATATCTATCAAAGGCAGAATCCTCCACGCCACCAAAATAGCCTTTATTTTGGAGATGTGCCGAGAGGAGGAGGATATCTTCATCAAATCTACTCCATTCCCTAAGTCCAAAGTGATGTTCAAACCGATTGCTGCGAAGAGGACTATTAAGGGAAAGAAAGAGAAGAAAGTGGAATCACCAATTGCGGCTGCTGCTGAAGAAAGCCAACAAACCAGGGGGAAGGTTTTGTTGGATGCCAAGAAAGAGCACGGTGAGAAATTGAAGAAGCAGAAAACCCTTGCTCCTAAGCGCCAAAAAGAATGGTGGTTCTCACCGATGATGATGAAGAAAGTGAGGCCGAGGAGATTGACTGAGAGCCAAATAAGCGAAAAATCGCCTTTACTTGTATTAGCTCAAAGCTATCTCAAAGGCCTGAGATCAAACCGAGGAGCAAGTCTTCTCTGAGGTTCTTGAGACATCACTCGATTCGATAAGTTTTCTCGAGAAATATTCCAGGACCTCGGACCTCGGAGAAAGTTCATTCATACGAGGAAGTGCCGGCTCGGACCCGCGAAGATGCTCATTCTGGCGAGGATGTGCCCACTCGGTTCTCGAGCAAACTGAAATTCCCCTGAGGCGGCGCCCATTTCGGACCTCGAGAACCAAGCAGTTCAAAGCGAGGAGCTGCATACCCAAACCTCGAGTTTGTTGAGCCTCAGGAGCCGATGAATTTTGATGAGCTCCTGAATGAGCTGTTAGTCGACCTTTCAGCAGAGTTTCCAACTGAACCTGAGAGCCCGATGCTCAATAAAGGTGAAGCTTAAGAGACCGAATGGCGAAGAAAGGGGGAACGGTTCATCCTTGACCACTACCCTGAGCTTAGCTCATTCCCTGACCTCCAAGACATCTTCTTCAGATTGAGGTCAATGGTCTACATCCTCAACCAGACTCTTCGAGAGATGCTTAACATTGCTTCATTCGGAGGGAAGACCGGTGGAACGAGGAGACAACTTTTCTCACCGAATTCTCGAGATTCAAAAAACCAAGCTTCGGGATGAAAATTTCGATTTTGATGAAATTTGGTGAAGAAGGAAGGTTCTTGAGAGGAAAATCTTGAAGTTGGTGCCCCGAGCTCCATTGACAAATCTCAGGATGGGGACCAACAAGGGGAAGATGAGAGTCAATCTCAGAAGGAGAAAGACTCAACTGATGCTGATCAGGCTGCTGTCGAACATCCTTAGACTGAAGTTAGTCTTCAGGTAACTTTTGGCACTATTAATAATTATGCTAGGATTACCGTTCCTACCTTTAAATCTGTAATGTCCGATATCTGATCGAGGCTCAATGGACACCCAAGTTCAGATGAATCCTGGACTCGGTAGTCTGAAGCCCCGGTTCAAACCAAAGCTCGAGTTTGGATGAGACTCGGGATGAACAACCAACTCGTCGAGTCACAAAATGATCGGATATACTCCTGAGATTGATCTCACCCCACTGATGGTAAAGCTAGATAAAGTTGAGTCGATCCTGACCAAAATTGCTCAGATCGAGGAGGCATTGGCCAACCAAACACAGAAGAATGATAGCTTGAGTTCTTCTTCTTGAATCTTGACTTAAGATTCTCGGCGCAAAGGCGACCTCCATGGAAGGAAAGTTAGAAGCAAAGATGGAGGGTCAAGGTTGAGCTTAATCACGGAGAAAAGCAAAAAGCATCGAGGGAAGCATACCTGATTCTAGAAGCAAAGTTGGTTGAGAAGAATGAGATGCTGGTGAAGAACGTTGTTGAGGAAATGAGCTCAATGCTCATGGACAAGATGACAGATATGTTCAAGGAAGCTCTCTCAAGCCAATTTTCTCATCTATCTGAAGAATTCTCTGTGGTGAAGAACCACCTCAGAAGGCTCAAGGAGGAGCAAGATCAGATGGCAGGGGAGGTCAGTGTCGATGAAAGAGCAATACCATATGGACCTGACAAAGCCTCTCCAAAGCTTCGCGGAGTATGGTTTCAAGAAGGGAAAGACACGAGCTAATCTCAGGGTTTTATTGGAACATACTCTGAAGGGCAAGGTTGTAAAGGAAGCTGAGAAGAAGATCATTGCCGAAGCCATGAAGGAGATAGAAGCCACTGAGAAGCTTAAGTTCAAGGAGGTGGAGAAGCCAGTCTACACTCAGGTTTCAGAGGAAACAATGCAGGAAGTTCTTTGTGGAGAAACTGAGTGGTAGAGGAAGGATTGGTACAAACTGGTAGTCTTTGAAATGCCCATCAAGAGAAAGGTTATGGCGATGGAAGAGCTCGAGGGCAAAAAGAGCAAAGGCTTCTAATCCATTCGGAGGAAATTGATCTTGGAGTCTTGAAGATTCTGAAGTCGAGCCAAAGAAGAAAGTCTTCAATACCAGAAGCGCTCTGAAAACACTCCAGATTGAACAAGCGAAGAAAACTGCTGCTTCTGTTTCTGGTGTACCAGTGATCAGAAAGAAGGTTGAAGAAGAGCAGAAAAGAAGGAGTGGGTTCAAAAAGTTCGCAAGCAAGAGGAGAGGGAACACTAAAGCACAGAAATGGCCGCACGTTGACAAATGAATGCCAGTCCATCTCAATGATGCCTGGGAAGAAATCAAGAGAACCTTCTGGTTCTACTATGATGTGCTCATAGAATGGAGAGGGGAGAGCTCAGATCCAACTGAGGCTTTCATCGACTATCTCCTGACCTTCTATCCAAAATATCTTCAAGGATGGATAAATCTTGAGGATGAAGGAAAGGTGCAGATAACCGCCCCTGGTCCATATGCGTACCCTCCTCCCAGGCTGGAGAATGGCTATGTGAATGAGAAAGCCATTGCTCAAGAAATATCTCAGTATGCCATTCAGTTGGGTCTGACAGGGAACAATTCTGATATCATCAAAGAAAGAGATGCGCTGAAAAGAAGATATTACGGAATGTTCAACCTTGAAGTCCCTGCTGATGAGGTGGAAGAGCAGAACTAAAGAGCCGAACTGAAGAGCCGAACTAAAGAGCCGAGCTGAAGAGCTGAAGAAGACAGAAGATGAAGACTCAGAAGATTCTTGTAATCATTTATCTTTTTTTTGTCTTTTTGATTTTGTTCAGATAAGATTCATTGTAACTTGTAACAGTCTACCTATCATCAATGAAAACTTATCATTTATGCTCAAAAGATAATATCTCATTATCTTATTTACATGTCTTTTAATTTTGATATGCCTGAATGATTGTCTCTGAGATTAATTGATTGAGAAATTAAGTATTTGGTGATGAATCCTTTGAGAGATTCATTCTTGAAGAAATTGTTGTGAGAATCTCGTATGGAAATTGTTGGGAGATTAATTGTTAAGAGACTCATTATTTATGGGGAAATTGTTGAAAATAAAACCAATCTTGTAATAGAATAAAATCAAAACCTCGAGTATAGGTTAAGTATGTGTGTAACAAGATAGGTTTTGGCATCATCAAAAAGGGGGAAATTGTTGGGAGATGAATTTAATAAAGATATGATTTTGATTAGATCCCAAAACCCCGAAAGTATGACATGTTCGAATAATCTTGATAGTTGAGTCGATTCGGTTTTAGAGTATTCGGGGATGTTATCTGCAAAATGTATAGTCAATGAGATATAGATCGGGGTTAGGATCAAGATTCAAGAACTCAAGAAGATTCTCGAAGAACTCAAGAAGTTTACGAAAAAACCGGTTTTGAAGTTTCAAGATGAAACGAAGAAACCAAAGTCTCGATGAAATCGAGATCTCAAGACTTCGATATGAAATTGAGATATCAAGACTCAAGATGAAATCGAGATATCAAGACTCGAAGATGAAACCGAGGAACTAAAGACTCAAAGATGAAGACTTCGAGATATCACCAAGACATGTGTAAAGACTCGTAAGACGTCAAGACTCGTAAGACCTCAAGACTCGGAAGACTCAAGACTTCGAAGAAGACTCGAGGACACGTAAGATGAAAGAATCAAGATCAAGAATATCAAGGCACAAAGAATTCATGAAGAGTCGATAATGTACTCAATGCTCAAGATAAAAACCGAATGTTCAAACACATCAACATATCTATCTCAAGGATGCAATCTTGAAGAATATCGCGATTCCTTAGAAAAATAGATATTTGCCAAGACATTTCAAATGCAGACAAAAAAGAACTAAGACAAAGTGTTGTTAAGGTTATATCACTCAGAGATTGTAACCAAAAGAGCCGTTGAATTATCTACCTTTAACTGGAGACAAAAGTCAAAATGAGGAAGATAGCAATTTACCATACTGACACTGACAACGACAAGTCACTGAAAAAATGTCAGAAGTACTAAGTTCCAGACTGCAAAAAGTGAAGACCGGCTACATGAAAGGCTATTGCCTAAAACGTGTTAGGGAGTGTCAAACCCTAAATATAGTCGTTTCTCACACACCATAGGAGGAAACTCTCGGAGCTATCTCTCCAACGGATAGTTTTTCAAGAGTGACCTTGGTGTATGCCTATAAATACTTGTGACCTTCTACATTGAAAGGTTACGGGAAATTTGTAAGCAACTCAAGAGCTCAAACTTATTATTACAGTTGAAGCACTTTCGAAAACCGAGAATTTCCCAAGTGCTTTAAATTGAAGAGAGCTCATTCCACTAAGCCTAGCTTGATAAGATATATCCAAAGTTTAGTCGAGATATCCTAGCCTTTGCATTGTTCTTTATTGTAAAGGATATCTCATCCAAGTTGGAAACCAACCAAGAAACCCCAAACCCTTTGTAAGGTAGTTTGAGTGTGATTGTTGGTGAGATTGGAGTTGTAAAGAGTGAGTAAACTATATTGAGGTAGTCAGAAAGCTTTATAGGAGAAGTGAGTAATCTATCTTGGATAGACAGAAAGCTTGTGTGAGTTTTGAGTTTGTAAACTACAGAGGTAGTCAGAAAGCTCAAAATTAGAAAGGTTAGTAAACTACAGAGGTAGTCAGAAAGCTCAAAATTAGAAAGGTTAGTAAACTACAGAGGTAGTCAGAAAGCCTTAGGAAGTGATTAGTGAATTTCTCAAAAAGATCGGGGAGAGTGGACGTAGGAGCTTGAGTCTCGAACCACTATAATCTCTTTGTGTTCTTTGCTTTTTTGTTTTGCTGATTTATCTGTTGCATTCATGTATCTTGAAAGCATATTTTCACCGATATTTCATCGGGAATCAATCCAATTGAAAGTTGTATATAAATTGAATCACAGCCTAATCACTATTCCATTAAAGGAAGGTTTTCAGCAAAAGCTTAAAACGAGTATAAACTAAGGGTCAACCATTCCACACATCTGAGTAGCTAGAACATATAGTTACCAAACTGAACTTACTCTTCCGAGGGTTCAATAAGTTTAGTTATCGATCCAAGCAACTCGGGATCTCTCAAAACTTCGGGACTCAGTTGGGATTATCCGAGGTATCTGAAAGCGGCTTCGAGATCACTTGTCTCGCACGGACTTTGACTCGAGAAGCGATTTGTGCTTCTCAGGACCAAATCATCAGGACAACCTGACCCAAGCTGACCTCAGTAAGAAAAGTTTTAAAAACACTGAACACGTGTATTCCCCCCCATACACGTGTAAGACTCGTTTGCACCGGGACCAACAAGAAGCGATACCCAGAATCAACTTGGGACTCCAATATTCCACACTCAATTCGTAAATGTGGACCCAGTCCTTCGCCACTCGATGAGTTAAGCTTGTAGGGATTAAAATTCGAAACCCATCGCCGCAAATTAATAGTGCCATGATTAAGATTCCAAGAACTTTTTTTGAACACCCTCGTCTTGTACTCAAAGGAAAGAAATTGAATGTTGTAGAAACCCCTTCCAAGCGGAACGATTTTGAAGTCTATTTGAATACCCCAGAAGTCCATTAACCTAGCCTTCAGTAGATCCAACGTTCTTGGCCTGTTCTTGGGGGGACAGAAGACCCTCCCGATGAGCGATTTCTTGCATCTTTCCACACCCTTCAGGTATTCATCCTCATCGACTTCAATGGAATAAAAGGAGTCCACCTTCATCATACACACATAGTCATCACAAACCGAAGAAACATCTAGAGCCCTAGGAAATTTCCGCAGGATCGGGGATGAAGTAGATTCCCGATTCGAAGCAGTTATATTAAAGTATGTTGGTAGAGAGAAGAAAGGCGACATCGACGCGCTGAAACTATGGGAGGATTCCAAAGATTGTGAATCAAATCATTGATATCATCGGCGTTTGTTGAAGCACAAACATTAGAATGGGAAGAATCACCCCAATTTTTGACATAATCAAGGAACCTAGAGTTTTCTTGACAAAGACGATCAAATTGCTCGATATCGGCGTCAACTTCCGAGGTGAAAGTCACCATAAAAATGAGAAGGAACCACCGGCGAGATGCCGGAGAAAGAAACCGTAAGGGGAAAAGCAAGAGGCAAAGGAAGAAACCGCTAGAGAGAGAAGGAGGAGACTCTCTCTCTAACCCATCAAAAAACTCAGATCAACTATTTCAAAAACATAGAATCAAAACATTACAGTTAGAAAAATCATAAAAAACACATGTTCAATGATGTTCAATTAAGTTACATCCTTTAAACTGAGAATATAATTTTGCTTGGTGTTTTCCATACTCAAATAAGTTTCAATCATATCACACAGGAAATTAACTATTGGATTTTTATATGTCTTTCCATTAAATGAAAATATGAAGAGTGCATCAATTTACAATTGGATAATTGTTCAAATGCACTCAAGCAACACTTACTTTGAGTGATAAAGTTGGATAAAGATTAATTATTTAATCTTACTACCCACTTCACTTTGATTGATAAAAAATAATTCATAATACCACTGCTGTGAAAAAGCCCCCATTTTGAGAATTAGGTTTGATATTTGATCCCTTCTAAAAAGGTTTGATTATTAATTTTTATTTGGGATATTACAAATATTACCCAAATACCCATCAATATTATATCTTTTACAATTTCTTCACATCTGCAAGTTTGGAAAAGAATGTTGAATTTCGTCTTCGATGTCGGAGCCAAACTCTGGTCACAAATCTGGCAACGGGGTGACAGAGCGAATAGAAGTGGCCGAGCCCAACACTAGTGGAGTCTATATGTTTTGATTATCAGATTTTTGGTTTTAAATGAAATCAGAAAATAAGTGGTACTTTGAGCAATGGCGGTGTGTGGTGGTTCTAAACGGCAGCTTCGCGATGTTGGTGCTGTGAAATTCACGTTGGAGAGACTAGGAAGAATGGATTTTGTTTGGTTGTCTCCGTGGGATTCACGTCGGAGGTGGTTTTGTTCGGACATTGTACTTCCGCTATGAAAGGAAGAATGGTAGGGTAGTGTCCGAGCACGTAGAACAGAATCACCAACCATATGAGAATGAGAGAGTAACTGGCCAGGGGGATATTGCCACACATATAGTAGAAAATTTTGAGGTAATTAAAATTGTCTTTGCCTAAATAATCCCTATTGGACTTCACGAACACACATTTTGCCCTGTAATCGACGAATTTGTGAACATCGGTGCAATTTGGATTGAAGGAATTGATGTGAGCGATTGTGGGTATTGAATTTGTTAGTGGTGAAGAGATAGAATAAGAGGTAAAGAGAGAGAAAATGTTCTTGTGTTGAGGTCTAATGGCAGAAAAGTCCATTGGGAGGAATAATGATAATTCAGTAGGGAGACCATTAATAAAATTTGGGAATACGAGTCCTCCTCCCCAATACCCTCTCAAATAGGTTTACAAAATGGATTTTTTTTTTTTTTGCTTTGATCTCATGGTAGGAAAATTTATAATTTGGATGAAAGTTCCGAAACATGTGTAATAGGACCAGTCAGATCTGTTAGCTGACTCATGAATCAAATAGGTAACTAGTTGTTATGTATAGACAACTGATGATTTGTATAAGTCAGATATTGAGGGGGAACTCAATATCTAGGTTAAGTCTTGTTCATATCAGATGACCGGAAGATCAGAAGACTGAGAACTGAAGACCAGAAGACTTATCCTATTTGAAGACATCAACAGAGTCTCATGTTGTGCTGAGACAACTTGAACCAGAAGACTCAAGATAGACTGATCAACTCGGACTGATCAGAGAAGCTCAAGTCAGTTGTTCATGAAGATTATTCAACAAGTCATACACAAGATCAAACAAGAAGAATGTCAACTAGATCGGTCTGACAAGCGGCAAACATGTGTACTTGTCAACTAACTAGAGATCGATACGTATGTACTTGATTGAGAGAGCGGTATGGAGTCTCAGGGTCAAACAACTAGAAAGGAAAAAAATACATACTTATAGCATGGTCATCCCTGAAAACATCACTTCATATCTGCAACCTACCTAAAATAGAATAAGATTCAAATTGCTCTCAAAAGGCTCTTTGATCTCAAACTCTATAAATATGGGATCAATCCTTTAGAGTTAGTTTGTTAGCAAGATTATAAGTTAGAAGTTCTAGCTTATTTTCTGGGATTGTTAGAGTGTGAACTCAGTAAACATCAGATTGTACTGTGTTGCCTAACACATTAAACTAAGGTGGTTGATAGTAAGCCCCCTGTTGATAGGGAAGAGCGGACATATGAGGATCTGTTTTACATCTTGCACACTACTCTTGTTAAACAACATGCATAATGTCAACTGATTAGATCAGCCTGGTCGTTTACCAACTTATTAGGTTAAACCTTGAGATAATTTTATAATGGTTTTTCACATGGGTTAACTGCTTCCGCACATCAGCTTATCTGATAGAAATCCAATTGACCAGCTTCCGAGCAGTCAGTAGGTTGGATATCAGATTGTGTTGATTCACTCGCACTCTTACAACACTTATCTGATTACACCCTGTACACGCCAAAAGTTTTGAAAGTCTATTCACCCCTCCCCTCTAGACTTTCCACACACGAACTCTTTCGGGACCTACATCTCATAATTTTTAAGTTTAGAAGAATTGAGTTATTTAGATGGTTTTTTGGATGAATTTTTTAGATCAATTTCAGACCGATATATTTTTTAGATGAATTTTTTAGTCAATTTTTTAGATGATTTTCAGAACTGAGTTAAATTTCATGTTCTTCGTGGGGAAAACAATGATTGGGAAAATAGAGATGGAGATTGGGAAGAGGGTATTTTAGTAAATGTGTGTATTGAATTTGATCAAATTCATTCAAGTAAATGAGTGATTAGATATGTTATTTCACATTTTATCCTCGGCCTTATCTCACCTAATCATATCCATTCCAATTCTTATTTTCAAAGTAAATGTAGTCTCTATTTACAATGGATGATACATGATGTTTAAAAATATTATACATATAGATGTACTGTGAAAAAAATAAGGTGTTGTTGGGAGATGAATTTAATATAGAAGTTTTTGATTAAGATCCCAAAACCCCTGAGTATGACATGTATCAGGACATCTTGATGGATAGGACAGGTTTCTATAGATAGGTTCTCAGGATAATCTGCATCATGTATAGTCAGCAGATTTATTAGATCAGGATAGATTAGAATGTGAAAAACATTACTAAACACTGATGAATATATTGAGGGGGAACTCAATATATTATGAAGATCCTGAAGACTGAAGACCTGAAGATTGAAGACCTGAAGACTGAAGATCTGAAGATCCTGAAGACGTCTTATTTTGAAGAGAAAAAATCCTGAACAAACTATCTGATGAATAGTGTTATGTTCATATCTTAGTACAAACAAATAGAATGTTATGCATTCTTAGACATTAAGGATAATATCAGTTCAATGGAATTTGACCTAAAAGAGCCATTTTGTTTGTCTCTACTTAAAGGAAGAAGTCGACCAAAGAGAAGAAGACAACAACGTAATTTACTGCCACTAAAAGAGACATCTCACTGAGGAAATGTCAGGACTGATATCATCCAGTCTGCAAAGAATAGTGATAGGCTGTTTGGCTGAATATTACCCAAACCATGCAAGGGCGCGTTCAAACCCTAAGAGAGTCGTTCATCACTAACCTAAAGAGGAAACCTTTGGGGCTATCTCTCCAACGGATAGTTTTCAATAGTGACTCTTTGGAGAGTTACCTATAAATACCAAAGGCGTTGCACTCATTCAAGGTTACGGGGAAATCAAGCAACTCATATAGCTCAAGCATATTCAAGTTTTTTTTGAAGCACTCGAAACCCTAAAGATTTCCCCAAGTGTTTCACCTTGAAGAGAGCTCATTAACTAAGCCTTAGTTTTGTTAAGATCAAAAGTTTAGTAAGAGATATCCTAGCCTTTTGATATTGTTCTTATTGTAAAGGATATCTCACCTTAGTTGGAAACCAAACCAAAACCAAACCCTAAGTGTTAGGTAGTTTGAGTGATTGTTTGGAAGATTGTGAGAGAGTTGTAACAGTTAGTAAGCTGCGTTTGTTCAGTCTGAAAGCTTGAGAGGAGTAGATCTGAGTATTAGGACTCATGAAGCAGTTCCTAGGGATCACGTTGTCTTGGAGAGGTGATTTGATCAGTGTCCCTTGGCACTATAAACCAAGCAGGTTCCTAAAAGAGTTAAGGAATTCCCCTGAGGATTAGGGAGAGTGGATGTAGGAGCTTGAGTCTCTGAACCACTATAATTTTGCTGTGTTATTTACATTATGTATTGCATTTGTGTTGTTGCATATTTTCACTGAAGCATTCAAAGATTTTTCTGAATTCAGTTGGAAATAATCCTGACAAAACTGCCTGATTTTCTGAAGAGACTCTGTAATGAAAAGAATCTGAGTGTGGTCAAAATCAGATCAGATAAAGGCACTGAATTTATCAACCATATTATATCTGATTATTTTGTAGCAAATGGAATAACTCTTGAGACATCAGTTGCAAGGACCCCACAACAGATTTGTGTTGCTGAAAGAAGAAATAGGACCCTAAAAGAAGCTGCAAGGACAATGATTGTTGAAGCTGACATTCCTAAAAGGTTTTGGGCTGAAGCTATCAACACTGCATGTTACTCTCAGAACAGATCCATGCTGACAAAGAATCAAGGAAAAACACCTATGGAATGAAAGGAAGCCTTTTGTTTCTTTCTTTAGTGTGTTTTGTTGTAAGTGTTTCATTCGTAATAATGGTAAAGATCAGTTGAAAACCTTTGATAGCAAAGCTGATGAAGGAATATTCTTGGGATATTCTGAAATTAGTAAGGTTTTCATAGTTTACAACTGTAGGACCCTTATTGTGGAAGAAACACCTCATGTTGTTTTTGATGAATCTACTTGTGTTCATAGAAAACAGGAACATGACTCAGGAGACTTGACAAAAAGGGTCACCAGACTTAGCCTAAAAAACAAAGATGCTAATAGATCATCCAATGAGCCTGAAAAGAAGAAGTCAATCACATTCTATGAATGGAGTGAATCCGACTCAGAAGAAGAAACTTAGAATGAAAATACTCAGGCTGGTGGACCTCATGTTGATAGTTCTCCACTGAAGGAAAGCCAACACACAGGAGCTGATCCACTTGAACTGACTCCAGTTCAACATCAGGTAAGTAATGCCGATGAAGATGTGGTCACAACTGAGGCAAATTCTGAATCCATCAACCAAGGGGGAACAAATGTCTCTGACAATGTTTTGAATGTAATTTCCTCTGAGGAAGATGATTCCCTTTCTCTTTTCTTGTTGTTTCCTAAATTTGATGATGTACATGAACCTAACATTTCTGATAATGAGGATATCACTGAAGGGGGAACATCAAGAAGATCTAGGCTAGATAGCCACCCTTCAAGTCAAATAGTTGGTGATCCATCAGAAAGTGTTAAGACCAGAAGGTTCCATGGTGAAAGTGCTTTGTTCTGCTGCTTCCTATCTGAGAAGAAACCTACTGAGATTGAAGAAGCTCTTCAAGATTCCTTCTGGATCACTTCCATGCAAGATGAGTTAAATCAGTTCACTAGGAATGAAGTTTGGGAGTTAGTAGATAGACCTAAGAAGCACAATGTTATTGGAACTAAATGGGTTTTCAAGAACAAGAGAGATGAGAAAAAATTCATTGTAAGAAACAAGGCAAGGCTAGTTGCACAAGGTTATTCCCAAGAAGAAGGCTTGGACTATGATGAAACCTTCACACATGTTGCAAGATTAAAATCCATCAGATTGTTTCTTGCATATACTGCTCACATGAGGTTTATTGTATATCAGATGGATGTGAAAAGTGCATTTCTGAATGGTGTGCTTAAGGAAGAGGTTTATGTGGAACAACCTCCTGGCTTTTATCAGAATGACCAAGTTTACAAGCTCAGGAAAGTCTTGTATGGTCTGAAGCAAGCACCCAGAGCATGATATGATACCCTTTCTCAATTTCTTACTGATCATGGTTTTATCAAAGGAATTGTTGATAGAACATTGTTCAGGATAGAAGATGGGAAAGATATCTTACTAGTTCAAATATATGTGGATGGCATCATATTTGGTTCTCTAAATCATCAGATGTGTGAGAAGTTTTCTGCCCTGATGAAAGGAAAGTTTGAGATGTCAATGATGGGGGAGATGAATTTCTTTCTAGGTCTTCAAGTCAAACAATCTAAGGAAGAAATATTCATCAACCAAACAAAATATACCAAAGATCTGATTGCTAAGTATGGTATACATAATTGCAATGCAGTTATGATTTATATGAATACTAACCACAAAATGGATCCTGGTCCTGAAGGCAAATCAGTCAACCACACTGATTATAAAGGGATCATTGGATCATTGCTATATCTTATAGCAAGTAGGCCTGATATTACTTTTGCTGTTGGGATATGTGAAAGATACCAAGCTAATCTTAAGGCTATTCACATGAAAGCTGCCAAAAAGATTTTGAGATATCTTAAAGGCACAGTGAATAGAGGATTATGGTATCCAGCTGATGATAACTATTAATTAACAGGTTATTCAGATGTCGATTCTGGTGGTTGTAGGATTGACAGGAAGTCCACCTCAGAAGAAGTACAATGTTATTGGAACTAAATGGGTTCTCCAAGAAATAGACTTCAGTTGCAACTAGTACTACTGAAGCTGAGAACATGGCTGCAGGAAGCTGTTGTGCACAGATTCTTTGGCTAAGACAACAATTGAGAGATTACAAGATTATATCCAATTAATTACCTATATTTTGTGTAATAATAGTGCAATTACTATTACACAAAATTCAGTATTACACACCAGATGCAAACATGTTGATATTAGACATCACTTTATCAGAGACCATGTAGAGAAAAAGGATATCAGGATGGATAAAATTCATATTGATAGGCAGAGAGTTGACATACTCACAAACCTTTGGCTGAATCTAGGTTTCAAGAGTTATCAGTAGAACTTGGTATGTTGGAATCCGGAGAGTGAGTATACTGAAGGGAGAAGTCCTTCAGGTGCATGAAGTTATTCAAGGAAGAATAACTCAGGATAAAGTGTACTCAGGATGGAAACTGAGACTCAAGACATTTTATCATGGTTAGTATTCAGTAAAGATTAAGTATTCTGAAGTGATACTAGCACATGCATTAACTCACAACATTTATTTCACTCAGTAATCTTTTGAAATAAATGACATAGAGCCTGAACTTTGAGCGGGAATAACTTTGAGTTGGAATGTTTGGAGCATTTCTATTGGAAGAATTTTGAGGCGTTGGCGAAGGGGTGTCTCGGTTTTTGTGAAAATCATTTTGTCACCCTAATGACTGCTATTTACCTATTTACATCAGATCAATTAGCCAAAAATAGCAAAGCCTCAATTTAAATCAAAATCTCTGATTTAATCTCAGACATTCAAAATCCTTTACTGAGATTAAACTCCGACCATTGATTTAATTCCCCAGATCATATAAATACCCTTGAGTGAATATAGTTCAAGATCTATTTTTCATTATTCAAACACTCAAGAAACCCTTAACCGTTTCTATTCCAATTCTTCAAACTTTCAAACCTTCAAATCTTCAAATATGGAATTCCCACAATACCATATGATTAAAACGTTCGCAGAAACTGAAAAAACCAGTTTGTTAAATAAGATTTCTAAGTTATCTATTTTGAATCAGATGACAAAGTGCCAACCTTATCAGATCGGTTGCTTGGTGCGAATCTAATCCAGACTTAGAATATGCATGCAATATACAAACAAGTAGTGTGCAGATAATGTAAAGCGGGTAAATTAGATAATGCACACCAGATTTTTATAGTGGTTCGGACAACTCTTCCTATGTCCACTCTTCCCTATCAGCAGGGGCACCAACTAACCAACTAGACTTAGATTAATGTGTTAGTCCAAACACTATACAACAGATGTTTTAAGAGTTCTCACTCAACCAATCTTAGAGATCATAACTAGAAACCCTAGTCTAAAATCTTGCTAAACAAACTTAACCTAACTTTGGTTTAGGTATAAGATTTGTTATGTTCCAACTGGAAATCTATCCTAGTATCTGTGTAGCCTAAGGCTGGAGGATAAGATTTCTATGCTAAGAACTATGGGATGAACACTTAGATATATTTTTCAATTTTGTGTTCTTCGTGCAGAAATTGCGGATAACTTGAGCTTGATGATAATTTCCGTGACCTTACTATGAAGGTTTGATCCCATATATATAGGCACAAAATCGAACTAGCCGTTGAAGAGCAATTCAAATTTCGGTCTATTTTTGGTAGGATTGTAGGCTTGATTTGATGTGCGTAGAGGCGGCATGGCCGAAAGTATGTATGCTTGTCCTTTCTAGCCGTTTGACTCTGAAGCACCTTGTCCTGCAATGTTAGCTCCGTACATACGTGTCTTTCTCTCATTGGTTATCAAGTACACTTGTTCAATTTTTGATTTACCAACTTAGGTTGACATTCTTCGTGTCTGATGAACTTGTATGAATCGGTGAACTTCTAGTTGTCACCTGATTTGAGCTGACCTGATCAGTCCAAATTGATCAGTCTACCTGCTTGAGTCTTCTGATGCATGTTGTCTTAGCACAACTTGCAGACTCTTCTTCACTTCTTCTGATGTAGGTCTTCTGGTCTTCTGAGTCTTGTTATCTGGTGGTCATCTGATCTTCAGGTCTTCTGATTCTTCAGCATGTTACCTGATCTTCTGATCTTCACCTGGTTATCTGACTAGCTGATCTTCTGATCTTCTAGTCTTTTGATCTTCTTCAAGACTTACCCCCTCAATATGTGACCTATCTATTACATCAGTTGTCTATACATCTCAGCATCCTAACCTAATTTTTAATTCATCAGTCAGCTAACAGGTCTGACTGGTCCTATTACAACCTGTTTTGGAACTTCCATCAAAACAACAAATTTCCCAACAGGAGGTGTGATTTCTCGAGAAGTTGTGTTGACTTTACCCTTGATTAATGTTGTGTATGGATTAAACGCCGAAGGAGAGGACCCTTCAAAGTACCAGGCTGGAGAAGAGAAAAGGTTACTTGATCGGTTTGTAGAAGAAAAGAGTGAGTTCAAAGCGGCACTCCACAAACGTTATTTAAAAGGTAAATATCGTGTTCTTGTGGATATTGTTGCCAAATGTTTCTTGAGTTTGTCTGGAAGTTTGGAACAATTCAGTAAGACGAAGTTGCGTCTTACGGCTGCAATAGAGGATTCGGGGGATGTTGATTTCAACTGGTAAGGATTTCTTAAAAATTATATTATGATTCAAAAGGACAACTTGTCTTTTGAGAAAGGAATCTTTAAGAAATTTGGGAAAGTGCTGTTTGGGACAAAGATAAGTTTTCTGTTTGAAACTTTGCCAGAAAAAGGTGAGTTTTTGATGTCTAGAAAGGAGTTTTCCAGGAATCACATTATGTTTAAGAAGCCCAAGTCTCGGAAGAGAAAGGCAGTGGCTTCAGGAAGTGTGATTTCAACCACTTAAGAAGATCTAGAGGATATTGAGTCGGATGATGACAATGTGATTCTCACAGAAGCTCTCTAGAAGAAGAAGAAGGTGGCCTCTAAGCAACGTGAAATGTCAGGAGAGGAAAGCAAAAGGAAGAAAACTCTATAATTATTGAGAGTTAAGAGAGAGGAAGGCGATAAGAAGAAGGCTCGGGATGAGCAAAAAAAGGAGACGAAAAAGAAGAGATTAAGTACCATTCGGGAAGGGAGAAAGGCCTGAAATCTCAAATGGACACCTTGGCTAAAGTTGTTTCTCAAGCTTCAGAAGAACACATTTAGGGGGAACAAGGTGAAGAAAATGTATTCGCTGAAATTCTAGAAGAAAGCATTGGAATAGACCGAATTACCCAAAACATCTTCGCAGGTTCTCAAAAACTTGCTGAAGAAAACCAAAAATTGATCCCAGCCACACAACCCTCAGAGCCAAATGTACCCATTCCTTTAGATATTGATTCTAGCTCTGAAGATGAACCACATGCTCCTGAACCAAGAAAAGGTGAAGCTGAATGAAGGGAGTGGAAGCAAAAAGCTGTCCGGTTCATCTTGGATAAGTATCCTGAACTCTCACAGTTTTTTGATCTTCAGGATATGTTTATCAGGTTAAAAACCGCGATCTTGATTATCAATCAATCATTTCCATCAATGTTGAAGATTGGCAATTTCAAAGGAAAAGAATTCTGGTAGAGGAAGTTGCTGAACTGGATGCCTTTTCAGGCTTAGGTAAGAGGAGGCTAAGGATCAAACATCCTGGGTTTTATACCTTGGTGAAGAGAAAGTTGGCTGAGAGGAAACCTGCTTTAGAGCCGGTTACTGAATTAAGTGAGAAGGACAAGGATGATAGAGAGCCTGAGTCCACTCAGGAAAAGGACACTGGAGATATTCCTGAGGGAAGCAAGAAAGTTGTTGAGTCCAGTATTGATGCTACCATTCGGAGGGAACAAACTCAGGATGTTCCACCCCTGCAGATGATTACTAGTTGGACAAACTGTTCATTACCAGAAGGAGCCTGAAGTCACCATTACAGAGTTTGGCAGATGTTGGAATTCAGACTGACACTGAGGCAGAAATCCCACCTCCACCACCTCCAACTGTTGACTTCACTCCCATATTAGAGAAGCTAACCAAGCTGGAGCCTTTAGTGGATGAAGTTGCAAAGCTTGCTAAAGCTCAGACTGCTCAGGGAGAATCCCTCAAACTAATCAACACATCAATGGTGACATTGGATCAGGTAAACTCACTTACTACTACCATTGGCAAAAGTTTACTAATATAGATACAAGAATAAGTGGTGTATCTACAGATGTGTTAGGAGAAATGGAGAAGAAGTTTGAGACAAGGTCTAAAGCCTTGGAGGAAATGTTGACAGCCAGAGTAAATGAGTTGGTTAAGTCTGCTGTAGAAGAAATGAGTTCTTCACTCATGGTGGTCTTGCTGAAGAAACTATGGTGGTCTTGCTGAAGACACTAGCACGGGGCTGAACGTGTTGAAACGGATTCAGGATGAACACTTCATGGTAGCTGCTGAGGTGCGCTCTATTGGTAGGGAACAACTGCATATTGACAGGATTCTTTCTGAGTTAATTGTCAACTATGATGCCAAAAGGGGGAATGTTATGACAAGCTCACAACTTTGTCGTCCTTGGAAGGAAAGAGAGAAGAATTCCCAACCATAATCCATAGAGGAGGAAAAAGGAAAGAACCTGAAGTGATTATCCATCCTGAAGCAGCAATGGAGATTATTGAAGAATGTCAGAAGAAGCAGAGGGAACAGAAACCAAAGACAGAAGCCTTTGGAATCTCGATGCCTCGGATGAAGAAGCTTGAAAATGAGAAGTCAAGAAACCCGCTCGTAAGAAGACCAGATCCTCAAGTGCCAAACCAACCGAAGTCAGTAGGAAACCCACAAAGAGACAACTCTCAGTCGAGTTCATTGAAGAAGAAGAAACTCCTGAAGCTCATATTCAAAAGGATGAAGAATCGGAAACAGATGATCTGTTTAAAGAAGGGTTTGGGGAGTATGATGTGTCCACAAAGAGACTAAATTGGGATTGGCACAACTCCATCAAGATGATTGAGGCTGAAAGAAAAGAAAGGCTGCTACTTCTGTGTCAGGATCTGAGATGACCAGAAAGCAAAGGGAAAAGGCAAAGAGGGTCAGGGGAGGATTTCAGAAGTTTGTACTAAGTAGAAGAGGTACAAAGCCGAGGAAGAGGCAATAGCCGCACTTGGATAAGTGGATGCCCATTGAGAAGAATGATACATGGGAGCAGGCCAAGAGAGAGTTTGTGTTCAATTATGATATTCTTCAGAACTGGCCTCACTCCATCACTGATAGGGATGATGCATTCATTGCCTTTCTCCTGAGGTATTATATTGATATCTGTCAAGATTGGTTCAACTTGTTTGATGTTTTGGGTTATCAGTTGAAGGCACTTGCTCAGTACAAATATCCTCCACCAAAGTTTGCAAATGGAATGATCAACTACGAATTCATCTTCAGTGACTTTATAGATCAGGCTGAGTTTTTGGGTCTGATTGGACTGATGCTGAGACCATTCAGAAGAGAGATGCTCTGAAGACAAGGTATTACGAATAGTTCAATTTGGAACCTCCTCTGGATGAAATTAATTATGAAGATGAGTAGTGCTGATGTTGCTTCTTTTCATTTTGTTTATCACAGTAGAGTAGGATAATCGTTGTATCCTGTACTAATATTCCTACTTAATGAAAAACTCTACTGTTGATGGTGTTCTGAAAAGATAATATCTCATTATCTTACATGTGTGTGTGTTTTCTATAAACTTGTTTTACTTGTTCTAGGAATAGAAACCTGAATAGATGATAGGTTCTTTTCCGTGTATGAGCTTGTATCTAAAAATCCTGAAGACGTCTTGTACTGAAGAGAAAAGATCCTGAACAGACTATCTGATGAATAGTGTTATGTTCATTTCTTAGTACAAACAAAAAGAATGTTATGCATTCTTAGACATTAATGATAGTATTAGTTCAGTGGAAGTTGGCCTAAAAGAGCCGTTTTGTTTGTCTCTACTCAAAGGATGAAGTCGACCAATGAGAAGGCGACAACAACGTACTTTACTGCCACTGAAAGCGACATCTCACTGAGGAAATGTCAGGACTGATATCATCCAGTCTACAAAGGATAGTGATAGGTTGTTTAGCTGAATATTACCCAAACCATGCAAGGGCGCGTTCAAACCCTAAGAGAGTCGTTCATCACTAACCTAAAGAGGAAACCCTTGAGGCTATCTCTCCAATGGATAGTTTTCAAGTGTGACTCTTTAGAGAGTTGCCTATATATACCAAAGGTGTTGCACTCATTCAAAGTTACGGGAAATCAAGCAACTCATAGACCTCAAGCATATTCAAGTTTGTTTTTGAAGCACTAGAAACCCTACAGATTTCCCAAGTGTTTCATCTTGAAGAGAGCTCATTTACTAACCCTTAGTTTTGTTAAGATCCAAAGCTTAGTAAGAGATATCCTAGCCTTTTGATATTGTTCTTATTGTAAAGGATATCTCAACTTAGTTGGAAACCAAACCAAAACCAAACCGTAAGTGTTAGGTAGTTTGAGTGATTGTTTCTTGGAAGATTGTGAGAGAGTTGTAACAGTTAGTAAGCTGTGTTTGTTCAGTCTGAAAGCTTGAGAGGAGTATATTTGAGTACTAAGACTCAGGAAGCAGTTCCTAGGGATCACGTTGCCTTGGAGAGGTGATTTGATCAGTGTCCCTTGGCACTATAAACCAAGCAGATTCCTGAAGAGTTAAGGAATTCCCCTGAGGATTAGGGAGAGTGGATGTAGGAGCTTGAGTCTCTGAACCACTATAAGTTTGCTGTGTTATTTGCTTTTTGTATTACATTTGTGTTGTTGCATATTTTCACTGAAGCATTTAAAGGTTTTTCTGAATTCAGTTGGAAACAATCCACTGAACTTGCCTTAACCTGATCACAGCCGAAACACTGTTTTGTATAAGGAAAAGGTATTTCAGCAAGATAAAACGAGTATAAACATAGGGCCTACACTTTCTGCACTTTAGTTAGTTAGTATAGATAGTTATCAAACTGAACAACCCATCTGAGTATTCAGTAAGATTGTTATATGTGCCAAACTACTCAGGATAGTTAGCACTCAGAATCAGTTGAGCTAATCTGAAGAACTTAAAGCTGCTCAGGGTTATTGTCTCAGTAAACTTTGACTCAGGGTGATTTGTGCTTTTCAGGACTAAACTCAGGAAGGTCTGACTCATTGATTCAGAAGATTTTAAAAGTTGAAAAATAATATACACGTGTATCCCCCCATACACGTGTGTGACTCGTACTTGGGACCAACAGGTGTTAATAACTGCACCCTAAAAAATTAAGCACCGATGAAAATTTCGGTGTAAATAATTTAACATGATTCACTTTAGGTAAACTTGCAAAATTTTTATATGGTCGTGGCTATTCACACACGAGTTTTTGCTCTACACACATATTACTTTACACACCTATCGTAATTTTTATATTTTACTCAATTCACACATTTTGAATGATCTATTTTACCCCTCCTATAAAATGTCAACTACACTGGCCAAATTTTAGGAAGGTGGACCAATCTTGTCAATTTTTTAAAATGTCAACCATTCTTGATGATTTTGAAAAATATCGACCACTCTGGTTGACAAAACAAAAGGCCAGCTCTGGTCGACTGATATTTTTGTGATTTTCAGTCGCGATTTTTTAACACTAAACACACAAATTTTTTATATATCTATCATTTAAACTTACAAAAACTCTATTAATCTATTATTTGATATGAGTCTTCAAGACATATGGTTTTTTAAGTGTTAGGATTTATGTTTTTTTCTTCAAATTTCAAGAATGGCATATATGAGTTGGAAAGATGATGTACATGGGTTTAGATCTGGGGTGTATTGAGTAAAAAAGGTTTTAAAATTTTAATATGATAAATATACAATAAAGGTATCTTAGTCTATTTATATTTAAGACATTTTAATCATAAAATTATTTTGGGTGTGTAAAGTAAAAACTCGTGTGTTATTAATTATGACATTTTTATATTGGTGATTGTCACAAAACAATTGAGATTCGTTCGCATAAAGTTAGGGTTCTTAAAAAATCATTTAATCTAATTACAGTGAGAAAATTACTTAAGTAGTTCAAATCAATACTTATATAAGAACATGATAGTCCTGCAAAATATTTCCCGCCAATTTTACCATTGCTATTCACAATTACTATCTTCCCTATTTTCTCTCCACTATTTACAATAACTGCCCATTTTTGAACTCATTTCTCCATCACTTCCCACTTTCCATTTCTCCGTCTTCAACAAATTCTAACATCATTGTAGTAAGAGAATGTTCAATTACTTCAACCAATTAAAGTTTAAGGTATCAAATATTTTTCTTCTTTCTCTGATCTAATTCTCTCACTTCTCAATTTGTTCGCCTCTTCACAAAAACTCTGTCCCAGCTTTTCGCCGCAGAAACGATTTGCTCTCACCATCGAGGATTTTCTTCTTTGATGATTGATAGGATTGTTTCCTTGGTTCTTTGTTTTTGCTTTATAAGTATAATTTTTCCATTTGCAGGTTAAGCCCGAGAATTAATCGCAACTTTTTTACAGATTAGAGTTAATCTTTTCAGAAGAATTCACAGTACTTTCTTGAACTCTGCTTTTTACTATATCGTTTTTAATTATTTTTTTTGTCATGGAGTTAATGAATGACGGATTTTCCTTCTTATTTTTTTAATTTGGCCCATCTAAATTTTGTTATTTTGTCTTTAAATTTTATTGATTTTAATGTCTCTTTCTTCATCAAGAAAAGTCGAGTTCAGAGAAATCTTCATAGTTTAACAGGTATGTTTTATCTCTTTCTTGTGATTCTCTTCTTTGATTTTTGCAAAAAAGGTAAAAAAATAATTTATCAGTAGTTTTTTTTTTCTATGTTTATTTACATTACCGTATTTAAATTCTTCGATTTGATTTAAATTATTTATCATTTAGTTTAGTGATTGATATATAATTATGGGTGATTAGCAAAACTACATTGTATAATGCATCGTATGGGTATACATCCATTGCATTCATCTCACTTCTAAATTTATTTAGTACTTATTATTATGTTCCGTGTATACAAATAAAATTCACAATCCGTGTATACGAATAACAAGTTAATAATAATAATAATAATATTATAATAATAATAATAATAATAATAATAATAATAATAATAAATATATTAATAAAACTCAGTCCCACTGTAATGTTCTTTTTTTTTTAGATAAGAGATTAATGAATATAATATTTATGTGTGTAGTAGGTAACTGAGGTGAGGCAATGTAGAAAACGCCCCCTAGATGTAGAGTGTGCTTTGATTCATTGACTGATAATTACTGTAATAAAATTTAATTTTATGAGTAATTGTAATGGGATGGGGAAAAACTTAATTAAGAAAATAATAATCTTTACCTGGGACAAAAAAAAAAAAAAAAAAATCTTAAAAATGAACAGAGGAAGTATATCAATAAAATTTACAATTCGTGTATCGCATGGGTAAAAGTGCTAATTGGACACTAAAATCACTTTTCTCTTCCCCATAAATTGGGTCTTGCCAACTTAGTGAAAAAAATGATTTTACACTAATAATTAGAATTTGAAAACAAGCCCTTAATAACAAAAGTTATAAATGTTTGCAAAATTGGTAAAAAGTAGCAGTTTCGAGTGTTGGTAAAAGATGAAGGGACCCTCACTCTTATGTACAAAATGAGTGATATAATTACTAGTAGGTGCATCAAGAAAAAATCCTTACTCTTAGATATAAAATTAAATATAAAAACCCAATGTTACCTTTACTAAACCCTGCTACCTCCAAAACCCACAATAAATAATTCAAACGAAACACTATTCATGACGCGACGACAATTTGTCTTCCCAAGAGAGAATAATATCAATTCAGAAGCTAAAATCATTTTATTTCGTCCTCCCAAAGCTTGCCAACAAATAATTGAGATTAAACACTACTTATCAATTTTCATGATTGGTATTATCAATTTTCGGCACTTTTTAATTTCACACGAACACAAATTTTTTTTGCACAATTTTTTAAATTACTCCATTTTAAATCCCAACTTCATACATGAGATTCCCTTCCTTCCTTGTTTTTCATTTTTGATTTTTTTCGGCCCCCATTTCAAAAAAAAAAAAAATAAACACAAAAATCTGCACAGTATCATTCTTCAAAAGAATTTGCTTACAAGTACAAATAAAATTGTAGAAAGTTTCATCTTTCATCTAATCTGTTATCATTTCTTCTTCCTACTACATTTTTCATCATTAAAAAAAAAATAAAATTGCACAATCCCAAAAAAACATTACACAAAATCATCAAAAAATGATTTATGTTTGTGCAAAAATAATTTGCCAAAATGCAAATATATTTGCACAAAAATGAAGAAAAAATCTGCTGATTCTCCACCGCCTCCACCACAACAAAACCCATCGCACCCCCGGCGCCGACCATCACCACTACCACCAAAACACCATATGTACTCGACCCCCAAATAAGATAAAAAAAGATGAAGAAATTTTGCAAAAATAAAATAAAATAATCATACGGGAATTCTAAGGCGCCTCATAGATCTGTCAATCCTCCTCCTTCTCTCTTACCTCTGTCGCCTCTTCTCCTCCTCCAACAACCTGGCTGAACAGATTCGACGACCATCCCCATCTTCACACATATTCGCGCATCCCGAACATCCCCCACAAATCCGATGACCTAGCCGAATGGATGAGTTTAGAGAGAGAGAAAGTTGGTTTTTCATCCTCCCTCTGCGCTCTCAAGCCCTTCACCGCCCTAGCGGTTAAAGGAAAAAAAATAGCCCATCATTTGCCACAAAGGAGGAAGAGAGAAATCTGGGTTTTTGCATTTGGATTTTCGAGAGAGAATGACTAGATTTTTAGAGAGAGAGAGGGAGATAAAGAGCGGATGAGTTTTTCCAATCTGAGGGAGAGAATCGTGGAGTGTATATCTATATTTCTAATTTATTTTATAAATTAAAAGCTGAAAATATTATTTTATGGAATTAAGGGCAAAAAGGGAATTTTAGGTGGAATTTTGTACCTATGAGTACTAAAGGTTTTTTATTGCACCTCCTAGTAATTAAGTTGGGAATTTGGTACCTAAGGGTAATTATCCCAAAGATGAAATATTAGACAAACACAAATTAAACTATTAGCTTTTGCAAAAACAAAAGCAGCATAAATAATCAGCTTTAAGCGGTTGAAAACACCCTAGGTATGATTCTGTTAACCAAACACTTTTCATGGTTTAGGGTGATTGCTACATGGAAGACGCTTTTGTAATCTTGATCAACCAACCATTTTTAGTCATGTACTCACAAGCAAAGTGTACTTTAAATTAGTAGTGATCTTTTGAGACAACATCTATAAAGTTCATCAATCTGAAAAGTTAACTCAAAAACAGTCATTTGATAAACTTCCATCGTCAAGCATCAAAAGTACATGGAGCTCAAATGCAAAATCACCATCTATTCACATAGGGGTGTGAAAAAAATTCAGTAAAATAAAAACTTAAGACATCATTTTGTTATTGATTGTTTGTAAAACTCTCATCACACTTTCAGAAGTGTGCAAGTCAAAGAAGTCACCACTTGGCCTACAATAACAGGAGAAATAAAAAAAAGTGTACATTTGATGGAAATAGTAGCCCAACAAACACACCTGATTAGCATGCAGACTTTTCTCTACATACAATAGCAATAGCTATTTGGGTATACAGGATTACCTGCAGGGCAGAAAAGAAAAAGATAACAAGAAATCAATACTTGACCTCTTTTATACCAACCTTTAGGATGACACAAATTGCAGCACCAACTTGTCAAGAAACAATTTTAATCATATGAATTGAAAGACATCAAAAGCAACAATTGTTGCTATGCTTTTATTTGTTACATTTTCTGTGTGTGGAGTCATAAAACTATAATGGTTAGAGGCGCGCCTGAGCTGCGAGGCACAAGGGGCTTGAAGCGACGCATGTGCATGTGTGTACATATATGTGATATATCATAAAACTAATAACAAGTTGACTAAGTCAAATTATTACTATAAATCATTATATAACATAAACATGGAGTCTGGTGAGACTCAATGCGGTTTGCCTTTTAACAACCATGCATAAAACTTGTGTAAATTGAAATATAAAAGAAGTTTATTCACATATTCTGAAAATAATATACTGAAATAGGTTAAGCTCAACAAAATTAACTTAATTAATAAACTAAGTTACTGAAGGTGAATGCAAATATTAACAAATCATTGATAGTTTATACTAATGAGTGATCATTCAATTTTGCAATTGTTGGGGCTGGGGATAGTTCTATGCAAGGGATTCACGTATTTAAACATGTAGAAAATAACTGCTCCACTACACAAGTAGGAAATAATTTTGACGGGTGAAGATTTATGGAAAATCATCTGTCAAAATTTAACTAGGATAAGTTTTAGGTCCTTGAGAATCAGATTGGATGATTGAATAGAATGTATACTTCTCATATCTTAGTCCCGAAGAATGATAAAGAGATTTTGAATCAAGGATTACACCATGTAACACAGTACTGGCTACAATATGCATACTGTTTGGATCACATGATATCATATGCCCAGATATCATAAACTTCAATCTGAGGAGAGAATTCAAAAGATAAACAACTAAAAGAATATGAAGGGGCATAAATTTCTCATAGCATGGCGCACTTGTTGATGTTTAGATGACCTTATGTCTTAGAAGCCAGAATGTTTAGAAAGGGGCTCGGCCCATTAATAAGAGAGGCAAATTCAAGTTTATGTGGAGGATAGAAGTCTTGGTAGTCACGTGGTCCATTTGGTCGAAAGGAACTGGTTTTTGATGATAGTTGTGAATCTTTTGAGGAGATCTCTGGGACAGTACTAAATATAAAGTTGTGTTATGGTACTTATGTCATAATACGTTCAAGGTCTTTGTTGGATTTGCTAGGAATTGGTTTTTGCTTTATAACGTTTTAGGACTGTCTTTCTGCTTCGTAACTTCTCGAAATTCCTCATCCCTTATTTAATTTTTAGCAATAAAAGCTTTGTTCCTTATCCCAAAAAAGAAAAGAAAAGAAAAGTAAGGGTGTTTAGGGCGCGAGGCGCACGAACGCGCAAGAGGGTTCCTAGTGCCCTAAGGCGTCTCTTGTACATGGGCAATAATTTTTTTGAAATAAAAATAATAATGGAGCCCTATTATTTGAGGAATGGTCCAATGAGATATAAGCTTAACTAAACAAAGACTTTGTCAAATCGCTTCCTGTGATAAGGAGAGAATTTAAAACTCAGCATAAGCAAGAAACACAGCAATAGATATAAGATTCACAAAGAAAAAAAGGGGGAAAAGAACCTAGCTACAGGGGCAGCAATATTGTTTCTTAGTTTCTCCTTCTTTATTAATTTTCTCTTAAACCCTAGCCCTAAGTTTAATATGATTTCTTGTTTATGATTTGACTCTGTTTTGTTCGAGTTATTTTTCATAAAGGGTTTTTTATTTCAAGAAATTGTACACAAACCACGTTTTGGGGTGAGAAGATCTTGAACGTAACCAGAATAGGCACACTGGGGCATGCGCCCTAAAACAGGGCCAGGCTAGACAGAAAAAAGGGGCACAACCTATAGCCTTGAGCGTTCAAGCGAGCCTCTTATAACTATGATTAGAAGTTCACATAACATGGCATAAAGAACCATATCATGGCGCTTATCACATTGTTGGATCATCTTGTGGTACTATTTTTAACTTAGCATAAAGAACCATACCATGGCGCTTATCACCTTGTTGGATCAGCTTGTGGTACTATTTTTAACTTAGTTCGCTTGATAGGCTATGTGTTGTTTCTCCCAATAATAAACATTACATTAGTCAGCATGACCAAAAACACCAACTCCTTTGGTTATATTACGTAGGACCATATCTCATTAATCAATATTGGGCTCTGAGATTATTGAAAATTTATTTTTCAAGAATAGTGATCTCTAAAACAACTAGAATATTTTATCATGGATTTATGCCCAACAAAAGACAAAGAAGAAAATACAACAAACAAGATTCATTGTTAAGCCCAATATAAACTGATCTGAAGCTGACTATTCATGCACTAAACGCTAAAATTTGACCATGTGATCTAAACATCCAGATATGAATAAAGTGCATTATGAAGAAATTTAATAAAACAGCAAGAAAAAGGAGAAATACTAGCTATGATACCATGGGCAGGGAATATGTTATATTTCTGATGAAATGTTGTGCAATAATCATTTGAATTGAGATATATCAATACACATAATCAAGAGTGGATGTAGTACAGTTACGCAAAATGTGCCCACTTATTTCAGAAACACTCTAGCTTACTACTCCAGAATCACTCAGATGACAAATTCATTACAGTTCAAGAAAAAGTAATTAAAAACAGAAATGGAAAGTAACAGAAAGACCTCAAATTATTCAAGTTCAATTTCATCGACGAACCAGTCACTCCGCCGACGCCTCCACCTTCGGACCTGCAAAACCAAATCCCAAAATTCAAACAATCAATTCATCAAACACATAGAGAGCATTCAAAAAAAAGGGATTAAGCTCAACCGTGAAGCGAGTGGGGACGGTGGTCCTTGCCCCATCCGATACCGCGGGTGGATTCGAGGTACTGGTGGACAAGGTGTCGGCATTTCTGGAGATGATTAATCCCTTCGACGCGGTAACACCACTTGACCTTCTCCCTCAAAATCTTGGCTTTCTCGATCTCGATCCACTTCTCTCTCACCAGATACTCCCGCATCTCCAGAAACGCCACCGGGTCCTTGTACGGGCTCTCCGGGTCGAAATCGTCCGGCGGGCCATCGTGGGTTAGCACGTCGCTCTTTTTCCGACCCATTTCTTTGAGCTAGCCTATGGCTGATCGAATTCTACGAATTGGGGGAATGAATCAGTTTGAGGCGTGAGCGTAGAAAGGACATGAAATGCGATGTGGAGCGTTATTGGGCTTTTACCTGTAATGACGGGTAGCCCAAAAATTATCTGAAATAAAATAAATTCAATTTGGGCCAAGGTTATTTCCATCTCCGTTTTTTAATTAGGACACTCACTGAATTTAGGTTTGGCAGTGCGGCGTAATCAGGAATAGACCCAGTAATTGCGCCGAGACTGGTCCAATTTATAATACACGACCAAGAAAAAGCCTCGGAGAACTTATCAAAGAATTCGACAAGTATAATACCTCGCGACCTGTGAGGACCTTAGTGACCTCGGGCTAATTCAAGTATGGAGCATTAACTACGATTTGACTAGTGTCAGACGGGCGGCGCCGAGAAGCTTACCTAAAATGGATTTAAATCAGAGATAAAGCGGCAAATGACAGTTATGACTTACATCTAGGAGTACTTAAACGGCTAAATCCCTGCAAATCCGGATTTGTCTTGGGCGACATCCCAGCTAGGTGCCAAAAGTTCCGATATCTCGGGCGACCTCCCAGCGACCTCCGACCTGAGTCATATCAATCTTATAGCATTTAATATTTCACAGAGCCACTTTCTGCTGCTTGTACTTGTAACCCGGGAGAGTGAGTTCCACTCTCTCAAACCCTATAAATATGGGTCATTTATGACCAAGAAGACTAGAGGATTCAATACCTTACCAAAACTCTTGCAAATTGATTATTCAAACACTTATTCTCTCAAACTATCATATAACATAAATGCAATCTACTTCACACATTTATTGTTTGTGTCACTAAGATTATCAAGCCGCATCATTAATCCTTAACCCATATATTTTAGTACACAACAAAGTCTAGTATGAAAATTTGCATACATGAAAAACTCGAGCAAATCCGCACCCCAAAAGACATCGATGAGGCTATCGCCGAGTTACGCAAAAAGCAGGCCGAGATGGAATTTTTCAACGGCGACCTACACCACGATCTAAACCGAAAAGCCAAAAACAAAGACAAAGGCCAAATGCACGAGGGACCTCGCCCTGAGGGACCTCACCAGGAAAGATCCCGACATGAGGAGCATCATCGCGAGCAACCTCGTTATGAGAGTCAACTCTCATGGGACCCAATTCACCCCATGTTACAGGCGCAATCCGAACGAGGGGCCAAATTCCATCCACAAACGTTTGTTCTCAGAAGGTTTTAGCTGTGGCCCACACCAAGCTCGGGCCTCAGCGAGATCAGCCCCGACAAACGCAGCACGCCCATGCTGATCCCGAAGGATCTTTTTCGAGATCAGTGGCCCAAGGAGGACCCAGACAGCGAGTGTCAGCAAAAGATCAACTTGAGAGAAGTCCCTCATCCCGTAGGCTGGAGAGAACCCCATCACCCTACCGACGTCACCGAACTCCATCACCTCGCCGATGAGAAAGAAACTCTCCACTTCGCCCCCATCACGGAGGTCACGGGACAAGATGAATCCCCCCAAATGGCCGTTATCCTTCAAAATATCAAAGATCTCCAAGAGCAGTTGGCGAACAGAGGGGTAACACCTCTCACCACAAAAATTCTGGTTTCGCCGCTATCCCCCACGGTCATGCTCGCCCTGGTACAAATCAAGATCAATGCGAGCTCCATCACGCAGTACAGCGGCAACACTGATCCGATCAACCACATTAGCAAATACACATCCTACATGAATTCCATGGGGGCAACTGATGCCACCCAATGCCGACTTTTCCCACTCACATTAGGCGATCGGGCCTACCGATGGTTCAACACCTTACCACCGACGTCCATAGAATCTTTTCACCTGATGGTACAACTGTTCCTCACTCACTTCGCATCGCTGACCCCGCACAAGGGTACTAAGCAACGTCTGGCGAACATCCATCAGCTAGAAGATGAAATAGACCGAGCATACATCGACCGCATAGACCAACTCATCATGGAAGGTGAACCGTTGGGGGACGAAACCAAGGTTTTGGGGATAGTGCATGAATTGAAGAAAGGAACCAAACTTTGGAAGATGATGAACAAGGACTACCCGTCGAGCTACGCAGATTTCCGATATCGAGCAGGTATTATGATCACCAATGCCGAAATACTAGCTTTGCGACTGGGTGAGCAGCGACCAAGTGAGGTAAAGGCCAAAGTCAAGAAGGCCGAACCAAAATTCAAAAAACATTTTAGAAGGCCCGGACCCTCCAACTACCGAGCTCCGGGGATATTCAAGCCCATTGATAACACCCTGGAAGTGAAGCTTCTCGAAACACTGACCATGAATGCAACTCAGATTTTTCAAGCCATCAAGGGTGGACAGCAAATCCCACCAGCTCGAAATGCTCTAGGATACTTCTAAGCTCAATTCGAAGAAGTTCTGCGGCTATCACAATACCATTGGGCATACCATCGAGGATTGCCGCGATCTGCAGAGAGAACTCTGGAAGTTGTACGAAGAAGGAAAATTGGAAGGTTTGTCAAGCCAAGGCAACAACAGAATTAGCGACAAGCACCCCCACCATGAAATCAACCCGACCAAGGCAGACGAGGTCCGCAAATCCCGGAGGGGGCTGGGAATAGGGTCATCCACATGATCTGCCCAACGGGGGGAACCCTCGGGGTTTTCCCCAGTGACATCCCTATCAAATCATCGCCAGAAAGCTGATATGCAAGCTCTCGATAATGTCGTGCTAAGCTGCCTCCTAGTCAACACCATCGCCCAAATATGAAACAACTCGCCATCACCGAGGAGGACAAGGATGGAATGGTCTTCCCGAATTGGGACCCACTCGTGATCTCAGCCAGGATAATGGGGGCTTTGGTCCATCGCATCATGATCGACAATGGGGCTTTCTGCAACATCCTTTTCAAGAAGACTCTGGATCAGCTCGACAACTTCCACTCCTACGTCGAACCCTGTGAGGTGGGGATCCGAGGGTTTTGAAGTAAACCCATCGAGGCCTATGGAATGATTCACCTATCAGTAGAGATCAACTCAACTCTGGATGCCGAGGTGAAGGCGACAAGAAAGCTGGATTTCGTGATCATCGACATCCCATCAAATTTAAATGCTTTCTTCGGCAGGCCTTTCGAACATGAGTTCAAGGCTGCCTCCTCATCCTATTACTATTGTATAAAGTTTCCAAGATCTGACGGGAAGATTGGCACCATTAAGGGTGACCAGATCACTGCAAGAAAATGTTTGACCTACTCTTGTGTCAGTTTAAATTCTGTTTTTTTATTTCGGTAGGAAACCCGAGATGGGCTAGGTTGTGCGAGCCGAAATCCACCCCGGAAAGAAGAAGAAGATAAAATGGAAATAGACAATGTGATAGAAGTAGGTGCAACACCTATGGAAGTTGACATGACCACCAAAGAAAGACCCACACAAGAGTTGCCAGACCTGGAACCTCGCCTCGGTTTCGAGCCAATGGAGGTCGACGCCGAACAGGAAATCCAGTCTCGATCCAAGAATAGAAAGAAATGACCAATGAGCAACCCCTATCGAAGAGCTAGAAACAATCCCGATCGACCTCGATCGGCCAGAGCTGAGTGTGACCATAGGAACACAAATAACCAGCGATCTGCGAGATCAATTGATAGAATTCCTCAAATAGAATTTAGATGTTTTCGCATGGTCCCATGAAGATATGATCGAAATCAACCCCGAGATCGCATGCCATAAACTGATCATCGACCCGACGAAGAGGCCAGTATCCCAAAAAGAAGGAAGTTCGGCCCTGAGAAATACGCAGCCTTGGTCAAGAAGTGAAAAAGCTACTGGATAACAAGTTAATCGAGCAAGCAGATCAACCGCAATGGGTGGCGAACGTAGTCTTAGTAAAAAAAAGGCAAACAACTCTTGGCGACTCTGCATCGATTTCACTGACCTCAATGAAGCCTACCCAAAAGACTACTTCCCTATGCCCCACATCGATCACCTCATGGATAGCACTGCTAGGCACGAAATGATAACTTTCATAGACGCCTTCGCCGGGTACCATATCGCTATGGACAAAGATGACAAACAACACACATCTTTTCTGACCGAGAAAAATGTGTATTGCTGGAAAAGGATGCCATTTGGATTAAAGAACACAGGGGCGACCTACCAACGTTTGGTCAATCGAATGTTTGCCGATGAGATAGAAAAGACCATGGAAGTATACATCGACGACATTGTGTTGAAAAGCGAGAATAAAGAAGACCACCTGGGCCACCTCGCCCGGACTTTCGACAACTTGAGGAAATACAACATCCGTCTGAATCCCAAGAAGTGCAGTTTCGGAGTTGGTTCAGGAAAATTTCTGGGGCATATCATCAGTCAGCGAGGTATCGAAGCTAACCCCACAAAGATCAAAGCCATCATGGACATGAAACCACCTCGCAACATAAATGAGGTCCAAAGGTTGACCAATTGTCTCGCAGCTCTCAACAGATTTGTATCCAGAATGGGGGATAAGTGCAAGCATTTCTTTGAAGCAATGAAGAAAGGAAAATTCTCATGGACCACGTAATGCCAAGCCGCATTTCAGAAGCTCAAAGTATATCTCTCGAATCCTCAAATCTTGGAGAAGCCCATTCCGGGCGAGAAACTTTTCTTGTATCTAGCGGCCTTAGAGTCCGCTCTCAGAGCAGTACTGGTCCGAGCAGAAGGTCAGTACCATCTACCAATATACTTCGACAACCAAACCTTGAATGATGCCAAACTCAAGTACCCACCTCTCGAGAAACTCGTATACGCCTTGGTCATGAGTGTCCGAAAGCTATGACAGTATTTTTTTTACCAACAAATAGAGGTCTTAACTACCATGCCACTGAGACAAGTTTTACACCGACCTGATACAGCCGGGCGATTATTGAAGTGGTCCATTGAATTAGGTCAGTTCGGAATCACTTTCGCACCTCGAACTGCGATCAAAGCTCAGGTCCTCGCCAATTTCCTTATCGAGCTCACCTTCCTAGAGAAGACATCGGAGGCTGTCGACATCCCTTGGATGTTGCACGTCGACGGTTCCTCGACGAGCACCCGAGCAGGGGCTGGCGTGGTCCTAGTCAGTCCTGAACAACAAATTTTCACAATTGTTGTAAGTTTTGATTTTCACGCCACCAACAACGAAGCGGAGTATGAGGCCCTGATAAATGCTCTAGAAATGGCAAAGGTCATTGGGGAACGAAAATTGAAAGTCTACAGCGATTCTCAGCTGGTCGTATGCCAGATGTCGGGAGAATACGAGGCACGAGGTGTACAGATGGTGAAGTACCAACAAATAGCGAAAAGCCTCATAGGAAAGTTTGAAGAGGTACAAATAGAGCTAATACCACGAGTTGATAACATACAAGCAGACGCTTTGGCCCGCTTGGCCACCTCGGAAGGTGCAACCAACATGGACAACATCGCAGTTACCAAACTCAACACCCCCTCGGCTAACCGCAACACGATCGACATAAAGGAAATAATCTGGACAAGCCAAGTAAGTCCATCAAACTCACGAAGAGAGGTCTTTCAGATCACAACCCCGGAAGAAAATTGGATGACCAAAATCAAAGATTACATTGAGAAAGGGATGTTGCCAGAAGATAAGGTCGCAGCTCGCCGTTTACAACTGAGAGCAGCAAGGTACACCGTAATCAACGAACAACTTTACGAGTGAAGTTTCTCATTACCACTATTGAAGTGCATCACCCCGGAAGAAGGCCAAGTAGTCTTGAAAGAAATCCACGAAGGAGATTGTGGAAATCATACCGCAGGTCAATCTCTCGTCTACAAAACAATCAGACAGGGCTATTACTGGCTAACATTGAGAAAGGATGCGATTGCATATGCGAAGAAGTGCCAACAATGCCAATTTTTCGCCCCAACAATCAAGCAAGCTCTAGAAGAGCTCACCTCGATTTACAGCCCGTGGCCGTTCACGAAATGGGGGATAGGCCTAATTGGTCCTTTCCCAAAGGCCCCAGGCAGCTTGAAGTTTGCCATGGTCACAATAGACTATTTCACCAAGTGGGCAGAAGCAGAGCCACTAGCAATTTACTCAAGAGAAAATCATTCGATTCATCTGGAAAAACATCATTTATCGTTTCGGCCACCCGCAAGCAATTATCACGGACAATGGAAAGCAGTTCGACGATTTGAGATTGACGCCTTTTTTGCAAAGTGGAAAATCGCAAAGTTGTTCTCCACTCCCTATCACCCTCAGTCCAATGGACAAGTTGAATCCGTGAACAAGATAATCAAACATACCCTGAAAACTCAACTCATTGAGTCAAAGGGATTATGGGCTTTCAAACTTCTGAGCATCTTATGGTCGTACAGAAACACATTTCGAAACTCAACAGGCAAAACACCTTTTGCCTTGGTATTTGGGACAGAGGTAATCATACCAGCCGAGGTCATCGTCAGAAGTCATCGGACGTCGTAGACAATCACAAAGGAGAATGATCAGGCCATATCCCTCTGCCTCGACCTCCTCGAAGAAAGAAGAATAGAAGCTAACTTGAAAAATGCAAGTTACAAACAGAAGTATGAAAAGTACTACAACTCAAAAACCAAAGTCCGAAGATTCAGAGTCGGCGACCTCATCTTAAGAAAAATCCTCGGAGTCCAAAAAGGAGTGTTTGGTCCGACCAGGGAGGGCCTAATGAAAATCTCAAAGTGTTTACCAAATGGGGCTTATCAGCTCGAGGACATGGATGGCACTCCCGCGATGTACCCTTGGAATGCGTCCTACCTAAAAAAGTTCTACCAGTAACCATCTATCTTCATGCATCATGTTTTCATAAGTTTTATCAAGTTTAGAAATAAAATCACGTTTGTCTAAGGTTCTTTGTGAGTTAAAATTTGTCATCATTCTATGAAACTTTTTTACATCCCCGGACTTGGGGGATTGGTCCCCGACCTCTCATGAGTTCGGTCATAAATAGATCCGCAAATGAAAAAAGATAAGCAAAACAGGTAGAAAATTCTTCTAAAAAACACATAGAACGAATTTTAGCATATTAAAACTCATCTTAAATTCTTCATAACTTTTTACAGTCTTTCACATTTACGAACTTGGGGGACTTGTCCCCGACCTCTCACGAGTTCAGTCAAAGAAAAGATTCGCAAATAGAAATAATGAAATTAAAGTCTAGAAAATTCATGACCATGTTCCTAAAGACTAGGGACAGGGGGATAAAATGTTAGCTTCACGAGAAGTCTTTTCAACAAAATCATGTTTGTCCAAAGTCTTTAGAAAACTTCAAAGGCAATCTGGTAGCATACCATCTATAAGACGACCTTGGTCCATGCCCTATCTAAGTCGACAATCAAGTCGTACACCTATCTAAGTCGACAAAGCCAAGAATATCTAAGGCAATTTGGTCGCATACCATCTATAAGACGACCTTGGTCGCATGCCCTATCTAAGTCGACAATCAGATCTCACACCTATCTAAGTCGACAAAGCCAAGAATATTTAAGGCAATCTGGTCACATACCATCTATAAGACGACCTTGGTCGCATGTCCTATCTAAGTCGACAATCAGGTCTCACACCTATCTAAGTCGACAAAGCCAAGAATATCTAAGGCAATCTGGTCGCATACCATCTATAAGACGACCTTGGTCGCATGGCCTATCTAAGTCGATAATCAGGTTGCACACCTATCTAAGTCGACAAAGCTAAGAATATCCAAGGCAATCAGGTCGGATAACATCTACAAGATGACCTCGGTCATATGCCCCATCTAAACCTACAGTCAGGTCGAATCTGTGACAATTTAATAGATCATTCAACGTGATTTATTATCCAGGGTTTAGAGAGGACAAGATACACGAACTCACCGACGTCAAAGTGTTGGTAAAATTAAACAAACAGTCAAAAGAAGAGGCAAGAAAGATAAAAAGAAAAAAACAACGTTGATTTCATTAATAAACGCTCGAAGGCAGCAAAAAGTACAACGCCCGAAGGCAACAAAAATTCTACGCCCCACGGGCAAACACTTACACGCCCCCAGGGGAAACTTAGCAACATGATTTAAAGAAAACCCCGAAGGGCAATCAAACAGAAGAGCCCGAAGGCGATTGGCATACTGCCGCAGAAAAACATCATCAAGGGAATCAGCTCGGCAGAGCATCCGGGGTCCCCTCATTTGGGTTGATCGACACAATTTGTTCGACCCCGGGAATCTCAATGCCAATCTGACCTCCCACATCCTCAACCTACTCAACCGCCTCACCGCCGGCTCCTCCATCCTAACTTTCCTCCAAATCCAACATCCCAAACAGCTCATTCGGGTCATACAGATTAGAGCTAGGTGGAAGGAAACTAAAGTCAACACCGAAGGCAGCAAGGTCTTTAATCGGGAGATCTTCCTTCTCGCGAACAAGATTATTGCGCATATAGGAAGTCAACCCCTCTTTCACCGCCGTCTGGGCCCCAGTGACGTCACCTGTCCGTTGAACCGCCCGAACAACATTGGCATACAAATGGATATAGGCAATGTTCGAGGCATGGTTCCACTCCAATTTAATGGTGGCAGGGACTTGCTCGGCAACAGCTTCCAGAAACCAGACCCGGTCTTCCAGCTCGGTGATCTTATCCAAACTCGCTTTCTCTTTTTGACCATGGAGGTTGAGATATTTCTTCATCGTCTGGATTTTCTTCCCCATATCATCCCTCTCTCGGGTCACCTCTTTCAATTTCTCCTCGGCGGCAACCTTGGATGTGATCGCGGACTACCGATCTTTCACTTGCCTCTCTAAGTCCGCCCGCATCATCACGCAAGCGGCCTCAGCTTTCTGCGCCTGCTGTTTTGCCCTATCATACTGCTCCCGACTTTTCTCGAAAAAAGCCAAGGAGCGGCATAAATGGGCAACCCCTGAGGTCATATTATCTGAGAAGTGCTGAGCTTGGGCCTCCTCGTGAAGGATCGTGGTCCAAGATTTGGCAACATCATTGGCAATACGACGGAGGTAGAGAGGTTGGGTATCATTAACAGCAAGATTCCACGACCACAAGAAATTACGAGTGGCTTCACCTGGGAACACCCCGTTATCCAGTTTATACCTGTAAAATAACGATAATGCATGAGATGAATATCCACACAAAATATGAAGTAAGTGAATTCGGACCTCGGGCATTACCTCTTGCGATGCTCCGGGTTCCAACCCAAGAATGTGACGTCCTCTGCCTCGCTCCCGATGACTCGTCAACTCGAAGACCGTATCCGATTCCCCCCGGACCCGGAGAAGACAATCTTCCCACTCTCAAATTCTCGGCACCTCCATGTCAACCGGTTCGAGGTCAGACGCACGGCGAACTTCCCTCCGGTGCCATTGCCGCGAATCAGACGCGTTCGACCTCAATGATGGGGTGAGGGCTTTTATCTTCATCTTCGGGGTCCCCACGACCTTGCCTTTCTCGTCCTTATCGCCTTTTTGGGCCTGGGCTTTCTTTTTCTTCTCGATCCTCTGCCTTGAGAGATCCAAGGCAAGAGCGACCTTCTCGTGGAGTTCCTGGCCGTTCAGATTGTCCATGGCTTTGATATCTTTGGCGAAATTAACCGAATGGGCTCAATGAAAGTGACTGAGGGACAAAGGGAAATCATGATAAGAATTGCGAAGAGAACCTAAAATAAGAATTTCTAGATCAAAAGTCACCTCGCTTACCAGAGTTCAGTTCTTTGGCAGAAGGAAACGCCCGAGGCTGGACGCGGCCGAACAACGATAAGATCCCGATAATAGTGCTCCACCCGTTAGGAGTAATTTGGGTTGGAGCTAGACCCCAAAACCACAGCAGCGAGGTGATCATAGGATGAAGTGGAAAGCAAAGTCCGGTCCTCATCGTGTCGTAATTCATTGCCACGCATCCATCGGGGATATGGTCGATATAATCGATCTCATATCCGGGAACCCAAAATTGAACATCGCTAGGAACCTGAAATTTTTCCCTCCACAAGAAGAGTTTGGCCTCGGTCACCGAGCTAGTCACCTCGCTCGCTGCAAAGATATTATCTTCGCAAATCCGAGTCGGTCTATAGATTACCTCGCGAGGATGAGCCAAACCCTCTCCAGTTTGCAATGTTGTAACCTAGAATTCAAGTCTAGGGCAACACACGTATGATGAATCAGATCAAATAGATAACGAACAATAAATGTAAATTACACTCAAATTTGGTTACCCAGTTCGTCTTTTGAATAAGACTACGTCTGGGGGCGTCTAAGCCAGGAGTATTTTATTATATATTTTATGCCTAGAGTTCTAAGATTGCTCCCCTTTACAATGAGCATTACATGTTGTATTTATAGACAAGAAACTAGGTTACAGATCTTCATGGGCTTCCTTAGCGGGCTTGCAGAGGCTCCAGCCGCCAGTGCTAGGGTTTTCTTCGTCAATCCGTGATTCCTGCGTCTGGATATACTTGCCTTGCTTACACCCTGCGATATTCGCGCCATCAACTGCCTGTATCTTTCTCATACATATCTTTTCGTCGACTTCGGATTGAAGTCGTCTCTGACCTGTGGTTTCCTCAAAGTCGCTCTGCGACCTTCGTATATTTCCAAGTCGCTCCACGACCTTCTCAACTCAAACAAAGTCGCTCCTACTGGTAGAAACATAATGGGGAGTCGCCTTGCCAGTTCGGATTATTCCATGCAACAACAATTGCCCCTCAAGTCGAGGTCGCATGCCTGCATCGATGCCTGGACTTGACTTGTTACTTGATCGTCTTGTGGCAAGTTGACCTCGGGATGTATTCCCGAGACGCTTGGTCATCCTCGGGGAGGTGAACTGTCGCCTCGGTTCCTAGAATGGATGTGAGGCCTGATGGGTCCGTCATGATTACTTCGACAGACAGATGATGTCATACGCCGCAAGCCCCTCCAATTGGTGATCGCGGTGTTGACTATGCGCGATACGTGCGACTTTGTTTCCTGTGGGGGGTCCCAAATTATACCCTTATTGTATTTTGATCCCCCTTCCTTCTATAAGAAGGGCTAGGGTTTAGGCATACATCTGTTTATTCTCCTATTTCGTGCAATCAACTTTCTCTCCGAATCCAAGCCTCTTCCTTTTCGGCGAACTTCCAATATCCCGGCGAGATCCATCTCAAGTAATTATTCTGTTTCCTCATACTTTCTTCTATGGCCACTGATCCTCCTACAACCGCTGCTTCTTGCCCTTTGGCTTCTTCGCCTTCAGAGAAAGATTATATAACAATAACCCTCCTCCGGTGACATCATGGTTCCGGTTCGGGTGCCAATCACGAGGGCGGATCCTCATCTGTGGGTATACGACACATCGTTCGGGATACCGAGGGCATTGAAGACCGATTTTTGCAGGAATTGGAGGACATCACTCATCTCCCTCCTCTAGAAATCAGTGCAGTCCGCTCCGCCGCGTCGGAGAGGGAACAAACCGCCGGTACTTCGGCTCCGAACTGGGATTATAGGGCCTTCGATTGGGCCTTCGACTATCATTTATATTCGGCTCAGGCCCCGTATAAGTGACCTGAATGTGCGTATAGGAGGTCAGCTCATTCTGAATACATGGCTTCCGACCTGTTCAAGTACAAGTCGGTTTTATCTGACAGGCACGTGTGTTCCCTCTGCCGATTGTACTAGGTGCCCCGAGACGTGCACTTCTATGGGGCGACTTCCGACGAGAGTACCGACCAGCCACCTCCAGGGATAATTGCAGTTAACGAACACACCATGGAAGCGGGGATCCACTTTTCCCTTCACCCAACTATCTCCCACCTGTTGGCGGCTTGGAATCAAAGCCTCATCCAAATCACCCCGAATGGTTGGAGCTACATAGTTTCCATAATGACCATTCTGGGGTTGGCCGGGCTAACTCGGATGCCGAGCCCTGGTGAGATCGCTTATGTGATGTCGCCAATTATCCAAGTCGGCGGTTACAACGCCGTGCGACTTCGCAAGGGTCGGGAGCTCATGAGTGGGATCCCGAACAAGGTCTTGACTGGCACCGAAGGTGGTGGTTTGTTGGTGGTGCCTGGGAGTCAATGGACCCTTCGAGCACATTGCCTATCCGGGTCCCTATGGATTACGCGCGCCGAGTTGAACATGGTAGATCTTTCTCTTTATATTCCCAAGGTCGTACTGATCTAATTCTTTTATTCTTTTGCAGTGTTCACTCCCTCAACCGCCGACCTATACTGGGACTTCCAAGAGGCCTTCAGGATCGTTTGCGACACTGCCCCGAGCCTTCACGACGTCAACGCCCTGAATTCCGAGCTTGATCAACTTAAGGCCGGGCTCTACACCTATCCCCGCCACTTGAACATCCCTTGTGAGTACCCGCTTTGATGCCTTTGACTTTCCTTTTTCCCACCTTCTGTGGCTGATTTTTTTTTGTGAGCAGTTCCCGATATTCCCGTCTACCGCCGTCAGCCTTCCGCGTCGATCATGGCCTCCAGGAAGAAATCGGTGCTGGGCCAGATGAAGCACGTGGTAGCCGTCGATGCCCCTCCTCCGAGATTAACTCCTACCGGTCCCTCTGCCACTGACAAGGGCAAGAGAAAATCAAAAGAACCGGCTTCCAAGCCTGCCCGGAAGAAAGCGAGGGACAAGACCAGCTAGGAGACCGGGAGGTCGCAGCCTCGTCTGACTTTGCAGGCCGCCTCTACCCCCCGAGGAGATCGTCACCCGTAGGATGATTCCTGGTTAGGTATGGGATGCCGACCGCGTCAACGAGTAAGTTTTTGATTGCGTGAATCCTTAAGTTTTTGTTCCTTCTTCGCTTAATCGACTTATATGAACTTTTTGCAGCCCGGAGCTTACCCCGCACAAGTTCGGCCCTAAAGCGCTGAGCTTTTTGAGGTTGAGTCACGTCGTCCCGGCCGGAGTCCCCGAGAGTTGGCCCGCCTCCGGGCTGGGTCCGGTCAGACCGACCGGATGGACGCAATGACCATAGTAACGCCGTTTCATAAGGTGATTGGGCAACTTGTACTCAGCCCTTTCCCACTCTTAGAAGGCGGTCTTTTATCTAGAGAAGACCAACACGCAATTGGAGGCGGAGTTGAGGAGTCAAGAAAGCCAGTAGGGTCGCCGAAAGCTAAGATCCCCGATTCCGCAACGATGCTTGAAAGAAACTGGAGGCCTCCAACTCCGACCTGATCCAACAGCTTTCCGACGTTGAGGGATGTCTCAAGCGAGGTCGAGGGCTTAACCGAGGGGCCGAAGGCAAGCGTGGCCTCACCGGAGGGCGAAGCCGGGCGATGTCGTGGGAAGGCCGGGTCGCAGCGAGGATGAATTTAAGAGGACTGAGGAGCGTAATGCCAATTTTGCATACGTGATGGCCTATGTCGTGGCCATCCGGGTCTTTCACAGAGCCAACCCGGCTGGCGACCTCGCCCCTTTTGTCGTGGAGCTGCCAGATTATGTTCGCGACTACCCTCCTGCCCCCACCGTCCTTATGGAGATTAAGGACTTGGAAGACATGGGTGTCGACCTTTTCTTCTTCGCCAATCCGAGTCGGATCGTGTGCCCCCCTGACCCGAAGGGCATCCAGCCAGGGTCAGAGTCGATTCCTGAGACTCCTTTGCTGGAGGTCGCAGAGGGGGGCGCTGGAGGGAGGTCGAGCGGCAGTTCTGCACGGTCTGAGAGGAGGCGACACTTTTGATTTGCTGTTGACGTAGTCTTTATTTTTCTTTTTTTGATGTATCAGCCTCTGGGCTTATTTCCCTGTATTCGCCTTCGGGCCCCCCTTGTTAATGTTAATGAAATTTCCCCTTTTTCGTATTCCTTTGATGTGTTGACTTGATTTCTTTATGTGACTTGGTATTCTCTTAGTCCTTGTCGTCTTTATTGTTAGTGTGACTTTATATTGGACCTCATTTTTAGTCATCTTATAAAGTTGGGGAAGGTCGCCCCTCAAGGGGTGTCGATCCTTCCCTCGGTATGTCGAAAGTCGTACCTCGGGTAATTTATGTTCTCTTTACATAATCCCTTTGGGTTTTACACAGGAATTTTGAAACGAAGAAAAAACATTATTATTGATACATGGTTGATTACAAGGGTGTAAACCTATTGATAATATTTCCTCAAATGTGTTGCATTCCACGGGTACTGAGCCTTGGTTCCATCTGGTCGTTCGAGCTCGTAGGCTCCATTTGGTAGGATTTTTGAGATCTTGAATGGGCCCTCCCAGTTTGGACCGAGGGCTCCTTCCGACTCACCGAGTACCTTCTTTAATATCAAGTCTCCTTCTTTGAAGCGCCGGAGTCATACTTTAGAGTTATAGTACCTCTCCGACCTTTGCTTGTACCTTGTGTTTCTCATGTTGGCCTCCAACCGCCTTTCTTCGAGCAGGTCTAGGTTTCTGGCCAAGGCCTCATCGTTGTGGTCGAAGGTGACCTAAATTGTGCGAAGATTGGGAAAGTAGACCTCCGCGGGTATGACCGCCTCGGTCCCGAAAGCCAGTGAGTAAGGAGTTTCTCCTGTCGAATTTCTGCAGATCGTTCTATAGGCCCACAAAACATCCGGGAGCTCGCTAGCCCATTTTCCCTTACCCCCCTCAATCTTGGCCTTGAGAGTGTGTTTGATGATTTTGTTCACTGCTTCGACCTAACCGTTTGACTGTGGATGATATGGAGTCGAGAATAGTTTTGCGATCTTCCATTTCTTGAAGAAGGCTTCGATTTTGAGGCCGTCAAATTGTTTACAATTGTCTGATATGATTGCTTGTGGTAAACCAAATCTGCAGATGATATTTTGCCATATGAACTTGATGACGTGATCCTGATTTATGGTTGCTAGTACCTCAGCTTCGACCCATTTTGTGAAGTAGTCTACCGCCACCAGGGCGTATTTGACCACCCGGAGCTATTAGGAGTGGGCCAATAATGTCTATCCCCCACTTTGCAAATGGCCAAAGACTGAGGATGCTTTTGAGCTCTTCTGGGGCACTTTTGATGGAATGAGCATAGATTTGACATTTATGACATTTGCGGGCGAATATGATGGCATCAGCCCTTAGTGTAGGCCAAAAATATCCTTGCCTTGTGGTCTTATGGGCCAACGATTCTCCCATGGTGTGGTTTCCGCATGCCCTTCATGTATTTCGCGCAGGACCACTTGCCCCTGTTCAAGTGTGATACAACGGAGTAGGGGAATGCTGAAGCCACGCTTGTACAGCTCATCTTGGATCATTGTGTATCGCGTGCGCTCGCAGTTGCAATTGTCGAGCTAGGACCCGGTCCATTGGCAGGAAACCTGTCGTCAAGTATTCAATGATGGGTGTCATCCAACTCGATGTTGGGGTTTCTAAAGTTGCGACTCTCGCGTGCGCGGTGGATGGGTGGGATAATGTCATAATGGTGACATCCTTCATCTTTGGTGATCCCTCGGAAGTCGCCAGCCGTGCTAACGCATCGGCTCACGAGTTTTGTTCTCTCGGGATTAATTTGACGTGAATTTGGTCGAACTTCTGGTACAACATTTTTACAATCTCTTGATAGGCTGCCATCCTGTCGTCTCGTGCCTCATATTCCCCGATACCTGGTAGGCCACGAGTTGGGAATCTGTATGGACTTGCAGTCTTTTGACACCCATGGACGTCGACATTTCTAGGCCATTGATGAGTGTTTCATATTCAGCCTCATTATTAGTTGCGGAAAAATTAAAAGTGATGGCATTCTGGAAGGAGGTTCCTTCCGAGCTTATCAGAACTAAACTAGCCCCCAATTTGTGAGAGGTCACTGACCCGTCCACGAAATAGCTCCCACGGTGGGCTGTTTGAACATTCGGCCCCTGATGAGATGGTGAGCTCCACGATGAAGTCGGCTAATGCCTGGGCTTTAATGGCAGGTCGGGGTGCGTATGTTATTCCGTATTGTCCGACTTCAATCGCCCATTTGAGGCATTGTCCTGTCGTATCTGGTCGATGTAGCACATTCCTTAGGGGTGTGGAAGTGAGGACCTCGATTTGATGATCAAAAAGTATGACCTTAGTTTTCTTACGCTCATGACTAGTGTGTATGCCAACTTCTCCAGCACTGGATATCGCTGCTCGGTTTCATTTATTGTCTAGCTGACAAAGTAAATTGGAAATTCGTTCTTGTCTTCTACTCGGATGAGGACTGCACTCAGAGCCGTTTCGGAGGTCGCGAGGTATAGGAAAAGCTTTTCCCCCGGAACTGGCTTTGATAGAATGCTTACGTCCGCTAGGTAAGCTTTGATTTTATCAAGACCTTCCTGGCTTTCAAGTGTCCACTCGAATTTTGATTTCTTCCGGATTATGTCGAATAGTGGTTTGCATTTGTCCCCCATTTGGGATATAAATTTGTTCAGGGCAGCCAGACACCTTGTGAGCCTCTGTACTTCTTTCACATTTCGAGGTGCCCCCATGTCTAATATAGCCTTGACTTTAGCGGGATTCACCTCTATTCCCCACTTGCTTACTAGGTGTCCCAAGAATTTTCCCAATTCAACCTCGAAATTACATTTCTTGGGGTTTAGTCGCATATTGAATTTTCTTAAGATGTCAAAAGTTTGTGCCAGGTGCGTTAGGTGGTCCTCCGACCTCAGACTCTTGACGACTATATCATCCACGTAAACCTCCACCAACTTGCCGATGAGGTCGGCAAACATGTGGTTGACCAGTCTTTGATATGTTGCCCTTTCGTTCTTTAGACCAAAAGGCATCCTTTTTCCAGCAATAGATATTCTTTTTTGTCAAGAACGAGGTATGCTGCCGGTCTGGCTCGTACATGGCTATCTGATGGTAGCCTGCAAAGGCATCCATGAATGACATCATCTTGTGGCCTGCCGTGTTATCTATCAGGTGGTCGATGTGGGGCATTGGAAAGAAATCCTTTGGACAAGCGTTGTTGAGGTCGGTGAGGTCGATGCAAAGTCGCCAAGTCCCATTCGACTTTTTTACTAACACGGCATTAGCCACCCATTGGGGTTGATCGGCATGTATGATCAGGTCGTTGTCTAATAGTTTCTTTACTTCATCAACTAGTGCTGCATACTTCTCCGGGCCAAATTTTTGCCTTTTTTGGGCTATCGACTTCCGAGCTGGATCTATGAGCAATTTATGGCAAGCGACTTTTGGGTCGATCCCCACCATGTCTTTGTGCGACCATGCAAAGATGTCCATATTCTTTTTGAGATAGTCGATGACTTCCCCCTTCAGGTCGTCCGGCATCCTGGAGCCTATGATTTCTTCAAGATCTGGTCGGGCTTGGTCTATCTTAACTTTCTCGAGGTCTTCCCTCGGGACAGCCCTTGGGGTATTTTTTCGAGTGTTGTCTATCTCTGCTTTAAGCAAAAATTCTTTTGGTTTGGGCCCCATTCTAGGATCGAGGTCGTCACGACTTCTTTTTTTGTTCATCTTGTTATTCAAAATTTCGCATTCATTTTCACTATCTATTACAAGTATTTGTTTGCTAGATATTGGTGCGGAATTGAAAAGAGATGAGGAATAAATCAAACAACCTCTTGCATCAACTTGGTCACCTTTGACGGTGCTGACCAACCCACTCTTGGTGGGAAACTTTACACAAAAATAAAAAGTTGAGGACGCAGCCTCGAATTCGTGTTCAAAGGGCCTCCCGAGGAAACCATTATAGGAGCTCGGGAGGTCGACAACTAGAAAATCTAAAAGTCTAGTTGCCCTAACTTCTTCATTCAAAGTGGAGACTAACTCCACAGCTAGACGGATCATTCATGTTGGCCTCACAGTCGCATCTCCAAAGCTTTTCAAGACGTGGTCGCACGGGTTAATGTAGGCGTCGTAGTCCCCGAGCTAGTCTAGGGTCTTCTTGAAAAGGATGTTGCAGAAGGCTCCTCCGTCTACCAGCAAATGGCATACGGTGGTGCCCATGATGTTGGCCTTGATCACCAAAGGGTCAACGTTTGGATAGACTATGCGGCCTTATCCTTTTCGCCAAATTCGATCGTGCTGGTCTCCTCCCCTACCGTGAAAACCGGTAGTACCATCTTTCTGGCATTTTCTATCTCCCTTATCTCTGCCTTCAATCGTCTTTTGGATGAACCGGCCGTGGAGAGTCCTCCGACCATTCCGAAAGGAGGGTGTGTATGATCGACCTCCAAAGCCCTTCGCATGGGTGGCCGCCATTCCCCGACGGCCCAGGTTTCCACTGGGCCGGGCTCACACTGCCGAGGTCGATTCGCTCTGGGCCTCCCCTGGCCTCTTTCTTGATTCTTCTAAGGTCGCTGACAAATTTGTCCAAAAGCCCGTCCTCGTATAGCCTCCAAAGTTGGGGAAGTAGATCTTTGCATTCACTTGTGTAATGGCCAGTCTGTTCATGGAAGTGGCAGAACTTGTTGGGATTCGACCTACCCTTATTCTTGATAGGTCGCAGCGGGAGGAGTAACTCTCGATCTCTAATCTGGTTGTAGACATGTCCAGGTGTCATGCCTAGCGCCTCCAACAGTTTTACTGGGATGTTCTCCTCGAAAGGCTTGAAGGTACCGGGTGCCTTATAGTGACTCCCGGTTTTCTTGGAGATTTTCTTTGAGTCTGCGACCTCTCTGTCATCGGAGAGTCTTGACTCGATGGATTACGATCGTGGATAATGTCATTGCTTCGCTCTCGGTATAGTATTTGGGTATTGATGGTCATCTTGTACCGGTTTGGTTCCTTTTTTGAGGCCGGAAATGGCCTCGAGTACCTTGGCTTCATCCCCGATAAGGTCCCCTTCGAGTATGACTTTGTCGATTCTTTCAATATAGGATCGATCAGATTCGTTAATCGATTTGTTGATTCATCGAGTCCTTCGCAATCGTTGGTGCAAGTTTAGAAATAACCGAAATTTTTCTTTCGAGCGTGTCCACCAAGAAGGGTGGTAGTAAGTGAACATCGATGAGCTGGTTGCTCAAAGTTAGGGAAAAGCGACTCTTTGGCATCCGTCGCGCCCATGGAGGCCATGTAAGAGTTATACTTTGCTATGTGGACCCTTGGGTCCGTGTTCCCACTGTAGCGATCCAGAGCCGCTGTATTGATTTTCCGTTGGGTGGGTGCCAAGGTGACCATGGTTCCTAGAGGAGAGTCTGGGATGGTGAGGTTATGGTCCGCGCCAGCTGGACCACTCTGATTTTTGGTCCGCTCGACAAGTCACTGGACCGTTCTGGCCAACGCGTCGATCTTCACGTCGCGATGATCCTTGGGAGGGAAAGTCACTCGGGGATCATCCTTGTGAATTGCCGAGCCTCTCGGCAATTCGTCATGGTGCATGTTCAGAGCCATGGCAAGGTCTCGCTCTTCTTGGTCAGCGAGTCGGGGCTAAGAGTGCGCCTCGTCCTCGATGACCAATGGAGCTTTCTGAGCCTCCTAACCCCCGAGTCGACCAAACACATTACCCAATCCCGCCGGCCTTTTCCGAAGCCTTTGATTTCGAATGATGGCGTGCTTCACTGGGTCATATGCCAGTTGGCTTGTGGAGCGCCCTTTTTCGACAAGGGAGTTTTTGCCTTTAGAGGCCCCTTCGTTGTGTGCCACCTTCTTGATCGGCGGCTACTCGTCCTTGTCATCGAAGGCGAGGCGTTTCTTGTGGAGGACGGCCAGTATGGCTTTCACGTCCTCTGGTGTCTGGATAAGGTTCCACCAGTAGGGGGTGGCTTCTGGGATGACGGGGTGAGACCACTGTGAACTCATTGAGGCCTCGACACCGTCACAAAAATCTGTCTCGTTTCTGGTAGCGTTACCTTAGTTGATCGCCATTGACAAAGGATGGGTCTCCTGGGGATTTATGAATAAATCGACAGAAAGTTTCCCACAGACAAGAAACTAGGTTACAGATCTTCATGGGCTTCCTTAGCGGACTTGCAGAGGCTCCAGCCGCCAGTGCTAGGGTTTCCTTCGTCAATCTGTCATTCCTGCTTCTGGATATACTTGCCTTGCTTACACCCCGCGATATCCGCGCCATTAACTGCATGTATCTTTCCCATACATATCTTTTCGTCGACTTCAGACTGGAGTCGTCTCCGACCTGTGGTTTCCTCAAAGTCGCTCCGCGACCTTTGTATATTTCCAAGTCGCTCCGTGACCTTCTCAACTCAAAGGAAGTCGCTCCTACTGGTAGAAACATAATGGACAGTTGCCTTGCCAGTTCGGATTATTCCATGCTACAACACGTAACTTGCGATCAACGTCTCAATCTCGTCATCCTCGCTCGGCACGTCGGGGATGACCTCATCCGACAAAAAATCGAACCCAGCGGTCCTGAACTAGGGACATCTTCTTCCTCTCCTGCCTCCTCTTGCAAAATGATTATTCAAACACCTATTCTCTCAAACAATCATATAACATAAATGCAATCTACTTCACACATTTATTGTTTGTGTCACTGAGAACATCAAGCCACATCATTAATCCTTAACCCATATATTTTAGTACACAACAAAGTCTAGTATGAAAATTTGCATACATGAAAAAACTTATTTACAAACAGATTCTGTATATGGTGTGTAAGACAATGTTGAGTGGTTCATGGTTCACTCGGCCCGAGTGGTTCATGGTTCACTCGGCCCGAATGGGTCATAATTTAAGGTTCATTATTTAGTATTTAGGGTGTAGATGGTTCACCCGCCCGAATAAGTCATGATTTAGGGCGATTTTATAGTTTTTCATACATGAAAATTTTCACATTAGACCTACTCAATATACTATAATTAAATGCACTTTCAATTTTTTTTATATATTTTTGAAAATTATTTGAACTAAATATATTTATAACTGAGTCAAATACATTTAATATACATATTTAAAATGTGAACTATACATATATCTTTCTCTCTTTTGCTCCCTCTTTCTCACCTAAAGAATAATAAAAAAAAATTACATGGAAAAGACCTATGGGGGACCAAGCCAAAAAGAGCAGTGCTGCATATTTACTTGGAAGAGTGAGCTAATCTTAGACCCAAAAACAGTTTTGCTTCCTTTATATTTTTTTTTAATTAAAAAAGACAATAAATTATTTTTCAAAAATTATGTATTTCATTGCAGTTACAACAAAATCTGTCTTACTATTTGGGATGATCTAGCTGATTATGTTGGAGAGAAATTGAGAGAAATAACTGAAAGGACTATAGTCGTTATTGCAACAAGCCTCCTTCCTAAGAGGTTTGGTGGTAAGTGATCATAATGGACAAGTCATTTAATTTCTTTATACTCCTCTTACTTTTATCCTTTATTTTCTGCACCCAATAGGAAAGCTATATCTAAATCCATCATCAGCAACAAAAGTCTACCTTAATGTCGATTTTAAAGCTGTTAGATATTTTTGTGGAAGGTACAACATAAGTTTCAACTAGGGGTGGGCCAGTATTTTTTGAAAATATTTAAAAAATTTTTTCGTCATATATCTTTTATCGCGTGCGAAACTTTCGATACGAAAAATTTCATATCAAAAATTAATATGAAAAATTTGGAAATACCGAAATTTCAAAGATAGTGCTGCAATTTTTTGGAATGCCGAGCTAATACATACCCAATAAAGAGTTTTGCTTTCAATATATACCGGTATGCAGAAATATTTTCTATTTCAAAAATTATTTTTCATTGCAGATAAAACCTGTCTTTTTTTTTGGGATGATCTAAAATATTTAGGTATTGAGAATATTTCGGTATACCAAATTTTCTATATTTTCATCCCCTAAGAGGTTATCGTAAGTGATCAAATTACAAGTCATTTAATTTCTTTATACTCCTCTTACTTTTTATCCTTTATTTTCACCCAAATTGATATTTTTCGATCATCAGCAATAATAGTCTACCTTAATGCCGATATTTTCTGTAAGATTTCCTCCACCCCTAGTTTCAACCTAATGATAAGATGTCTTTCAAATGCTTTAAAATTCAAAAAAAAACAAAGATTAGAAGGAAACTATTTTCATTTCGTGTATTGGGTGTAAAGCACTGCATTCGTTGCACGTCGCACAATCATCTACGGACTACGGATTTAATAGCTAAAGTAGTATCTTTTGTATGGTGCAGAATGAAAAATCACCCTCCATTTGATGATAGCTTCAAATATGTGGAAACCAATAACTATGGTGCACGGTTGTATAGTATTGCTGAAATACTAAATTTCATCTAGAACGAAAAAGAGCAGGTATGAATTCATGAATTGAATAATTTATGTGCTCCCCTCTGTGTTCTTTTGGTGTTGGGATTATACTGGAAAGTATGTTTTTTACTTTGTATAATCGAAACAGAATTTTCAGACTTATTTACTGAAATAAATTGTTTATCACTGATGCTTTAAATATTATTGAATGTTACATATATTTATTGCGTAATAACTTCTCAATAAGTCGTGGATGCGTGTTACATTGTAGTTAATTTAGTGATACCGGATCACGAAGATTAAATTAATGATCCCTTGTAACTAAAAGTACTTATTCACGACCTAGATGGAAATGAACAACCCATCGTGAAAGGTTGAAGTGTAAGACTCAAATTGGCTTGTCTTGACCAAGAGATTACACTAGTGCATGATCGATGAATTTGAATAGGACCTCTGAGGACAAATTCTTCGTAATCGAACAAGGAAGAATTAGACCTCGGTGGTTCGTTATTTCTTAACCTTCGTCCCTTAAATAGGATCACGTGGGATTGGTAACTATTGCTTTGACTTATCATGGTAGCGAATCAATGAGATTCAATACTTTTTATCTTGGGCAATATTATTGGTCACATGTGATTGCTAAGATTTAATCTGAAGAATCGTGTGCAGAAATACGCTTTGTTCGATTTGGTTCCTTAGGAGGTTCATAAGTTTATCATACCAAATCTTGCAAGTGGAATTAGTTTCCGTATGGATAATAATGTTGAACCGCTCCTTGACCAAGGATAAAAGATATTAATTAATTAGAAAGCTATTTCAAAGGGGCTTGAATTAATTAATGGGCTAGATAATCTTAAACACGGAAATAATGACCGGAGCCATATTGACCGTAATATGGGTTAAGATGGATAGTCAATATTAATTATGTAGTGTGATTAATTAATATTTATTGGCTTGAATTATATTGTGGCTCAATATTAGATATTCAAGGTCCATTAGAAGGTTCATTCTTAATTCTCTTAAAGGCCCCCTGAGTAGCCCAACATATAGTCCAATAACTGAAAAGGTGATTAAAATAAAATATATATTGTTGCTTAACTTTTTCTAATATTTCGAAAATTATGGATGAAGTTGGGAGAAAGATTTTCTTTGAATTTTGTTATGGAATGAAGATATGTATTCTTGGAATACAAGATTATCTCATTAAATTCAAGAAATCTCCCACTTGGTTATTTATAGTGATATTTTCGAAAAATATGAAATATAGTGGGCAAGAAAGATTTTCTTGATTTTCTTGAAAAGATATTATGGAAGATATGTATTTCTTGAAATACAAGAATATCTCATAAATTCAAGAAGATCCAAATCTTGGAATCTTGGACCCAATATTTTCGAATTCCATAAAGATATAGATAAGGTGGGATTTTTGTGGAATATTATAATTATGGGAAAAAAGAATATAAGAGATATATTCAAGATTTCTTGGAGATCAAGAAAAAAGATTTTCCACATTATTTTAATCACAAATTTTCGCTCACCTAGTCTCTATAAATAGGGATGATTCTTTCATTCCCAAGTCTGATTCAATGTCTTTGGAAAAATTAGTAAATCCACAAAGGTGGTGCAACAAAGTGTATTTTTTCCTTTTGTTAGTTGTTCGCGAGTATCCTTCCACCGGATTGTCGAGCAAGGATTAAGGGAATACTTGAGAAGTTCTTTTGGTTAGTCTAATCAGCCAGATCACTGTCATCCCAAGAGGTACGTTCACGTAAACTCGTAGAATTCCGCATGCGTAGGTTTTACGTGAATTATTATATGCATGATATGTTGTTGGATTATTATTTGAATTAATATAGGATTAATTCATGCTAGTAATAATTAAAGAATTAAATTTATATTTAAATATTCACCTGCAATAGATCTGCAAACTTATTCCCCAACAATCGCATCGAGCCACGGTTTGCTCAATTTTAAATTGTAATTTAATTTGCGGACATTAAATTTGAAATTGGATAGTAGAATTGCTAGATCTATTTTGCAGGTATCCAATTGTCATGGAATTTAATGTGTTTGCTTATGCATGCATATAAACTGTGGTTTTTAATTCCATTGCTCGGATTCGTTTTTTTGCTCATGAGAAAATCCACGAGTAGATTAGAATTTGTTTGATTTGATCAATGTAATAGACTAGTCTCAGATCTAGGTTTATTTATTTTTGTAAATAAATTGTTACCGATAGATAAACGAGGACGAGACGAAGAATTAAAGAACGAAATCGAACCCAAGGCGTCGTGATGACCTCATCCGACAAAAATCAAACCCTTAACCGCTGTGGTCGAATGGATCCCTAACTAGGGACATCTTCTTCCTCTCTCCCGCTTTCGGGTAGGCGGACGGATCCAAAATTTGAATTTGGTTTCGGCGTGGGCGTTTGAGATGGAGTTCTTTTCGAGACGATCAAGTGGGAGAAAATTCGAGAGTGTTTCTTCAATATCCCAAGAAAATCAAACCATGACAATTGGATAATTTGTGCCCAATATGTTTATTTTTTACGCTTTTGCTTGATTTATTTGTGTTATCTTATGCTTTATTTAATTTGTTTAAATGTGTTTTGCATGAGAGTTGCCAAATGAAAAAATCTCACCTTCAAAATTACTAAGTATGTTTAAATAATTAATTGACAATTTTATTCCTGGATAATAAAATTGAATTAATTTTGACCTCCATTATTTATTTATTTGTGAATTCTTTTGGAGAAATTCCCCACCAGACGGGCAAAAAGATAGCTTTTCACATGAATGAATTCCAAACGGATGATTGTGGTTTATTACTAGTGGCGGCGATGACCCTCCCAACGAGGCTCGCTCAAAAGCGTAAATAATAATCTCAGATTTAATCATGGTTATTACTTAGGTATAAAATTGATATGCATATACTTCTCCAAGTCCCCCCGATTTTATATTGGTCAAGAGAGAGCCAACTATTAACTGGATATTAAAGGTTTGTAAATCGTTCTTGTTTGTAACTCGCTTGAATGTGTTTAAATAATGACCCACCCAAAGTGGCTTATTTAAACCTGTTTTGAGATGTTGGTGATGTTCATATTTTTTTGAGATTTTAATATGAAGCATGTGATCGAACCTTGTGATATACTTGTGCTATTGCATATAGTTGTTTATTTATTCGAAAGATGTCGCTACTTTTTAATCCATTGTTATTATACTTAAAGTCAATACAACATGTATGGAAACTATATTGAAACGATAAATTATAATTGTCCTAATCGCACAAAAAGCACAAGTGGATTCTTGACACACCAAAATCGATAAAAACCGACGAGTCAAAACACGCGGACTCGTCGATCACCTTGAGAGATGTCGTAAAATGGTGGAGGGCAAACCCGTAAGGGATTACGCCCTCAAAATAGATGGCCCATCCCAACAAACTTGAGATTCGAAAGTGCAGACATGATCTGCAGACTCGAATAAATTTGGTATTTCACTCTATAAAAAGTTTTTTTTTGAGCATTTTGGCCTCGGGCTAGCTTAATTTGTTGCAAGCTTTTGGTCTCGCGAAATGATGATAAGGCACCAAACTCAAGCTTTGACGGCAAGTGGTCCGCTTCATCTTCTAGGCCAAGGGTAGGCAAGATAAAGAAGAGGACCAAAGGCCATAAGCAATAAAACTCAATCCATGCCAAGGGCAATGGTAAGATAGATGGGAATGCTTGTTGTGTCAAGGAAAATCCAAAGAGGAAGTGCTTAAGTCAGTGGTGAGAGGACAATGGAGGTTTTGCGGTTCAACCCCAAAAGGGACGGAAAAGAAAGGTAATTCTCACGCACTAGTTGTTGAAACTTGTTTAGCGGCGTATACTTCTCATTCGTGGGTGGTTGATACGAGATCCACTAATCATGTTGGTTTCCGTGTTCAAAATGATCCCAAGAACTTAGTGGGAGTGAGATCCTCATCACAATCGGGTGACGTTATTTAAAGTAGAAGTCATTGCAATGCTACGTAGAAGTGGCGATATATTGCAATGCTACGATAGTAACGATTATTGCAATACTCACGCAAGTAGCAGAAATTGCAATACTACATGAGTAGTAGTTAAAGCAAAGGAGAAGTGCACCTATCTTTTGAAGATAAAGTTTTTTTGAGATTATCTTTATGTTCCCAGTTTTTAGAAAGAATTCACTTTCGGTTTCTAAAATTCGATTAAAGGACACTAAGTTTCTTCTAATAAGAATGACATCATTTTTGAAATGATGAGTGTATCTCATACGGACATTGATGGAAAATCTCTATACAATTAACTCAGCACACCACTCACGAAATGCATCCTATAACACATCAATTATTTACAACAAAAAAAAGCGTGAACCACTTTTTGGCATCTAAGATTAGGTCATATAAATCCAAAGAGGATCCAAAGGTTGGTGAAAGATGGTTCATTCGGAGCCGTCTCCAAGTTGAACAAATTCCAACTGCGAATCATGTTTGGAGGGTAAAATGACCAAGAGGACAATTGGAGCCAAGGAATAGAGCCAAAGAAGTGTTAGAGATCGCTCACAAATGTATGGGTCCAATGTCAACCAAAGCAAAGAGGAGGTTATGAGTATTTTTATTGATGATTACTCAAGGTACGGTTACATTTTCCTTATGAAGCATAAATCCGAGACCTTTGAGAAATTCAAAGAATTTAAGGCTCAAACAGAGAATCATATAGGGAAAAACGTATCAAGTCTCTATGATCTGATCGTGGAGGCGAATACCTCGGCGATGAGTTTTTGAACTACTTATCGATGAAGGGATTGTATCCCACTTTGATAACAAAACGGGGTTGCGGGAGGACCTCGAAACATAATTCTTTTTGAAATGGTTAGATCAATGATGAGTTATGTGGATCTTCCCGAGTCGCTTACGGGGTCATACCTTGGAAACAACGATTTTCTCAACTTGGTGCTATCCAAATCGGTTCCCCAAACTCCCAAAGAATTGTGGACCGGCTAGTATGATACACATGAGAATTTGGGGGTGTCCGCCCACGTGTTTGACAAGGAAGTGAAATTGATCATCGATCAAAATTAAAAAAAGCCAAATACCCCGAGGAACAAAAGGGTGTATGTTCTATAGTCCCGAAGATCAAAAGGTGGTCATCAAGACCCATTTTAGATTTTTGGAAGAAGACTATATGAACCAAAGAAAACCTAAATGAGCTTAGAGGGCAAACCTCGGTTAAATGTACTAGATGATATACCAAACGATACCAAAGCTCTTGGAGGGTTGTTTACTCAAGAGTCCCTTATTGATTCTCTCAAACAATCATATGAACATATGATGAGGCATTCCAAGATAAGGATGCTTCACAAATTTATTGGGTTCTATGTTTCATAATAAAAGTGTGGGAGCTAGTCGAACCACTTAATGGGGTCAAAACCATTGGATGCAAGTGGGTATGTAAGAGGAAAAAAGAGGACATTAAGGTTGAAACCTTTAAAAAGCAGACTAGTGGCGAAAGGTTATATATTTCAATTATGAGGAAACTTTTTTTGCGTAGTACCATTTGTATTCTCTTATCGATTGCTATGTATTTCGAGTGGATGTCAAGACAACTTTTCCTTAATCAAGTCTTGATGAAGAGATCTATTTGCAACAACCCCGATGTTTCATTGAAAAAAGAACATCTTGTTTGTAAGCTCAAGAAGTCCATCTACGGACTCAAACAGCATCCGAGCTTGGAACCAATGTTTTGATCATGTTATAAAGTCTTATGGGTTTGATCAAAACGAGTTTGAAAGTTGTGTGTATAAAAAGCGTCAAACCGCATTGGTATTCTTAGTATTATACGTGAGATTTACATTCGATCATCATCCGGGAACGGTGAATGTGTTATCGGTTCACCCGCCTTAGGGCAAGCCGACACATCCTTGGGATCAAGATCAAGATCGCAAGAAAAGATGATAGGTTATCGCATTTAGACATTTAAACGCTTCAAAGATGCAAGATTCCATTCGCATGGAATCCATCTATCCAAGAAAATGTCCCCTAAGATAAAAGGAGATAGATGACATGAAAGGCATTCCTTGTTTTTAAACCTTATGTATGCAATTTATAGACCCATATCCGATTTGCCGTAGGCATGGTAGCAAGATATCAAAAGTAACCCGGAAAGCGCATTGATTACGACCTACTCAATATAAAAGAACTATAAATTAAATGATATACTTTCAATTTTTTTATATATTTTATATGCCTCGAAAATTATTTGGGAACCATCAAATATATTTATAAATGCATCATCGACTCAACCATGGAAATCAAACACATTTAAAATAACATATTTAAAATGTTAACTATGGAGTTCATATATCTTTCTCTTTGCTTTTGCTTCCCTCCAAGAGTCCACGAGTCAAACAAGCACACTAAAGGAAGAATCTTAATAAAAAATATAGATGGAAAAGGTAGCGTCTAAGACAACTATGGAGATTCATTCAAGCCAAAACACCAGTGCTGCATATTTACTTGGAAGATTAGATGTCAGCTAATACTTTAGACCTTTGAATAAGTGGGAGATTGTTTTATAATTGAAAGTATGCCTTTTACTTTGTTTTTTTTTAATTATTTAAAATAAATTGTTTATCAATGCTTTTAAATATTATTTGTTACATATAAAACTGCTCAATAAGTGTATTTTACATTGTAGTTAATTTAGTGATACTAGATCAACAAATTAATGTATCCTGTAACTTACTATTCACGACCTAGATGGAAATGAACAACCCATCGTGAAAGGTTGAAGTGTAAGGCTATGCTTGTCTTGACCAAGAGATTACACTAGTGCATGAGAAATAACGGAAAGGACCATAGTCGGATAAATTCTTCGCAACAAGGAAGAATTAGACCTCCTTTCGTTATTTCTTAACCTTCATCCCTTAAATAGGTTTGGTAACTATTGCTTTGACTTATCATGGGTAGCGAATCAATACTTTTTTATCTTGGGCAATATTATTGGTCATTTAATTGCTAAGATTTAATACGAAGAATCGTCTCACGCTTTGTTCGACGGTTTCTCGAGGTTCATAAGCTTTATCATACCAAATCTTGCAAGTGGAATTAGTTTCCTTTATGGATAATAATGTTGAACCGCTCCACCAAGGATAAAAGATATTAATTAATTAGAAAGCTATTTCAGATGTTGAATTAATTAATGGGCTAGATAATCTTAAACAAATAATGACCGGGAGCCATATTGAAATATGGGTTATGATGAATAGTGCAATATTAATTATGTAGTGGGATTAATTAATATTTATGGGCTTGAATTATATTGTGGCTCAATATTAGATATTCAAGGTTCATTAGAAGGTTCAATCTTAATTCTCCTAAAGGCCCCCGAGTAGCCCAAACATATAGTTCAATAAGTGTGATTAAAATAAAATAAACATTGTTGCTTAATTTTTCCTAATATTTCAAAATTATGGATGAAGTTGGGAGAAAAGATTTTCTTTGAATTTTGTTATGGAATGAAGATATGTATTCTTGGAATACAAGATTATCTCATTAAATTCAAGAAATCTCCCACTTGGTTATTCATAGTGATATTTTCAAAAATATGAAATATAGTTGATTTTCTTGATTTTCTTGAAAATATATTATGGAAGATATGTATTTCTTGAAATACAAGAATATCTCATAAATTCAAGAAGATCCAAATCTTGGAATCTTGGACCCAATATTTTCAATTCCATAAAGTATAGATAAGGTGGGATTTTTGTGAAATATTATAATTATGGGAAAAAAGAATATAAGAGATATATTCAAGATTTTTTGGAATCAAGAAAATATTTTTCCACATTATTTTAATCACAAATTTTTCGCTCACCCTAGTCTTATAAATGGGATGATTCTTTCATTCCCAAGACAATTCAAATTGGAAAAATTAGTAAATCCACAAACAACAAAGTTTATTTTTTCCTTTTGTTAATTGTTGGTTCCACGGATTGTCGAGCAAGGATTAAGGGAATACTTTGGAAGTTCTTTTGGTTGAAATCACTATCAATTTCCCATCTCGAACGAAAATTATTATATGCATGATATGTTGTTGGATTATTATTTGAATTAATATAAGATTAATTCATGCTAGTAATAATTAAAGAATTAAATTTGTATTTAAATATTCACTCCGAATAGATCTGTGCAACTTATAACCTATAGAAATTGTATATGTAATCATTTGTTTTGGAAGAAACCTAGCTCTTCAAATTATGTTTTAAATTTAGTTTCTTCATAAATGAATCTTCATTTTTTTATTGACTTGGACACCTTACTTATGAACTGTATGCTGTGGATATGTTGTGTTCTTAAACCCTTGAGTTTGTTGTTAAAATGAGATAAATTTAGGTCAAAGAATTCACTTGCAAGGCTAAGATTACAGAGGTCATATTACGGAATGGATGGAACTATATATCTTGCTCAAATTGCGATCGGAAAATGAAAAAAAAAAAACCTTAACATGCAACAATTGCAATGACTCGAAAGCAGTGGGTGTCTTGAGGTAATACAAAGTCAGATAAAAAAGAAACAAAAATATAGTGTTATGAGATCTTATCATTAACAAACCCCTAATGCAATGTTCATATGAAGGTTCCAGATAGAAGTTGTGGTTGATGATGGAAGTGACACTACTACATTTGTCATCTTTGACAAAGAAGCCAAGAAACTTACTAAAACAACTGCACCGGCTTTAATAAATAACTATTTAATGAATTACTTTAAACTCCAATCTCTTTAAGAACTAAGCATGACTCTAAAAAAAATAGACTAATAATTCTCCTTTACGCAGGAAGTGGACATTGACAAAGACGGACGTGATCAAGTTCCAGCAAGTATTCGTAACATTGTTGGGAGTATGCACAAGTTTGAAGTCAAGGTCAAAAAATATATTTCAGAGCCAAATATCAATCTTTCACTGTTTCACGTATCCTTGACGACATCTCCAAAATATAAACAGAGAAGCTGCAACGAAAGGTAAAAGAGTAAATACTATTTTTTAAACATATGGGCATGATTGGACAAAATTAAAATCTAGAAACTTGGGCTTTCAGGGATCTTTTGTCAATGAAGAAGAAAATGGGAGCAGTAGCACAACAACCACAAATAACAACATTGAAGAAACAAGAGCAAAAAAAGAGTTTGCAAAGTTAGAATAGGGGACCGTAAAACGCAGCAAAGTGCAGAAGAATGGGTAAACTGGAATTGACAAATAAGCACATAATTTGTGTATAATTTGCTAAAGCACTGAACACCACCAAAAAAACTTATAATTTTATTAATCTTTTAACAGGAAGAAAATAAGCCAACAGGATTTGGAAGATTCAGAGTAGTGGTGTCGCTTTCGTTAAGGATTCTGATTTATGGGTGTGGGGTCGTTGTTGGTGCCTTTAAAGTGTGAACGGAAGCTACTTAAGAAATTATTGAAATAATTGATTTTGGTTTATTGTCTAAATTAGTGGGATTTATTGCGAAAATTTATCCGTGAATTTTTGTTAAATGAATGATGACACGAATGAGGTTTTGATTATATATATATATATATTGCTATGAAAAATATATATTGTTACTAATGGGAATTTCCAGATTTATTGCTATGATTAATATATATTGTTGTTTATTATTTCAGTTAAATCAAACTTTATTGCTATAATGAATATGTATTGTTAATAATGAGAATTATTCCAATATGTAATTGATTACTGGGATTCTGTTGGGACTGCTTCAGGTATTACAAAAGACCCTTTGTTGTTTGAACAAGCATAAAAATAAGAGTGGTCAGAATAAAATGGTACTTACTCTGACTTATGGATTTTTAGTTTTTATTTGTGTGTTTAATGTCAAATGGAGAAAAGAGTGAATGTTTAAATTTAATATTGAGAAGTATAATTATAATTAATATTTTGTATATAGACGATTATGAATATTAGTATAGTTAACTAGGAAAATGGTTGTATGAGATGCTATCATGATGGCATACTTTTTTTTTTTAAAAAAATATTGAGAAGAGAGAAACTTTTGCATCACCAAACAATTTTTTTAAGGTATTACGAATTTTTCTAACAAAATGATAGAGATGGTATCAAAGATAAGGGGTCGACCATGTATTTGTAGAGACATATATATGAATAATCGAAGTCCCTCCAAATTTCATATATTAATTCACGCATCTCTTTACATCACGCCTTGTGCTTTGCTTAGATAATTATTTTGCGAGGAGGTTAATGACATTTTGTTTTATTGAAAATTAAAAGGACAAATAAATCGCTTGGTTCGTGAGACGTTTTGTTAACGGATGTACTTAATCTATACATATCTAATAACAAATGTTGTGTTAAAAGTTGGGCCAAAAAAGTTTTATAATTTTTTAATAAAATTTTAACATCTTAACAAATTTGTTGTAGCTTAAATGGTATAAAAAATATTTTTTTATCTTCTTTGTATGCAAGAGTACAAGATTCAATTCTCCATATCTACCACACATATATATTAATTATTTTTTTAATATTTTATAAATTATTAATATTATTTTTGAATTTTTGAACTAGATCTATTTATACATATATAATAACTAAATATTATACCAAAAAAAAATCAACAAAAAAATTATTACAAAATTTTGAACTAAATCTATTTATACATATATAATAACAAAATATTATACCAAAAAAGAAAAAAATTCAACAAAAAATTATTACAAATTTATCATAAAATTTTAAAAGTGACACATTTTAATGATTAATAATATAAAATATTTTATTTTGTAGTTGATATAGATATATATTTTTTTTAAAAATCAGTTACTCATTCCATCTTTTTTTTATATTGCTCACTTGATTTTGACACAGGTTTTAATGAGAAAATTCTTTATTAATATTTGAAGGTAATAAAATAGCTTTTTGATAAGGGTCTTTTGTCAATTTTAATGAATAAGATAAAAAATAAGTTAATTTTATATGTAATTATTAGTGACATTTGATGTAATTTAGTGATGTTTGTAAGGGGTAACATGAACTGTATAGTTGCTTTATTGCTATTTTGAGTATGTGATAAAAGATGGACTTTTGGATTTTGAGCAATCTAAAAAAGACGAGAAGTATTGTATATATGAAAATGTATAATTTATCTGTACGATAATATTACATGATATTTGATTTAAATTGATTAGTCCAATTACCATAAATTAGTTGCATGAGCTATTGACATTAGACTTAAATTTTTAGTTGAATAATTTTTAATTAAACTATTAGTTGACGTTATTAGTTGAATTGTAAAATGACACTAGGTTGGTTGTGATAAAGATCGATTTATTTATTTATTTGTATGATTCTTTTATAGGATATAATATTTAAATTGATTAGTCCAATCATGGACGGATCCAGAAAACTTTCATGACGGGGGCACAAAAATAAATAATATAACAAGTAAATTTTCCTGTGAACCCGGGGTCACGTGAATTCTATTTTTTTAGTGTCACGATTATGCATATACAGTTATACACTGTTACTATCTTAAAAAAAATTTAATTTCTTAAATAGTGATGGTGCATATACATAACAGGTCTACAAATTTTTTTAGATGAAATATTTGCATGATTAACTAATTATAACACTTTTAAAAACTCATTTAAATTATTATATACATATAATATAAGTATTACTCCTAATAATTATAATATATATAACATATACTTTAAAAAAAATATGGGGCACGTGATCCCAACATAGGACATGTAGGTTCCATCATTGAGTTCAATTACTATAAATTAGTTGCATGTACAATTGACATTAGACCTTGGATTGTAAAACGATATTGGGTTAGTTGTGATGAAGCTCGGTAACCATATTTTTAAAACAAAATACTAATCGAGACTAACTTAGGACAAAGAGTGTTGATTTCGAAAATGACACTGTCATCATCAAATAATAGACTCTCTTTAACATCTTAGAAAGATAATTTTGACTAATGATATCTTATGGTGTGATCATTAATAAGAATTATAGACAATTATTAAAAATATTGAACTTTTTTAAGGAGATTAATTTCAATCATGGGTAGTTATATGTTATCATGTTCATAGTAAATAAATGGTACAATCTGAAAATTTTGACATGCAATGCGAATTCAGAAGATGATAATAGGCAACAATCAAAGTGGTTTAGAAGAAAATAATTTAAAATTATAAGAAAAAAAATATTTTTAAAGTTGCATTATTTAACAATGTAAAATTTTTAAGCCGTTAGAGCGCCACCCATTTCTCATGACCTGATTGTAAAAGTAAAATATGTTCATAAATCGCGAGTTGCATCTAAATAAAAAAAATTAAAGAAATGGAAAAAGAAGATTCTTATTATTATTATTATTATAAGTAAAATAATTTTTATAATTTATTTAACACAAAAATAAATATATTTTATATTATGTTTAATTTATACTCAGAAATCGTGTAACGCACTGGTGATATACTAGTTATATAAGAAAAACAAGAAGTCAAGAACAATCAATATATCCGCAGGAGTAACATACTCATTCTTTTACAATCTCCTAATACAGAATTTTGAAAACTATAGAATTTAATTTCATTAAATTAAGCCATTCATTAAAAATTCAAAATAAAATAAGTGAAATTAAAGGACGTAACCCACACAATACTCTTATATGAAAAACAATGTAATGAAATAATACAAAATCCTTCAAGCTATATTATAAATACATGTATTTATCAAATCAAAATAACATATTATATAAATACATAATTTTGATTCACAAAAGATAAAAGTGTTTTACATGACTCATCCTAAATGCAACAAATTGAACAATCAAATCCCGCGGTAAGTAAATCTCCCCGTGCAACTTGAGGATCCACGATTAATAATACTACAAACTCTCAACAACTCTGATCTTTTTGTACATAAATTTTGATTACACCTTCTTCAAACACAATAGGAATAGAGGATTCAACACTTACGACATACCCCAAATTCTTCCACAGACGTCGCATTAAGCCGAATTTCCCTAATATATTTTTGCCAAACAAATCCAAAAAACAAAAACTAAAGAATCAGACTTACCAGCTAATAATTTCATTAAAAATATTTGTATGATACAAAGTTACAGCCACTTAAATTCTCCATATACAATCATAAAGAAGAATTGATTCAGTTTTTCAGCACACTACATGGACCAGGCCATTTAAAATTCAAACGAATTAAGTATAATTTAAAGGCATAACCGACGTATTAATTCAAAAAAGAACAAAGTGAGATGTTACAAAATCGTTTAGCCTCTACTGTAAAAATATATATCTATTAGACTAAAACTGATTAGCTAAACACATATTATATATTCTCATAACAATCTCACAAGATACTCTAAAAAACAGATTATCTATCAAACAAAAATCACCAAAACAAGAGGCTCATAGATTTTTCAGAACATCTCATCAACCAGAACTGTACGGGGTGTTTTCATAGTTGCTGCAAGAAGCTGAAAAGCTTATGCAGGTGGATTTTGCTCTATTGTAAAATAAGGTACAACAAACCTCTAACTTTCTTCTTTTTGAGATAAAAACACATGTTTCAAGTTCTGCTACAGAATTAAGATAAAATTAACATAAAAAATGCATAAAATGTTTGGCCATCTTGATTGTTGAAACTGATTCTTCTGATAGAAACATATCTAGGCAGAGAATAAAACTTTCTAAACTACATGCATGCAAAATCTACAAGAATATTCTTACATCACTTCACGATGAATCCCTGAAAATAACTCACAGGCGATGCAAAAAAAAAAATATGGAGAGAATGAAAGAATAGCTTGAATTGTCTCAACATAAAATTGCTTTTAGTTTTACATGATGCAATTTAATCATTTGAAATTTTAGTTATATTTCATCATAAAAAAAATAGTCATAAAACTTGATGCCTGCAATCATATAAGACCACAACCAAATATATTCTAAAGTTAAGAATTTGGTTAACATCTACCTGCAATTCATGTAAAAAAAAATTAGACAAAATTTATACCTTCATATAAAGATTGATGAGACATCCGTAGGCAATCAAAAATCTTGGTTCCTATACCAATAAAAAATGTCAGTTAGTGTCGTATTTGATGCAAACTCCATGTATATTAGAGCTTAAGAATGTTATATTACCCATTTTCCTTCTGGTATACAGGATATCAACCTCTGCTTCTAACATGGAACCCCATTAGAGAAGAACGACAAATTCTGTTATGCCCGGCAACAACACTGATCTAAAGAAGCAAATCCGTCTATAATTTCTAACAACTACTTTACAATTCTTTGCTTTATAACTACACATATATACTCCTTTAAATTTGATTATTTCATAATTAGACTTGAATGATATTATCACCACCATTTTTCTAGCAGAATCTTATGGACAAGGAAAAAAAAGATGCTGGGATATGTGAAAGACAATCAAAGAAAAGAAAGAACGCAACTGCAACAGAACGCACTGAACAACAAGTTCAATGACAAGAGATAAACCGAACAGGTAATTAGAATACATATATTTAAAAAAAGGATTTTTAAAAAATTTATACACAACAGATAAACAAAAGAACTATTTGAATTGCACAAATTCAGAAATACAAACATGAAACTATAACAAAATTAGCTTTTTGGACAAAAAAATAATCTTTGAAAAGAGGCATTACATATACAATTGCAAATCAGACAAATGTAGGGAGGCGCGGAAACAAAGGCGACAAATTCTTAAAAGCAAAGGAGAGACAACAAACCCACAAGGTATGTATATACATGCTAAATTCAACACAACAAAAATTCAAATACAACCTCAGCAACTTATAAGGTCTCAACAGGAAGGAATAAGGAAGGAGTCGCTGCACTTAAAGAAGGCTCATCAGCTTATAATGCCTCAACAGAAGGCAACACGGAAAGCCAACATGCATTTCAAGAAGGAACAGAACAGGCAAAAGAAAAAGATACATAACTTATAATAACAAAGAATAGATAATATACTAATAAATATAAAATAACACTAACAAAAGGAAATTCAGATGCAGAACAATACAGGAACAAGAGACGGAAAAGACAAGAAATTGTTAGAAGCAAAAGACCAATGATTTCACAAAGAAACACACACGTTGCCGATCTACGACGCAATACAGAAACAACAGCTGGATTTCAAGGGTCAACAACTAATAACGACTCATCAGGATGCAGGACGGAAAGATTTCCTCCATTTCAAGAAGGTACAAAACAAGCGTCGGAAAAAGGTACATAGATTGAAAATTCAAAACAAAAATATACTAAAAAAATAATAATTTAAATATCCCTAGCTAAGGAAAATCTTATGCAGAACAATGCAAGAATGCGAGACGCAAAAGACAAGAAATTGCTAGGGGCAAAAGACCACAGATTTCATGCAAAAACAGCGAACCTACCGAACCAGTGTGCAATACGGAAATAGACACTGCATTTCAAGGAGGGTCAATAGCTTATAACATCTCAACAGGAAATTGGACGGAAAGATTGGCGGCATTTAAACAAGGAACCGAACAAGCATCGGAAAAAGGTACATAGATTATAATAATATAAAACAATAAATATACTAAAAAAAAAAAAAATTGCTACTAAAAATTGTATGCAAAACAATGTAAAGATGCAAGACGCAGAAGATTAGAAATTGCTAGAGCCAAACAACCAATAAATTTTTGCACAAATACGCAAGCTATCGAACATGGGCCCCAACTTTCAAGGCAAAAACCAAAACGAGGTAACAAAAAAAATATCTACAATTCATTGTCTTGATGTTATAAAACAAAAAACTGATGAGAAAAAAAAAACCAGGTAGCACCCGACAGCAAAAATTCAAAGAAACCTCTCTATTGAAGTGCCAATACTGTGATGCATTAGTTTGGAAAGCGGAGGCCACAAAAAAAGAAAAGAGGAGGAACTCTTCTCTTCTCGATATGTTGCCAGCAACGACGAGTAAAACTACCAAAGAAACGTGATCCGCCGCCATTCCTTGCCACACTACTAGATCAATCAACTTAATTTCTTAGAAACATAAGGTCGTACAACTCATTACTCGCATTCACATCAATGGGAGCCAACATTGATAAATCAGTAGCAGCTGGAGTTGGACCATACACATTCAGAATTTATGGACAAAATTATCATTCAATTGGATCATTATAACCAGCACGAGGGCAAAACCCTCAATTCCCTCAATTATACATATACGATACTGCAAACGAAGTCCAGAATCTTATCAAAACCCTACCACGCAGCAAAAAGGCAGATCAGCTGGATGAAAAAATTGTCAAAGGCCTAATCGAGATGATGGATGAGAACAATGAGCTGGCTGGAAAATTCAGAAGAGCAAGAGACATATATGAAATGGGAGACAACCAAGATCTAACTATCAGATTGATTGGTCAGAAGCCAAGAGGACGCCAATATGACCTACCAACATCGGATTAACTTGCAGGGTTAATTGGGTGTGAAAACTCAGGAGAGAGGGATATTATTGTGCAAGAAAAAGTTGCAATACCTCAACGCATCAGTGTGCTACACCCTATGTTCATGGCATTGCAGTACCCCATACTATCCCTTACGGTGAGTCTGGATTCCACGATCAAATCCGCAACGGACAAAGCAACACACCAAATAAGTGCACATTTGTCACAATGCGGGAATATTATGCATACGAAATGCAGACAAGATTGACAGAGACAACAACAATTATAAGGTCCGGTCGTCTATTGCATCAATATGCAGTTGATCTATACACTACAATCGAACAATACAGACTGCATTGGATCCGAAACAACCAAAAGCAAATAAGAGTTGACCTCTACAACAATGTATGTGACGTGGTTGCAAGGGGCAACAATGATGCAAAGCTGCTAAGAACAAAGAAAATTCTACTTCCTTCATACACAGGCGGTCCAAGATATATGCTAGAAACTTTCATGAAGCAATGGCAGTTTGCAGATTACAACTAATCCTAATTGGGACAAAATAATACACCATCTGCAACAATATGGCAACGGCAGTCCCAACGATAGGTGTTGGTCCCGGTGCTAACGAGTCTCACACGTGTATGGGAGGGGGATACACGGTTCAGTGATTTTTCAAACTTTTTCTTCACTGAGGTCAGATGGGTCAGGTTATCCTGATATTTTTGTCCTGAGAAGCACGGATTGCCCTGAGTCAAAGTCTACTGAGACAATAATCCTGAGCTGCTTTTAGAAGCTTTAGATTAGCCCAACTGATCCTGAATTTATCAGAGATCCTGAGGAGCTTGGATCAGATAATTATCTTACTGAACTCTCAGTAGAGTTAGTTCAGTTTGGTAACTATCTGTTCTAACTACTCAAATGCGGAATGGTTGGCCCTAAGTTTATACTCGTTTTAGCTTTGCTGAAATATCTTCTTCCTTTAATAAAACAGTGATTAAGGTTGTGACCAATTTTATGCGATTCGAAGGATTGGTTCCAATCAATATCGATGAAATATGCTTTTCGATGAAAAACATGTAATGATAAAATGCAAGATGTAAAAGCAAACAACACAAAGAATTATAGTAGTTCGGAGACTCAAGCTCCTACGCCCACTCTCCCGATCTTCGAGAGAAATTCCTTAACCACTTCCTAAAGCTTTTCGTGCTAACTCACCGTAGCTTACTCACTTTTCTACCTTGAGTTTTCTCGGGTCGACTCACTGCAACTTACTAACTAAACACACACAAGTGTTCAGACTACCACAAGTAGCTTACTAACTTCTTCTCTAGAGTTTTCTGGCTAACTCACTGTAGCTTATTCACTCTTTACAACTCTAACTCACCAACAAAACACACACAAACTACCTTAACAAAGGGTTTGGGTTTTGGGTTAGTTTCCAACTAGGGTGAGATATCCTTTACAATAAGAACTAATGCAAATGCTAGGATATCTCTTCTAAGCATTGGATATATCTATCAATCTAGGCTTAGAATAGTGAGCTCTCTCCAATGTGAAACACTTGGGAAATTCTAGGGTTTTCGAGTGCTTCAATTTGCAGTAATACGACCGAGCTCTTGAGTTGCTTTGAAATTTCCCGTGTCCTCTCATTGTAAAGGGTCACTGGTATTTATAGGCAATTTCACCAAGGTCACTCTTTGAAAAAACTATCCGTTGGAAGAGATAGCTTTATGAGTTTCCTCTTCTGGTGTTTGATGAATGACTATTTTTAGGGTTTGAACACTCCCTTGCATGTTTTAGGAAATATGCAAATATGTAGCCAATCACCAACTTTTGCGGTTTGGAACTTAGTACTACTTCGACATAATTCAGTGGTCCCGTCCGCTTTCGATTAATCGATGAAGTACGATGTTGTCTTCCTTTTGATTGGTTCTTGTCTTGATGAATGTAGACAAACAAAACGGCTTTTTTTTGTCAATCTCTCCGAATGAGACAACCTTAAACAACACTTAGACTTAGTTCTTTTTGTCCTGCGCACTAGAATGTTTTGGGCAATATCTACTTTTTCCGAACATGTCGTTTTTTCTCGGTTTGTAGTCTTCGTGTAGATATTATTCAAAGGCCTCTGGACATTCAAAAGCTAATCGAGTCTTCGAAGATCTTCTCGAAGTCTTCAACAACTTATCGAGACTTCATGTCTTGATAACTTCATCGAGTCTTGATTAATCTTCAGCAACTTACTTAGTCTTCAAGAGTCTTGAAAGAACTTCATCGAGTCTTCAGTAATATATGAGTCTTCATTTCTTCAAAGATCTTCAAGTCTTCTTTTTGAACATTTGATTTCTCTTTGATTCATTGATTCTCTCGATTCTTTAGTTACTCAAGACCTTCCTCGAAGTTCTTCAAGAACTTCAAGATCTAACCTGATCTATATCTGCTAACTATACATTGTGCAGATATCTTCCTGAACAATCTATGCTGAAACCTGACTCAGACTATCAAGATGAACATGTCACACTTAGGGGTTTTTGGGATTTAATCAAAACTTCTTTATTAAATTCATCTCCCAACAATATGCCAGACATAATCTGCAGAGTTTTCAAAATGAAGTTAGAAGAACTACTTATTGATATTCAAGATGGAGTGCTTTTCGGCAAAAGTGAAGGAGGTAAACCAAAAAAATAAAATTGATTTAAACATTAATTGAGCCACCTAATTAATAAAAAAATCTTGAAAATTTTGCATGCAGTTATCTATACTATTGAGTTCCAAAAACGGAGACTACCTCATGCCCACATACTACTATGGTTGGAAGAAAAACACAAGAATCCCACAACTGATGAGATTGATACATACATCTCCGCAGAAATACCACAAAAGAATACCGACCCAGAAGTGTATGCATTAGTTGAACAATTTATGATGCATGGGTCATGCGGAGTGGAACGACCAAACTCACCATGCATGGAAAGAGGCGAGTGCACCAAAAAGTTCCCCAAGGCATTCAACGAAAATACAACGATCGATGAGTTCGAAAAAGTGAGGTACCAAAGAAAAAATGACGACACAATAATCATCATGAAAAAAGAGATAAGACTCTACAACATCTTTGTGGTACCACACAACATCACCCTACTCAAAAAATCAGATCTCATATAAATGTGGAATGGTGCAACCAATCAAGGGCAATAAAGTATCTTTTCAAATACATCACGAAAGGAGTTGATAAAGCTACAATGATCATTGAGAAAATAGAAGGAGGAGAACAAAAAAATGCAAAAGGAGAAGGACGGGAAGAGGAAAGCGATGAGATTCTAAAATATTTGGAATGTCATTATTTGTCGGCCTGCGAAGCCATGTGGAGAACTTTCGCATTTGACATACACTACAGGAAGCGTGCAGTACAAAGGCTAAGCATAAACCTTCCGAACTAGCAGAGCATCATCTACAGCGAAACGGACAATCTTAAAACTATATTGACAAGAGAAGGTGTAGAAAGGACGATGTTCACGGAGTGGATGACGAAGCGAGACAATTAACTTATATCGAGTTCCCAACAAAGTTTGTATGGGACGCAAAGAAGAAAGAATGGAGAAAACGTAGCAATCGAAATGGAAATGGTAGCCTTGGAAGAATTATTAACATCCATCCTGCAGCAGGCGAGCTATATTACCTGAGAACGTTAGTCTTGGTAATAAAAGGAGCAACAAGCCATGATTATTTCCTCACCGTAGGAAATGTGAAGCACCAAACTTTCAAGGCGGCTTGCTGCGCAAAAGGAATGCTGGATGGAGACTCGGAATGACAAGAGGTGATGGACGAGGCCACCAGATGGGCAACACCCATCCAATTAAGGAACCTCTTTGTCACACTTTTGCTCTACTGTGAAGTCGGGAGCCCACTCAAATTATGGAACCACTGTTGGCAATCTATGGCAGAAGACATAGCTTACAAACAAAGGAAAACTTTTGGATTCATAGAGATGGAGTTCACTGATGAAGACCTACAACAATACACACTGATGGAAATTCAAAAGCTACTGATGGAGAACGACAAGTCGCTTGAGGACTTTGAGGCCATGCCGACACCGAACAAGAACGTGCTTAAAGAGCTATCAAATTCCCTCTTACGAGAAGAGACAAGTTTCGATAGCAGCGAACATCAAGCAGAACACAATGGACTGATTCTCACGTTAAATGAAGAACAACGAACGGTGTTCAACGCAATCATGGATTCGGTGCACAACGGAAAAGGGAAATTGTTCTTTCTTTACGGCCCTGGCGGAACTGGAAAAACATATCGTTACAAAACTATAATCACAGGACTACGAGCACAAAAGAAAGTAGTCATTCCAGTTGCCTCTTCAGAATAGCAACATTACTTTTGCCAGGAGGCCGGACAGCACACTCAAGGTTCAAAATACAACTAGAGATCACAGAAAACTCTTCACGTGGAAAAAAAACAAGGGACCATGCTAGCCGAAAAGCTGATATCCGCAGACATAATAATATGGAATGAAGCTCCTATGACCCATCGTCACGCATTTGAAGCATTGGACGTGACAATGAGAGATTTGTTATCCCCATACGATGAAAATGCAGGATCCAAACTGTTCGGGGGTAAAACCGTGCTACTGGGAGGAGATTCAGACAGATTCTACCAATAATACCAAGAGGAAACCGACAAGACACGGTGTTAGCATCGATAAATTGGCCTATCTTGTGGGATTCATGCATCATGCACGTCCTCTCACAAAACATGTGTTTGGACCCGACAGAGCAGGAGTTTGCTAAATGGGTTTTACAAGTTGGAGATGGGAAGACCAAAAAACGATAGGGGGAAGAAAACAGAGCAGGAGAACTGGAAAAAATAGTTACAAACGAGAAGATTATGCTAAAAAATGAAGGAAGCCCAGTCAAGCAGATGGCGAAACACATATACCCAGAACTGGAGACCTCAAAGCGAAACAAACGATATCTTACTGAAAGAGAAATCCTTGCACCGACAAACGAAACACTGGACGAAGTCAACTCTTTTATTCTGTCACAAATATCCAAAAGAGCAAAAGAATACTTCAGTTCTGATTATAGAAAAGGAAGGTGAAGGACCGGAAAATAGCGAAGCCTTATATCCAATGGAGTTCTTAAACAACATAAAATTCCCAGGATTTCCAGACAATAAATTAGAACTGAAAAATGATGTTCCGATCACGTTGTTGAGAAACATCAACCAAAGAAATGGACTTTGTAACGGCACACGGTTGTGGGTCGAACGATTAGGAGAACGAGTCATAGAGGCTGAAATTTTAACAGGAACACATGTTGGGGACAAAGTTTTGATTCCAAGAATAATCATAACTCCGACCGACACAAAATGACCGTTCAAGCTTCGAAGACGGCAGTTCCCAGTCCGAGCCTGTTACGCAATGACAATAAACAAAATCCAAGGACAAAGCTTAAAAAAGGACTTTATCTCCCAAAACCAGTCTTCAGCCACGGCCAGCTGTACGTTGCTCTATCACGGGTAACCTCCGTAGAAGGACTAAAGATACTAAACACCGGAGACGCTACTGATCAAAAGGATGAAGTAGTAAACATTGTGTACAAAGAGGTCTTCAACAATTTACCTACAACTTCTACACCCGAACAAGTAAAAAACAATACAATTACACAACTACATTAAAATCTCTTTTATTTTTTATTATAAATACAGAACGACAGACTAATATATATATATATATATATATATATATTATATTTAAAAAAATAATAAGGTACCGGAAAGCTACACCACACAAGGGACATCAAGCAAAACCAATCAAGCTTAAAAGAAATACTGATGGGGAAAACAAAGGACGAAAGAAGAATAAAAAAGGTAAGAAAGTGAAAATATATGCACATATATATACGAAGCAAAAAAAAAGCCTTATATGTTTGTTACAGATGAAAGTGATTGAAGTTGGGATTTGTTCATTGCTTCAAAACTCACGTTTTGTTTTGTTCTTAAATTTCAGGTGAAAGAAATCAAAACATGGTCGTCTGATATGGTTATTGCTAAAAATGTGCATTTGTCAACTTGATAAGATGTTATATGTTCTTTGCTTCACAAATTCTTTTCATTCGATTCGAATTAATTAAACTCATATTTCTCAAAACTCACAGTTTAAATATATATGTGTGCGGTCTTTACTTCACAGTTTTTTTAAACACAGTTAGGATAACAAATTAGATAAAATCAAAATACAGCAAGGCAAATACTCCAAAATTTAAAACAATCAAAAATGTAATTAGGAATTAAAAACCCAAATCTTTACACTCAAATCAATTGAAATTGACCTCCACCACCGTAAAAAACCTGAAATTTAAGACAACTAAAATTTTAAAAATACACCAAAAGATCGAACATGAACAACAAAGGGGAATAGGAAAATATTCATAAAACGTAGGCAAAATACGAAAACAAGTGGCCGATTTTAATTAACAACTACGCCTTCTCGGCCGAAAAAGAGCCCCTATTCATAAAATGTAGGCAATAAACGAAAACAAGTGACTGATTTTAATTAACAACTACGCCTTCTCGGCCGAAAAAGAGCCCCTACAGGGGGTCCGGTTATTGACACCCCCAACTTTAATAGATACACATATTCGACTTTTATTTAATATATAAAATAAATAAAAAGACTACACTGTCTTTCCCCTTTTCCTTCGACTGATGTCTTTTTCTTCCATCCCCCAACGGTCGCGGCCACACCGCCAACCACCGCCACTTCCCTCAACATCAACACCTGCTCTCTAATTTCAAAAGCAGTCATCACCGCCGCCCTAACATACTATGGAAATCCTAATATGGTCGAAAATTAATCGTTTTGTCAACTAAAGTTGATCAAAAATAAAATCTATTTTTTGGGAACAATTCAAACATTTTTTCTGAACCGGTTCATTGGGAATTTATTTTCGAAACTCACACTCTATTGGATTGAATCAATAAATTTCGAAAATATACAATTTTACCAAAAAACATCTGAAAATAAACTAAATAAAGAAAATGATGAAAAAGAATTACACATAAAAATTAGAGATTAAGTTTTTTATAGTAATGTAACTTTGCATTGTTTTGAAATTGGTCCCGTATGTTTTGACTTTTTTATTTTGGTCCTGTAAGTTTTAAAAAAATTTAAAGTTGGTTCTTTCACCTGCTATAACAGGTCACCAATCAGGTACCAACCATCTATGTAATTATTTTATTTTTTATTTTAATTTTGAAATACCATCTAAACTTTTTTAATCCTAATAATTTTAGGTCGGGATTTTTTGCGTGTTTTTTTAGGCAGGAATAGTGATATTTTGTGTATTTTGATTTTTTTTTTAATTTTTTGGTCAGTTTAGACCCAATAAACTGACCTGATTTACTTTATCTTTTAATGTACAAATTATTTTTAAATCCGATAAAAAATCTGGCTAAGATTATTATGATTAAAAAAGTTCAAGTGACGCTTCAAAATTAAAAAGAATAACAAAATAATTATATATGTAGTTATTACCTGCTTGGTAACCTGTTGTAGCAGGTGAAAATGACCAATTTAAAAAAAATTAGAAACTTACAGGAACAATTTCAAAATTTTAAAAAATTTATAGAACCAAAATCAAAAAGTCAAAACGTACGAAAATCAATTTAAAAAAGAAGCAAAGTTACATGACCACAAAAAATTTAATTCCTAAAAATTACCTTTTATTGGGGATTGGGGGTGCGGGGGGTGTTGGCGCTGGGCACTAGGAAGTGCAGACCGATGGTGTTGAGGCTGAAAATGGAGTGGGAGACAACGGTGCGGCTGTGAGGTTTGACAGACTCGGGGTCGCGAGTTGGGGCTGGAAAATAGGGAAGGGAGGTGTGTTGGCGGCCGATGAAGGAATTGTTATACTAATTACAATTGAAACTCATTCGATTTCTGAAAAACTGAGAAAAAGCGAAAGGGATCTATAATTATTAACGACTTACCTGATGAATAACCCCATTTGTAACAATAATATAAGTATTGCACAATAGGGTGCTTTAATATAAAAAAATAAACCTAAAAAAGGGTTTCATATATGGAAAAATTTGAAACATACTTTAAAATAATGAGTAGTCTCGACATTAAATGCTATATATATTACATAATTTATTTATAAGGATAGTAATATTAATTTATAATTGTAATAATATTAATTTCATATTAAAAGTAAATATTATTGGAGAAATCGTATATAATAATAAAACCATGATATAAGTAAACCATTCTAAAATTAACACATATGAGGCGATTTATATTGGACTTTACATAGGTTCAATGTCAGGATAAATAAATAGGATATTCAAATTACACGAATATTGTGAACAATATAACTTGAAAACTGGACTAAAACAAGTTACATAACTAAATGCATGGGTTTGAAATTCCTTAAATACAAGTTATCTGGCAAAACTAAAAATTAAGATAATAATAAAAAAAACAGATTAACATATGCAAAATACTAATACAATCGAACTATATTTGTTTATAAAAAAAATTACAATTAAATTAACAAAAAAAGTTTCAAACATTTTATAAAATAATCGAAAAAAAAAAAAAAAAAAAACTAGATAAAAATAATTTAACAATAGGCTCGTGCATCACACGGGCTTAGATCTAGTTAAATTAATTAATTAAAATTACTAAGTTGACTTCATACATGCATATATTATTCCTAAGTTTATATCATAAGATATATGTTACAAATTAAACAATATATTAAGCTTGAAACAAAATCAATCCTAGAGATCAATTATTAATTCGAGTAACTCTCTTGTGAATTACTGCACACTATGAATATTTTCAATACATCATTAATAAGGTAATTTAATAAAAAAAAAAAATCGCGGTCGGCCTGGACAGTATGCTGGCCCGGGCATGGCGGATAAGGCGGCCAAGAGGGTCAGGGGTTGTGGGCAGGTTGGGCGGATTCTGTGATGTTGATATATTTATAGAAGATAACTTTAGTAAATATGTGTTGTAGTTTAATGGTTTGAGGTATATTGTTAATGTATTTGGTCGCAGGTTTCTTATTGAGCAATTTTTCAATTATTTTTTTTTATTTTTGTCAAGTTTCTGTGTGTTACTACATGAAGTTTATGTGTGTACATGAAGTTTATGTGTGTTACTACATGAAAAAAATGTGATATTTATAGAAACGAAATGTGTTACAACCTGAAATAAAAATTACATTTTTTAAAAATATATTATCATATGGTATCGCATTGTTGTTCATATGATAACACATGAGTATTCATTTATTACACGATGACATGTGTACAATGTTACATATTACTAAAAAACATGTGTTACTGTATGAACAAAAATTGTTACCCTATGAAGAAAAATGTGTTACCACATGAACAAAAGCAAAAGAAGAAAGCGAAAAAAATATTCAAAAAATTCAAAATTACGAGATATAAAACTTGATGGGTTACTACATGAACAAACGAAGTGTTACCCTATGAACAAAAAAGAAAAAAAAAAAAAAACTGTTAATACATAAACAAAAAATACAAAAATCAAGAATTAATTCATGCAAAAAAAAAAATTAATATACTTGACATAAAGATTATATATTTAAATAAAAAAAAAAAGATAAGAACAGGTTTAATTAATGTTACAAAAAAAATTGCATGTAAAATTTTGTGAGAAACTGCAGAAATTGAGAAAAAATATAGAAGAGAAAAACAAAAAATTTGGTACAATATAGTTTCGAAAACTAATATTAAATTCACAAAAAACCCAAAACACTTGTGACAGCCGGCTAAAAAAAATCAAAAATAATGCATTTTCTTTCCAGAAAATTGATGCATTTTTTTTTGGTCGTACAATGCTGAAAAAGTATTTTTAATTAAGAAATATTTTTAGTTTTAGTTTTTTATGGTAGGGTCCATTAATTTGGATCTTTAAATTCCCACAAAACAATAAAAAAAAAAAATCGGAGGGTCCTCAATCGAAACCTCTGTTTACTTGACTCAATTAACCTCTAATTGCATATATGAATTTATAATATTTGCATATCTGAGGTTTTTTTATCTATTTTATTAATTCAATTAATTCATGCAAAATTAAATAATTAATTAATATACACGCGTGACATAAAAATTAAATAAATTAAATATAAAAAAAGATACGGGGTGTGACAGGTTTAATTAATGTTACTGGAGTGCATGCGCTAAAAATTGCATCGGACCGACCAAATATTTGTGATCCAAAGATGCAGCAAACTTGAGCAATATGATCACAAACAGACATAGCCAACTTGAGCAATTAATTTGGTACACTATATAGTTTCGGAAAACTAATATTAAATTCACAACACTAACGTCCAAATCCGTCACACTTGTGACAGCCGGCTAAAGAATTAAATTATTGCAAGACAATAATGCATTTTCTTTCCAGAAGATATGCTGCATTTTTTTTGGTCGTACAATGCTGAAAAGGTATTTTTAATTAAGAAATACTTTTAGTTTTAGTTTTTTTATGGAAGGGTTCAATTGAATTTGAACCTTTAAATTCACACAACACGTACAGATATGTGTGTATATATATAAATTGGAGGGTCCAGATTCAACTGAACTCTCCATTTACTGAGGGGATCCAACTTCTCTTTTATGATAATGCATATCCCATAAATCAGGTTTAGTTTAATGCAGTCACGAAATCACACGAGTGACAGTACACCTATTCTATGTAATGGTGACAAATTGCACGTAAAAATATCTGAACTTGTAATCTTTTATCTATTTCATTAATTATTAAATATTATCAAAACAAGCTTTTATATATAATAGGCGAAATAATCAAATTTAGCCCACACTTTTAGGTCATCAATTTTAGCTCATACTTTTTTCTCTCTCCAAATTTAACATATACTTTCACTTAATAATTAAAAACATTCTAGTTCATTATTTCGGTAAAATTCGTTTGATCGTCGGAATTTACTTGTCTTGCTAACGTGTAAACATTAAAATAAATAAATATATATATATATATTGCCACCTAAAATTAAAAAATAGTGACCCAAATCATATGTGGTGATTATTTTTTTAATCTTTTTATTATAATACTTACACGTCAGAAAGACAGGTGGATTCGAGCGACCACATCGATCGACACACTCACCTGTTATCCTATCAAAATTTGAAAGTATGTCTTCCCTTACATAAATTTGGAGAGATATAAAAAAGATGTCTTAAAATTTATGAAAAACAAAAAAGTATAGGCTAGATTTGATCATTTGAATATTGTATGAATTTTAAGGATAAGTAACACATATTTGTCTTTTTAGTATATATATTGTCTTTATAATAATACATATAAGACATTGAAAATTATTTTACTATATACACACAAATGTGGTACAGTGTAGAAAAAAATTGTTACTTTGTGAACAAATGACACTCCCTCTATTTCATATGCATCCCCCAGTTTTTTTTATCTTATTCTCCTTTTGACCTGTGACCAACTGTCTTAAGTAAAGATTCAAATCACCAGATTACATCATTGAATTAGTAAATTAAAGTATATATTTTTTCCATCGTTACGAAGTAACATATAATTGTTCTTACAATAATACATTTTGCATTTACTGATAACAATAAACCGGGAGCGATTTTTTTCCCCTCAATTTTTTTTTCAACCTTTAGATTATCTTAAATAACACAAGTTTTAGTAAAAAATCCATTTGGCTCAGTTTGACTAGTACATGATTAACAAATTTTCATGTCCTTCTCTTTTGAATTAGGGAGACTTTCTTGTGAAAAAAATCATCATGATTCGTTCAAATGGGAAAACATTAAAATAAAAAAAAAAATTGTTCAAAAATTAAAAAATCAAACGATATTTTTAATCTTTTTAAAAAAAATTCGCGGGAAACGGAAAAGTAGGAAAACCCGCTCCTCGAATCAAAATTTAACTAAATAGACAAGTAAATATTAATGTAAGGGAAATAATGTGTTACTATGTGATGATGGAAAAAAGAAGAAGATATTTTTACTAATTCAATGGTGTAATTTGGTGGTTTTCTCTTCTTTACTTAAAGAATTGGTCAAATTAAGTTAGAAAAAAATAACATATAATTGTTCTTACAAAAAAAAAGAACCTAACCGAGCGAAGGGGGGAATACCATTTTAGTAAAAATCACACAAGAGCACAATTTTCAATGTGTGTATGATAACTAAAATTTCAATGTCTTACAGACAAATATGTGTACTGAAACAACAAGCATTCGTTATTTGTCCTTATAATAACACAAGTAACTATAATAACATATGTTTACTTTTATAGTAACACAGACCCTCAGAGTGAGTTGTGCTATTTCGAAATTGCGCGAATTATATTAAAAAAATCTATTTGACCCAATTCGACTAGCACATGGTCCACAAATTTTTTCCTCCGTGTTTATGTGGTTCTCCTTCTGACCTATGGGTCATGTTTCACGAATCCTTCTTTACAATAACACATACAAGTACTCACAGTAACATATGTTTGCCCTTATAGTAACACAAATGTCGAAGCGAGTTTTGTAGTTCTGCCTTTTCAAAAAAAAAATTGAAAAATTTGTTTGACTAGTTCGACCCACACAGAATCAACAATTTTTTTCACTCCATGCTTATGGGCTTCTCATTTTAACCCACGAGTCATATTTCAAGGGTCATAAATCCGTGAAATATTTCATATAAAAGTTTATCTTTGAACTAATATTGTAAGTACATGAGAATTTCTCATATCATAATATTCTATCAACCCAATAAATAATTAAGCCTGTCAATATTATTTGATGTCTTGAAATTAGAGATGTAAAACAGATTGACCATAACCCATTAGGATCAGTTCTGTAGGGCCGCGGGCCTAAATGTCTAGGACCTTACTTGTTCACTCTTGACGGTCCCTTAATTGTTGAGATATAACCCTAATCCTAATGGGGATGCGGCCAAACGGACCATTAACGGGCTCCCAAAAATATTGATTGTCATAAAATTAACATCTCCGTGAGATGTTTGGTATTTTATGAGTGGACCTTCTCCTCCAATTCCCACTCAAATGTGATTCTAGTTCAAAACTGTTAAAGGTTACCAAATAAACAAGAGTAAAGGCCCATTTTGGCTAAACTTATTTTATCTAATAAGCTCTTATAATTTATAAGTTGTTTTAAAGTTTATATGATATAATTTTTAAGTAGTTTATAAATTGTTAAAATGTTTGACTAATTAAATGTTAAGCTTTTTGATAATTTAAAATAAATATATTTTTAATTTAAATCATAATTAAAATAATTATACTTTTATTTTTTTATATCGAAAAGGGGTGGGTAGGGGTGGAGACTGGGTGGCTGGAGGTGTGGGGGTGGAGGAGATGGGGCGGGGGTGGGTGTGGTTAGAAAAATAAGTTGAGATATTCCAACTTATTTTTTTTAGCTTATCAGTTGTAAATAATTTATTTTAAGATCCTATAAGTTGCTTTACACCTTTTTTTGCCAAAAAAGCTCACAAAGTTTATAAGCACCTAAACAATTCCTAAGCTATTTTAAGGTGTTGGGAAAATTTATAGTCTTGATGAAAGTTCCAAAACACATGTAGTCGAACCTACTATTCGACTGATGATTAGATAGAAAACCAATTGATCATGTTAGACAACTAATGTAATTAGAGTTAGGTCATATATTGAGGGGGACTCAATATATTAGACCAGTGTTGTGAACATCACAAGATTGGAAGAATACATGACACTAAAGATCGGAAGACCTTCATAATGAAGGAATCAGCAGAGTCTCAAGATTATGCTAAGTCAATCTTGAATCAGACTCAAGTTAACTGATCAGATCATTCTGATGTTAACCTGGTGGTTGGTCAGATGACTCACCTAGAGTCAGCTCAAGTCAGAATTCATGAAGAATACAAGTCAGTCATACGAGATCAGACCAGAGGAATATGACGAAAGAGGTCTGACTAAGTGCCGCATAAGTGTACTTGTCAACTAATGGTAGATCGACATGTTTGTGTTGGGATTATACTGAAAAGTATGCTTTTTACTTTGTATAATCGAAACTGAATTTTCAGACTTATTTACTGAAATAAATTATTTATCACTGATGCTTTAAATATGATTGAATGTTATATATATTTATGCATAAGCTGCTTCAATAATTAAACGTGTTACAATGTGTAGTTAATTTAGTGATACCGCATCACGAAGATTAAATTAATACCCCTTGTAACTAAAAAAGTACGCCATTCACGACCTAGATGGAAATGAACAACCATCGCGAAAGGTTGAGGTGTAAGGCTCGAGTTGGTTTGTCTTGACCAAGAGATTACACTAGCGCAAGATGATCGATCTTGTTGAATAGGACCTACTGAGGAGGATATGTTCTTGAATCAACAAGGAAGAATTAGACCTCGGTGGTTCGTTGTTTCTTAACCTTCGTCCCTTAAATATGATCACGTGGGATTGGTAACTATTGCTTTGACTTATAATGGGTAGCGAATCGGAGAGAGATTCAATACTTTTTATCTTGGGCAATATTATTGGTCACATGTGATTGCTAAGATTTAATCTGAAGAATCGTGTGCAAGCACGCTTGTTTGATTTGCCCCTTGGGAGGTTCATAAGTTTTATCATACCAAATCTTGCAAGTGGAATTAGTTTCGGTATGGATAATAATGTTGAACCGTTCCTCGACCAAGGACAAAAGATATTAATTAACGGAAAGCTATTTCAAAGGCTTGAATTAATTAATGGGCTAGATAATCTTAAACACGAGAAATAATGACCGGAGCCATATTGACCGTAATATGGGTTAAGATGGATGGTGCAATATTAATTATGTAGTGGGATTAATTAATATTTATTGGCTTGAATTATATTGTGGCTCAATATTAGATATTCAAGATCCATTAGAAGGTCCAATCTTAATTCTCCTAAAGGCCCCCTGAGTAGCCCAACATATAGTCCAATAACTGAAAAGGTGATTAAAATAAAATAAATATTGTTGCTTATATTTCCTCTAAATTTTCGAAAATTATGGATAAAAGAGGGAGAAAGATTTTCTTTGAATTTTGTTATGGAATGAAGATATGTATTCTTGGAATACAAGATTATCTCATTAAATTCAAGAAATCTCCCACTTGGTTATTCATAGTAATATTTCGAAATTTTTGAAAATAGAGGGCAAGAAAGATTTTCTTGATTTTCTTGAAAAGATATTATGGAAGATATGTATTTCTTGAAATACAAGAATATCTCATAAATTCAAGAAGATCCAAATCTTGGATTCTTGCATACTATATTTTTCGAAAATAATGCCATAAAATAGAGGAGGTGGATTTTTGTGGAATATTTTAATTATGGGAAAAATAATATATGAGATATATTCAAGATTTCTTGGTGATCAAGAAAAGTCTTTTCCCACATTGAAATATCACTAAAATTTCGACCACCCTCCCTCTTATAAATAGGGGATGATTAGTTCTTTCCCAAGTACAATTCCATGTGCTGGAAATATTAGCAAATCCACATAAGTGGTGCAACAAAGTTTATTTTTTCCTTTTGTTAATTGTTCGCAAGTATCCTTCCACCGGATTGTCGAGCAAGGGCTAAGGGAATACTTGGGAAGTCCTTTTGGTTAGTCCGTCCGACCAAAGCCACTGCCATCCCGAGAGGTACGTTCACGTAAACCCGTAGATTCCGCATGTGTAGGTTTTACGTGGCTTTTTATATGCATGATATGTTGTTGCAATTATTATTTGAATTAATATAGGATTAATTCATGCTAGTAATAATTAATGAATTAAATTTGTATTTAAATATTCACCCCGAATAGATCTGTGCAATTCATTCCCCAACAATGCATCGAGCCCTTTGTTTAAGCTCTGAATTTTTTAAATTGTAATTTAATTAAATGGACATTAAATTTGAAATTGGATAGTAGAACATGTTAGATCTGTTTTGCGGTATCCAATTGTCATGGATTTTAATGTTTTATTTTGCATGCATATAAACCGTGGTTTTTAATTCGATTCGCTCGGATTTGTTTTTTTCGTGAGAAAATCCACGAGTAGACTAGGATTTGTTTGATTTGATCAATGTAATAGACTAGTCTAGATCTAGGTTTATTTATTTTTGTAAATAAATTGTAACCGGATCGGAAATCGAAGAGACGAAAGAATTAAAGGACGAATCGAAATCGAGAAAAAAGGCGTAGTCTGCTGGCACGCATGGGCTAGTATGGGCGATGGGAGCGAGGCGGCAAGGAGAAGGAACAAGGCGCCGCAGGCGGTGGGCGCTCAAAGCCGACCAGACCGATGGACTTGGGATGGATCTTGTAGCCTTGCTGCAGCCATGGATATCGCGGGTATTGTATCGAGGTCATGGGCGGGCGGGCGGGCGGGCGAAAAGGCTAAGACGGATCGAGCGCCACGGATCAAGACGTCGCCGCCGAGATCTGGCTGACGCTGACACGCCGAGGCGTCTTGGCGCACCTTTGGGCGTGGCTGCCGGCGGTGCCGACCGCCGAGAAGTCGTCTGAGCAGTTGCTTGGCCGGATCTGGGCGTGCATCCCGCTGCAAGCTACTTGGCGTGATTTCGCTTCGAGATGAAGTATTTTTTTTGAGACGAACGAGTGGGAGAAATTCGAGACGTGTTTCTTCAAGATCAAGCCAAGAAAAATCAAAACCATGACAATTGGATAATTTGTGCACAATATGTTTATTTTTCTGCTTTTGCTTGATTTATTTGTGTTATCTTATGCTTTATTTAATTTGTTTAAATGTGTTTTGCGTGAGGGTTGCCAAATGAAAAAAATCTCAACTTCAAAATTACTAAGTATGTTTTAAATAATTAATTGACAATTTTATTCCTGATAATTAAATTGAATTAATTTTTGACCTCCATGATTTATTTATTTGTGAATTCTTTTGGAGAAATTCCCCTACGGGGATGGTCAAAAAGATAGGTTTCACATGAATGAATTCGAATCGGATGATTGTGGGTTATTACTAGTTTATGACCCTCCCACGAGGCTCGATCAAAGCGAAATAGTAATCTGTATTTAATCATGATTATTACTTAGGTATAAAATTGATATGCATATACTTCCCCGAAGTCCCTCACAATTTTATATTGGTCAAATAGGGAGCCAACTATTAATCTGGATATTAAAGGTTTGTAAATCGTTCTTGTTTGTAACTTTGCTTGAATGTGTTTAAATAATGACCCACCCCACGTGGCTTATTTAAACTGTTTTGAGATGTTGGTGATGCATTGTTCATATTTTTTTTTGAGATTTTAAATATGATGGCATGTGATCGAATCTTGTGATATGCTTGTCTTTATTGCATATAGTTGATTAATTCAATTCGAGATGTCGCTACCTTTTAATCCATTGTTATTATACTTAAAAGTCAAATACAATATGTATGGAAACTATATTGATTGGAAAATTATAATTGTCATAATCGCACAAAAAGCACAAGTGGATTTTGACACACAAAAATCGATGAGCCAACCGACGAAATCAAAACATGCGGACTCGTCGGATCACCTTGAGAGATGTCGTCACTGAAATGGTGGAGGAAAACCCGTAAGGGATTACGTCCTCAAAATAGATGGCCCATCTGAACAAACTTGAGATTCTCGAGTCTGAGATTATGATCCGAGACTCGGATGAATTTGGTACTTCACTCTCTGCCCAAAAAGTTTTTGAGCATTTTTGGCCTCGCTAGCTAATTTGTTTGCAAGCTTTTGGTCTCGACGAAATGATGAAGAGGCACCAAACACCAAACTTTGACTTTGGCAAGTGGTCCGTCTTCATTTTCTAGGCCAAGGGTAGGCAAGATAAAGAAGAGGACCAAATGCCATAAGCAATAAAACTCAACTGTTGCGAAGGGCAATGGTAAGATGAGGAATGCTTGTTGTGTCGAGAAAATCCAAAGAGGAAGTGCTTAAGCTGCGGTGAAAGAGGACAATGGAGGTCTTGCCTATTCCAACCCCCAAAAGGGACTGGAAAGAAAAGGCAATTCTCACACACTAGTTGTTGAAACTTGTTTAGCGGTATACTTCTCATTCGTGGGTGGTTGATACGAGATCCACTAATCATGTTGGCTTCACGGGTTCTAAATGATCCGCAACGCGTAGTGGGGAGTGAGATCCTCATCACACCGGGCAACGTTATTTAAAGTAGAAGACATTGCAATGCTACGTGAAGTGGCGGATATTGCAATGCTTCACTACGGTATAACGATTATTGCAATACTACGCAAGTAGCAGACATTGCAATGCTACATGAGTAGCGATTAAGCGATGGGAGAAGTGCACCTATCTTTTGAAGATAAAGTTTTTTTGAGATTATCTTTATGTTCCCAGTTTTAGAAAGAATTCACTTTCAGTTTCTAAAATTCGATTAAAGGACACTAAGTTTCTTCTAATAAGAATGACATCATTTTTGAAATGATGAGTGTATCTGTTCTTCAGGACATTGATGGAAAATCTCTATACAATTAATCGTGCACACCACTCACGAAAATGTATCCTATAACACATTAACTTTTAGAAAAGAAAACGTTCATCAGACGTGAACGAGACACTTCTTTGGCATCTAAGATTAGGTCATATAAATCCAAAGAGGATCCAAAGGTTGGTGAAAGATGGTTCACTGGAGCGTCTCCAAGTTAAATCAATTCCAACGTGCGAATCATGTTTTGGAGGGTAATATGACCAAGAGGGCAATTGGAGCCAAGGGAATAGGGCCAAAGAAGTGTTAGAGATCGTTCACGGATGTATGTAGTCCAATGTCAACCAAAGCAAGAGGAGGTTATGAGTAATTTTATTGATGATTACTCAAGGTACATTTTCCTTATGAAGCATGAATCTGAGACCTTTGAGAAATTCTAAGAATTTAAGGCTCAAGCAGAGAATCATATGGAAAAACGTATCAAGTCTCTACGATCTGATCGTGGAGGCGAATAACTTAGCGATGAGTTTTTGAACTACTTATCTGATGAAGGGATTGTATCCCAACTCACTGCACCCGGAACCCCTCAACAAAAAGGGGTTTGTAGAGCGAAGCAACAAAATTCTTTTGGAAATGGTTAGATCAATGATGAGTTATACGGATCTTCCCGAGTCGTTCTGGAATCATACCCTGGAAAACAACCACTTACATTCTGAACTTGGTGCTATCCATATCGGTTCCCAAAACTCCCAAAGAATTGTGGACCGGGCGCAAGCCTAGTATGAGACACATGAGAACTTTGGGGTGTCCGGCCTACGTGTTGGACAAGGAAGCCGGTAAGTTGGATCCTCGATCGTAATTAAAATCATTTTGTAGGATACCCCGAGGGAACAAAAGGGTGTATGTTCTATAGTCCCGAAGATCAAAAGGTGGTCATCCGCACCCACTTTAGATTTTTGGAAGAAAACTATATGAACCAAAGAAAACCCAGAAGTGAGATTACCTTAAATGAGCTTAGAGGGCAAACCTCAATGCCAACTGTACTAGATGATATACCAAACGATACGTTTTTCTGGCCGACCTCGTTATAGTGGGAGGGTTGTTAGACAGCCCGAGAGATTCATGGGAATAGGAGAGTCCTCGGACTTGATTCCCAGAATCAGACCCATGGACATATGACGAGGCACTCCAAGATAAGGATGCAGATCCTTGGCAAACAACAATGAAAGCCGAAATGGGTTCTATGTTTCATAATAGAGTGTGAGAGCTAGTCGAACCACTTAATGGGGTCAAACCCATTAGATGTTAGTGGGTATATAAGAGGAAAAGAGGATCGGACGGGAAGGTTGAAACCTTTAAAGCAAGACTAATGGCGAAAGGTTATACTCAGAAAGAAAGGGATCGAATATGAGGAAACTTTTTCGCCCGTAGCCATGCTTAAGTCCATCCGTATTCTCTTATCGATTCTTTGCAAGATTTTCGACGTTGAAATCTGGCAAATGGATGTCAAGACAGTTTTCCTTAACAGAAGTCTTGATGAAGAGATCTATATGCAACAACCCCAAGGTTTCATTGAAACAGGCCAAGAACATCTTGAAACAGAGCTTGGAACCAATGTTTTGATCATGTTATAAAGTCTTATGGGTTTGATCAAAACGAGTTTGAAAGTTGTGTGTATAAAAAGCGTGTCGGAACTGAATTGGTATTCTTAGTACAATACGTAGATGACATTGTGATCATCGGGAACGATGTGAAGGTGTGGTCGGGACGTAAAGCCATGGCGTTTCAAAACAGTTTGATATGAAAGACTTAGGGAAAGCCGGACACATCCTTGGGATCAAGATTACTCGAGATCGCAAGAAAAGAATGATCGGGTTATCGCAAGTATTCATTGACACTGGTTTTAAAACGATTCAACATGCAAGATTCCAAGAAAGGATTCGTACCTTTCAGACTTGGAATCCATCTATCCAAGAAAATGTTCCCTAAGACGAAAAGGAGATAGATGACATGAAAGGTATTCCTTGTGCTTGGTACCGTCGGAAACCTTATGTATGCATTCTTTGTGATTTGAGACCGGATATCCGCTGCAGGCATGGTAGCAAGATATCAAAGTAACCTGCGGAAAGCGCATTGATCGACAATTAAAAACATTCAAGTGTCCGAAAAGAACTCGGGATAGAATGTTGATTTATCGATCGATACTCAATCCCCATCTGGCCACACGGACTCGGTTTCCAATCGATATAGATTCCGAAATTATCTTCCTCGCTTAGTGTGTTTCCATTTTGGGAAGTGTAGCCATCAAATGGACGAGTGTGAAGCGTAAATGCATCAACGACTCAACCATGGGACTCGGGTAAGTAGTCGCTTGTGAAGCGGTGAAAGAACCGATTGGGCTCTGAGACCTTCTTAGTGGACTTGGATGGTGTTACGATTTGTCTAGCAATATCTCGCTAGGCGCGGTTGCAAATTCAAGAGAACCAAGAGTCCACGAGTCAAACAAACACATTAAAGGAAAGACATCTTATACGAGAAATCGTTAAGAGAGGAGATATAGATGTGGCAAAGATAGCGTCTGAGGACAGCCTAGCAGATCCATTCACAAAGCGTCTACCTTTGAATACATTCGAGAGACATGTGAGTGGAATGGGTGTCAAGACCGTTGCCAATCTGCTTTGAGTATAAGTGGGAGAAATTATTAGGTTCGTGTAGGTGACATTAGATGTCACGGACTACTCGAAACATGTTGTAGTATACTTAAAAGCAGACTTTGAGTATAAGTGGGAGATTGTTGGGATTATACTGAAAAATATGCTTTTTACTTTGTATAATCGAAACTGAATTTTCGACTTTATTTATTGAAATAAATTGTTTATCATCGATGCTTTAAATATGATTGAATGTTATATATATTTCTTTGCATAACCTGTTCAATAATTAAATGCGTGTTACATGTAGTTAATTTAGTGATACCGGATCACGAAAGATTAAATTAACATCCCTTGTAACTAAAAAGTACGCCATTCACGACCTAGATGAAATGAACAACCATTGCGAAAGGTTGAGGTGTAAGGCTCGATTGGTTTGTCTTGACCAAGAGATTACACTAGTGAATGACCGATCTTGTTGAATAGGACCCTCTGAGGAGGATAAGTTCTTGAATGAAACAAGGAAGAATTAGACCTCAGTGGTTCGTTGTTTCTTAACCTTCGTCCCATAAATAGGATCACGTGGGATTGATAACTATTGCTTTGACTTATCATGGGTAGCGAATCAGAGAGAGATTCAATACTTTTTATCTTGGGCAATATTATTGGTCACATGTGATTCTTAAGATTTAATACTGAAGAATCGTGTGCAAAATCGCTTGTTTGATTTGCCCCCCTTGGGAGGTTCATAAGTTTTATCATACCAAATCTTGCAAGTGGAATTAGTTTTTCGGTATGGATAATAATGATGAACCGTTCCTCGACCAAGGACAAAAGATATTAATTAACGGAAAGCTATTTCAGTGGCTTGAATTAATTAATGGGCTAGATAATCTTAAACACGGGAAATAATGACCGGGAGCCATATTGACTGTAATATGGGTTAAGATGGATGGTGCATTATTAATTATGTAGTGGGATTAATTAATATTTATGGGCATGAATTATATTGTGGCTCAATATTAGATATTCAAGATCCATTAGAAGGTCCAATCTTAATTCTCCTAAAGTCCCCCTGAGTAGCCCAACATATAGTCCAATAACTGAAAAAGTGATTAAAATAAAATAAATATTGTTGCTTATATTTCCTCTAAATTTTAGAAAATTATGGATAAAAAGAGGAGAAAGATTTTCTTTTGAATTTTGTTATGGAATGAAGATATGTATTCTTGGAATACAAGATTATCTCATTAAATTCAAGAAATCTCCCACTTGGTTATTCATAGTGATATTTTCGAATTTTTGAAAATAGAGGGCAAAAAGATTTTCTTGATTTTCTTGAAAAGATATTATGGAAGATATGTATTTCTTGAAATACAAGAATATCTCATAAATTCAAGAAGATCCAAATCTTGGATTCTTGCATACTATATTTTTTTAAAATAATGCCATAAAAATAGAGGAGGTGGATTTTTGTGGAATATTTTAATTATGGGAAAAATAATATATGAGATATATTTAAGATTTCTTGGTGATCAAGAAAAGTCTTTTCCCACATTGAAATATCACTAAAATTTCGACCACCCTCCCTCTTATAAATAGGGGATGATTAGTTCATTCCCAAGTAAAATTCCATGTGCTGGAAATATTAGCAAATCCACATAAGTGGTGCAACAAAGTTTATTTTTTCCTTTTGTTAATTGTTCGCAAGTATCCTTCCACCGGATTGTCGAGCAAGGGCTAAGGGAATACTTGGGAAGTCCTTTTGGTTAGTCCGTCCGACCAAAGCCACTGCCATCCCGAGAGGTACGTTCACGTAAACCCGTAGATTCCGCGTGCGTAGGTTTTACGTGGCTTTTTATATGCATGATATGTTGTTGCAATTATTATTTGAATTAATATATGATTAATTCATGCTAGTAATAATTAATGAATTAAATTTGTATTTAAATATTCACCCCGAATAGATCTGTGCAATTCATTCCCCAACAGTTTGTACAAACACTGGCGAGCGAGATATGAAGTATCAGGGTCAAACGACTAGAAATCACAAATTTACCTACTTCGAGAAATGCCGCCTACAATACATCACTTCATACCTGACCCCTACCTAAAATAGATTGAAATTCGAATTTCTCTTCAACAACTCTTTGAATTTCAACTCTATAAATATGGATGAACTCCTTCAGAGTTCATTATGGAAATAATTAAGCATTCAAGCTACTAAAACATTTCAGCAAGAACACTCACGCCAATATTCAAATATATACTTAGTATTCATCCAACCAAACTTAGATCAAAATATTATCAACCACGCTCAAGGCTGAAACATTGTAAGAGATATTTCACTTGTTGAAAATCAAACAAACCCCTATATGAAACTTGTTAGGAAGTTTGTAGGCAAGTTTGTAAGTTAGTTTTATCTAGCTTATAGACCGGGATAGAGGTGGATATCTGTAAAAAAACTAGTTAACTGATGATGGAGATCGCTTGTAAAGTGTGTCTAACACTGTAAACTAAGGTGTTTGATAGTATAATTCCCCCTACTGATAGAGAAGAGTGGACGTAGGAGAAGTTCTCTGAACCACTATAAAACTGCTTCTTGTTTACTGCTTTGATTAGCTGTCATACTTATCTGCACTAAAAACAACATGTATAACTCAAAGGATCAGATCAGCCATCAAGTATGTCAGATCAGTCTGCACATCAAGTGTACTGATAAGTGTTTATCTTTAAGCTATTTTAAAGAATATTTTCTACACGGGTTAAAACAACTTCCACACATAAGCTAGACTGATAGACATCTGATTGTTAGGAAATTATGGGTGCCCGGATCTATTTGAGTTGATTTTCAAATACATGTTTAAATAAATCAATTAATTACTAACATGAATTAATCCTAAATCAATTCAACATAATAATCAATAAGCAAATAAACAATTCATGCGTACACATAATCCACGTAAATTCTAAGCATGTGGAATCTAGGAGTTACGAGATTACGTACCTCTTGTACAGACAACCGTTGAGACGTTGGATCAACCCAAAGAACTTTCTCAAATATATCCCAAGTCCACGAACGTGATCAGGTGGGAGGATTTCACACGAACGATTTTAACAAGAGAGAAAAATAAAATATTTTGCCACCACCTTTGTGGATTTTTAATATTTCCAACACATGGAATTGCACTTGGGAATGAAAAATTCATCCCCTATAAATAGGACTTGGGTGATCGATTTTTTGGAGGAAAAAATAAGGAAGAATTTTTTTTTCTTGGTCCCCAAGAAATCTTGAATATAACTCCTATATTCTTTTCTCCTTAATTAAATTTTTCCATAAAATCTTTTTTCCCCTTTTCCCCACTTTTTCAAAAATTACAAGGCAAAAGGGATCAAGATTTGACTTCTTTAATTTATGGGATAATTATGTATTCCAAGAATACTTATCTCTTTCCATAAAATATCTTTCAAGGAAATCAAGAAAATCTTTTCTTCATTTTCCTATTTTTTTCGAAAATTTTGAGAAATATTAGGCAAAAATATTTTCTTCTCTTTTTCATTAATTGGACTTTAAGTTGAGCTATTTGAAGGGTCTTTAGGAGAATTAAGATTGAACCTTTAATAGACTATGAAGCTTTAATATTGGGCCAAATATTATTCAAGTCCATTAATATTAATTTACTCCACTATAAAATTAATATTGAACTATCCATCTTAACCCATATTACAATTCTACTATAATATGGCTACCGGTCATTATTTCCCGTGTTTAAGATTATTTTTGTCCATTAATTAATTAAGCCACTGGACAAGCTTTAAATTAATTAATATCTTAGTCCTTGGAGTAAAGACAACTCAACATTATTATTAATACCTGAAATAAATTTCCACTTGCAAGATTTGGTATGATAAAGATTCTGAGCCCACCAAGGGGATAAATCAAGCAAGACGTACTTGCACACGATTCTCCATATTAAATGTCAGCAATCGTCATGTAATTAATAATATTTCCCAAGATATAAGGTATCGAATCATATTGACTCTCTTCCTATCATAAGTCAAAGCAATAGTTATTAATTTCACACGATCCTATTTAAGGGACGGAGATTAAGAAATAACACACCACTGAGGTCTAATTCTTATATATTCAGTACCTAAGAATTTATCCTCCTGTAGGTCCTTATTCAGTGCATCTAAATGCACTAGTATAATTTCTTGGTCAAGACAAGTCAATCTGAGTATTATACTTCAACCTTTCATGATGGTTCGTTCATTTCCATGTGGGTTGTGAATTTTGTACTTAATTACGAGGAGCTGTTAATTTGATCTTCTGTGATCTTGTATCACCAAATTAACTACAACATAATATGTACTTTACTTATTGAACGGATTTACAATAAATATATATAACATTCATTCATATTTAATGCAACAGTGATTTATTAATTATTTCAGTTAATAAATAAGAAATTCTAGTTTTGTTATACAAAGTAAAAACATACTTTTCAGTATAACCCTAACAATCTCCCACTTATACTCAAAGTCTACTTTTAAGTATACTACAACATGTCTCGTGTTCTGTGTGACATCTAATGTCACCTACACAAACCTAATAATATTTCTCCCACTTATACTCAAAGCAGATTGGCAACGTTCCTGACACCCATTCCTTCCACATGTCTCTCGAATGTACTCTGAGGCAGACCCTTTGTGAACGGATCTGCTAGTTGTCTTCCGATGCAATCTTTGCCACCTCAATCTCTCATCTCTTAATGATTTCTCGTATGAGATGGTATTTTCTTTCAATGTGTTTGCTGGCCTTGTGTGCTCTCGGTTCCCTCGAATTTGAAACTGCTCAGGCATTATCACAATAGATTGTGATCGTGCTGGGCAAATCCGGGACAACGTCCAAGTCCACTAGGAAGTTCTTGAGCCAAACCGCTTCCTTCACTGCTTCACAAGCAGCTACGTATTCGGCTTCCATGGTAGAATCGGCGATGCATTTCTGCTTTACGCTTCTCCATGTCATGGCTCCACCCCCCATGAAAAACACACTACCCAAGGTAGACTTTCTGGAGTCTATGTCTGATTGGAAATTCGAGTCCGTGTAACCGATGGGGATTAGACTGTCTGACTTGTAAATCAACATTCTGTCCCGTGTCTTCTTCAGATACTTCAGAATGTTCTTTACTGCAATCCAATGCTCTTTCCCAGGGTTGCTTTGATATCTTGCTACCATACCTACGACGAAGAAGATATCCAGTCTCGTGCATAGCATTGCATACATGAGGCTTCCCACAGCCGAAGCATAAGGGATGCCCTTTATGTCATCTATCTCTTTTTGTGTTTTGGGACACATCTCTTTGGATAGATGGATTCCATGTCTGCAGGGAACAAAGCTTTTCTTGGAATCTTGCATGCTGAATCGCTTCAAAATAGTGTCTATGTATGAGGCCTGTGAAAGCCCGATCATTCTTTTCTTGCGATCTCGAGTGATCTTGATCCCCTGAATGTGACCGGCTTCCCCTAAATCCTTCATTTCAAACTATTTTGACAGCCATGCCCTTACGTCTGATAACACCTTTACATCGTTTCCGATGAGCAGAATGTCATCTACATATAGTACCAAAAATACCAAGGCAGTTCCGTCACGCTTTTTGTAAACACAACTTTCAAAGTTGTTCTGATCAAATCCGTAGAATTTTATAACTTGATCAAAACACTGATTCCAAGCACGGGATGCTTGCTTTAGCCCATAAATGGACTTCTTAAGCTTGCAAACAAGATGCTCTTGGCCTTTTTCAATGAAGCCTTCGGGTTGTTACATATAGATTTCTTCGTCAAGAATTCCATTGAGGAAAGTTGTCTTGACATTCATTTGCCAGATCTCAAAGTTTAAGTGTGCAGGAATCGACAAGAGAATGCGGATGGACTTGAGCATGGCTACGGGCGAAAAGGTTTCCTCATAATCAATCCCTTCTTTCTGAGTGTACCCTTTCGCCACAAGTCTTACTTTAAAGGTTTCAACCTTTCCGTCCGGTCCCCTCTTTGTCTTGTATACCCACTTGCATCCAATGGGTTTTACCCCATTTAGTGGTTCAACTAGCTCCCACACCTTATTGTGATCCATTGAACTCATTTCAGCTTCCATTGCTGTTTGTCAAGATGTTGCATTCTTGTCTTGGATCGCCTCGTTGTAGGACCATGGATCTGATTCTTTTCCTGAGATCAAGTCCGAAGACTCTTCGATCCCTAAGAATCGCTCGGGTTGTCTGACAACCCTCCCACTACGACGAGGTTCCGGTTGTGTAGGTGTGACGATTGGTATGTCATTTTGTACAGTTGGCAACGGAGTCGGCCCCCTAAGTTCTTCTAAGGTAATCTCACTTCTAGGCTTTTTATCGTTCATATAGTCTTCTTCCAAAAATCTAAAGTGCATACTGATTACCACCTTTTGATCTTCGGGACCATAGAACATGCATCCCTTCGTTCCTTCGGGGTACCCAATGAAAAACCTTAATTCTGAACGTGCATCCAATTTACTAGCTTCCTTGTCCAACACGTATGCCGGACACCCCTAGATCCTGATGTGTCCTAAACTGGGCTTGCGCCCTGTCCACAATTATCTCGGGGTTTTAGGAACTGATTTGGAAGGCACTAAGTTCAGAATGTAAGCCGCTATTTCCAGAGCGTAACCGCAGAACGATTTTGGTAAATCTGCATAACTCATCATTGATCTCACTATTTCTAAAACCGTCCTATTCCTTCGTTCTACAACCTCGTTTTGTTGAGGGGTACCAGGTGCAGTTAACTGGGATGCAATCCCCTCTTCCGACAGGTAGTTCAAGAATTCATCGCTGAGGTATTCGCCTCCACGATCAGATCGTAGAGACTTGATAGTCTTTTCCTTGTGATTCTCTGCTTGAGCTTTAAATTCTTTGAATTTATCAAAGGTCTCAGATTTATGCTTCATTAGGAAAATGTATCCGTAGCGTTAGTAGTCATCGATAAACGTAACAAACACCTCATAGCCACCTCTAGCATTGATTTGCATTGGACCACACACGTCGGTGTGAACGATTTCTAACACTTCCTTAGCTCTAAGCCCCTTGGCTCCAAATGCCCTCTTGGTTATTTTACCCTCTAAACATGATTCGCAAGTTGGAAATGGTTCAATCTGGAGAGTGTTGGGGAATAAGTTGCACGGATCTATTCGGGATAAATATTTAAATACAAATTTAATTCTGACAATTATTACTAGCATGAATTAATCCTATATTAATTCAAATAATAATTCAACAACAAATCATGCATATAAATAGTTCACGTAAATCCTACGCATGCGGAATTACTACGAGTTTACATAAACGTACCTCTTGGAATGACAATGGTCTCGTTGATTAAACACACCGAAAAGCCTTCCCAAGTATTCCCTTAATCCTTGCTCGACAATCCGGTGGTAGGATGCTTGCGAACAATTAACAAAAGGAAAATAAACTTTGTTGCATGGAATTGTACACTACTCACAATTGACGTTTTTCGAAAATACACAATCTGTCGACGTTTCAAAATATTTAATATTTTATTGACGCTGATATTTTTCCGAAAAACTAATTTTCGTGTTCTCCTGGGGATGAAACATTCATCCCCTATTTATAATGAGCTGGTGGTCGAAAATTTAGGGAAAAATAATATGGGAAATTTTTTTTCTTGATCTCCAAGAAATCTTGAATATATCTCATATATTCTTTTCTCCATAATTAAAATATTCCACAAAAAATCCCAACTCCTCTTGTTATGGGATATTTCAAAATTTTAGGGATCAAGATTTCAAGATTTGTATCTTCTTGAATTTATGAGATATTCTTGTATTTCAAGAAATACAAATCTTTCATAATATCTTTTCAAGAAAATCAAGAAAATCTTTCTTGCCCTTTATATTTCAAAATTTTCGAAATTTCTCTATGAATGACCAAGTGGGAGATTTCTTGAATTTAATGAGATAATCTTGTATTCCAAGAATACATATCTTCATTCCATAACAAAATTCAAAGAAAATCTTTCCCCCTTTTTATCCATAATTTTCGAAAAAATAGGAAAAATATGCAACAAGATTTATTTAATTTTAAAACCTTTTTCAGTTATTGGACTTTATGTTGGGCTACTTAGGGGGCCTTTAGGAGAATTAAGATTGGACCTTCCAATGGATCTTGAATTATCAATGTTGAGCCACATTATTATTAAAGCCCATAAATATTAATTAATCCCACTACATAATTAATATTGCACTATCCATCTTAACCCATATTACAGTCAATATGGCTCCCGGTTATTATTTCCCGTGTTTAAGATTACCTAGCCCATTAATTAATTTAGGCAACTGAAATAGCTTTCCATTAATTAATATCTTTTGTCCTTGGTTAAGGAACGGTTCAACATTATTCTCCATACTGGAAACTAGTTCCACTTGCAAGATTTGGTTTGATAAATCTTATGAACCTCCCAAGGGGGCAAATCGTACAAGCTTACTTGCACACGATTCTCCGTATTAAATCTTAGCAATTGCATGTGACCAATAATATTAACCAAAATAAAAAGTATTGAATCTCGTTGATTCTCTACCCGTGATAAGTCAAAGCAATAGTTACCAACCAAAGCGATCCTATTTAAGGGATGAAGATTAAGAAATAACGAACCACTGAGGTCTAATTCTTCCTTGTTCAGTTATGAAGAATTTATCCTCCTGTAGGTCCTATTCAGTGCATCAGTCATCACTAGTGTAATCTCTTGGTCAAGACAAGACAATCTGAGCCTTACACTTCAACCTTTCACGATGGATTGTTCATTTCCATCTAGGTCGTGAATGGTGTACTTTTGGTTACAAGGGACTGTTAATTTAATTTTCTGTGATCTGGTATCACTAAATTAACTACAATGTAACACGTATTTTTATTGAACAGTTATGTAGTAAATATATGTAACATTCGATGATATTTAAAGCATCAGTGATAAACAATTTATTTCAGTAAATAACTCCGAAATTCAGTTTTGATTATACAAAGTAAAAGCATACTTTCCAGTATAATCCCAACAATCTCCCACTTATACTCAAAGTCTGCTTTTAAGTATACTACAACATGTCTCGTGTAGTTCCTAATACGTGACATCTAATGTCACCTATACGAACCTAATAATTTCTCTCACTTAATACTCAAAGCAGATTGGCTATGCACTTGACAACCATTCCTCCCACATGTCTCTTGAATGTTTCCAGAGGCAGACACTTTGTGAAAGGATTAACTAGGTTATCCTCCAATGCGATCTTAGCCACCTCTTCATCTCCTCTCTTAACGATTTCTCGTCTAAGATTTCTTTCCTTGAGTGTGCTTGTTTGACTCGTGGACTCTTGGTTCCCTTGAATTTGTAACTGCTCCTAGCAAATATTTCTAGACAAATTCGGAACTCCATCCAAGTCCACTAAGAAGGTCTAGAGCCAAAATGGTTCTTTCACTTCTTCTTCTGCAACTTCTTTCCAAGACTTCCATGGTTGAGTCGTTGATGCATTTCTACTTCACACTCATCCATTTCATGGCTACACTTCCCAAATGAAAGCACACTAAACTGAGGCGATAGTTTACGAATCTATGTCCGATTGAAATCCGAGTCCGTGGCCGATGGGGATTAGACTATCTCGATCGATAAAATAACATTCTATCTCGAGTTCTTTTCGGATACTTTAGAATGTTTTTAATGTCATTCAATGTTCTTTCCCCAAGTTATTTTGATATCTTGCCACCATGCCAACTAAAAGCGGATATCCGGTCTAAATACACAAAGATTGCATACATAAGGCTTCCGACAAAAGTAAGCATATGGAATGCCTTTCATGTCATCTATCTCCTTTTTGTGTCTTAGGGCACATTTTCTTGATAGATGGATTCCATGTCCGAAAGGTCACGAAGCCTTTCTTGGAATCTGCATCTTCAATCGTTTCAAGACGATTAATATGTGTGAAGCTTCATGATAAGCTATCATCATTTTCTTGCGATCTCGAGTGATCTTGATCCCAAGGATGTGTGAGGCTTCCCTAAGTCCTTCATATCAAACTGTTTTTGAAAGCCATGCCCTTACGCCCGATAACACCTTTACATCGTTCCCGGCGATCGAGAATGTCGCTTCACGATAGTACTAAAAATACCAATGCGCTTCCGACACGCTTTTTTTATACACTACTTTTTCGAACTCGTTTTGATCAAACCCATAAGACTTTATAACATGATCAAAACATTGGTTCCAAGCTCGATGCTGTTTGAGTCCGTAAATGGACTTCATGAGCTTACAAACTAGGTGTTCTTGGCCTTTTTCAATGAAGCCTTGAGGTTGTTGCATATAGATCTCTTCATCAAGACTTACATTAAGGAAAGCCGTCTTGACATCCATTTGCCGATTTCAAAGTTGAGATATGCAGCAATCGATAAGAGAATTCGGATGGACTTGAGCATGACTACGGGCGAAAAAGTTTCCTCATAGTCGATCCCTTCTTTCTGAGTATAACCTTTCGCCACAAGCCTTGCCTTGAAGGTTTTCACCTTCCGTCGATCCTCTTTTTTCTTTGTACACCCACTTGTAACCAATGGGTTTAACCCCATTAAGTGGTTCGACTAGCTCCCACACTCTGTTATGATCCATAGAACCCATTTCGAAACATCATCGCTTGCTTTTGCCCACCGCATCCTTGTCTTGGATTGCCTCGTCATATGTCCATGGGTCTGATTTGTCTTGTCCGGGAATCAAGTCCGAGGACTCTCCTATCCTCGTGAATCTCTCGGGCTGTCTCACAACCCTCCCACTACGACGAGGTTCCGATTGTGTAAGTGTGTCATTTGGTATGTCATCTTATGCAATTAGACCGAGGTTAGCCCCCTTAGCTCATTCAAGGTAATCTCACTTCTGGGTCTTCTTTCGTTCATATAGTCTTCTTCCAAAAATCTAAAGTGGGTGCTTATTACCACCTTTTGATCTTTGGGACCATAGAACATACACCCTTTTGTTCCCTCGGGGTATCCTACAAACAACCTTAATTCTGATCGAGGATCCAATTTTCCGGCTTCCTTGTCCAACACGTAGGCCGGACACCCCCAAATCTTCATGTGTCTCAAACTAGGCTTGCACCCGGTCCACAATTCTTTGGGAGTTTTGGGAACCGATTTGGATGGCACCAAGTTCAGAATGTAGGCTGCTGTTTCTAAGGCATGACCCCAGAACGACTTGGGAAGATCTGCATAACTCATCATAGTTCTAACCATTTCCAAAAGAGTTATGTTTCTTCGCTCTGCAACCCCATTTTGTTGAGGGGTTCCGGGTGCAGTTAGCTGGGATGCAATCCCTTTATCAGACAAGTAGTTCAAAAACTCATCGCTGAGGTATTCGCCTCCACGATCGGATCGTAGACTTGATACGTATTTCCCTATGATTCTCTGCTTGAGCCTTAAATTCTTTGAATTTCTCAAAGGTCTCAGATTTATGCTTCATAAGGAAAATATAACCGTACCTTGAGTAGTCATCAATAAAAGTGACGAAATACTCATAACCTCCCCTTGCTTTGGTTGACATTGGACCACATACGTCTGTGTGAACGATTTCTAACACTTCTTTGGCTCTATTCCCCTTGGCTCCAAATGCCCTCTTGGTCATTTTACTCTCCAAACATGATTCGCAGGTTGGAATTGGTTCAACTTGGAGAGACTCCAGTGAACCTGCTTCTACCAACCTTTGGATTCTCTTTGGATTAATATGTCCCAATCTTAGATGCCATAGAAGTGTCTCATTCACGTTTTCTTTTATCGGAAACAGTTGATGTGTTATAGGATGCATTTCGTGAGTGGTGTGCACAGTTAATTGTATAGAGATTTTTTTATCAATGTCCCATAACAGATACACTCATCATTTCAAGAAATGATTTCATTCTTATTAGAAGAAACTAAGTGTCTATTAACAGAATTTTAGAAACTAAAAGTGAATTCTTTCTAAAACTGGGAACATAAAGAACATCTCTTAAAATTAGAACTCTGTCTTCAAAAGACAGGTGCACTTCTTCCACTGCTTCAGCTGCCACTCTCGTAGCATCGCCCAGTGTGATGAGGATCTCACTGCCACTAAGTTGTCGGATCAGTTTGAACCCGTGAAGCAAACATGATTAGTGGATCCCGTATCAACTACCCACGAATGAGAAGTATACGCCGCTAAACAAGTTTCAACAATTAGTGCGTGAGAATTACCTTTCTTTCCGGCCCTTTTGGGGTTGGAACAGGCAAACCTCCATTGTCCTCTTTCACCGCAGCTTAAGCACTTCCTCTTTGGATTTTTCTTGACACCACCAGCATTCGTCATCTTATCATTGCCCTTGACAACAGTTGAGTCTGATTGCTTATGGCCTTTGGTCACCTTCTTCTTCTTGCCATCCCTTGGCCTAGAAGATGAAGACGGACCACTTGCCGTCAAAGCTTGAGTTTGGTGCCCTATCAACATCTCTCCCGAGACCAAAGCTTGGAACAAATCAGCTAGCGAGGCAAAATTGCTCAGAAACTTTTGGGCAGAGAATGAAGTACCAAATTCATCTGAGTCTCCAGATTATAATCTGTACTCAGAACTTCAAATTTGTTCAGATGGGCCATCAATTTTGAGGACGTAATCCCTCACGGGTTTGCCCTCCACCAATTACAGCAACGACATCTCTCGCAAGGTGATCTGACGAGTCTCGCATTTTTGACTCGTCAGTTAGCTCATCTGATTTTGGTATGTCAAGAATCCACTTGTGCTTTTGTGTAGTTAGGACAATTATAATTTTCCGTTTCCAATCAATATAGTTTCCATACTTATTCTATTGACTTTAAATATAATAGCAGTGGATTTAAAGGTTACGACATGTTGAACTGAAATAAATAATAATATGCATAAGCATAAATATATCACAAGGTTTGATCACATGTTTCATATTAAAAATTCAAAAAAAATATGAACATGCATCAGTCAACATCTCAAAACAGTTTAAATAAGCCACGTGGGGTGGGTCATTATTTAAACACATTCAAGCAGGTTATAAACAAGAACAGTTATAAACCTTTAATATCCAGATTAATAGTTGGCTTCCACTTGACCAATATAAAATTGACAGGGACTTCGGGGAAGTATATGCATATCAATTTTATACCTAAGTAATAACAATGATTAAATACAGAATTATTATTTCGGTTTGAACGAGCCTCGTGGGGAGGGTCATCGTCGCCACTAGTAATAATCCACAATCATCCATTTGGAATTCATTCATGTAAAAGCTAACTTTTGATCGTCCCGTGGGGGGAATTTCTCCAAAAGAATTCACAAATAAATAAATCATGGAGGTCAAAATTAATTCAATTTTATTATCCAGAAGAAAATTATCAATTAATTATTTAAACATACTTAGTAATTTTTTTGAAGGTGAGATTTTTCATTGGGCAACTCTCATGGAAACACATTTAAACAAATTAAATAAAACACAAGAAATCACAATAATAAATCAAGAAAAGCCGAAAATAAACATATCGGGCACAAATTATCCAATTGTCATGGTTTGATTTTGAAGAAACGCCGTCTTGAATTTCTCCCACTCAATCGTCTCGAAAAGAACTCCGTCTCGAAACACCACGCCAAGTAGCTCACAACCGGGATACACGCCTTGTCCGCCGCCCTTGGCCGAAGCTTAGTTAGCCTCGGCTCGCTCAAAGACTCGGCGAGCACCGCCACGTGCCTCGCCGCCGCCAGCCAGCGGCGGCTTCGGCGGCGTATCCGTATCCGCTCACGTCCTTGCGCGTCGCCGACCTCGCCTCGCTTTCGCCCGGATCTTTCTTGTGCCGCGCATCTGCGCCTTGGCGCTTGCCGCCATCCCGCCCATCGCCTCGGGTACGCCGGCGCATGGTCCTCTCGCGTCACCACGTGCGCCCGTCTTGCTTGCGTTACCCGTCTTCATGTGATCGAGCGATCCTTTCGATACCTAACGCCAGCGCCGTGTGCATGGCGACATCCACATCGCCAGCGTGCCTCCATTGGAACGTTTCACTTTCGTCTGGCGTTGTCCCGTACGAGTTACGGATCTATCGGCTGGTGTCGCCTCGCCTCAGGTTTTAAGATTAGATTCTGATTTATTTACAAAAATAAATAAACTTAGATCTGAACTAGTCTATTACATTGATCAAATCAAACAAATCATAATCTACTGTGGATTTTCTCTCCACGAGGCAAAAACGAATTCGAATCGAATCAATTAAAAAAAACAATTTATATGCATGCATAAATAAACACATTAAATTCCATGACAATTGGATACCGCAAAAAAATCTCTAGCAATTCTACTATCCAATTTCAAATTTAATGAAAACGAATTAAATTACAATTTAAAATTCAGAGCCCAAAACCGAGGCTCTGATACCAGTTGTTGGGGAATAAGTTGCACGGATCTATTCGGGATAAATATTTAAATACAAATTTATTTCTGACAATTATTACTAGCATGAATTAATCCTATATTAATTCAAATAATAATTCAACAACAAATCACGCATATAAATAGTTCACGTAAATCCTACGCATGCGGAATTACTACGAGTTTACGTAAACGTACCTCTTGGAATGACAATGGTCTCGTTGATTAAATACACCGAAAAGCCTTCTCAAGTATTCCCTTAATCCTTGCTCGACAATCCGGTGGTAGGATGCTTGCGAACAATTAACAAAAGGAAATTAAAATTTGTTGCACCACCTTTGTGGATTTACTAATTTTTCCAGTACATGGAATTGTACACTACTCAAAATTGACGTTTTTCGAAAATACACAATCTGTCGACGTTTCAAAATATTTGATATTTTATCGACGCTGATATTTTTCCAAAAAACTAATTTTCGTGTTCTCCTGGGGATGAAACATTCATCCCCTATTTATAATGAGCTGGTGGTCGAAAATTTTGGGAAAAATAATATGGAAAAATCTTTTTCTTGATCTCCAAGAAATCTTGAATATATCTCATATATTCTTTTCTCCATAATTAAAATATTCAACAAAAAATCCCAACTCCTCTTGTTATGGGATATTTCGAAATTTTAGGGATCAAGATTCCAAAATTTGGATCTTCTTGAATTTATGAGATATTCTTTTATTTCAAGAATTACATATCTTTCATAATATCTTTTCAAGAAAATCAAGAAAATCTTTCTTGCCCTTTATATTTCAAAATTTTCTAAATTTCTCTATGAATGACCAAGTGGGAGATTTCTTGAATTTAATGAGATAATCTTGTATTCCAAGAATACATATCTTCATTCCATAACAAAATTCAAAGAAAATCTTTCTCCATTTTTTATCCATAATTTTCGAAAAAATAGGAAAAATATGCAACAAGATTTATTTTATTTTTAAAACCTTTTTCAGTTATTGGACTTTATGTTGGGCTACTTAAGGGGCCTTTAGGAGAATTAAGATTGGACCTTCCAATGGATCTTGAATTATAAATATTGAGCCACAATATTATTCAAGCTCATAAATATTAATTAATCCCACTACATAATTAATATTGCACTATCCATCTTAACCCATATTACAATCAATATGGCTCCCGGTTATTATTTCCCGTGTTTAAGATTATCTAGCCCATTAATTAATTCAGGCCACTGAAATAGCTTTCCATTAATTAATATCTTTTGTCCTTGGTTAAGGAACGGTTCAACATTATTATCCATACCGGAAACTAGTTCCACTTGCAAGATTTGGTATGATAAATCTTATGAACCTCCCAAGGGGGCAAATCGAACAAGCGTACTTGCACACGATTCTCCGTATTAAATCTTAGCAATCGCATGTGACCAATAATATTGCCCAAGATAAAAAGTATTGAATCTCGTTGATTCTCTACCCGTGATAAGTCAAAGCAATAGTTACCAACCACACGCGATCCTATTTAAGGGACGAAGATTAAGAAATAACGAACCACTGAGGTCTAATTCTTCCTCGTTCAGTTCTGAAGAATTTGTCCTCCTGTAGGTCCTATTCAGTGCATCAGTCATGCACTAGTGTAATATCTTGGTCAAGACAAGCCAATCTGAGCCTTACACTTCAACCTTTCACGATGGATTGTTCATTTCCATCTAGGTCGTGAATGGTGTACTTTTGGTTACAATGGACTGTTAATTTAATCTTCTGTGATCTGGTATCACTAAATTAACTACAATGTAACACGTACTATTTATTGAACAGTTATGCAGTAAATATATGTAACTCGATGATATTTAAAGCATCAGTGATAAACAATTTATTTCAGTAAATAAGTCCGAAATTCAATTTTGGTTATACAAAGAAAAACATACTTTCCAGTATAATCCTAACAGAGAGTCCCCAATGAACCATCTTGAACCAACCTTCGAATCCTTTTTGGGTTAATATGACCTAATCTTAGGTGCCAAAGAAGTGTTTCGTTCATATCAGCCAAACGCTTTCTTTTGCATGAAATAGTAGATGTGTTATACGATACATTTTGTGAGTGATGTGCACAATTAATAATATAGAGATTGTTCCGTAAAGTTCCATGATAGATAATCATATCGTTATGCAAAACAGTAACATGCTTATTAAAACGACAGAATATCCATCAACAAATAGTTTTGAAACTGAAATAAGGTTTTTCCGAAAAATAGGAACATAAAGAACATCTCTTAAAATTAAAGTCTTGTCTTCAAAAGACAGGTGCACTTCTCCCACTGCTTCAGCTGCCACTCTCGTAGCATCGCCCAGCATGATGAGGATCTCACGTCCACTAAGTTGCCGGGTCCGCTTGAACCCCTGTAACGTGAAAAAAACATGATCAGTGGATCCCGTATAAACTACCCACTAATGGGTAGCGTACTCCGCCAAATAAGTTTCAACAACTAGTGAGTGAGGATTACCTTTCATTCCATTCCTTTTGAGTTTGGAATAGGCTGACCTCCAATGACCTTTCTCGCCGCACTCCAAACAGATCCTCGTACTTAGCCTTCCATCTTTGAAGTTTGAATAAAACTGATTTATCATGTCAGTCTGCTCATCGTTCTTACCTCCAATTGGCCTAGAACGAGAAGCGGACCTTCTTGCAACTTTCTTGCGCTCATTTTCCTCTTCGACCAATGTAAGAGCTCTCGCAAGATCATCCATAGTAAAGTCCATATCTTCCATAAGATATCTTACATAGCGATGATCATAACTCTTTGGCAAAGAATTGAGTATGAAATCAACTTTGCTTTTGAAATCACATTTTTCGCCGAGATATGCAAGTTCTTCAAACTGGACCGTGACCCTAAGAATGTGCTCTTTTGCAGTCATTCCTTCTTCAAACTTTAGCTTGACCATGTCATGCTTAACGCTCTTGATTTCTATATGGGCCTGACGTGCGAACATCGCTTTCCACCCATAATGTTGCGGTATCCAAAACCCTTGATGAAGGTGTTTTAGCAAATCTGACATCTGTGTCAAGATTATTTCCTTAATCAATTCGTTTGCCAGCTCCCATTCATTATATTCCATCTCTTCCCATATAGTAGCATTCTTGGCTGGTTTTTTGAGTTTTGGAGCATTAAGTACCCATTTGGACTCATGTGTAGCAAGATCGTTCATTAGTTTTTGTTTCCAAGCAAGATAGTTTTCTACAATAAGCAGATTGTCTTATAATATAATGAACAGTGGATTAAAAGGTAGTGACATGATGAAACTGAAATAAACATACATATTGTGTCAATATCCGGATCAACACAAAAGAAATCACATAATTCGATCACATGATTCATATTAAAATCTCAAAAAAATATGAACATGCATCAGCCAACATCTCAAAACAGATTTAAATGAGCCTCTTGGGAGGGTCATCATTTAAATCCTATTCAAGACGGTTACAAACTGTAGGTCCCGAACGGGTTTTGTGAGGGCAGAAGTCTAGAGGGGAGGGATGAATAGACTTCTGAAAACTTTTTGTCGCAGATCGGAAAGGTGATGGCGATTAGCGATCGAGTACAAGTGAATCAGTTTGGACTGATATCTAACTTACTAATCGCCTGAAGGCAGATCAGTTTGGTAGCTATCAGTTTAACTGATTGTGCGGAAGCTAAGTTTTACCCGTGTGAAAAACCAGTTTTAATAAGCTAGATTCCAAAGTCAGTCTTTTAACCAGTTGACTAAAGTGTCAAACTTGATCAGATCAGAAGCTTGGTGCTAGCTGATTCTTAACTTAGAATATGTATGCAGCTTTAATAGTTGTGTGCGATTGTGTAAACAGTTAATCAAAGCAGGTAAAGGCACACAAGATTTATAGTGGTTCGGACAAACCAGTCCTATCCACTCTTCCCTATCACAAGGGGCACCAACTAAACCAACTGGACTTAGATTTTTGTGTTAGTCCAACACAGTACACCAACAGATATTTAAGGAGTTCTCACTCAACCGATCCCAGAAATCAGAACTAGAAACCCTAGTCTGAAATCTTGCTAAACAACTTAACCTAACTTTGGGTTTGGGTAAGATTGTTTTGGTTAACTTTGAAATCTTTTCTAGTTTATAAGTAGCCTATCAGTTAGATGAAAAGATTTCTGTGCTAAGAACTTATGGGTTGAACACTTATTAAAATAATCTTCAAGTTCGTGTTCTTCGTGCGGAAATCTGATTATAGCTTGAGCTTCTTGATAGTTTCCGTGTCTTCACTTCTGAAGTTCAATCCCATATTTATAGACCTCGAAATCAAAGAGCCGTTGGAGAGCAATTTGAATTTCGGGCTATATTTGGTAGACTTGCAGGATTGATGTGACGTGCTTCAGGAACGGCATAGCCGAAAGCGTGAATAGTGTCTTTTATAGCCATTAGAGAGAGCAAAGACCAAATCCCGTAATTGTCGGGCTCCGATCATACGTCTTTTGTCCTTATTGGTTAATGTAAGCACTTTTCAAAGGTTGTTCTACCAACTAAGGTTGACATTCTTCTTGTTCGAGATCATCATCGTATGATTTGGTGAAACATCGATTTTTCACTGGTGAAATGAATTGATCACCCAACCGATCGATCTTACTGATAGAGTCTTCGTGCCATTGTCTTAGCTTCAACTAGCGACTTACCGATGTAGGTCTTCCGGTCCGATCTTCCGGAAGCCATCCGATCTTCAAGTATTCTCGTTTGAACTTTATGACTTCAAATGAGATATTCTGTCTTGATCGATCAATCGATCTTCCGTCCTTCTTTTCGCCTTCCGCCCGCTTTGATATCGGTCTTCATATCTTCAGATTCGACCTATACATATTGAGGTTCCCTCAATATGTGACCTAACAATTACATCGGTTGTTCTATACAAAGAATTATCAACCGGTATCCTATAACCGGTAATAAAAACATCACTACCAATGTGTCCGATCGTCCTATTACATGTGTTTTAGAACTTTCATCAAAACTCTAAATTTCTTAACAATTTCCCCTTTTTGATGAAACCAAAACACTTTGAGAAACCAATCACAGTTGATAAATATAGAACAGTAAAGAGCACATAATCAGAAGACAATGATATTTTGTCTTAGGATCGTAAAAATAAACTTTTCTTTCATTAGATTTGTCGATTACATATTACATTAGAAAAGTTTGAATTTAAAAACAAATTGATCCCGAGAAGTCTTCCGATTCTTCACTCTTTTAGGCTTGTATCCTTCCGCATTTCTTTTGATCTAGAGGATGTTAAAAATCCGGTATAGTTTCCATTTGACATCATTGATCTGGCCGAGGATCGATTATCGCACTTTGCTCGAGATGTCAAAATAAAACCTCTCAAATGCCAAATGTCAAATGAGCCATCCGCCTTCTTCGAAGTAATCCAACACTTCATACTCTTGGCGAGATATTTTTACATTGATTATTTTGGCCTCATTTTCCGGATACTTGAAAAAATGGATATTTGTTTTCCAACCCGTTGAGGAATTCTCATCGAGATTCTTCAGGAACAAGATCTAGAACAAAAAGCATCCGAAGCCATTCACTTCGATCTTATTCCATTCCTCAAACCTCTTAGCAAGTCATGGTAGCTTTTGAAATGATCTCATCAATTCTTCTTTGGCAAATTGAGGTTCCGTCCAGATTTTTCCAACTTTTCCTTTCTTTCGCCCTCGATCCAGATTTCTTCTTCAGATCTTCCGCCTCTGTCGATTTTTTCGCCCTTCTTTTTCTTCTTCACTAATTCGGGCTTCTTCAAGAGAATCTCTTTGACAGGTTCTCGGCCAATTTCTTATCGGCCAATTTGGCTAGTCAGGCTTCTTGTGACTTTCTTAGTCCGAAAGGATCGGATCGGTACAAGTTTGTGATGTCCCCCAAAGACCAAAGAGCATGCCTAACTTTCTTGCCTTTTGACTTTTCCATCTTTTTCAAAACTTCGTTAGCAAAGAGATCCGATGGTCTAGTCTTTGTCCATGAGATTTAACCGTCAATCAGTCTTCGTTGTTCGATCGTGTCATTGGTTTCTCATTGTCCTTCCCCTTTTTGGTTTGATCAAAAAAGAGCAAAGTGAGTGGGAAGTCGAGATCCAAAGTCGATCGATATCGCCTGTTGAGATCTGCAACAGATAAACCTTGAGTTTGAGCAGCTTAGACTTTGTATCTTCGAGAGCAAATTTCGGTCTTGATAGATTCCACGGCGTGAGAGAGGGTAAGAATTAGTTTGTCAAGTTTCTCTTCTCGGTCAATTCTAGCTTTTCGATGAGCATCGAAAAGAAACTTGTTGTTGATCAACCCGATTAGCTTGTCATCAATCCCGACTTTTATAAGCTCAAAGAGACGGGTTAGTCCGCAGTTTGAGAGAATCGATCATTGATTGCCTCAATCGGAAATAGCCAATTCCCCGCTGATCCGTTATTTCTTTGAGGCCAATCTGCCTCTGATCAGTTATTGTGTTGCTAAGTTGATTAGCCAACACTCCCTCGACTTCTTCTTTCCGGAGATCTTTGAAACATGATCTGATCTCCTGAAGTTGATTAGCGGTGATGTGAGTCAGTAGGAATGTTTTTTATGTCACCGATCTCTTTTTTCGCTTGTTTGCGCCTCCAAAGTGGTTGGTCATGAATCGCAGCACAGTTCCACTATCATTGGCGGCTCTGATCCTTCATAGGAACATCTCGCTTCAGAGCTTCTTCACGATCTCCAGTTCACCTTGTTCATCAACCTCAAATTCCTCATGGATCGAGCTTTGATTGATTCAAGATTATCGGCACCGTTATCCTACTTGAGCAGATTTCTTCATATCGAAATCAAAATCTGCAAATTCATCAGCACCTCCCATCTGTTCTATAATCATCATAAAATCTGAGAAGCTTTTTAACCGGAGATCTTTCCAGGTGAGGATCTCCATAACTTCCTCTCTGATAACAGGATGGGCTACCAGCTCTGGATACATCGCATTAATATCTCGTTCAATTTGCATCCTGACCATTTTCCCGGTGATGGTCTTGGATGATCTGGACTCAGGAATTATTTGTTCAGATCGACCAGATTCTGGTTGATGAGATGTGGAGGGTTCTGGTGGTGCTTGAGTAGGCGGAAGTTGGCTGATTGGCTGAACCTGCAGAGGTTCTTCTGTTGTTGAAGCAATTACGTCCGGCTCTGCAGCAGGTGATTTTTCTAGTTCGCGAACTGATGAACTGTCAGGTTCGCAGACGGGTGGAAGAGAAGGAGAAACATGCTCAGCAGCCATAATCCGGAGTGGCGAATCACCTCGAGATTGAGGAGAAGAAGATCGTTCATCTCTGGCTCTTCCCTCAGAATGTTCTGGCGAGTTCTCAACTTGAGAAGCCTGCCTGTCTAATTTTTTGGCTGATTTCTGTGGCTCATCAGGTTTCTCTGGCACTCCTTCTTCATCTGACTCATCTTCCAGAGACAGAGTCATTGAGGCCTGTTTTGCCTTCTTCGGCCTCTTGTCCTGAGCCTTCACCAGTTTTCTCTTTTTCTTTTGGGGAGCATCTGGTGTAGACGTGGCTGCCTCCTTGGTTTTTCCTTTCTTCACCTTTGGAGGGGTGGGCCGCATATCATCATCAGGTGGCCCATATATGGCTGAAGTGGTTGTGAGGAATGCCTTGTAGGACTTCAGTCCATTCTGCTCCCATTCAGCATTTGGCAGTTTGTCTTTCAGAATAACTGCAACCTTGTTGAGATTGCTGATCCTCTTCTTCAGATAGACTTGCCTCCGTTCATTAACTCCAAATTTTTCATGTTCTTGGAGCAGAATGGCCTTCAGGAAGCCATGCCAATTGATGTTCTTGGCTTCATCGATTATCGCAGCCATGCTGTACAATTTTACAGATGTTAGAGCATCTGGGCTGAACGGAATACCCATGATTGTTTTTGACAATATGTCAAACAACAGTCGGTATTTCCTTTTTAACATCGGTCTGACGAAACCTGCGGTCTGATGTTTGTCAGCCTCTCTGAAGAGTTCGTTTCTGATCAGCTCATCTTCATTCTCCCTGTAGTGAGCAGGCGAGATTCTTCCTTTGGGCAAGCTGAACAGACGTGTTATGTCCGCATTCGACAGTCTGATCTCCTCTCCGTTGACTGAAGAGATCAGTTCATCTCCAGGAGTGTCTGTATCCACCTTCAAATTCTTTAAGAATTCGAGTGCTTCATATTGCATCACTGGATTGCAGTGAACAACACATAATTTTTCAAGGCCTCCTTTCTTCAGAATTTGTTCAACTTCCATGGATTCTGGATCCCGCGTAGCACCAAATTGTACGAATTTGTCATCGACAATTTTTGTTGCTAGATCCGCATAGTTGCACATGATCTTTCCCATTCCGTGAGTGGTCATCTATAACAAGATAGACTCGATTAAAATAGTGCATAATCATAAACATATCAAGTAATGATTATCAGACCTATTCTCAGGCCTAGTAATCGATAAGCACATACGGATATCAAGAAAAGATAAGGCATATCACAGAATAACATATATAGACATAATCTATATGATCAATGGATTTTTGAAAAGAAAAACATCAAATAACCAGAAATTACCAGATTCTGTTTTTCGGAAAGATAAGTTTGAATCGCAAGAAAAACATTTGAATCGCAGAAAAGTAATTTTGAGTTTTCAGAGAATAAATCGCAAGTTTTTGAGAATAAGAAAACTCTGGTAGGGTTTTTGATGAAGCTTATAAGGAGGAGGAGGGAAAAACGAGATTGGAAGATCAACCGTTTGAAAAGGTTTAAACGATCCAGATTGAACGGTTTTGATCGTAAGGTCAGGAAAAGCACGTACGATTGCCTTTTGTATTTAAAAGCACATTTTGTGGCAATTAATACATGTACCCCACGTCCGCATTAAAATTTTTGCAGGAAATAAGTCACAAAGGTAATGAGTACAGTAAGGTAAATAATATCAGATAAAATCAGATACGTAAGCAATAAACAAGGAAACAGAAATGCGTATCTGGTTGACTGATATTGTAATCAGTCAATACCACTTGTAGGTGTTGATTCCACTTGTTGATCTTAGTTTTCTGCCTAATCCTTTTTATTTCCCAACTGTCCTTTTCAACTGATCCGCTTCTCTTTGCGCCTGATTTTTCCATTTCTGATCCTCCTCAGTCAGTTGAAGTTCCCCCTTCAACTGTTATTTCTGATTTCTTCTTGACTGATATGTCTGATTCGATGAGGTATCATACTCAACTGATCTTCCTCATCTGATCAGTCTCTTATCTAATCAGATTTCAGTTGACCTAATCTGATTCTACTCAGACCAAGCCAATTCTTGGGATAAGTGTTACCGCCAAAACTTAGTTCTTGAAGAATTGAATAGTAGTCTCGATTCCCTAAGTCGGCAAGATTTGACATTTGTAATAATAGTCTGGATACTTCGTAATGTCAAATCGCCGTAAATTTATCCAATTATCAGTCGCGTGTTTCCTACACGCTGTCCTTTTGATGCAAATTTCTCTAACAGGCTTTGAGAAATCAAATTTGCATTTGCACCCTTGCTTGGCCTCTATAAATTGGACCAATGTTTTACACAACATAACCCATTCACCATTCTTATCTTCTTTGTAAAATCATGTATTCTGGTGAACACTTATTTCCGGTTAAACTTCCGGCAAAAACCTTTACCCCTTTTTCAATGATTTCAGCTTCTCAAATCAACCCTGTGTGTCCCTTATTGCTGCTTTCGTCGTCATCAAGGATTACACATACAATCATTGCAAAGCTTCTCTACCACCAAGGCGGAGGATCTGCTTTCGCAACTGAGAAGACACTTCTCCTAACCGTATGCACCTTGTGTGTCTATCGAGATGACAGAATTAGCATCAACAGACTCAGTATGATATAAAACATGAGTTTGATATACGGTCTTGATCAGACAACAGCTGATCTTCGTATATCAACTCAATTTTTGCATGTAACACATGTGCCCATAAGGTCTTTGAACCACTTTCTTGGCACATGTGCTCCATTTAACGGCTGGAGAGCCCATTGATTTCAGGTCTAAGGGCTCCTGGCTTAGAAATCCTATCAAGGCCTCTCACGCTCCATTGATTTTAGCTTCTGCGAGTGGCTTTAGGATTATTTCAAAGCCTTTCTCACCCCTGTTAAGTGGGGGAAAATGGGAGCATCAGATTTAAAATCTCTCTCTCTCCCCCCTTCTAGGGTTAGGCTTAGGGTTTAGGATTTAGGGTTTATGTACTGACCTCCGGGTCCTTTTGTACTTGTAACTTGTAATGTAAATCTGACCTTCGGGTCTTTATCAATGAAAATTTCTATTATTCCATTGTTGTGTAAATTACCTGTTTTCTTATGCGATGTAAGCTTTAATCTTGTGAATCCTTGCTTGTTGAATATCAGCTTAATCGACTTATAAAGAATGAAATAACCAAACTGATTTAATCAGATAATCCTTTAATCAGATCAGTTCCTTTAATATGAAAATTCTTTAATTCTGATAAGTTCCTTATATCTGATAATCAGTTAATCTGATCGCTTCTTCATATCAGTTCCTTTACTGATCTTCTGATCAGTTGAGATACCAAACTCAACTGATTCCTCTTAAACTGGTTAGTCTCTCAACTAGCTGGTTCTGGAGATCAATCCATCCAACATTTTAGGTGCTTTTTCTCCAAGATCCAGGAGCCCTAGCTCATTGCATAATTCCCTGAATCTGATCTCAGCTAGTGGCTTGGTTAGAATATCAGATTTCTGTATATCAGTATGAATCTTTTCCATTCTGATATTCTTCTTTTCAACATGATCTCTTATAAAATGGTGTCCGACATCCACATGCTTGCATCTTGTATGTAGAAACGAGATTCGAGTGATTGCAATAACACTATTATCATCACGAGAATATAGGTACATTCTTAGCTACAATGTTATAATCCCTCACCGCCGACTAAGCGGGAGCGGTTTGGAAGCAACAACTTCCTGCGGCCATATATTATATTCTCGCTGAGTAGATGTCTCAACCGATGCACGCTTTTTTGAAAACCACGAGATCGGTTTACTTCCTAAAAAGCGACATGTTCCCGAGAGGTTGACTTTACATCGATTTTGCAACCTCCATAATCGTAATCGAATACCCACTAAGCTCTAGATTATCATCGATGGGTAAAATAAACCAAGGTTTATTGTTCCCTTCAGATACTTAAGAATCCGCTTAGTCGCTTTTCTAGGTGGCTTTGCATTGGATTTGCTTCGAAATCGCACATACACCTCTTTGCAAAAGGTGATATCCGTCTGGCTGGCGGTCGGGTATAGTAGAGATCCAATGAGAGCCCTATATTCTTTCTGATTTGTTTTCTAACCATCCTCATCTGGATCCATCTTGAATCCAGTCATCATAGGAATTTTGGCTTCCTTACGGTTTTGAACTCCAAACTTAGCCAATAAACTCCTAGTGTACTTTGCTTGGCGATGAATATTCATTCATACTTTGTTTAACTTGTAGACCCGTAAAAGTAACTCATCTAACCCATCATGGACATCTCGAATTTCCTTGCATCGACTTTTTGAATCTTTCACATAGACTCTTGTTGGGAGATCCAAAGATGATGTCGTCCACGTAAATCTGAACCATCAGAATATCTTCTCCATCTTCTATTCTCGATAAGGTTCTATCCATTATTCCTTTAGTGAATCCAATTGTTTATCAAGAACCGAGAGAGTGTATCATACCAAGCTCGAGGAGCTTGTTTCGAACCATAAAGAGCTTTTCTTAAATCCGGTACACTTGGTTGCCCTTTTCAAAGCACGGAGGTTGTTCGACATAAACTTCCTCTACTAGTACCCCGTTTAAGAATGCACTCTTTACGTCCATCCGATACCACAATGAACCCTCTCCCGGGAAGCATATGCCGAAAACAAATTAATATCGGCTTCTAAAGGCGAACGGTGCAAAGGTCTCATCATAATCAATTCCTTCCGATTGTGAATACCCCTAGCAACAAGTCTTGCCTTATTCTCGTTATGACATTTTTTCATCTCTCTTGTTCTTGAAAACCCACTTTGTGCCAATTACATCTTGATGAGTTGGTCTCATCCCATCGCCCCCAAACTTGATTTCTCTCGAACTGTTCCAGGCTCCTCCTGCATGGCTAGAATCCACTTAGTCTTGTAGAGCTTCCTCTCATCGTTGTTGGTTCCTTCATAGGCAGATAACATCAATACATGGCACTTTCACCAACTGATGTCTAGTTTTAACTCTATCGATGGGTCTCGATGATCGATTAGTTGGATGACCGGTTATCCGAGTCCTTCTACGATTTGCGTCGGTTTGGAGAACATCATCCATTTACGATAATAGTTCATTACTAGCGATTGGGAGTGGTGCGAGTTATGATCCACTTGATAAGAACATGTCTCGGTGATGTTGGACTCATCATGTGTCGATGTCCGTTCGTGGGAACTTCAGTGTTCCCCCGAACCCGGATGGTTCGATTGATCTTGCCTCAAATTGTATGCGGCTTCTTCATCGACATTGTTCGTACCTTAGGATCCGATTGTCTGGTGAATCAACTAGATCTGGAATGTATATCTTTATTCGAGTTACGATTCTTTTTCTTTGATCGTTAGTCGATCCATTTTCCGAACATCGTTACGGTTGATCGTACTTCTTTTCTGACGAGCGATTTCTCTTGATCGTAAGATGCTTCATCAAAGACTACATGGGGTGTTTCTTCCACAACTAGGGTTACTTTGTTGTAAACCCCGAAAAGCCTTGCTAGATGAGGAATATCCTAAGTATATACCCTCATCTGACTTGGCCTCAAAAGTCTTCAACTGACTCTTCCCATTGTTGTGTATGAAACACTTACACCCAAAAAACATGGATGTAAGAAACACGAGGTGTTACGCCTTCCACGATTCATAGGGTGTTTTGTAGTGAGCCTTAGTCAAGACATCTGCTACGAGTATGGCATGCAATATTTATAAACCTACCGAAAACGGCTTGGTATTGCATATTCAATTAACATCGTGCGGCGGTTTCTTTGAGTGTTCTGTTTCTCCGCTCTGCTACTCCATTACATTGTGGGCGTTCTTGCGGTGATGTCTCATCTTTGTATACCAAACTTAAAGCAAAAATCAAGAATAAAAGAGTTCGAAATTTCATGCCTTTATCGTCATCCGATTTTTTACTACACCGACACCCTTCTCATTTTGTAATCTTTTGAGCAGCTCGGGTATCTTTGTTGTCGTCTCATTCTTCTTATGTAAGAATATAACCCAGGTAAACTTGGAATAGTCATCCACGATTACGAGTATACTTGATCCCGAGACCGACCGTGTAATCGGGTCCAAATAGATCCATATGAAGCAAACAATACTCTGTTTGATCTTAGGTCCAGAATTCCCTTGAATGAAGCTTTGACCTGTTTTCCCTTCTGACATGCGACACATGTCTGATCCTTAGAAAATACTTCATTCGGAAGTCCTTCCACTAATGACATCCTTGCTATCTTATTAAGAGTTTTAAAGTTCAGATGGCTCATTCTTTTGTGCCAGAGCCAACTGCTATTTTTGGAACTCTTAACAATCAGGCAAGCATTTCTTGGGCAACTGTCCCAATCTTCTGTGTAGATCGTTCCTTTTCTTGAACCAGTTAGCAAGATCTGTTGAGTGGCTCGATTTTTGATAGTGAATTGACCAGTCGAGAACTCAACACTGAATCCGTTGTCGCAGAATTATGAAACCGATAATAGGTTATGCTTTAGACCTTCGACATACGAGACTCCAGTTACTTGTACATCATCATTCTCTAAGGTTCCGAACCCTTTGCTAAAACCAAAGTTATCATCACCAAAGAGTACACGCGGGCCTTTCTGTTTTATGTAAGAGCTGAGGTGGTATTTGCTTCCAGTCATGTGCCTTGAGCATCCACTATCGATGTACCAGATAGTTGCTTGCACACCTCCTTTGTTGGCCAGACCCACGCGAACCTGCAATCAAATCAGACTTTAGGTACCCCTTTTGGATTGGGTCCTGAGGGGTTAGGATTTGTTTTGGGGATCCATACAAACAGGTCACTTCTATTGTGATCAGTTAGATCAGAAGGCCTGATTTGTCTCCCATACCTATCAACATAATCATACGTCTCTTTATATGCTTTCTGATTGGTATGATTATTAGTGTGAACCTTGGGTGACTTAGAAGACTTGGGATTTATCTTTTCTGTTTGTCTTCTTTTCATCCAAAGGTGGCTCAAAAAAGCGACCACGGGTTTTACGATTATATAGGCTAGTGCATTTTCGCTACCATCAAAAAAGATTCATATCTTTTTTTTGGCATAGGTGGTTTTTGCAGTTTACCTATAGCTTGCTTATTCGGCAATGACCTTGATTGGGTCTCGATTAGACTTCCCTTTTACGTTGTCTTTTTCGATATACGATCCGTTGATCGTGTTGAGGTCTCTTCGGAAGAACCCAGTTCTTCAAGGATTCCTCGGTGATGCTTTACGGTTAGGGTCCATTTACTCCCCCTTCCGATTAGGCACACCTTTTTACCGCTTTCAATGGTCTTTTTTTCCTTTATTAGATACAAGTTTGGCTTTTAGAGTATCTTTTTAAAACTCGTTTGATTACACCTTTTTGAAGTGAATCAAACGGGGCTTTTGAGGATGTTGAAGGGTTCTCATACCCAAGTCCCTTCTTGTTAATCGTTGTTCGAAAATAGGCGTTCATGTCTTGAACGGTTTTAGATGACTTTGTGAAAACCTCTATTTCCTTGCGCAAATTATCCTCAGAAGATTTTAGACTCTCATGTAGTCGGAATAGCTCATCAAATTTAGCTTGAAGGATTTTGAAGTCATCAGCTTGCTGTTTATTAATTGCTAGCTGATCTTTGATCTGCTTCTCCTGATCAGAGGATTTAACTTTCAGAATGTTAAGTTCCTCGCCACCTTCTGTGCGATTTAAGAGATTTCGATTCGAAGAGCTTTCTTGAGATCGTTCTCTTTAACAAGCTGATTATTTCTGATCCTTAGCTTGTCATTCTCAGCTTCCACTATAGCATAAGTGTCTACTGCATTGGAGAGATCATCAAGCAATTGCTCAGAGTAGAGCTGCAGGTCAATCTCCCCAGCAGGTGTGCTAATAATAGCAGGTGTGAAAGCAGACAAAGCTGAAGGTTTGGAGGTTACCTCAGATTGGTCCTCCTTGGCCATCAGGTAGATCTCATCGTCATTTGAAGAGAATATCAGATCTTCATTCTCATAGAAGTCAACAGCACTGCTTATCAGACAGAAATCTTCTACAAATGAGTATCCCGAATCCTCAGAGGGCAGATAGGAATCATCAATTCCAGATGTGTCAGCAACCATGGCTCTTCTGTCCCTATAACGTTGTGTTGGTCCCGGTGCAAACGAGTCTTACACGTGTATGGGGGGCAATACACGTGTTCAGTGTTTTTAAAACTTTTCTTCTTGCTCAGGTCGACTTTTGGTCGATAATCCTGAAGATTAGGTTCGAGAAGCCTGATCGCTCTGAGTCAAAGTCTCATCGAGACAAGTGATCTTGAAATGCTTTCGAATACCTCAGATAATCCCAACCGAAGTCCTGGTGGCGAGGATCCCGAGTTGCTTGGATCGATAACTAACTTAATCAATCCTCGAGAGGAGAGTTCGGTTTGGTAACTATCTGTTCTAGCTACTCAAATCGTCTGAATGGTTGGCCCTTTAGTTTATACTGCTTTTAAGCTTTCTGAAAACCTTCCCTTTATGAATTAATGATTAAGCTGTGATTCACTTATGCAACTTCATTGGATTGATTCCAACGAATATCGATTGAAAAGTATGCTTTCAAAATCAAGTCAATGCAACGATTAAGCCTAGATAAGGAAAGCAATAAAGAACACAAAGAATTATAGTGGTTCAGAGACTCAAGCAACTACGTCCACTCTCCCTGACTCTTCAGAGAAATTCACTATCAACTTCTGAGCTTTCTGACTACCTCGTAGTTTACTTACTCCACTCGGCCCTGAGTTTTCTGACTACTCCACGTAGTTTACTTACTCAACCCGACCACGAGTTTTTCTAACTACCTCATAGTTTACTTACTCGATCACACACAAGCTTCGGACTACCCCCCCAGCAGCTTACTAACTTCTTCTCTGAGTTTTTTCGACTACTCCACGTAGTTTACTAACTCTTTACAACTCTTCTCACCAACAAACACACTCCAACTACCTTCTTAAGGGTTTGGGGTTTCTTGGTTGGTTTCCAACTAGGATGAGATATCCTTTACAATGAAGCACAATGCAAAGGGTTAGGATATCTCGACTAAGCTTTGGATATTTCTTATCGTGCTAGGCTTAGTATAATGAGCTCTCTTCAATATAGAAGCACTTGGGAAATTCTAAGTTTTTTTAAAGTGCTTTAACTTTTGCAAGAATAAGTTTGAGCTCTTGAGTTATGCGTATAAATTTCCGTAACCTTACAATGTAGGGTCACCAATATTTATAGGCATACACCAAGGTCACTTTTGAAAACTATCCGTTGGAGAGATAGCCCGTGAGTTCCTCTTATGGTGTGTGAGAAACAGCTATATTTAGGGTTTGAAACTTCCTAACACGTTTTTAGGCATGACGCGTTTCGTAAATAGCCGGTCTTCACTTTTTGCGATCTGGAACTTTAGTACATCCGACATCTTTTTTGACTTATCTTGTCATCGATGTCGATGATAATCTGATGTTGTCTTCCTCTTTTTGACTTTTGTCTACAGCTAAAAGGTAGACACCTTCAACTCTCTTTTGGTTACAAACTCTGAGTTTGATATAACCTTAACAACACTTCTGACTTAGTTCCTTTTGTCTGCATTTGAATGTCTTGGCAATATCTAACTTTTCTAAGGAATCGTGTTTTCTTCAGTATTGCATCCTTCAGATAGATATATTTAGTGCCTCGGAAACATTCAGGTTCATACTGAGCATTCAGTACATTACTGAGCCATTAGTAATTACTGTGCATTCAGTATTCTTGATCTTCACTTCTCAGTCTTTAGTCTTGCGTCTTCAGAGTTCTTCTGAGTCTTCAGGGTCTTCTGAGTCTTCTGAGTCTTCTGAGATAATTAGACTGTTGTGCTGAGTCTTCACGCTGAGTCTTCAGTTACTCAGTATCCTACTGAGTCTTCAGTAACTATCCTGAACTATATCTGCTGACTATACATTTTTGCAGATAACATCCTGATAATTCTAAAACTGAATCCTGACTCAACTATCAAGATCATTCTGATCATGTCATACTCAGGGATTTTGGGATCTTAATCAAAATCATATATATTAAATTCATCTCCCAACAATTTCCCCCTTTTTGATGATGCCAAAACCTATCTTGTTACAAATCATATAACCTATACTCAGGTTTCAGTTTATCCTATTACAAGATTGGTTCCTGAACAGAGAATCTCCCAACAATTTCTTTAAGAAGGGAATCTCTTTAAATAAATAATCTCTCAACAATTTAAATCATTCAATCAGATTTCTTCAGTAATGAATCTCTTTAATTTGTTCATTACCAAATACTTAGACAATTTCCCCATATCATCATACAATCAGTTAGAGACATTTATTCGGGCATATCAAAATAAAAGACATGTAAATAAGATAATGAGATATTATCTTTTGAGCATAATGATAAATCTTCATTGATGATAGGTATCCCATTACAGATTACAATGAATTTATCAACAAAATAAAAAAGACAAAAGTTTAAAGATTACAAAATCTTCTGAATCTTCAGTCTTCAGTCTTCAGATTCGGCTCTTCAGTCTTCTGCTCTTCAGTTTGCTTCATTCTCGACTTCATCGGCAGGCACCTCCAGGTCGAACATTCCGAAAAATCTCTTTTTCAGCTCATTTCTTTCCTTGATAATGTCCGGACTGTTTCCTGTTAGTCCCAACTGACCAGCATACTGAGCAATTTCTTGTGTGATGGCCTTTTCATTCACCAAGCCATTTCCAAGTCTTGGAGGAGAATAGGAATATGGACCAGGGGCTACTATCTGTACCTCTCCTTCATCCGCAAGGTTAATCCAGCCCTGTAGATACTTTGGATAGAAGATAAGGAGATACTCAATGAATGCCTCATTCTGATCTGAGCTTTCCCCTCTCCATTCTCTGAGAACATCATAATTGAACCATAAGGTTCTCTTGACTTCTTCCCACATATCGTTGAGTTTAATGGGCATCCATTCATCAACGTGGGGCCACTTTAGTGCTTTTGATGTCTCTTTCCTCTTGCTCGCAAACTTCCTGAAATCACTCCTTCGCTTCTGCTCTTCGTCTATCTTCCTTCTGATCACAGACGTTCCTGAGACCGAAGCAGCAGCTTTCTTAGCTTGTTCTTCTTGGAGTGTCTTCAGAGCATTTCTCGTGTTGAAGACTTTCTTCTGAGGTTGAGACTCAGATTCTTCTGCATCAACATCATCCAGAATTAGCTTTCTCTGGATTGGCTTAGAAGCCTTCGTACGCTTGCTTTCAGGTTGATCAACGCCCAAGGCTTTCCTCTTCAAAGGCAATTCAGCAGCAGCCTGGCTTGTTCCAACCTTTGTTCTAGCACTCAGTTTTTCTTTTGCAACCTCAAGCATGGTTTGCTTGGAAACTTGAGTGTAGATGGGCTTCTCTACCTGAGCAAATTTCAACTTCTCAGTAGCTTCGACTTCTCTTAAGGCTTTTGATAGATTATACATTTCAGCATCTTTCTGAGCCTTCTTTTCCAAAGTACGTGCCATGAACTTCCTGAGGTCTTCACCTTCCTTTTCCCCCTTCTTGGCACTGTAGTTTGGAAGAAGTCTGGAGAGTGCTGTGTCCATGTGATATTGCTCTTTGCTCACACAGCGGATCTCTCCTGCTAGCTAATCTTGCTCATCTTCCATTCTTCTTAGATGGTTCTTAGCCACATAAAGTTCTTCAGATAAGTGGGCAAACTGGCCAGAGAGTGCTTCCTTGAACATCTCTGTCATCTTGGTCATGAGTAATGAGCTCATTTCCTCAACAGCAGACTTGATTAGCACTTCATTCTTTTCTGCCAATTTTACCTCTAGAAATTCAGTCGACTCCTGGTTCTTCTGTTTCAATTCAGTACTTAACTCAGCCTTGACTCCCTCCAGCTTTTCATTCAGCTTTTCTTCCATGGAGGTCATCTGAGAGGTCAGAGTGTTTTGTATTTGCACCAGTTCTGAAGAATGACTAAGACTTTCCATTGTCTGAGCTTGATTGGCCAATGTTTCCTCCATCTGAGCAATCTTGATCATTATTGGCTCAACCTTCTCAAGCTTTTCCATCAAGGGAGTGAGATCAATCTCAGAAATCTTCTGCATCTCCTGTGCTGTCTGATCATCTTGTGCTTCAGCTTCGTCCTGAGTTCCAGTCTCCAACTGCGCCTCAGTCTGAAGAGTGCTAGTACCAGTCTGATGTTGACTAATACCAGGTTGATCAGCAACAGAAGTCTCGTTTTCCATCTGAGACTGCTTCTCAATATCTCCCTGTTGGTCCCCATCTCCATCTTTAGATTTGTCTCCGCTGCTCGGGGCACCAACTTCCGTAGCTCTCCTCTCAGCTAACTTCCTTTGAACCAGCTCATCAAAATCGGAGTTTTTCATCCTGAGCTTTGTCCTCCTGAACCCTGAGAAGTCGGTCAGGAAGGCTGTCTCCTCATTCCACCAGTCTTCCCCTCTGAATGCAGCAATATCCAGCATCTCAGGAAGAGTCTGATTGAGGATGAACACTGTCGTCCTTAATCTGAAGAAAACATCTTGCAGATCAGGGTATGAGCTGAGCTCAGGGTATCGGTCAAGAATGAACCGTTCCCCCTTGCTCCTCCACTCGCCTTCTTCAGCCTCGCCCTTCTTCCATCTCGGGCTCTCTGGTTCTGTTGAAGCTTCTGCTGAAGGATCACGAAAAAGATCACTCAGGAGCTCATCAAGAATATTCTGCTCCTGAGTCTCAGCAGCCTCTGAAGGTTGTGCAGTCAGGTCCTTAAATTGCATCTGAGTAGGTTCTGGGTCCTGAGCTGGCATATCTTCAGATTGACTCTGAGCTGGCTCTTCTGTCTGAGCCAACATATCTGAGATAGGTATCTCTGAGGTCTGAGCTCCTTTAAAAATCTCCTGAGAAATTTTATCTGTACTGAGCGATGTCTCGAGCACCTCAGAAAAGACCTGCTCCTCAGTCTGATCTTGTGTCCTAGAGATAACCTGAGCCAATACTTGTAATGGTGAACTCTGAGCGGTTTGGCCCTCAGGTTGAATCTCTTCAGATTCACTGCCATCTTCATTAGTGAGAACCACCAATCTTTTGCGCTTTGGGGCAAGGTTCTTCTGCTTCATTATTTTAGCACCCTGCTCCATCTTTGCCTCCAACAAAACCTTCCCCCTGGTTTGTTGAGTTTCTTTCTCAGCCGCAACTGGTGATTCTACCTTCTTTTCTCTCTTTCCTCGGATGATCTGCTTCTTTGCAGTAAAGGGCTTGAAGAGAATTTTGGATTTAGGGAATGGGGTCGAATTTGCAAAGATATCCTCCTCCTCTCTGCACATCTCCAAAATATAAGCAATTTTGGTGGCATGGTGGATCTTGCCTTTTATCGAGATCGCCCCATCAACCTTCTTTATAACTTTGGTCTGCTCACTCACCGTCTGAATCAGAAATTTCAGCCAGTTGAAGTCGGTGGTGGGTGAGGCCTCTATCACTGCCATCAATCTGAGCTTCGGGGTACTGATCTGTTCAAAACTCCCCGCAAGACTCATGATGCTCTTGCTCACAATATCCATCAACACACGATATTGTGGCTTCAAGTGCCTTTTATGCAATGTCGCCTCAAACTTAACAGGATTCTCAGCAATCCTATCTAAGTACTCCTGCTCTCTTCCCGACATATACATTGCAGGATCCTCTCCTCTATCACAGAGCTCAAAAACATCATTCAGATTTTTCGGAGAAACATATAGTTCCCTCTCGAAATCAGTGTATTTGGATGATTGCTCTAAATGTGATACTGAAATCTTAGAATGTAAACCATCCTCTTCATCTATCTCCAGATTATAGATGAATTCGATTACCTCTTTCGCAAACTCCTGGTCTGGTCGGTTTGCGACTAGTTGGGTGAGTTTAGCCAGTCGAATCATATGCAGAGCCTCCTCTTCTGGTTTTGAGTTGGTTGTGCTTTCAAGTGAAACAACGAACTCGTACCACGACTTGTTAGTTTCGGCTAATCTCTCTAACAAGGTTGGAGCCATTTTAGAGAAAGGTTTAAGAGTTGAAGCTTTAGGATTTGAGATTTCTGGGCAAAGGGATTTTTAATTGCAGAGGATTTGGGAACGAATGGTTTAATAAAATTTGGCTTTGAATGGCTTATTTGGGGTATATATAGCTTTGAGATCGTGGGGAACCGTGTTGGTTAGGTGAAAAGCAACGGTTAAGATTAATCTCCGATTAATCGGGTATACGAACCGACGATCTCCAAAAGGTAAGCCGCCAAAACATTCTCATTGGTCATAAATGCAGCAGAGCATTAAATGACTGTTGACCTTTTTTTTTTTTGGAATTAAAAACGATCCCGCCCAAAACCATTCCTTAGGTGTTTTATTGCAAATGATTGCTGAGTTTCACTTTGAGCAATAAATGAGTTGCATAAGTCATTACTTCTTCAGACTAATTTCTCCCATCAGTCTTCTTCGAAGTCTTCGACCTTGATAAAATGTCAGTTTTATCTTCGAATCTTGACTAGGTTCGATAATTTCTTCGAGTAATCGACCTTGATGAAATCTGAGTTCCCGGAGATTCGATTCGAGATTTCCATTTTATCCTGAGCTTCTTAGTAGACAAAAAAGCATTATGCATCTGAAAATCTTCTATTTTTCAGATTTACTCTATTCACCTGGTTCTAACATCCCTAATTCAACTGAAAGTTCCTGAAATCTTGATTCAGCCAAAGGTTTAGTCAAGATATCAACTCTTTGCCTATCAGTATGAATTTTCTCCATCCTTATGTCCTTTTCTCGACATGATCTCGATGAAGTGATGTCGATATCCACATGCTTGCATCCGGTGTGTAATAATACGGATTTTGTGAAATAGCAATGGCACTATTATTGTCACAAAATATTGGTACTTCATTGGCTATAACTTTATAATCCCTTAATTATTATCTCGAGCGAAAGAATCGAAACACTGAGCTTCACTTCTGCAGCCATATATTAAACCCGAAGAAGATGGTTTACTCTTGAGGTCCTGCTTTCTTCGAAAACCAAGATATCGACTTCTTTCTAGAAATTGACAAGTTCTGTTGTGGACTTCTGTCAATTCGCAACCTCCATAATCGACATCTCCGAATAACCACTTAACTCAAGGTTATCATCACCGATACCATAATCCTCTATTCACTTGTGCCTTTAAGATATTTCAAAGATCTTTTTGGCGGCCTCCATGTGACTAGTCTTAGGATTAGCTTGGTATCTTTAAGTGATATCCCAACGAAGAAATGTTATATCCGCCTACTTGGCGTGAGATAGAGCAATGATCCAATGATTCCTCTATAATCGATATGACTCACCGATTTGCCTTGAAATCGGGATCCATCTTGTAGTTAGTATTCATGGGAATCCTAATCGTATTGCGATTCTGTACACCATATTTGGCAATCAGATCTCTGGTGTAATTTGCCTGGTTGATGAATATTCCTTCCTTTGATTGTTTCACTTGAAGACCTAGAAAGAAATTCATCTCTCCCATCATTGACATCTCAAACTTGCCTTTCATCGGTGTTGAAAACTTTTCACACAAAATGATGATTTGGAGATCCAAAAATGATGTCATCAACATATATCCTAACCAACGAAGATATCTTCCCCATCCTCTATTCTGAACAGAGTTCTATCAACAGTTCCTTTGACAAATCCATGGTCAGTAAGAAACTAAGAAAGAGTATCATACCATGCTCTGGGTGCTTGCTTGAGACCATACAAGGCTTTCCTGAGCCTGTAAACTTGGTCATTCTGTTTTGAAACCGGAGGTTGTTCCACATAAACCTCTTCTTTAAGCACACCGTTCGAAATGCACTTTTCACATCCATTTGATAGATATGAACTTCATGTGGGCAAGATATGCAAGAAACAATCGATGGCTTTTAGTCTTGCAACAGTGCAAAGGTTTCATCATAATCCAAGCCTTCTTCTTGGGAATAACCTTGTGCAACTAGCCTTTTGCCTTTCTTCTTACAATGTTGTTGTTTTCATCTCTTTTATTCTTGAAAACCCACTTGGTTCCAATGAAGTTGTGCCTTTACGGTCTATCTACCAACTCCCCAAACTTCATTCCTTGAGAATTGATTCATTTCATTTTGCATAGCGAAGAATCGATAAGAATCTTGTAGAGCTTCACCAATCTCGGCGAGTTCTTTCTCCGATAGGAAAGCAGCCAGAATAGTGCACTCTCACCATGGAACCTTCTTGTTTTAACACCTTCGGGTTAGATCACCCACAATCGACTTGTAGGATGATTCTCTAACCATTCCTTCTTGATGTTCCCCTCAAAGAGTATCCTCAACATTTAAAATGTTAGGTTCCGGTTAAATCGACAAACTCGAGGAACAACGAAAGGAGAAAGGAATCATCTTCCTTAGGGAAATTCTATTGAGAACATTGTCGTGACATTTGTTCCCCTTTGGTTGATAGATTGAAATTTGCCTCACCAAGTGACCGCATCTTCATTGGCATCACATACCGAGTCCGAATCGGTGTCTGCTCGGATTGGTCACCTTTGGAGTGTTGGCTTTCCCGAGTCTCACCATCCCGAGTTCCATCCTGAACTTCTTTATTCGAGTCCGAGTCACCCAATCATAGGATGTGGTGACTTCTTCTTTTCGGAGTTCGATGGATATTTTATCTTTTGCTTTTTGGCTTAACTGGTGATCCTCTTAGTCAATTCATCTGCATCATGTTCTGTTTTCTTTTCCGAACACAAGTAGATTCATCAAAAAACAACATGAGGTGTTTCTTCCACAATAAGAGTCCTACAAGTTGTAAACTCTCGAAGCTTTCTTGACTTGAATATCCCAAGAATATTCCTTCATCGCCTTTTACTATCGAAAAGTTTTCAATTGATCTTTACCATTATTGTGTATGAAACACTTGCAACCAAACACACGAAAAGAAAAGAAACAAGAGGCTTCTTTTCATTCCAAAGCTCATAGGGTGTTTTGCCTTGACTCTTGGTCAAGATGGATCCGATTCCGAGAGTAGCATGCGATGATAACTTGACCCAAAATCTTTTAGGAATATCAACCCGGTATCATAGTCCTTGCAGCTTCTTTCAGAGTTCTGTTCCTTCTTTCAGCAACACCATTTTGTTGAGGGGTCCTTGCAGCTGATGTTTCATGTGAAATTCCATTTTCTGCACAATAATCAGATATGATATGATTTATAAGTTCGGTTCCTTTGTCAGATTTGATTTTGACCACACTCAGATTTTTCTCAATACTGAGCCTTTTCAGTAGCTCTGACAGCTTTATCTGAGTCTCTTTCTTACTGAGTAAGAATATGACCCAAGTATATCTAGAGTAGTCATCAACTACTACCAATGTGTATTTCCTGCCATTAGTTCCTTTCTGGCAAGCATCACAAATATGTTCCTTACTGAACACTTCATTAGGCAACCCTCTTACAAGAGCTAATCTCGCAAGCTTGTTCAGGGTTTTGAAATTCAGGTGATTCATTCTTTTATGCCATAACCAACTAGTATCTGTGGAACTTTTGGCAATCAAACATGTATCTTTAGAAGTTGAACTCCAATTAGCAAGATACACATTCCCTTTTCTTGTACCAGTCAGTAAAACTTTATGTGATGTATCATCTTTCACAAAACATAAGTTCTTAGAGAACTCAACATTGAAACCTTTATCACAGAATTGGCTAATTGAAAGCAAGTTATGCTTCAATCCAGATACATATGAAACACCATGGATATGAACTGAGTCGATTTCCAAAGTTCCGTATCCTTCAATCTGTCCCTTGGAGTTATCTCCAAACGTGATCTGTGGGCCTCTTTGTTCAACATAGTCACTGAGAATCTTCTTGAATCCTGTCATATGTCTTGAGCATCCACTATCAAGATACCATACATCAGGAGCCTTTTCATCTCTACTCATCAGTGCCATGTGATCTTTAGTCAGTTCAGTGCCCATGTTTTCCTCCTGAAAAACAAATCAATTCTTAGGTACCCAATTTGTGTAGGGTCCTACGAGGTTAGATGTACCTTTCGGAATCCAAATCTGCCTGACAACTCTAATCACTTTAGAGTGGCTGATCTGTCTTCCATAAACATCAACATATACATCCACTATTCTAGGTGCCTTAGCAGCTTTCTGTATATGTGTGCTAGCTTTAGCATGAACATGTGCCTTTGAATTCTTCTTCTTTGGTTCTTCCTTACATTCGGATGCTTTGGCTTTTTGTTACAACAGGTCTAAATCTTTGATGACTCGGGTTCAAATAACCTTTTCCCTTAGGTAAGTGGGGTTCGGGTTATGCAGATTTGAAATCTGGTCATTCAAAGATAATCGAGGACTTGGTCTCTTCAGATTGAGAATGTCTCTCTTGAGTGTTTCTCATCCGAGGATTCCTCCGATGGTTCAATGTGTGAGCCTTTCGAGTTCGCATTCTTAGCTGAGGGTTTGAAGTACTTGCCTGAAACTTTCCAACTAACTGCTCAGGTTTTCTAGCCTTTACCTGAGGTTTGGGCTTTCTAACCTGATCATTCAGTTTTACTGATACCATAGGTCCTTTACCCTTGTCAGTAACCTTGGGCATTACTTCAGTTTGAAGTGCAGGTGCCACTGGTTTAACAAAGATTGTCTTCTTGCTACTTGATGCAGCATTCAGATGACCTTGTGAGGTTCCCCCTGGAATAAATCCCAATCCAGTTTTTATAGTGGCAGATCTCTGGTAACTCTGAATTTCATCTATTACATTAGATGCCTTATTCAATAGAGTTAACTTCTTCTGTGCACTATCCTCACAGTTCTGTAGAGTTTTATGCTTCTCAGAGAGGTCATTGAATTGATTCTGATTAAAGTGAATCTCTTGATGGATTTCTCTAGCTTTTCAGTTAGGGACATTATCAACTTCTCTTTCTCTGAGAGTTGTACTTTCAGAACATCCAGTTCATCAGTAGCTCCCATTAATTGAGAAGTGATCTCAGTTGTGCTAGAGTCTTTCCATTTTAGATTTTCACCTTGATTCGCTTTATTCTGCTCTTGAGTTTCATTTAGCGATCCTTGCAAAACAAACATAGTCCTTCATCGATTCTCAAAAAGAATCCATCGGTCAAAATAGTTTTTTTTCGGTGGAACTTGAAAACTCTTGTGCTAGTGTAGGAGCAACAACGAGAGAAAGAAGAGTTTACCTCCTCAATGTCCATCGGACATATGTCATCACTTTCACCTTTGTCGAGAATATCTCATCTCAAGAGCTAGATCCCTCCTCATAGTGTTCTTCTTCGCAACCATGACCTTTTGCTTGAGAACTTCGGGTCTCTTTTAGCTTGTCTTTCTCTTCTCTCCTTAGCACTCAAATCTGGACAATCATCTTTGGAAGTGACCTTTCTTCCGCAATTATAAAGATCTGTTGGTATCATCATCCCGATCATTTTCTTCTTTGGACTTGGAGTCCTTCTTTCGGATGAAGATCCTTCACTTTTCAGTCCTTCTTCTTCTCGGTTGATCTGTCCTCGGGTTTCTTCGGTACTGTGATTCTGTAATAGCTTTTGTATTTTCCAAATCTACTATTGAGTCTGTCAAACCTCCTTGCCATCGGTCTTAGCTTTTCCTCAAGCTCATCCTCGATGTTTTGCATGGGGTTCTCGAGACTCTCTAGTTTTGAGTTTTATCTTTGGCTTTTAAAGCCACATTCTTATGATGAAGAATCATCTTTCTTTGTCGACCTTTTTGGATTTCTTATCAATTACAAATTCATAGGCTTTTCATTTCGAGAGAAAAGACTTGTTGGTATGGCGTTGAACTAATGTTCTTGGTGTTTTCAATCACCATTTGCATGAATATCCCATTTCTTAGAAAGACCTCTAAAATTTTCAATGCCACTTCTCTTTGTGGATATTTCTTTCCAAGTGCATTTAGATCATTCATGATGCTAGTGAATCTGACTTCTAATTTGTCTATTGATTCACCATTATCCATTTCAAAACCTGTCGAAACTTTCCAATTGCCCTTTGAAAGCTTGTTCTCTTTTATATGATCGTGCCTTGGCACATAACAAACTAGTGTATCCCATATCTCTTTAGCGATATTACGGTGAGAGATCATTCCCATCACACCATCATCAATAATCTTTAGATAGTGTGTCTTTTTTGCATGTAGTCTAGATTGACTAACTTTCTCTCCTCAGGAGTCAGTTGGTCATTAGACTTAGGAAATTATGTTCTAGGATCCATTCTCTCATCTTCTGTTCCTCTGGGATTCACCACAGTAAATTTGAATGGTCCTTGAGAAACCACTCTCCACATACGCTCATGTTTGGAATCTGAGATGAGCCTGCATTCTCGATCTCCATAGATCATAGTTCTCCAACGAGAACATGGGAAGTTTTTTAGAAGATATTTTTCTGATCTTTTTAACAGTAAAAAGTTTCAGCAAAAAAGATCAGTTCAGATAGACCACAAGTAATTTTTTTAAAATAAAACTTTGGTCAACACAAAGAGTGGTCAAGTTGAACCACTTTTTCGATACCACTTGTTGGTCCCGGTGCAAAACGAGTCTTACACGCGTGTATGGGGGAATACACGTGTTCAAGTTTTTTAAAACTTTTCTTACTAAGGTCGGCTTGGGTCGATAATCCCGAAGATTAGGTTACGAGAAGCCTGACGCTCTGAGTCAAAGTCTCTTGAGACGGTATATCTTGGCCGCTTTCGAGATACCTCGAGATAATCCCAACCGAGTCCCGAGTGATGAGAGATCTGAGTTGCTTGGATCGATAACTAACTTATTGAATCCTCGGAGGAGAGTTCAGTTTGGTAACTATCTGTTCTAGCTACTCGACCGTCTTGAAATGGTTGGCCTTTTGTTTATACTCGTTTTTAAGCTTTCTTTGAAAACCTTCCCTTTATGAACTAGTGATTAAGCTGTGATTCACTTATGCAACTTCAAAGGATTGATTCCAACCAATATCGATGAAAAGTATGCTTTCAAAATCAAGTCAATGCAACAGTTAAGCACAGATAAGGAAAGCAATAAAGAACACAACAATTATAGTGGTTCAGAGACTCAAGCAACTACGTCCACTCTCCCTGACTCTTCAGAGAAATTCACTATCAACTTCTGAGCTTTCTGACTACCTCGTAGTTTTACTTACTCAACTCGCCTCGAAGTTTTACGACTACTCCACGTAGTTTACTTACTCAACCCGACCCTGAGTTTTCTAACTACCTCTGTAGTTTACTTACTCAGTCACACACAAGCTTTCAGACTACCCCTGTAGCTTACTAACTTCTTCTCTAGAGTTTTCTGACTACTCCACGTAGTTTACTAACTCTTTACAACTCTTCTCACCAACAAACACACTCCAACTACCTTCTTAAGGGTTTGGGGTTTCTTGGTTGGTTTCCAACTAGGATGAGATATCCTTTACAATGAAGCACAATGCAAAGGGTTAGGATATCTCGACTAAGCTTTGGATATTTCTTATCAGGCTAGGCTTAGTATAATGAGCTCTCTTCAATATAGAAGCACTTGGGAAATTCTAAGTTTTTCGAGTGCTTTAACTTTTGCAAGAATAAGTTTGAGCTCTTGAGTTGCGTATAAATTTCCCGTAACCTTACAATGTAGAGGGTCACCAATATTTATAGGCATACACCAAGGTCACTTTTGAAAACTATCCGTTGGAGAGACAACTTCGTGAGTTCCCTCTTATGGTGTGTGAGAAATGGCTATATTTAGGCTTTGAAACTTCCTAACACGTTTTAGGCAACAGCCTTTCGTGTAGCCGGTCTTCACTTTTTTGCGATCTGAACTTTCGTACATCCGACATCTTTTTTTAATTGGCTTGTCATTTGTCGATGTCGATATGATCTGATGTTGTCTTCCTCTTTTTGACTTTTGTCTACAGTTAAAGGTAGACACCTTCAACGGCTCTTTTGGTTACAAACTCTGAGTTTGATATAACCTTAACAACACTTCTGACTTAGTTCCTTTTGTCTGCATTTGAATGTCTTGGCAATATCTAACTTTTCTAAGGAATCGCGTTTTCTTCAGTATTGCATCCTTCAGATAGATATATTTAGTGCCTCGGAAACATTCAGGTTCATACTGAGCATTCAGTACATTACTGAGCCATTAGTAATTACTGTGCATTCAGTATTCTTGATCTTCACTTCTCAGTCTTTAGTCTTGCGTCTTCAGAGTTCTTCTGAGTCTTCAGGGTCTTCTGAGTCTTCAGAGTCTTCTGAGATAATTAGATCATTGTCTTTGAGTCTTCACGCCGAAGTCTTGATTTTCAAGATCCCATCGAAGTCTTGATAACTATCCCCGAACTATATCTGCTGACTATACATTTTTGCAGATAACATCCTGATAATTCTAAAACTGAATCCTGACTCAACTATCAAGATCATTCTGATCATGTCATACTCAGGGGTTTTGGGATCTTAATCAAAATCATATATATTAAATTCATCTCCCAACACGTTGCTCTCTTATGTTCCTCTTTTCTTCCCTTTCTTTTGGCGTCAGGTCTGGGCAGTCTGCGCTCTAGTGACCTGGCTTCTCACAGTTGAAGCACGCTCCTTGATCCACGGAACCTTTTCTTCCAGGTGAGTCACTCCGTCTGTAGGATCTATTAGGTGACTTTCCTTTCGATAATGTCTCAACTCCTTCGTCGATCTCATTATCTCTTCTCTCATCACGATTATCTCTTTTCTTTTCATCTCTCAGTGATCTCTTCGATCATCAGATCTGGTTCTTTCTGGAGATCTGTTAGCTGATCTCCTATCTCTTCCTCGGCTATGTTGATAATCTTTATAGAATCTTCGATACTTACCAAGTTGAGTATTTGATTTTTCAAGTTTCCTAAAATGTAGCGAGCGTCTGCTCATGACTTATTATGTTTCCAACAGTTCAAATGCTTCGATCTGCTTCTTTGGTTTTCATGCAATCGATTTAGACGTTGAGGCTTCAATACGCCTTTGTCTTCATCTGCTTGTCCTCTTTCGATTAAATCGAACTCGTGAGCTTTAAGGCTTAAGAACAAGCTACTCGGCTTCATCTTTGAAATGTCTTGGCAATCCTTGATTACCGTGACCTTCATGTCCCATTTCGTGGTGAGAGATCTTAAGATCTTATAGTTGATATCTTTGTCTGACATCTCTCTACCAAGTTTTCGTAGCTTATTTACTGACATAGTAATCCTTCCATCGAGTTCGTTGATGGTCTCGTTGGGTAGCATCTTCAGTTTTTCGAACTTCACCAGTTCGGCTTGTAGTCGGTTGTCTTTGATCTGATCATTTCCTTCTCATATCTCAGCTAGAGTATCCCACATTGCTTTCGCAGTTTTGAGATATTTAATCTTCTCCTTGGTGACTTTATCCATCGTCTTCATGATTATATGCCTGGCGATTGTATCTAGAGTATCTGACTTTCTTTCCTCTGCGCATCCATCAAGGTTGGGCTTTTTTTTTTTAAGACTTCCCGGGGCAAAATCTGGATCTCCTCCAAGCTAACGGGGTTGTCGTAATATATGATGATGGGTCCTCTTTCAATGACCTCCATCATTCTGCCGCTTATCGAACCTAGATGGTTGCACATATAAATGGCCCAATCTGCATACTCATCAATTGAGAACTTCGGCAGATCATGATACATACCAGAGGTATTATCCATGCTGAGTGATTTTGGAAAAACGAATGAGTTTTAAAAACGGTTTTTCAAGATCTGCTCAAATGACCACAAAGATTCTTCCTCAAGAATCGATGATACACAAAGCCGATTAATGCAGCAAGAGAACCAAACGCTGCTCGATACCACTTGTAGGTCCCGAAACGGGTTTGTGAGGGCGAAGTCTAGAGGGGAGGGGTGAATAGACTTACGGAAAATTTTTGTCAGATCGGTGTGATGGCGATTAACTTTGATCGAGTGCAAATGAATCGGTTTGGATCGATATCTAACTTACTAATCGCTTTGAAGGCGGTCGGTTTAGTATCTATCGGTTTAATCGATTGTCGGAAGCTAAGTTTTACCCATGTGAAAAACCAGTTTTAATAAGTTAGATTCCAAAGTCAGTCTTTTAACCAGTTGACTAAAGTGTCAAACTTGATCAGATCAGAAGCTTGGTGCTAGCTGATTCTTAACTTAGAATATGTATACAGCTTTAATAGTTGTGTGCGATTGTGTAAACAGTTAATCAAAGCAGGTAAAGGCACACAAGATTTATAGTGGTTCGGACAAACCAGTCCTACGTCCACTCTTCCGTATCACAAGGGGCACCAACTAAACCAACTGGACTTAGATTTTTGTGTTAGTCCAACACAGTACACCAACAGATATTTAAGGAGTTCTCACTCAACCGATCCCAGAAATCAGAACTAGAAACCCTAGTCTGAAATCTTGCTAAACAACTTAACCTAACTTTGGGTTTGGGTAAGATTGTTTTGGTTCCAACTTTGAAATCTTTTCTAGTTTATAAGTAGCCTATCAGCTAGATGAAAAGATTTATGTGCTAAGAACTTATGGGTTGAACACTTAGTAAAATAATCTTCAAGTTCGTGTTCTTCGTGCGGAAATCTGATTATAGCTTGAGCTTCTTGATAGTTTCCGTGTCTTCACTTCTGAAGTTCAATCCCATATTTATAGACCTCAAAATCAAAGAGCCGTTGGAGAGCAATTTGAATTTCGGGCTATATTTGGTAGACTTGCATGATTGATGTGACGTGCTTCAGGAACGGCATAGCCGAAAGCGTGAATAGTGTCTTTTATAGCCGTTAGAGAGAGCAGCACCAAATCCCGTAATTGCCGGCTCCGATCATACGTGTCTTGTCCTTATTGGTTAAGAGAAGCACTTTTCAGTGTTGTTCTACCAACTAAGGTTGACATTCTTCTTGTTCAGATCATCATCGTATGATTTGGTGAAACATCAGTTTTTCACCTGGTGAGCTGACCTGATCAGTCACAACTGATCAGTCTACCTGATAGAGTCTTCTGGTGCCAGTTGTCTTAGCTTCAACTAGCAGACTCGGCTGATGTAGGTCTTCTGGTCTGATCTTCTGGAAGCCATCTGATCTTCAAGTATTCTGCGTTTGAACTTTATGACTTCAGCTGAGATATCTGTCTTGATCAGATCAATCTGATCTTCTGTCCTTCTCTTGCCTTCTGGCCTGTCGGATATCAGCTGTTCTTCATATCTTCAGATCTGACCTATACATATTGAGGTTCCCCCTCAATATGTGACCTAACAATTACATCAGTTGTTCTATACAGTAATTATCAACTGGTATCCTATAACTGGTAATAAAAACATCAGTCAGCTAACAGGTCTGACTGGTCCTATTACATGTGTTTTAGAACTTTCATCAAAACTCTAAATTTCCCAACACAAACAATAACAGTTACAAACCTTTAATTCAAAATTAATAGTCGGCTTCCAATTGACCAATATAAAATTGACAGGGACTTCGGTGAAGTATATGCATATCAATTTTATACCTAAATAATAACCATGATTAAATCCAAAATTACTACTTCGTTTTGATCGAGCCTCTTGGGAGGGTCATCGTCGCCACTAATAATAATTCACGATCATCCTTTTGAAAATTTATTCATGTGAAAGCTATCTTTTGACCGTCCCGTAGGAGAATTTCTCCAAAAGATTTCACAAATAAATAAATCATGGATGTCAAAATTAATTTGATTCGAAACCAAATTAATTATTAAAACATACTTAGTAATTTTTGAGTTTGAGATTTTTAGTTGAGCAATTCTCATGCAAACACATTTAAACAAATTAAATAAAGCATAAGAAAAACAACAATGAATCAAGCAAAGCGGAAAATAAATATTTTTGGGCACCAATTATCCAATTGTCATGGTTTGATTTTCCTTGGCTTGATCTTGAAGAAACGCCGTCTTGAATTTCTCCCACTCGTTCGTCTCGAAAAAATTCCATATCGAAGCGCCGCGCCAAGTAGCTCAGACAAGACGCCCGCGCAAGATCCGCGGCCACATGGCCGAAGCGACGACAAGCGCTCCGCTTAAAGCAGCGACGTCACCTAGTGTACTTTCGCAAGAATCGAACCGGCGAAGCAAAGCGTGAAGCTCTCTTGTATAGACTGTCCCCATCGCTTTCGCCCATCGCCCTGTCGCCCGGCTCCTCGAGCGCCCATCGCTGCGTCTCCGGTTGAGCCTGGTGTGTGTCGCCCGGTTGCGCCCGTGTGCGTCCCGGGCCGACCCCCGCCTGGCGCCCAGTTGAGCCCGTTCGCCTAACAGGAAATTATGGGTGCCCGGATCTATTTGAGTTGATTTTCAAATACATATTTAAATAAATCAATTAATTATTAATATGAATTAATCCTAAATCAATTCAACATAATAATCAATAAGCAAATAAACAAATCATACGTACACATAATCCACGTAAATCCTAAGCATGCAGAATCTAGGAGTTACAAGATGACATACCTCTTGTAGAGACAATCGTTGAGACGTTGGATCAACCCAAAGAGCCTTCTCAAATATATCCCAAGTCCACAAACGTGATCCGGTGGGAGAATTTCACACGAACGATTTTAACAAGAGAGAAAAATAAAATATTTTGCCAGCACCTTTGTGGATTTCTAATATTTCCAACATATGGAATTGCACTTGGGAATGAAAAATTCATCCCCTATAAATAGGACTAGGGTGGCCGATTTTTTGGAGGAAAAAATAAGGAAGAAAATCTTTTTCTTGGTCCCCAAGAAATCTTGAATATATCTCCTATATTCTTTTCTCCTTAATTAAATTTTTCCATAAAATCTTTCTTCCCCTTTTTCCCACTTTTTCGAAAATTACAAGGCAAAAGGGATCAAGATTTGACTTCTTGAATTTATGAGATAATTATGTATTTCAAGAATACTTATCTCTTTCCATAAAATATCTTTCAAGAAAATCAAGAAAATCTTTTATTCATTTTTCTATATTTTTCGAAAATTTTGAGAAATATTAGGCAAAAATATTTTCTTCTCTTTTTCATTAATTGGACTTTAGTTTGAGCTATTTGAGGGGTCTTTAGGAGAATTAAGATTGAACCTTTAATGAACTATGAAGCCTTAATATTGGGCCAAATATTATTCAAGTCCATTAATATTAATTTACTCCACTATAAAATTAATATTGAACTATCCATCTTAACCCATATTACGATTCTACTATACTATGGCTCCCGGTCATTATTTCCCGTGTTTAAGATTATTTTAGTCCATTAATTAATTAAGCCACTGAACAAGCTTTAAATTAATTAATATCTTAGTCCTTGGAGTAAAGACAACTCAACATTATTATCCATACCGGAAATAAATTTCCACTTGCAAGATTTGGTATGATAAAGATTCTAAGCCCACCAAGGGGATAAATCAAGCAAGACATACTTGCACACGATTCTCCGTATTAAATGTCAGCAATCGTCATGTAATTAATAATATTGCCCAATATATAAGGTATCGAATCATATTGACTCTCTTCCTATCATAAGTCAAAGAAATAGTTATTAATTTCACACAATCCTATTTAAGGGAAGGAGATTAAGAAATAACACACCACTGAGGTCTAATTCTTGTATATTCAGTACCTAAGAATTTATCCTCTTGTAGGTCTTTATTCAGTGCATCTAAATGTACTAGTAAAATCTCTTGGTCAAGACAAGTCAATCTGAGTCTTATACGTCAACCTTTCATGATGGTTCGTTCATTTCCATCTGGGTTGTGAATTTGTACTTAATTACGAGGAGCTGTTAATTTGATCTTCTGTGATCTGGTATTACCAAATTAACTATAACGTAATATGTACTTTACTTATTGAACGGATTTGCAATAAATATATATAACATTCATTCATATTTAATGCAACAATGCTTTATTAATTATTTTAGTAAATAAATAAGAAATTCCAGTTTGGTTATACAAAGTAAAATCATACTTTTCAGTATAACCCTAACACTGATAAGCTTCCTAGCTGTCAGTAGGTTGAATATCAGACCAAGCTGATTATACATCGAAACTCTACAACATTATCTGCCCTTACACATTGTTCACTGAAAAATATTTTAAAAGTTTATTCACCCCTCCCCTCTAAACTATCCACTTACAATAATTCATTTGTGACCTACCTAAGGAGCTTATAAGCTGAGCCAAATGAGCTCTAAGTCCAGAATTCTTCGTAACATAATCAAGAGGCAAAGGGATTAGCCATCTGAGTTGATGAGTTTAGTACTTGGTGGTTCGTGGTTGCTCCCTTAAAATCTATCGCAGACCCTAACATAAACTCTTATTCTGCAAGACTGCAATTTACTACTTGGGGATTCGTGGTTTCATTTAATTTTAGATTTAATTTAACGTTTCATAATATAAAAAATATAAAAATTCAAAATAACCGGGCTAGCCCATTTGTTTCGCGAGCTAATCGGTCCAGGTTAAAAAGACCCGAATTTAAACGGGCCACTTAAAGCACGAACCTTGCCCTGTATATTTCAAGGCTAAACCTGTGTCCACAAGTCTGCGGCCTGTTTAACATCTCTAGTTGAGATATATGATAGGAGTGTATAAATTTCTAATGTCTCAAATAATTTTTGAAGACAAAAACTTTTAACCCTGAGTTTACAATGAACTCTAATTTTTTAATATCATTGTTATGTATACATATTATCACTATTATGCATAAATACTATCACTATTTATAATATAAGCATTTTCTTAACAATAATAGTGTTTATGATAATATTTATGCATAATAGGGATAAAATTCATGTATAGATCTGGTTCACAAAGGTGTTACTCAATTTTGAAATATGATACCCTTAACACAAAAATTATTTAGGGTTTGGATTATAAATAAATTTAAGCCATATCACAATCTCGATTTGACAATTTTATGTGGAGTATAGTTTTTTAAACAATGTTGAGTACAATTAGTTATTTAAGTTAAATAAGAGTTCTAAATTAGAATTTAACATTTTCATGCGTACCATAAATCAGATAAGGTTGTTTATTTATATATATATATATATATATATATATATATATATATATATATATATATTTTTTTTTCTTTTTAAGTATGGACTGATTCATTTCAAGAGTTTATCACATCTAAAAAACTTCGAATTTGAGATTTAAAAATAAACATACTCTTATATCTTAAGCCTACACCATTTGACCAACCCATAAAGTTCAAGATAAGGTCATGAGGTGTATGACCTGATATATTATGAACGGGGTAAAAACTCTCTCTCATTGTATTAGTTGATTAAGTAATAAGATAGCTACTCGATGACTTAAAAGTCAATATTTATCGTATATAATTTTTAATAGTTTAAATTTATATTTTAAAAGAGTTATTAATAAAATATCATCTAAAATCTATATCTAATAATTTCAATAATTTATAATATATTCATTTTTTTTAAAAATAAATTTACTGATTTATAATTCCTCATAAAATTTGAATGATTTTATTTTAATGATGAAAGTATCATTTTTTAAAGTAGATTGAGAAAAAAAGATTTTTTTTAATTAACTAAATTAATATACTTTACAAAATATATAGATTGATCTCAAGGTAATAGAAATGTATAAAGATAATATAGTCAAAATAAAAAATTAATTTATTTTAATTAATCTGATAATAATATATAAGACATTTTATTTTTATATCAAACTCATGTATATGACACATGGAGTACAACACACAAATAAAATTACTCATATTTTCCATAACACATAATAATTTAAAATAACAAACAACTCGATCAAATCATAATACATGTATTACTACACACATCCTCCACATGACACGTCATCAAGTTAAATCACGTCAAGTTTCACATTGAATAAGTATTAGAAGAAATCAAGGGGGCAGAAGTCGGAAAACGCCATAAATTATAAAATAAGAACTCAAAAGTCTAAACAAATGTTTCATCAATGACAATAACCAAATTAAATTGTACGATGATCAGGTGGTTGCTCATCTCTATAAACGCAATCATCATCATCATCAGACTCAAGCACAACATCCTTCTCTACTTCCTCATCATCGGAAGAGAAATCATTCTAATCAAGGTCTCTTAGTCGGGTGCTTTTTCGAGGAACATCCTCCATCTCATCATGAGAACTCGTAGTCAAAGTCATGCTCATTCTCGAACCTGAGGCAATATCTTCCTCCACAACATCATCATCAATAGATTCAACCCCACCAATGATCAAATCTTGTGCAAAACTAGCGTCTTCCTTTGCTAAAAGGACTTCTACATGTTTTTCTTATGATCTCCTTTTTGTTGGGAAATTCATGGGTGCCCGGATCTACTCGAGATGATTTTAAATACATATTTAAATTAAATAATTAATTACTAACATGAATTAATTCTAAATCAATTCAACATAATATTTAAATAAGCAATAAGCATCATGCGTACACGTAATCCACGTAAATCCTAAGCATGCAAAATCTAAGAGTTACGAGATTACATACCTCTTGTAGAGACAACCGTTGAGACGATGGATCAACCCAAAGAGCCTTCCCAAATATGTCCCAAGTCCACGAACGTAATCCAGTGGGAGGATTCACACGAACGATTTTAATAATGGAGAAAAATAAAATATTTTGCCACCACCTTTGTGGATTTATAATATTTCCAACACATGGAATTACACTTGGGAATGAAAAATTCATCCCCTATTTATAAGGATATGGGTGACCGATTTTTTGGTGTAAAAAATAAGGAAGAAAATCTTTTTCTTGGTCTCCAAGAAATCTTGAATATATCTCCTATATTCTTTTCTCCTTAATTAAATTTTCCATAAAAATCTCTTCCCCTTCTTATCCCATAAATTTTGAAATTTACAAGGAAAAAGAATCAAGATTTGATTTCTTGAATTTATGGAATAATTATGTATTCCAAGAATACTTATCTCTTTCCATAAAATATCTACAAGAAAATCAAGAAAATCTTTTCTTCCTTTTCCTACAAAATTTTCAAAAATTTCAAGAAATATTAGGCAAGAATATTTTCTTCTCCTTTTCATTAATTGTACTTTAATTGGGCTATTTGAGGGGCCTTTGGGAGAATTAAGATTGGACCTCCAATGGACTATGAAGCTATAATATTGGGCCAAATATTATTCAAGTCCATTAATATTAATTTACTCCACTATAAAATTAATATTGAACTATCCATCTTAACCCATATCACGACTTTACTATAATATGGCTTCCGGTTGTTATTTTCCGTGTTTAATATTATCTTAGTCCATTAATTAATTAAGTCACTGAACAAACTTTATATTAATTAATATCTTTGTCCTTGGAGTAAAGATAGCTCAACATTATATCCATACCGGAAATAAATTTCCACTTGCAAGATTTGGAATGATAAAGATTCTGAGCCCACCAAGGGGACAAATAAAGCAAGACGTACATGCACACGATTCTCCATATTAAATGTCAGCAATCGTCATGTAATTAATAATATTGCCCAAGATATAAGGTATCGAATCACAATGACTCTCTTCCTATCATAAGTCAAAGAAATAGTTATTAATTTCACACGATCCTATTTAAGGGACGGAGATTAAGAAATAACGCATCACTGAGGTCTAATTCTTGTATATTCAGTACCAATGAATTTATCCTCCTGTAGGTCCTTATTCAGTGCATCTAAATGCACTAGTATAATCTCTTGGTCAAGACAAGCCAATCTGAGCCTTATACATCAACCTTTCATGATGGTTTGTTCATTTTCATCTGGGTTGTGAACATGTACTTAATTACGAGGAGCTGTTAATTTGATCTTCTGTGATCTGGTATCACCAAATTAACTACAACGTAATACGTACTAAACTTATTGAATGGGTTTGCAATAAATATATATAACATTCATTCATATTTAATGCAACAATGATTAATATATGTTGGGAGATAAATTTAATAAAGAAGTTTTGATTAGATCCCAAAAACCCCTAAGTATGACATGTTCAGGATAATCTTGATAGTCTGAGTCAGGTTTCAGCATAGATTGTTCAGGAAGATATCTGCACAATGTATAGTTAGCAGATATAGATCGGGGTTAGATCTTGAAGTTCTTGAAGAACTCGGAAAGGTCTTGAGTAACTAAAGAATCGATGAGAACCGAATGTTCAAAAAGGTACTGAAGATGCTGAAGAAAGACTCAGATATTCTTCAAGACTCGATGAAGTTCTTTGAAGACAATCAAGACTCGGTGAAGTTCTTTGAAGACATCAAGACTCAATGAAGTTGTTGAAGACATCAAGACTCGAAGAAGTTCTTTGAAGACACCAAGACTCAGTAGTTTATCAAGACTCGAAGAAGATACCGAATACTCAAGATAACCCAATGTTCGGAGGCAATTGAATAATATCTATCTCAAGACTACAAAACCGAGAAAAACGCACATGTTCGTAAAAAGTAGATATTGCCCAAAACATTCTAGTGCGTATAAAAGGAACTAAGTCTAAGTGTTGTTTAAGGTTGTCTCATTCAGAGAGATTGACCAAAAAGAGCCGTTTTGTTTGTCTACATTCACTGAAGACAAGAACCAATCAGAGGAAGACAACACTGTACTTCACTGACACTAAAAGCGACAGGACCTTGAATTATGTCAATAGTGCTAAGTTCCAAACTGCAAAAATTGGTGATTGACTACATGACTGCATATTTCCTAAAACATGCAAGAGAGTGTTCAAACCCTAAAAATAGTCGTTCATGAAACACCAGAAGAGGAGACTCATAAAGCTATCTCTTCCAACGGATAGCTTTTTCAAAGAGTGACCTTGGTGAAGTTGCCTATAAATACCAGTGACCCTTTACATTGAGAGGTTACGGGAAATTTCAAAGCAACTCAAGCGCTCATTCGTATTATTGCAAATTGAAGCACTAGAAAACCCTAGAATTTCCCAAGTGTTTCACATTGGAGAGAGCTCACTATTCTAAGCCTAGATTGATAGATATATCCAAAGCTTAGAAGAAATATCCTAGCCTTTGCATTAGTTCTTATTGTAAAGGATATCTCACCCTAGTTGGAAACCAACCCAAAACCCAAACCCTTTGTTAAGGTAGTTTGTGTGTGTTTTGTTTGTGAGTTAGAGTTGTAAAGAGTGAGTAAGCTACAGTGAGTTAGCCAGAAAACTCTAGAGAAGAAGTTAGTAAGCTACTTGTGGTAGTCTGAACACTTGTGTGTGTTTGAGTTAGTAAGCTGCAGTGAGTCAGCCAGAAAACTCAAGGTAGAAAAGTGAGTAAGCTACAGTGAGTTAGCCTGAAAGCTTTAGGAAGTGGTTAAGGAATTTCTCTGAAGATTAGAGAGAGTGGACGTAGGAGCTTGAGTCTCTGAACCATTATAATTGCTGTGTTGTTTGCTTTCTGTACTGCATTTTATCTGTTACATGTTTTTCACTGAAAGCATATTTCACTGATATTCAGTTGGAACCAATCTACTGAACTGCATAAAATTGGTCACAACCTTAATCACTGTTTTATTAAAGGAAGAAGATATTTCAGCAAAGCTAAAACGAGTATAAACTTAGGGCCAACCATTCCGCACACTTGAGTAGCTAGAACAGATAGTTACCAAATTGAACTAACTCTACTGAGTGTTCAGTAAGATAATTATATGATCCAAGCTCCTCAGGATCTCTAATAAATTCAGGATCAGTTGGGCTAATATGAAGCTTTTGAAAGCAACTCAGGATCATTGTCTCAGTAGACTTTGACTCAGGGCAATCTGTGCTTCTCAGGACAAAAATATCAGGATAACCTGACACATCTGACCTCAGTGAAGAAAAAAATTGAAAAATCACTGAACACGTGTATTCCCCCCCTATACACGTGTGAGACTCGTTAGCACCGGGACCAACAAGTTGTATCAGAGCAGTGGTTCATTTTGACCACTTGCTTTGGTAGCCATGGTCTATTTGCTGAAAGACTTTGGTGGTCTACTGGATAGATCTGTTTGTTGATATCTTACAAGGCTCAGTCATCATGCCTCTAAGAAACTTACTATGTTCTCTGTTGAGAGCTTTGACCTATGGAGACTGAGAATGCAGGCTCATCTGTATTCAAAACATGAAAGAATGTGGAGAGTGGTTTCTGAAGGACCATTCAAATTTACTGTTGTAAATCCCAGAATCACTGATACTGAGAGAAATGATCCCAGGGATGAATTTCCTAAACCTGATGACCAACTGACTCCTGATGAGAGAAAGTTAGTCAATCTGGACTACATTGCTAAAGATACTTTGTATAACACTATTGATGATGGTGTTATGGGGATGATTTCTCACTGTGAAACTGCAAAAGAAATATGGGACACACTTGCTGTTATGTGTCAAGGCACAAATCATATTAAGGAAAACAAACTTTCTGTTGCTATTGGAAAGTTTGATGGCTTTGAAATGGAAGATGGTGAGTCTATTGACAAACTTGAGGTCAGATTCACTAGCATCATGAATGATCTGAGTGCTCTTGGAAAAAGATACCCACAGAGAGAAGTGACACTAAAAATTCTTAGAGGATTGTCTAAGAAATAGGATATACACGCTGTGGTGATTGAAAACACCAAAAATATTGATTCCATGCCATACCAATAAGTTTTCTCTGAACTGAAAGCTTATGAGTTTGTGATTGACAAGAAAACTAAGAAATCTGACAGCAAAGATGATTCTTCATCTAGCAAGAATGTGGATTTTAAAGCCAAAGAGAAACCCTGTAAAGCTAGAGAGTCTGAAAACTCACTTGCTAGAAATCAGGATGAGCAAGAGGATAAGCTAGTACTGATGGTAAGGAGGTTTGAAAGACTCAATAGCAGATATGGAAAATATAAGAAATACTACCGGAATCACAGGTACAAGAGAAACTTAGAAGCTGAGGACAGATTCACTGAGAAAAAGAAGGACCAGAAAGCTGAAGGATCCTCATCCAAGAAGAAGGACTCCAAGACCAAGGAGGAAAGTGATCAGGATGATGATACCAACAGATGCTACAACTGTCAGAAGAAATGTCACTTTCAATATGACTGTCCTGAGCTGAGTGCTAAAGAAAGAAAGGAGAGACAAGCCAAGAGAGACAGGAAGATCTCTAGCAAGAAAGCTATGATTGCAGAAGAGGAAGAACATTCTGAAGAAGGTTCCAGTTCCTCAGATGAGATTTTCTCAGACAGTGACAGTGATGATGTCTGTCTTATGGTTGTGGAGGAGGTAAATTCTTCTATCTCTGTTGTTGCTCCTACACAAGCACATGAGTTCTCAAGTTCAACTGTAAACAGTAACTTTGACCTGATGGATTCGTTTGAGAATCTTATGAAGGACTATTCTGTGTTACAAGAACTGCTCACTGAAACTCAAGAGCAGAACAAGGAACTGACTGCTGAGAATCTGAAGTGGAAAGACTCTAAAAATGCTGAGATCACTTCTCAATTGATTAGAACTACTGATGAACTGGATGTTCTGAAAGTACAACTCTCAGAAAAAGAGAAGGTGATAGAGATCCTGAATGGAAAATTAGAGAAAACCACTAAAGAGATTCAGCTTATCAGAACTGAGTTCAATGACCTCTTTGAGAAGCATGAAACTCTAAAGAAATGTGAGGATAGTGCGCAGAGAAAGTTAGCTCTATTGAATTCTTCATCTAAAGTAATAGATGAAATTCAGAGTTATCAAAGACCTACAACTATAAATGCTGGATTGGGCTACATTCCAGGGGGAACCTTGTTGGGGAATTAATTGACCGGATCTATTCGGGGTGAATATTTAAATACAAATTTAATTCTAACAATTATTACTAGCATGAATTAATCCTATATTAATTCAAATAATAATTCAACAACAAATCATGCATATAAATAGTTCACATAAATCCTACGCATGCGGAATTTCTACGGGTTTATGTGAACTAACTTCTCGGAGTGACAACCGTTGAGAAGATGGATTTTGTTCACACGAACACACCAAAAAGCCTTCTCAAGTATTCCCTTGCCCTTGTTCAACAATCCAGTAGAAGGAACTCGCGAACAATTTAACAAAAGGAAAAATAAAATTATGTTGCACCACCTTTGTGGATTTCTAATTTTTCCAACACATGGAATTACACACTCACAATTGAGGTTTTTCGAAAATACACAATTTGTCAACGTTTTAAAATATTTGATATTTTATCGACGCTGATATTTTTCCGAAAAACCAATTTTTGTGTTCTCCTGGGGATGAAACATTCATGCCCTATTTATAATGATGGGTTGGTCGAAATTTTAGGTGGAAATAAAGATGGGAAAATCTTTTTCTTGATCTCCAAGAAATTTTGAACATATCCCATATATTCTTTTCTCCATAATTAAATATTCCACAAAAATCCCAACTCCTCTTGTTATGGTATTTTTCGAAAAATAACGAGTAGGAATTCAAGATTTGGATCTTCTTGAATTTATGAGATATTCTTGTATTCCAAGAATACATATCTTCCATAATATATTTTCAAGAAAATCAAGAAAATCTTTCCTCTCCTTATTTATTCATAAATTTTGAAATATGCTTAATAAATAACCAAGTGGGAGATTTCTTGAATTTAATGAGATAATCTTGTATTCCAAGAATACTTATCTACATTCCATAACAAAATTCAAAGAAAATCTTTCTCCCTCTTTTATTTATTATTTTCGAAACTTTTAGGAAAATTAGGCAACAATAATTTATTTTATTTTAAACACCTTTTTCAGTTACTGGACATTATGCTTGGGCTACTTGAGGGGCCTTTAGGAGAATTAAGATTGGACCTTCTAATGGACTTTGAATATCTAATATTGAGCCATAATATTATTCAAGCCCATAAATATTAATTAATCCCACTACATAATTAATATTGCACTATCCATCTTAACCCATATTACTGTTAATATGGCTCCCGATTATTATTTTCTGTGTTTAAGATTATCTAGCCCATTAATTAATTCAAGCCACTGAAATAGCTTTCCATTAATTAATATCTTTTATCCTTGGTTAAGGAACAGTTCAACATTATTATCCATACCGGAAACAAATTCCACTTGTAAGATTTGGTATGATAAATCTTATGAACCTCCCAAGGGGGCAAATCAAACGAGCGTACTCGCACACGATTCTTCGTATTAAATCTTAGCAATCGCATGTGACCAGTAATATTGCCCAAGATATAAAGTATTGAATCTCATGATTCTCTACCCGTCATAAGTCAAAGCAATAATTACTAACCACACACGATCCTATTTAAGAGACGAAGATTAAGAAATAACGAACCATTGAGGTCTAATTCTTCCTGGTTCAGTGCTGAAGAATTTATCCTTCTGTAGGTCCTTGTTCAATGCATCAGTCATGCACTAGTGTAATCTCTTGGTCAAGACAAGCCAATCTTAGCCTTACACTTCAACCTTTCACGATGGATTGTTCATTTCCATCTAGGTCGTGAACCGCATACTTTTAGTTACAAGGGACTGTTAATTTAATCTTCTGTGATCTGGTATCACTAAATTAACTACAATGTAACAAGTACTTTTTATTGAACAATTATGCAATAAATATATGTAACATTCAATGATATTTAAAGCATCAGTGATAAATAATTTATTTCAGTAAATAAGACAGAAAATTCAGTTTGGTTATACAAAGTAAAAGCATACTTTCCAGTATAACCCCAAAAATCTCCCACTTATACTCAAAGTCTGCTTTTAAGTATACTACAACATGTCTCTTGTAGTTCACCTACACGAACCTAATAATATCTCCCACTTATATTCAAAGCAGATTGGCAACGGTCTTGACACCCATTCCTTCCACATGTCTCTCGAATGTATTCTGAGGCAGACCCTTTGTGAATGGATCTGCTAGGTTATCTTCTGACGTGATCCTTGCCACCTCTATATCTCCTCTCTTAACGATTTTTCGTATAAGATGATATTTCCTTTCAATGTGTTTGCTGGCCTTGTAGGCTCTTGGTTCCCTTGAATTTGCAACTACTCCGGCATTATCACAATAAACAGTGATTGTGCTGGGCAAATTCGTAACTACATCCAAGTCCACTAGGAAGTTCTTGAGCCAAACCGCTTCTTTCGCTGCCTCGAAAGCAGCTACATATTCGGCTTCCATGGTAGAATCGGCGATGCATTTCTGCTTAACGCTTCTCCATGTCATGCCTCCTCCCCTCATGCAAAACACACTACTGGAGGTAGATTTTCTGGAATCTAAATCTGATTGGAAATCCGAGTCCGTGTAGCCGATGGGGATTAGACTATCTGACTGATAAACTAACATTCTATCTCGAGTTCTTTTTAGATACTTCAGAATGTTTTTAACTACCGTCCAATGTTCTTTCCCCGGGTTACTTTGATATCTTGCCACCATGCCAACGGCAAAGCAGATATCCGGTCTCGTGCACAGCATTGCATACATAAGGCTTTCGACAGCCGAAGCATAAGGAATGCCTTTCATATCATCTATCTCCTTTAGTGCCTTAGGGCACATTTCCTTGGATAGATGAATTCCATGTCTCAAAGGTACAAAGTCTTTCTTGGAATCCTGCATGCTGAATCGCTTCAAGACAGTGTCTATGTATGAAGCTTGCGATAAGCCTATCATCCTTTTCTTGCGATCTCGAGTAATCTTGATCCCAAGGATGTGCCCGGCTTCCCCTAAGTCCTTCATATCAAACTGTTTTGAAAGCCATGCCCTTACATCTGATAACACCTTTACATCGTTCCCGATGAGCAGAATGTCGTCTACGTATAGTACTAAGAATACCAATGCAGTTCCGACGCACTTTTTGTACACACAACTTTGGAACTCATTTTGATCAAACCCATAAGACTTTATTACTTGATCAAAACATTGGTTCCAAGCTCTGGATGCTTGTTTGAGTCCGTAAATGGACTTCTTGATCTTACAAACTAGGTGTTCTTGGCCTTTTTCAATGAAGCCTTGGGGTTGTTGCATATAGATTTCTTCATGAAGACTTCCGTTAAGGAAAGCCGTCTTGATATCCATTTGCCAGATTTCAAAGTCGAGATGCGCAACAATCGACAAGAGAATTCAGATGAACTTGAGCATTGCTACATGCGAAAAAGTTTCCTCATAGTCGATCCCTTCATTCTGAGTATAACCTTTCGCCACAAGCCTTGCCTTGAAGGTTTCCACCTTCCGATCCGGTCCTCTTTTTCTCTTGTATACCCACTTGCAACCAATGGGTTTGACCCCATTAAGTGGTTCGACTAGCTCCCACACTCTGTTATGATCCATAGAACCCATTTCGGCTTTCATTGCTATTTGCCAAGAAATCGCATCCTTGTCTTGGATTGCCTCGTCATATGTGCATGGGTCTGATTCGTCTTGTCCGGGAATCAAGTCTGAGGACTCTCCTATCCCCATGAATCTCTCTTTTTCTCACAACCCTCCCACTACGACGAGGTTTTGGTTGTGTAAGTGTGTCGTTTGGTATGTCATCTTGTACAATTGGCAATTGAGGTTAGCCCCTTAGCTCATTTAAGGTAATCTCACTTCTGGGTCTCCTTTCGTTCATATAGTCTTCTTCCAAATATCTAAAGTGGGTGCTTATTACCACCTTTTGATCTTCGGGACCATATAACATACACCCTTTTTGTTCCTCGGGGTATCCTATAAACAACCTTAATTACGATCGAGGATCTAATTTTCCCTTCCTTGTCCAACACGTGGGCGGACACCCCCAAATTCTCATGTGTCTCAAACCTGGGTTGCGCCCGGTCCACAATTCTTTGGGAGTTTTGGGAACCGATTTAGATGGCACCAAGTTCGTAATGTAAGTCTTTGTTTCAAGGCATGACCCCAGAACGACTTGGGTAGATCCGCATAACTCATCATTGATCTAACCATTTCTAAAAGAATTTATTTCTTCGCTCTGCAACCCCGCTTTTGTTGAGGGGTTCCGGCCGATTAAGCTACCGATACAATCCTTCATCGACAAGTAGTTCAAAAACTCACATTGAGGGTACTCACCTCCACGATCGGATCGTAGAGACTTGATACGTTTTTCCCTATGATTCTCTGCTTGAGCCTTAAATTCTTTGAATTTGTCAAAAGTCTCAGATTTATGCTTCATAAGGAAAATATAGCCGTACCTTGAGTAATCATCAATAAAAGTGACAAAATACTCATAACCTCCTCTTGCATTGATTGACATTGGACCACATACGCCTGTGTGAACGATTTCTAACACTTCTTTGGCTCCATTCCCCTTGGCTCCGAATGCCCTCTTGGTCATTTCACCTTCCAAACATGATTCGCAGGTTGGGATTGGTTCAACTTGGAGAGACTCCAGTGAACCATCTTCTACCAACCTTTGGATCCTCTTTGGATTAATATGTCCCAATCTTAGATGCCATAGAAGTGTCTCGTTCACGTCTGATGAACGTTTTCTTTTATCAGAAACAATTGATGTGTTATAGGATGCATTTCGTGAGTGGTGTGCACTGTTAATTGTATAGAGATTATTCGACAACGTTCCATGACAGAGGGTGCACTTCTCCCACTGCTTCAGCTGATGTGTTTCTAAAACTAGGAACGTAAAGAACATCTCTTAAAATTAAAACTCTGTCTTCAAAAGAGGGTGCACTTCTCCCACTGCTTCAGCTGCCACTCTCGTATCATCGCCCAGTGTGATGAGGATCTCACTCCCACTAAGTTGTCGGGTCCGCTTGAACCCCTGTAAAGTGAAACAAACATGATCAGTGGACCTCGTATCCACCACCCATAAATGGGAGGCATACGCCGCTAAGCAAGTTTCAACAACTAGTGCGTGAGAATTACCTTTCTTTCCATTCCTTTTGGGTTTGGGAACAGTCGTCCTCCAATATCCTTTTTTCACCGCAGATTAAATCACTTCCCTTAGTTGGCTTGCTCACCTCCCATCTCCTTTCACCTTTTCTTTGCCCTTGCAACACTTGAGTTCACTTGCTTGTGGCTTTTATCCTTTTTCTTGTTCTTACCACCCTTTTGGCCTAGAAGAAGAAGGTCCATTTGCCACCAAGGCTTGGCTCTTTGTCCCAATATTGCCTCTGCCGAGACTAAAGCTTGCAAATGATCGCATCGAGAACTTCGATTGTTCATCCGGTAGTTCAAATTTCGAATCGCTCAAAACTTTTCGGCAGAGAGAGGAGCACTAAATCGATTTGGGTCTCGGCGTCGATTCAGCGCCAAGTACCTCAAGTTTGTTAAGGTGAGCCATCATCCGAAGAACGTGTGCTCCCTTCGGGCGTTCCTCCACCATTTTCATAGAGAGCAAGTCCCTCATGGTGATCCGACGAGCCACACGGTTTTGATGTTGAAACATCGCTTTAAGACTAGTCATGATGTCTGCAATGGGTCTCAATGTTCGTGTTGGTGTTGCAACACATCGACGATTGAAGCCAAGATGGTACACTTTGCCATTTCGTTGAACGCCTCCCGGTCAAGACACTCTTTCTTAACCGCTTTTGTTGACTCATCATTTGGCTTTTCCGGGTTTAGGTGTAGTGAGAACCCAAGAATGGCTTTGTGCAAAGAGGACAATAGTAAGTTTACGACTCCAATCAACGAAGTTTTCACCAAGAAGCAAATTGTCTTTAAGTATATTGAACAATTGGATTAAAAGGTTGTGACATGATGAACTCCAAATAAATAATAATATGCATAAGCACAAATATATCACAAGGTTCGATCACATGCATCATATTAAAATCTAAAAAAAAATGAACATGCATCAGCCAACATCTCAAAACAGTTTAAATAAGCCACGTGGGGGTGGGTCATTATTTAAACACATTCAAGCAATTACAAACAAGAAAAAACAAATCACAAACCTTTAATATCCAGATTAATAGTTGGCTCCCTTGACCAATATAAAATTGACAGGACTTGGGAAGTATATGCATATCAATTTTATACCTAAGTAATAACCATGATTAAATACAGAATTATTATTTCGCTTTGAACGAGCCTCGTGGGGAGGGTCATCATCGCCACTAATAATAATCCACAATCATTCGTTTGGAATTTATTCATGTGAAAGCCATCTTTTGACCGTCCCGTGGGGGGAATTTCTCCAAAAGAATTCACAAATAAATAAATCATGGAGGTCAAAATTAATTCAATTTTATTATCCGGAATAAAATTGTCAATTAATTGTTTAAACATACTCAGTAATTTTCGAAGGTGAGATTTTTCCAAAACATATTCTCATGTATCGCATATTTAAACACAATTTAAATAAGCACAAAAAAATGCAAAACATCAAAACAAAAAGTTAAGCACATTGGGCACATATATCCAATTGTCACGGTTAATTTTTGTCATATCTTGATCTCGAGAAATCATCTTCAGTGCCTTCATCGTTCGTCTCGAAAAGTTCCCACTTGACCGTCTTAAAAAACTGTCTCGTCAAGCCAAGTCATCGACCAGCTTGCGGGTCAGAGTGCACGCCTTGCACTCCCCCGACCGTGTCGATCAGCGCCCGTCGCGTCTTAAGAATCATGAGCCAAGCACGCCGCTAACGGCGCATCGGTACTTCTCGGTAGATCTCGGCGGCCTTGTAAAATGCAATGGCGTGCCCGCGTGAGTTTTAGCGCTCCCGCCCATGCCAAATCCTGTCTGCACCCGCATCGATGTCCCACCTCACGCAATCCCATCCGCGCAAAAAATAAGCGCTGCTGGCGCCATTCGCCGCCTTGATGCCTAGCTGCCTCATCCTCACGAAGGCGCTAAGGTATGAACCTCGCCATCCCCCCATGTGCACTGCGATCAGCGCCGTCGCGTCATGCAGCGTACCTCCCCGCCAACGCGTTTTGCGACGCCCCCCTTTTTGCCGCAGTTACGGATTCCGTCTTTTAATTCTTCTCTCGTATAAGTTTCCGATCCGGTTACAATTTATTTACAAAAAATAAATAAACCTAGATCTAGACTAGTCTATTACATTGAACGAATCAAACAAATCCTAATCTACTCATGGATTTTCTCACGAGGCAAAATGAATTCGAACGAATCGAATTAAAAAAAAACCACAATTTATATGCATGCATAAATATGAACATTCATCAAATACCATGACAATTGGATACCTGCAAAAAAGATCTAGCAATTCTACTATCCAATTTCAAATTTAATGAAAACAAAATAAATTACAATTTAAAACTCAGAGCCCGAAACCGAGGCTCTGATACCAGTTGTTGGGGAATTAATTGTGTTGGGAAATATCTAACTTAGTTTTGATGGAAGTTCCAAAACAGGTTGTAATAGGACCAGTCAGACCTGTTAGTTGACTGATGACTTATAATCAGATTAAGATGACCAAATTTAAATGTATAGATAGTCAAGTAAAAGATAGGTCACATATTGAGGGGAACTCAATATGTATAGGTCGTCGATGTATCGATGACCCGGATAAGGTCGATGATCCCGGAAGACTAAGCGCAAATCGAAGAAAAGAAGTCAAGATCGGTGAAGACAAGAAGACATCAAGACTCGGGATGAACTCAAGACTTCGGATGAAGTCAAGACTCGAATAAACACCGAAGACTCGGATGAACTCAAGAATCGATAATCCAAAGACTTCGAGAATAAACTCAAGACTCAAGACGATGTTGAATACACCGAGGCTCGTGAGACACCAAGATCAAAAGACCAAGACCTACATTCAGCAGAGTTCCGATATTGAAGCTAAGACAATGTGCATCCAAGACTCAATCAAGGTAGATCGATCGATTCGATCAAGTCACCACACACTGGTGACAATCAAAATAATACACCGCAAAGTTCCTTAATCTTCTACAAAAGAAATATCAATCGCCTAACGGACAAAATTCATTAAGTACCGCCTCCAAGAAGAAAAAGCGACACGTGTACAAAAAGAGCCGACATTATGGGATACGACGGCAAGGACAAAAATGGCGCTAATGATGCCTACGGCCACGCCGATAATCGGAGCACGTCACAATCATATCCTACAACCTACCTAATATAGCCCGAAATTCAAATTGCTCTCCAACGGCTTTTTGATTTCGAGGTCTATAAAATGGGATCGATCTTTATTTTGAAGAACAAGGACCAACAGAGATAAAATGCAAGAACCAATGAGTGAGAACAAGCAAAAGAAGCTAAAGCTACAACAAAATCTTCGTTCAAAGAACACTACATTTGAAGACTATTCTTAGAGTGTTCATCCCATTAGTTCTTAGCAAGAAATCCTATCCACTAGCATTTTGGCTACCTAAAGCATCAGGATAGATTTCCAGTTGGAACCCTCAATCATTCTTTACCCAAATGCAAGTTAGGTTAAGTCTGTAGAGTGCGAACTCATTAAACATCTCGGCTATCCTTTTTAAGGATATAAGTCCCGCTGGTTACGTTTGTAGAGTGGGAACTCGATAAACATCTCGACCATCCTGAAAAGGATATATGTCCCGTAGGTTAAGCTTGAGTGGGAACTCTGTATACATCTTGGCCATCCTGAAAAGGATATAAGTCTCGCAGGTTAAGTTTGTAAGAGTGAGAACTCGGTAAACATCTCGGCCATCCTGAAAAGGATATAAGTCCCCCAGGTTAAAGTAGGTTAAGGTTCCCCTGTGTTAAGGGAAGAGTGGACGTAGGACGGGTTTCGTCTTAACCACTATAAAAAGTCTTGTGTGCATTTACCTGCTTTCTTATTGCTTTACACAAGTCACACAACTGAGTTTTAAACAGCATACATATTCTAAGTTAAGCTCAGTCTGCACCAAGCAACTGATCTGATCAGATTGACACCTTAGTCAATTGGTTGAAAACTGACTTCAGAATCAGATTGATGAAACTGGTTTTTCACACGGGTAAAAACAAGCTTCCGCACCATTCAGTTAAACTGACAGATATCAAGCTGATCTACCTTCAGGCACTCAGTAAGATTGAACATCAGTCTAAACTGATACACTAGCACTCTGATCGAGTAATCTGCAGTTCACACCTGATCCGCACGAAAAGTTTTTGAAGTCTAATCACCCCTCCCCTCTAGACTTCCACCCTCACAAAACCCGTTCGGGACCTACAAGTGGTATCAGAGCAGTGGTTCTACAGACCACTGGCTTTGAGTATCATCAATTCTTGAGGAAGAATCTTTGTGGTCATTTGAACAGATCTTGAAAAACCATTTTTAAAACTCATTCGTTTTCAAAATCACTCAGCATGGATAATACCTCTGGTATGTATCATGATTTGCCTAAGTTTTCAATTGATGAGTATGCAGATTGGGCTATATATATGTGCAACCATCTAGGATCGATAAGAGGTAGAATGATGGAAGTCATCGAACGAGGACCCATCATCATATATCACGATAACCCAACAGTTGGAGGAGATCCAGATTTTGCCACGGGAAGTCTTGAGCGAAAAAGCCCAGCCTTGATGAATGCAGAGGAAAGAAAGCTGTATACTCTAGATATAATCGCCAGACATATAATCATGAAGACAATGGATAAAGTCACCAAGGAGAAGATAAAGTATCTCAAAACCGCAAAAGCAATGTGGGATACTCTTTGCCGAGATATCTTGAAGGAAATGATCGATCAAAGACAAATACTTTCAAGTTTGAACTGTGAAGTTCGAAAAGTTAAAGATGTTGCCCAACGAGACAATCAACGAGCTCGATGGGAGGATCACCACGTCAGTAAATAAGCTACGAGAACTTGGTAGAGAGATGTCAGACAAAGATATCAACTACAAGATCTTAAGATCTCTCACCAAGAATGAGACATGAAAGTCACGAATCAAGGATTGCCAAGACATTTCAAAGATGAAGCCGAGTAGCTTGTTCCTAAGCCTTAAAGCTCACGAAGTTCGATTTAATCGAAAGAGGACAAGCAGATGAAGACAAAATGCTGCTTTGAAGCCTCAACGTCTAAATCGGGCGTTTAAAAGCAACCAAAGAAAGAAATCGAAGGCCATCAAACTCGTTGGAAACATAAATGAGTCAAGCGAACAGATCGCTCGCTTGCAGAAACTTGAAAGAACAAATACTCGGCTTGGTAAGTATCGAAGATTCTCAAATGACTATCAAAGAAACAGAGGCCAACCGATGATCACGAGAAGAACCGTATCCGATGATCGAAGAGATCACAGAGAAGAAAAAAAAGATGATCCGACGGATGAGAGAAGAGATAACAAATCGGCGACGAAGGAGCTCGACATTATCGAAAAAGGAAAGTCACCCGACAGATCCTACACACGAAGTGACTCCACCGGCAGAGGAAGTTCCGTAGATCGAGGATCATGCTTCAATCAGAAGAAACCAGGTCACTACAAAGACCGACCGCCTTTTGACACGACTCCCAGAGAAAGAGAAGAAAAAAACGGAACAAAAGGGAGCAACGCCTCGGAGATAGAAAGCCCCCACAGTCGGCTACACATCCGGAATTGATGATTCCTATCTCCGCCTCGAGGACTCGCTACTCTTCAGAGAAGACTTCGTCGATAAGCGATCTTTGCTGACTTCCACGAGCATGAAGATCGATATTCTCTTCGATGATGATATGAAGGTTGCTTCGATGGCCAAGGAGGACCAATCTCGAGGTAACCTCCAAACCTTCGCTTTTCAAATTCCACACTGCTATTATTAGCACACCCCGCCGGAGAGATTGACTTGCAGCTCTACCGAAAGCAATTGCTTGATGATCTCTCCGATGCAAGAGACACTTATACAATAGTGGAAGTTTGAAAATGACGAGCTAAGGATCGAATAATCGGCTTTGTTAAAGAGAACGCCTCAAGAAAAGCTACCGAATCAAATCATTAAACCGCCGGAAGGTAATCGAGAACTTAACGCTTCGAAAGTTAAATCTTTTGATCAGAGAAGCGTATCAAAGATCGCCTAGCAATCAACGACAAACAAAGTTCGATGATTTCAAAAATCCTTCAAGCTAAATTTGATGAGCTATTCCGACTACATGAGAGTCTAAAAACTATCGAGGATAGTTTGGCGCAAGAAAATAGAGGTTTTCACGAAGTCATCTAAAACCGTTCAAGAAATGAACACCTATTTTCGAACGCCTACTAACAAGAAGGGAATTGGGTATGAGAATCCTTATACATCCTCAAAAGCCCCGTTTGATTCACTTCAGAAGGGTGTAATCAAACGAGTCTCTGACAAAGATACACTAAAAGCTAAACTTGTATCTAATAAGGGAAAAAGACACGTGAGCAAGTAAAGCAAGTGCCTAATCGTAAAGAGAAACGTAAATGAACCCCAAATCGATAAAGCATCACCGAGAATCAACGAAGAACCCATTCTTCCGAAGAAACCTCAACTCGATCGTGATTAGGTATCGAGAAGAGACAACCTTTGTAGAAGGAAATCTAATCTGAGATCCAATCAAGGTCAGCTGCCTAATAAGCAAACTATAGGTAAACTGCAAAGACCACCTATGCCAAAAAGATATGAATCTTTTGATGGTAGCAGTCGTACCTACCCTTATAACCAGAGATCTAGGGCTACTTCACATGAGCCACACTGGATTAAAAGAAGACAAAATATAAAGAAAAATTTCAAGTCTTCTAAGTCACCCAAGGCTCACACGAATAATCATACTAATCAGAAAGCATATAAAGAGACGTATGATTATGTTGATATGTATGGGAGATAAATCAGACCTTCTAATCTATCATATTTTCATAGAAGTGCTCTGTTTGTGTGGATCCCTAAATCCACCACTAACCCCCCAGGACCCAATTTCAAAGGGGTACCTAAAGCCTGATTTGATTGCAGGTTCGCGTGGGACTAGCCAACAAAGGAGGTGCACAAGCAACTATCTGGTACATCGATAGTGGATGCTCAAGGCACATGACTGGAAGCAAACATCTCTTTAGCTCTTACAAAGAACAAGAAGGCCCACGTGTACTCTTCGGTGATGATAACTTTGGTTTTACCAAAGGATTCGGAACCTTAGAGAATGATGATGTACAAGTAACTGGAGTCTCGTATGTCGAAGGATTGAAGCACAATCTACTATCAGTATCACAATTATGCGACAACGGATTTAGCGTTGAGTTCTCGAGCGACAAGTGTACGATAAGGAATCGAGCCACTCAACAAATCTTGCTAACTGGTTCAAGGAAAGGCACAATCTACACAGCAGATTGGAACAGTTGCCCAAAGAATACATGCTTAATTGTTAAGAGTTCTAAAAGTAGCAGTTGGCTCTGGCATAAAAGAATGAGTCATCTGAACTTCAAGACTCTTAACAAGATCGCTAGGATGTCTTTGGTTGAGGGACTTCCGAATGAGATATTCTCCAAAGATCAAACATGTGCCGCATGTCAGAAGGGAAAACAAGTTAAAGCCTCATTCAAAGGAATACCAGGACCAGCATCCAGTAGAGTATTCCAACTGCTCCATATGGATCTATTCGGACCAGTTACACCAGTCAGTCTCAGTGGACGCAAATATACTCTTGTAATCGTGGATGATTATTCCAAGTTTACTTGGGTTGTATTCTTATACAAGAAGAATGAGACAACGACAAAGATACCCGAGCTGCTCAAGAAGCTACAAAACGAGAAGGGTGTCAGCATAGTAAAAATCAGATCAGATAAAGGTACAAAGTTCCTGAATTCCTTTATTACTGATTTTTGCACTGAGTTTGGTATATAACATGAAACGTCAGCTGCAAGAACACCATAACAAAATGGAGTAGCAGAACGGAGAAACAGAACTCTCAAGGAAGCTGCTCGCACTATGTTAGTTGAACATGCTACACCAAGCCGTTTCTGGGCAGAAGCAATCAACACAGCATGCCATACTCAGAACAGATTTTCTCTGACTAAGACTCACTTCAAAACACCTTATGAACTGTGGAAGGAAAGAAAACCTCGTGTTTCATACTTCTATGTTTTTAGGTGCAAGTGTTTTATTCACAACAATGGGAAAAGTCATTTGAAGACTTTTGAGGCCAAGTCAGATGAAGGTATATTCTTAGGATATTCCTCATCCAGCAAAGCTTTCAGGGTTTACAACAAACGAACCCTAGTTGTGGAAGAAACACCGCATGTGGTCTTTGATGAGACATCTTCTAAACAAGAACAAGCTGCCTCAGAACAAGCCGTACCAGATCAATCGATACCTAACATGCAGAAAATGGATCAGCTAAGCATCAAGGAGAAAGAAGCTGAACACATAAAAGTGTACATCCCAAACTTGATCTTCTGCCGATTCAACAGTCAATCGGACCTAAAGGTACGCATACAACCGCAAAGAAGAAGCCGCTACATCTCGAGATAAAGATCAATCGAACCATCTGGTTCAGGGGGAACTCCTGAAGTTCCTACGAACAGACATCAGCACATGATGAGTCCAACATCAGCTGAGACATGTTCTTATCAAGTGGATCATAACTCCGCACCACTCCCAATCACTAGTAATGAACTATCAGATATGGATGATGTTCTCCAAACAAACGCACATCGTAATGTATGGACTGGATTACCGGTTATCCAACCGATCGATTATCGAGACCCATCCGATAGAGTCAAAACTAGACATCGAGTTGGTGAAAGTGCCATGTATCTTTGTTGTTATTTTCTCTGAAGGAACCAACTACAGATGGAAGCTCTACAAGACGCAAGCTGGATTCTAGCCATGCAGGAGGAGCTGGAACAGTTTGAGAGGAATCAAGTTTGGGAATTGGTGGACAAACCAACTCATCAAGACGTAATTGGCACGAAGTGGGTATTCAAGAACAAGAGAGATGAGAAAAATGTCATAACCAGGAATAAGGCAAGACTTGTTGCTAAGGGGTATTCACAATCAGAAGGAATTGATTATGATGAGACCTTTGCACCCGGCCGCCGCTTAGAAAGCCATTCGGGTGTTTTCGCATATGCTTCCCAATCGTATCGATGGATATAAAGAGTGCATTCTTAAACGGGGTATTAGCAGAGGAAGTTTATGTCGAACAACTCCAGGCTTTGAAAAAGGCAAACAAGTGTACCGTTTAAGGAAAGCTCTTTACGGACTGAAACAAGCTCCTCGAGCTTGGTATGATACACTCTCTCAGTTCTTGATAGATAGCGGGTTCACTAAAGGAATAGTGGGCGTAACCTTATTCGAGAATAGAAGATGGAGAAGATATTACGATGGTTCGGATCTCGTGGGCGACATCATCTTGGATCTCCCAACAAGAAACTGTGTGAGAAGTTCAGCAAGTTGATGCAAGGGAAGTTCGAGATGTCCATGATGGGTCAGATGAATTACTTTTTGGGTTTACAAGTCAAGCAGAGTACAGAAGGGATATTCATCTGCCAGGCAAAATACACAAGGAATCTACTGGTAAAGTTTGGAGTTCAACATTGCAAGGAAGCCAGAATTCCCATGATGACCGGGTTCAAGATGGATCCAGATGAAGATGGTCAGAAAACGAATCAGAAGGAGTATAGAGCTCTAATTGGATCACTACAATACCGATCGCCAAAGAGACCCGGACATTACGTTTGCAGTAGGTGTATGTGCTAGATTTCAAGCAAATCCAATGCAAAGCCACCTAGAAGCAGCTAAGCGGATTCTCAAGTATTTGAAGGGGACTGTAAACCTTGGTTTATTTTACCCATCAGATGATAATCTAAAGCTTAGTGGGTATTCTGATTCAGATTACGGAGGTTGCAGAATCAATAGAAAGTCAACCTCAGGTTCATGTCAGTTTCTAGGAAATAAGCTGATCTCATGGTTTTCGAAGAAGGCACATCGGGCTCGACATCTACTACCGAAGCGCAATATATGGTCGCGCAGAAGTTGTTGTTCCCAACCGCCTCGCTAAGTCGGCGGTGAGGATTACAACATCGTAGCTAAGAACGTGCCTATATTCTCACAGGACGATGAATAGTCTTTGTGCAATCACTTTCGTAATCTCGTTCTACATACAAGATGCAAGCATGTGAATGTCGACACCATTTTATCGAGATCATGTTGAAAAGAAGAATATCGATGATGGAAAAAAGATCCATACTTGGCAAAACGTAAAGTTCGATATCTTAACCAAGCCGCTAGCTGAGATCAGATTCAGAGAGTTATACAACGAGCTAGGGCTTCTGGATCTTGGAGAAAATGCACCAGATATGGTTGAAGGAATGATCTCTAGAACCAGTTGGTTAAAAGACTAACCAGAAATAGAATCGATTGAGACAGAATCTCAACCGATCGACGACCAGACGAGGAGCCGATCCGGTTCGGATAAGAAGCGGTCGAAAAAGTCGGATAAGCGACCCGATCTGAAGTTCAGACAAAGGGCAGATCAGATTAAGGGGGAACTGATCAGATTGGAAGATTATTTTATAAGTCGATTAAAGCTATAGTCAACAAGCAAATCAAGATTAAAACTACAGATCGCATAAGTCAGAAGAAACAACACAGCAATGGAATAACAGAGTTTTTCATTGATAAAGACCCGGAGATCAGATTTACAAAGTTACAAGTGATATCACAAGCTACAAATGCTACAACTATCTTCAAGTGGTATTACAAGTACAAGAAGACCCGGAGGTCAAAGCATAAACCATCAGCCCTAAGACAACCCTAGGCAGGGAACGCGATAGAGAGTTCAAGGTATGATGCTCTCATTTTCCCTCGATCCTGAGAAGGGACGTCAGAGAGGCTTCGAGAATCCTGAGCCAATCTCAAAGCTTCGGAAGGAGGAGCAAGAGAGGCTTTAAAGGATGTCCAAGCCCGAAGCCCTCGGGCGAAAAAATCAATCGGACTTCCAACTTGTTAAATGGGACACAATGCGAAAGGTTTGGTCACAAGGACCAAACAGACACTTGTGTCAAGATGTAAAAATAGAGCTTGATATATGGAGATCACCGTTGACCGATGCGCACCATATACCAAACTCATGTTTTGTTTCGAGACTAAATCTGTTGATGTTAATTCCATCATCTCGATAAAGCACAAAGTGCATCACGGTTAGGAGAAAGTGCCTTCTCATTTGCCTTTGAGCGCATCCGCCTCCACGGTGGTAAAGAAGCTTATCATTGATCGTATGTGAAATCTTAGATGATATTAAAGAAGGTGTGAAGGAACACAGGGGTTGATCCGAGAAGTTGAATTCATTGGAAAAGGGCTAAAGGTTCCCCCTAAGTTTCACCAAAAATAAGGAACTCATCGGAAAAAGCATGAAGGATATGCTAGAGAAGATGAAAGTGTTTATGATTGTGTTGTTTGCCTAACACCCCAGGCTAATTTATAGAAGGATATTAGGGGTATAAATGCAAATTTTATCTTCTCAGAAAATATTAAGAGAAATTTGCATCGACAACGCGTTAGGTACACGCGGCTAATGGTTGGATGAGTTAACAGTGTGATTAAATCACAAACAGATCTATCTTATTATTACGTTATGTCAAATCACAACATTTGGGGAATCGAGGCAACTTTTGGACTCCCCGAAGTAAAAGTTTTGGCGGGAGTTGACTTCAGTAAATGCAGGTTGTTTAGAAGAAGACTGAAGGATATAGAGTATCAGAAAAGAGGATCAGATAAGTGGCGAAGTGTTTGAAGCAAGAATCTGATCAGATAAGTGAGATATTGTTGGGAAATGCATAAGGCAACCATCAGATAAGTGAACAAAGTACCAGATCAGATCACCGTGGTAATTGATTGATTACAATATCGATCAGTCAGATACGCTCTCTTATTTATCTCTTTGTGAATACCTTATATGCGTTATTTATTTTAATTGATTTTACACTGTTCATGACGCATGCCCTGCAAAGCTTTTAATGCGGACTTGGGAAAATGTTTTCAAAACGTTTTATTGTGATTTTTCGAGTCCGGAAAACGAGAAGACTACTTTTCTCAACCGTGCGATCAAAATACCTTTTGGCCGATTAATCTCAGCCACCGATTTCAAAAACGGATACTTGAGTACTTTGGAAAGTTGTGCAAAAAGGTTTTCTCTCGTATTCTACAAAATCCAATTTTTTCTTAGAAAATCGCTTTCCACTACTTCGTCTTCTCAAAAGCTCTTAAAAGTTTTTTTTGTAATCCTCAGAGAATTACCTTCGAAATTATTTGATTCTACTCTTTCGATTTCAAAATCTTTCGAATCAATTACTGGTAATTTCATGTTTTAATTAATTATATGATCTCAATCTCTCTATGGTACCTAGGTTTTCAAGTTGTGATTACTGTTTTTTACATGATCTAAACGCTTACTTGCTAAATTGATCTTTGAAATTACGAGTTTGATCAATTTTATGAATTATCTTACTCAAACTAAACATCAATTTGCATATCGCATTTAAATGGCACACCTTGTTTCAAGACAAGGCCAAGGGAAAAATCTTGCAACTTTGCATCGATGAAGAAAGACATCATTGATGAAAAGTGCGTCGTCTTCAACATCACCTCGATCCAAAATCGCCGAAATTGCGAGTGCCCGAGAGAGTGTGGATCGAACGATATTGCTCTACTCATCGTAACATCGTTCACACCCATGAAGCCCCTGAGTTTCTTTACAATCTGCGCAGAGGGATGAAGACAATGATGTTTGGCTTTGATTTCTTCCGTTGGCGGAATGGAAGTTCGAGACGAATGACGATCTACGAGAGGATATTCGCCTAACTCGAGGAAGCATCAATCCGAGACCTACCTACTACTCATTGTAGGAGAAAAAGGAGTTTCTTGAAGCCGAACTGTTGAGACCAAAGAAACAAGGAGAACACGACGAACGCCAAAGCCTCCTATCTCAAGAGAAAATATCGCTTTCTTCTTGAAATTGTTCGAAAGGTGATCATGTGCTCAACTTACAGCCTTGATGCGGTCACTTCTTACAAGATAAGTGTCATATTTGACCGCAATAATCAAGAAGGCTTCGTGACATCGATTGGTTGGGTATGGTCAAAACAAGATCGAGAAAAAGACTCGAAAGTTCGAAATGACCCGAGCAATGAAGTGTGCTTATCTTCAAAATGCTCATTCATACACAAAAAATCTCTATCATTCTCACGGATAAGCTACCACGAATTATGAATGGAACGAGAATGAAGCGAAGGTTTACCAAGCAAAGCACAAAGGCCATCTTGGGCAAGGATGAGTCCCTACCGGACAAGCCGATGAGGATCCGACTCATATGTGCCCAAACCCAAGGAGAATAGAAAGGAAAAGATAAGGCAATCGTGATCGTCTCAAGTGTAGGAAAAGGTCGCTCCGTAGAAGAGGATGAAGAGGAAGGATCTCGCCAAGAAACCAGATGCTCAATGAAACGCCGTCGGAGAGTCTCATCTCTCTAAAGATCGCTCCAAGTTCTCGCCAAGCCCGACCAAATAGAAAGGAGGATCTCGATGCAAGAAGAATCGAGAAGAGGAGATAGCACCGCCTCGAGCCAACTATCGAGAAGTAAGGAAGAACCGATGATCGCAGCAGAGGGAGAGAAATCTGCCGAGGGACGTAAGGGAGCAACTGGCGAAGAATCACCATCTGATTCTCTGCCTCTAACCAAGATCTTCCAGAGAGCAAGATCGTCAATGCCCACTTCCAAATCACCATCACCCTCTCCTCAAAAATCATCACCACCTCTCAGAACAAAATCTCCCACACCACCAATCAATGAACCCGTTCAGGAAACTAAACACCCTCAACACGCTGAAAACGAACCTGAACTACAAATATCCAAATTCCCGATCCAGTTTCAAGAACCTGAGAGATCCGACGAACATGTGTCTATCTCTCGTAATCCCTTCAACACCAGAACAATACTTGCTTCACCTGCTCCAGAGAGCCCCATCATAAGGATAATGAAGCAACATATCAAAGAGTATCTGTCTGATCTATGCCCTGAATTGGATCAACATCCTGGCATCCAGCAACAGATAGAGGAGATAGTGTTCGAGGATATCGATCAAGAGAATTGAAGAATTTCTGATTCTAATGACAACTCTGGGATCAGATTTCTTTGTAGACTTGGAGTTAAAATGTCTACAAAATGCTGGGATTGAAAGTGTTGTTGAATTGACATCTGACGATGATATCAGATGGCTGATTCACGAAAGGTTCGGAATTGCTGATAACAGGGAGGAAACCGTTCAACCTCCTACAGATCATGAGGAAGCCGCCGATGAACCAAGAATGGGTGTTGCGTGATGAGACCCAATTTGGCAAGGCTTCAACATCCGAACAATTTACTACGATGAGCTCGATACCCTAGATCGTCACTCTCGGAAGATTCAGGATGGGATCAAAGGCGCATTTGAAGACAAATTAGCAATGCTCACAAAGAGATCCCCGATGAAGCGGTTTGAAGATGAGCAAGCGAAACTAGTTGACAAGGAATGAAGTCACACGCGGTTGGGATGCACAATGCCATCCTTGTTGAAGTAATGCAACTAGTATATCTCTTTGCCGAGAAGCTCAAGCTCGATCGACAAACTCAGTTGAGACGAGATGCTCAATCGCACACATGTACTTTTGGAGAGTGTCTGGGCATCCTCGACAAGACCAACAACCACTTAGATATGGGTTGGAAACATTTTCTAACCTACAAACGAGCAAGACAGAGATCGAATCGCTCGGGACGCTTCTTCATGCTTATATACTTTCGCCACCGCTCACTCCTCTTGTTGTCGAGGAACCCGGAGAGGAGATCTCACGGCATTTAACTCTGAACCAAGAAGATGTCCAACCTCTTTGATGCAACCAAAAAGGGGAAGGAAAGAGTCCGAAAAAGAGTCTCAAGAAAAAGAGAGAAAAAAAAACAGACTCAAGAAAAAGAGAAGGAAGAAAAAAAAGACTGCATACGCTTGGTAAAATTTTCATCTCTACCAAAAACCATCATCGACTTGCGGCCACTCCATCTACCGATCTCGTTCTTTGAAATGAAAGAAACCGTGGAACAACACAAAAAAGAGATCACGAAAGGTAAAAAATGCTCTTTTCGGAGGTTACTTGCCAAAATCGACAAGATTGAAGACTTTTCCTCGTTCGTCTAGAAAAGAATGGAAACTGATGATTAGGCCAAGAGCCTTGAACTCGCTAAGAAATTAGCTAAAGAAGACGAACAAGATGAACCTGAGCAAACTCTGAGGAGAAAGAAAGGCAAAGGCAAGATGATGAAAGCAAATCGGAAGATCAGAGACAAGGCGAGCTATTCTCCACCAAAATCCAGATGACTCCTGAACAAGTTCAAGAGCGCATAAGACCGAGAATAAGAGAGGCCGCAATCAAGAAGCGAAGTTAGCAGAGGCAAAGGGATGAACATCGCTACATCCAAAAAAAAAAAGAACGAAGCTGCAGCAGAGGAGATTGCATGGAAGAAGAATGCCCTTCCGGCACCTGTTAAAGGCATTCTCTGTGCACGACAAGATTTGCTTCTAGAATGGGATCAAATTAGAGGAGAATGGTTATGTGACATCTACATCCTGGAGAAGATTCCAATTCATCAAGATCGACTGAAAATGATGATGAATTAGGAGGTTTAGAAACAAAGTATCCGCACTTCTACCAGACAAAGGATGAAAGAAGGCAAGATCATGTCACTTATACCGTAAGCTCCACCCTTTGAACCACTTCTTCCACCTTTGCGCCCGGACAACAAACTAGATCCCCGTTAAATTCAAGAATATCTACTATGGACTTGGGTCGAAAAAGGAGGAATCCATAGAAAAGAAGAATTTGACAAGCTAATGCAAAGGATGTTTGGCATCCCCAAAGAATCGCAAATGTTCAAATACACAAGAAGAAGACAACTTGGAATCGATGATAGTGCGCTTTTCATGTATACTACAATGCACACACCTATCTCAATGAAATTTTACATCTCAATTGATTCTAAGACAACATCTCATTGTCTTCCGAGGTATGTACCATTTCAGCATCATCTACATTTCCATTCATGGTATCTGCTTTTTTTTACGATTAAGTTTGTTTAAGTGTTTTGGTTCCATCAAAAAGGGAAATTGTTGGGAAATATGTAACTTAGTTTTGATGGAAGTTCCAAAACAAAGTTATAATAGGACCAAATGACTTTTGTTGGTATCGATGACTTATAATCGATTAAGATGACCAAATGAAATGTATAGATAAATTTGAAGTAAAAGATAGGTCACATATTGAGGGGAACTAAATATGTATAGGTCGTCGATGTATCGGATGACCCATATAAGGTCGATGGTCGAAAGACTAAGCGCCAATCGAAGAAAAAAGTAAGAAGATCGGTGAAGACAAGAAGACATCAAGACTCGGATGAACACGAAGACTCGAGATGAAGTCAAGACTCAAAAACCAAGACTCGAGATGAACACGAAGACTCGGATAATCCCCAAGACTTCAAAGAATAAACTCAAGACTCAAGATAACCGAATACATTGAGACTCGAGACACCGAAGATCAAAAGACCTAAAGACCTACATTCAAAGCAGAACATATATTGAAGCTAAGACAATGTGCATCCGAAGACTCAATCAAGGTAGATCGATCAAGCACTGATCAAGTCACCACACCGTGACAATCAAAATAATACACGAATAAGCGAATCTTCTACAAAAGGAATATCAATCGCCTAACGGACAAATTCCTTAAAAATCTACTCAAGGCCAAGAAGAAAGCGACACGCGTGTACAAAAAAGAGCCGACATTATGGGATACGACGCCGCGGACAAAAAAAATGGCGCTAATGATGCCTACGGCCACGCCCGATAATCGGAGCACGTCCACAATCATATCCTACAACCTACCTAAATATAGCCCAAATTCAAATTGCTCTCCAATGGCTCTTTAATTTCGAGGTCTATAAAATGGGATCGATCTTCATTTTTTGAAGAACAAGGACCAACAGAGATAAAACACAAGAACCAACGAGTGAGAACAAGCAAAAGAAGCTAAAAGCTACAACAAAAATCTCCGCTTCAAAGAACACTACATTTGAAGACTATTCTTAGAGTGTTCATCTCATTAGTTCTTAGCAAGAAATCCTATCCACCGCATTTTGGCTACCTAAAGCATCGAGGATAGATTCCATTGGAACCCTCAATCATTCTTTACCCAAACGTAAGTTAGGTTAAGTCCGTAGAGTCTTGAACTCATTAAACATCTCGGTATCCTTTTTTTAAGGATATAAGTCCCGCCGTTTACGTTTGTAGAGTGGGAACTCGATAAACATCTCGGCCATCCCGAAAAGGATATAAGTCCCGTAGGTTAAGCTTTGAGGGGAACTCAAGAACATCTCGGCCATCCCGAAAAGGATATAAGTCCCGAGTTAAGTTAAATAAGAGTGAGAACTTCGGTAAACATCTAAACCATCCTCGAAAAGGATATAAGTCCCCGAGTTAAAGTAGGTTAAGGTTCCCTGTGTTAAAGGAAGAGTGGGCGTGGGGCGGGTTTTCGTCTCAACTACTATAAAAAGTCTTGTGTGCATTTACCGCTTTCTTATTGCTTTACACAAGTCACACAACCGAAGTTTTAAACAACATACATATTCTAAGTTAAGCTCGCATGCAAAAGCAAGGATCGTCAGTCAGATTGACACCTTAGTCAATCAAGTTGAAAACTCGACTTCATAATCGATTGATAAAACCCATTTTTTCACACGGAGTAAAAACAAGCTTCCGCACCATTCAATTAAACCGACAGATATCAAAGATCTGCCTTTCCGCACTCAAGAAGATTGAACATCGATCTAAACGATACACTAGCACTCGATCGGTATGTCTGCGGTTCACACCGATCCATACGAAAAGTTTTTGAAGTCTATTCACCCCTCCCCTCTAGACTTCCACCCTCACAAAACCCGTTCGGGACCTACAAATTGCCCGGATCTATTCGGGATGAATATTTAAATACAAATTTAATTCTAACAATTATTACTAGCATGAATTAATCCTATATTAATTCAAATAATTATTCAACAACAAACCATCCATATAAACAGTTCACATAAATCCTTCGCATGCGGAATTGCTAAGGGTTTATGTGAACTAACCTCTCGGAGTGACAACCGTTTAGAAGATGGATCGCGTTCACACGAACACACCAAAAAGCCTTCTCAAGTATTCCCTTGCCCTTGTTCAACAATCCGGTGGAAGGAACTCGGGCACAATTTAACAAAAGGAAAAATAAAATTATGTTGCACCACCTTTGTGGATTTCTAATTTTTCCAACACATGGAATTGCACACTCACAATTGAGGTTTTTCAAAAATACACAATCTGTCGACGTTTCAAAATATTTGATATTTTATCGACGCTGATATTTTTCCGAAAAACCAATTTTTGTGTTCTCCTGGGGATGAAACATTCATCCCCTATTTATAATGAGGGGTTGGTCGAAATTTAAGGTGGAAATAAAGATGAGAAAATCATTTTCTTGATCTCCAAGAAATCTTGAACATATCCCATATATTCTTTTCTCCATAATTAAATATTCCACAAAAATCTCAACTCCTCTTGTTAGGGTAATTTTCAAAAAATAAGGAGTAGGAATCCAAGATTTGGATCTCCTTGAATATTTGAGATATTCTTGTATTCCAAGAATACATATCTTCCATAATATATTTTCAAGAAAATCAATGAAATCTTTCTTCTCCTTATTTATTCATAAATTTTGAAATATGCTTAATAAATAACCAAGTGGGAGATTTCTTGAATTTAATGAGATAATCTTGTATTCCAAGAATACTTATCTACATTCCATAACAAAATTCAAAGAAAATCTTTCTCCCTCTTTTATTTATTATTTTCGAAACTTTTAGGAAAATTAGGCAACAATAATTTATTTTATTTTAAACACCTTTTTCAGTTACTGGACATTATGTTTGGGCTACTTGAGGGGCCTCTAGGAGAATTAAGATTGGACCTTCTAATTGACTTTGAATATCTAATATTGAGCCACAATATTATTCAAGCCCATAAATATTACTTAATCCCACTACATAATTAATATTGCACTATCCATTTTAACCTGTATTACTGTTAATATGACTCCCGATTATTATTTCCCGTGTTTAAGATTATCTAGCCCATTAATTAATTCAAGCCACTGAAATAGCTTTCCATTAATTAATATCTTTTATCCTTGTTAAGAAATCGGTTCAACATTATTATCCATACCTAAACAAATTCCACTTGCAAGATTTGGTATGATAAATCTTATGAACCTCCCAAGGTGGCAAATCAAACGAAATGCTAAGACACCCGATTCTTCGTAGATAAATTTTTTTTTAATCGCGATGTGACCAGTAATATTGCCCAAGATATAAAGTATTGAATCTCATTGATTCTCTACCCATCATAAGTCAAAGCAATAATTACTAACCACACACGATCCTATTTAAGGGACGAAGATTAAGAAATAATGAACCACTGAGGTCTAGTTCTTCCTGGTTCAGTGCTGAAGAATTTATCATACTGTAGGTCCTTGTTCAATGCATCAGTCATGCACTAGTGTAATCTCTTGGTCAAGACAAGCCAATTTGAGCCTTACACTTCAACCTTTCACGATGGATTGTTCATTTCCATCTAGGTCGTGAACCGCATACTTTTAGTTACAAGGACTGTTAATTTAATCTTCTGTGATCTGGTATCACTAAATTAACTACAATGTAACACGTACTTTTTATTGTACAATTATGCAATAAATATATGTAACATTCAATGATATTTAAAGCATCAGTGATAAATAATTTATTTCAGTAAATAAGACAGAAAATTCAGTTTGGTTATACAAAGTAAAAGCATACTTTCCAGTATAACCCCAACAAACCTCACAAGGTCTTCTGAATGCTGCTTCTAGTAGCACCAAGACTGTCTTCGTTAAACCAGTGGCATCTAATCTTCTAACTGAAAAACAGCCCAGAGTTTTAGACAAGGGTAAAGGACCTATGGTTTCAGAAAAACTGAAGGTTCAGGGAAGAAAGCCCAAACCTCAGGAAACGGCTAGAAAACCTGAACACTCAGTAGGAAATTTTCAGGCCAGTACTTCAAAGCCTCAAGCTAAGAATACCAACTTGAAGAGATCTGCACTGAACCATCAGAGGAATTTTCAGAAGAGAAAGACTCAGCAGAGATATTCTCAACTGAAATGACCAAGCCCTCAGACATTGAAGACCCCCAATTTAAGATCAGCAACCTAAACCCCACTTGTCTAAGGGTAAAGGTTTCTAACCCAAGTCAAGAGAGATGAGACCAAGGTGCACCAAAGCTAAGGCACTTGAACAAAAAGCCCAACCCAAGAAGAACTCTAAGGCTCATGTTCATGCTAAGGTCGACACTATACACAAGGTAATCGCCAAGGCACCTAGGGTAGTGAATGTGTATGTAGATGTTTATGGGAGACAAATCACCACTCTAAAAGTAATTATAGTTATCAGCGATTTGGGTTCCAAAAGGAATAAAATTTTAACCGGTAGGACCCTACACTAAATGGGTACCTAAAACCGATCTATTTTTTCGTAAAGGAAAAGGGCACCGAGTGAATGAATACAACATAGCAGACCGATGAGTGGAAATGAATTGGCACCATCTTTATGGTATCTCGACAAGGATGTTCAAGACATATGACAGGATATAAGCAACTACTCACTTACTATGTTGAGCAAAAAGGCCCTCAAATCACATTTGGAGACAACTCAAAAGGACAAACTGAGGGATATGGAACTCTTGAAGTTGATTCTGTTCATATCCATGGTGTTTCATATGTGTCTGGTTTAAAGCATAACTTGCTTTCTATCAGTCAATTATGTGACAAAGGATTCAGTGTTGAGTTCTCAAAGAACTTATGTTATGTGAAAGACAATACTTCACAGAAAATTTTACTGACTGGTACTAGAAAAGGAAATGTGTAGCTTGTTGATTGGAAACTATCTCCTAAAGATACATGTTTGGGTGCAAAAAGTTCCACTGATACCAGTTGGTTGTGGCACAAAAGACTGAATCACTTAAACTTTAAAACCCTGAACAAACTTGCAAGATTAGCACTTGTGAGGGGGTTACCAAATGAAGTGTTCAGTAAAGATCATGTTTGTGATGCCTGTCAGAAAGGAAAACAAATCAGAGCATCTTTCAAAAGCAAAATAGATGATTCTACTGACAGAATACTGCAACTGTTACATATGGATCTCTTTGGTCCAGTAACACTTGTAAGCACAAATGACAGGAAATATACACTTGTGGTAGTTGATGACTACTCTAGATACACATGGGTCATATTCTTACTTAGTGTTGCAAGTCGTGTTTCGTGGAAAATATGATGTGGCAATGTATGTTACGACTTAACAAACAAAATAATGATGTGTCAAACACTATGTGTGTGTGTGACAAGCACAACTGTATGTAGGATGACAACAGGGATTTGATGACCCAGTTCATCAAAGTTGACTACGTCTGGGGGTGTACCAAGCCAGGATTATAGTATTTATGATTTGGGGAGAGTGTCGAGCACAATATGTTAGTGACGAGCACAATGGTTATGTGAGAGGGAGAATTGATACAAGAGCTATTTTAGGAAAATTTCTGAACCCTTCTTTTGTTATTTTTGGGCCTATTTATAGGCTTTGGATGAGCTGGTGGTGTCAAGGCTTGAGCTGGTGGTGTCCTGGCTAGCACGAGCTGGCGATTTCTTAACATGCACGAATCTATGTGGTGTTGCCACGTTTTCTGTTTGTGCTTCTTTGGTTGACATTTGTCTTTACTTGCTTGAGAAGTATTCAACATGTCATCCAGGTGGTGATGGTGGCGTCGTGGGTGACCCGATTCTTGTGCTTGCCAGGTGGTTATTCGCACTCATGAGGTTCGGCCCTTGTGGTCATTCATTGGGCGTGTCCGCAAACCAAACACCACGACCTTGATTCTGTGCTCGCCCTAGGGGGCGAGCACACTCTTCTGCTCTCCACTCTTCTGGACCTCTGTTAACCATGTATGCGTACTCGCTCCCCGATAGGTTGCTTTGCTTGCCTGGAAAATGTTGTTGTAAGCCAAATGCTTTGGTTCTTGCTGTCTGATCGCCTTCGGAGACGAGTGTGTCCTCCTTCCTCTGTTCGTCTGGGTTTCGTCTCTCCTTTTCTTTTCATCCGGGCTTCGTCTTTCCTTCTCTGTTCATCCGGGCTTCGTCTTTCCTTCTGTGTTTGTCTGGTTTTCATCTTTCCTTCTCTGTTCGTCTTATTTTCCGTTCAACCACTACCCTTATTTGTCTATCTTGGTGAGTGGTCATTGGGTTGCCGGGAGAGCATAATTTTTGCAGTATGATGGCTTCTGGCGCCCAGCATCCTCTGGTCGCCTAAACTTGCGTGCTCCTGGCGAGCACTGATGGATGAGCGGGATGTGTATCCAACTGGTGAGCACTTGTCTGATGGGCTAGCGGACACCTTTGTTTTACTGGTCCACGTGTTCATCATGCGAGCACGTGGCATGAAAGATTATTTTTGTGCACAACAATACCCCCCAGTCGGGCCGCTTTGCGTTCATCATAGGGGCCCGACTGTTGAAGGCCTTAGAGAGGGAGATCGAGGCATCATTTTGTTCTCCATAGGGCATATCTCGAGGCAATCATTCCTTCTTCTTTCTCAGAACTCCGACAACCTCGTCTTCTCCGGTAGTAAATTTCTTCAGGTAGTAATTTCTTCTCTTCATTTTTTCTTTTTTTTTTATTATGCTATCTCGTTCCATCTCTTTTGATTCTTTATCCAACTCCGAGGGGTCTAAGATTTCTAGGGAGGTTGGTGTCTTCACCTCGCCTCCCATTTACTCGCAGCATGGCTTGTTCATCAAAGGTGGATTCTTTTGGACCATGACCTTACCGGAGGGTTCGGAAGCCATTTGTCGTTCTCTCCTCTGATTCAAAGGAGGTGATAAACGAGCTAGGTCGGGAGCACGTTCTATTTTTTTGGATGATTCCGATGAGAATAGGTTGTCGCCGAGGGATGGTGCCCGTGTTGTGGGTGATTACACTGTTGGTGAATCTGAAACCAAAAAAAAAACAAAAAACTGGCGAGCATAATGTTGGGGCCGAGTATAGAGTCGAGGGTGTGGGTGAGCAAAATGTGGAGGTCGATAGCGAGTAGAACATCACGCTTGGACGGCCCCATATCTTGAGTTACACTGAATATAGTTCTCAATACAATTTTGATTGGCCCGATCAGCCTCACCAGATTGCCGTTGAGAATAAATTGTCGGCGAGCAGAATTGCAAGCATAATCGATGCAAATTATCTTGGTCAGTTGTACCGGGCTTATGATACTTCGAAAGATGTATTTTTCTGGGTGCCCGGACCTGATGAGCATGTGAATCAGCCTCCCGAAGGTTATATGTCAGTAAATCTTGACACCATGGAGGCGGGCCTCCAATTCCTTCTTCATCCGGTGATCTCCCATTTGCTCGTTGAGTGAGACATTACCATCACTCAATTGATGCCAAATCGAGAACACAAAGCTTGTTGTTGCTTGTACCTCCTTGTTCTGGTTGTCATATTTTGGTGCTAGAGGGGTGGGCAAAAAGGATTGTCCGTAGATTCTTTGAATCGCTTGTGAGTCTCCGCGTTGAAGATCTTTCCTACGCTCATTGTCAATTTTTTATGTGCTTGTACTCCGAGATAGAAAGCCCTCTTGTACGAGTCTTTTCTATACTCGACATCAATTTTTTATGTGCTCGTACTCCGAGATAGCGAGCCCTCTTGTACGAGTCTTTTCTATGCTCATCGACGACCACTTATGGCGATCATGTGCCAATGCCAATGAAGGCGGGCAATCTCATCGCCGAAAAGACGGAGAATACTTTGCAAAATCGGCGGAATGAACATCGCCGAGGCAGTGGGGAGCCAACACCGAGAAGGCGGGCTGGTCATCGCCGTAAAGGCCGATGATCTCATCCCCGAGAAGGCGGAGAATACTTCGCTAAAATGGTGGACTAGACATCACCGAGGTAGCGGAAAGCCAATGCCGAGAAGGCGGGCTGGTCGTCGCCGTAAAGGCCGATGATCTCATCGCCGAGAAGGTGGAGAATACTTCGCTAAAATGACGGACTGGACATCACCGAGGTAGTGGAAAGTAGATGCCGAGAAAGTCATCGCCCGTAGAAGGCCGATCGATCTCATCAATGAAGGCAGAGAATACTTCGATCATCGCCAAGGTAGGCTGACGCCAAGAAGCGCGATGGTCGTCACCATAAAGGCCGATTTATTCATCGCCGAGAAGGCGGAGAATATTGCTAAACGGGCGACATCGCCGAGGTAGCGAAAGCCAATGCCGAGAAGGTGGGCTGGTCGCCGCCAAAAGGTCGATGCGATCGCCAAATGAAGCGCGAGAATATTTTCGCTAAAATCGGTCGACATTGCCGAGGTAGAGGAAAGCCGACGCCGAGAAGGTATTGGTCATCGCCGAAAGGCAATCTCTATCACCGAATATTTCGCTAAAACGGCGACCGACATCGCCGAGGTGTAGTGGGAAAGGCGAGGTAAGGCGAAGCACTGCGCCAAAAGGCTTTACATCTCGATCGCCGAAGCGCGGAGAATAGTTTGTTAAAACGGTGGATCGACATCGCCAGGTAAAATTAAAGCCGACGCCGAAAGGAATCGTTATCGAATAACGCCCGGAAGCGGAAATACTTTTTCTAAAACAATGATCGACATCGCCGAGGTAACTGAAAGCCTACGCCGAGAAGGTGGGCTGGTCGTCATCATAAAGGCCAACGATCTCATCACCGAGAAGATGGAGAATACTTCGCTAAAATGGTGGACTGGACATCGCCGAGGTAGTGGAAAGCTAACGCCGAGAAGGTGGGCTGGTCGTCGCCAATGAAGGTGGACAACGGGGGCAAGCATGCTAGCTACCCCCAGCTTGGCCGATCTCAGAGGAACAAACCCCTTGTGTCGGCTAGAAAAGTAACTATAAAGCAAGTAGTGTTGAGAGATTTCTTGATGGTAATGGTGTTTGCCCAAACTGGGGAGGTCTGTGGCACGTGCTCGTCCAAATTGGGGAGGTCTATGTTCATCCGAACTAGTGTGAGTCGTTGGTCACCACCTCCTATCTACCGATCTTCAGAAAATCAGCCTTGATTTCTTGTTCTTGCCCGAGGAAGTCGAGATGGTCGACCCCCCATCTGATGACTAGGACATAGATCGTGGGTGTGAGTATGGGGGGTGATCTGACAATTTGAGGCAAGCATAGCGCTTCGAGGGCATGAAAGCGAGAGAGTTCGATGGCGGCGTAAGCAGGCGGTCGGAGATAGGATGGGACCGCTCGACTTTTAAGCTTCCGTGACTCCGGATAATGAGCCCTTTCCTTAGACTTTTTCTTTGTAAACTCTGTGTTTGACTAGGATAGCCTTTTTTGCTTGGCTGGAATGGCCTTTTTGATGTTTGACTCCTAGCGGGTCTTCTTGTATGTTTGGCCGTTAGCGCCTGTTTTTCCGTATAAGAACTGAACCATCTGATGTGTCTGTGTTTGACTTGACTTCGTTTTATGATTGTCTTACGTTGGTGCAATCATGATGGTTGACTTATTTAGGTGCAACCCATTCTCGTTCGCGATAAACTACGTAATTGGCGATCAACTTCGCTTCCGGTCATCTTATTTTTGGTGTGCGACCTATGTATATCGTGCTTTGTTGTGAGCATGGTAAGCACATGTTCTTTTCGCCAAGCAAACACAAACTCGCTCATCCGATTCTTGTTGGATTATGGTCGTCTTATTGCGATGCGACCCGATTGGGCATATGGCCAAACAAACTAGATAAATGAATAAACACCACGCAGGATGTTTTTAATCTTTGAGGCTCTTATCCATACTTGTTAAAACTCCTTTTTGTAGACAAGACTTGCTTACAAATTTACACTCGTGTAATAACCTTATTGATGCCTTGATCTCTTTGCCTTTTGCCGGTAGAGCAGAGGTTTTCTGGTTATGTGTTCGACACCCTTTGCTCGGCTTTTGTGGTCGGTCTGCTTGTCTTGAGCAAGCAGAGGTTTTCTGACCATGTGCTCGTGACCAGGCGAATACAGGCTTGTGCTCGACCTTGGTTTTTCTGTTGCGCTCACCACTACTGATAATAGTTTTTCAAATTTGACACATTCCATGAATAGGAAAGCGGAGTTCCATCCATTGTCTCCAAATCGTATGCTCCGTTTAGCAAGTGCTCCAATATTCGGTATGGGCCTTCCCACGCTCAGTCGAACACACCACCCGGGACCCCCTTTGCTCGCCTTTGTTTATACATGGCATTCTTGAGGTCGGCCTCGTATCTTTTTTCCTCCAACAAGTTTGTGCTAAGGGCTAGCGCCTGGTCATTGGTATGTTCGCCAAAACACATAGTTCGGTGGCTCGAGATTTTGACTTCTGCCGGAATAACCACTTCCGTACCAAAAGCTAAAGCGAAATGGAGTCTCGCCCGTGGAAGTTCTGAAAGTGGTGCGGTACGCCCACAAAGTTTCGGGTAGTTCCTCGGCCCATCCCCCCTTTATAATTACCAAGTTTAGCCTTGAGGGTATGCTTGATGATTTTATTGACCGCTTCCACTTGTCCGTTCGACTGGGGATAGTATGGAGTGGAATAGTGTTTTTCAATTCCCCACCGAGCACAATTCTAGCAAAATTCACTCTTGTCGAATTGCTCGCCACTGTCCGTCACTAGTGATTGGGGAAGCCCGAAGCGACATATGATGTTCTTCAAAACAAAATTCCACATTTTTTGTTCTGTGGCTTTCACAATGGCTTCGGCTTCCGCCCATTTTTTATAATAATCGACGGTGACCACCACAAATCTTACCCCCGATGTGACGCCGCAAAGGCAGATGAACGTCGGGAGGGCGAATGATCTCGTCGTCGAGATGGAGAGGAGCGCTTCGCTCGGCGGAATATGTGTCGCCGATGCGGAAGGCCATCGCCTAAAAGGCGGGCAGATCAACGCCGTAAAGGCGGATGAACGCCGGGAGGGCGAATGATCTCGTCGCCGAGATGGCGAGAAGTGCTTCGCCGGGCGACGAATCGCCAATGTGGAAGTCCGCGCCCTAAAAGGCGGCACCTGAACGCCGGGAGGGTGAATGATCAACGCCGCCGAGATGGCAAGGAGCGCCGCCGGTGGAATACTATCGCCGAGAAGGCTAGGAAGATCAACACCGTAAAGCGGATAAAGGGCGGTATTGCACCGTAGATGCCGAGGTCGCGCCGCATAATCATATGCCGATGCCGAGCGCGGAAGGCCACGCCGAAAAGGCGGGCAATCATCACCGAGAAGGCGGTGAACACCGGAGGGTGAGAGGTGGGTTAAAGATGGCCGAGGTTCGGCGGAATACGCCATGCCAAGGAAGGGGCATAAAAGGCGCAGAGAAACGCCGTAAGGCGGATGAACACCGAGGGCGATAATCGCCACCGAGAAGGCGCGGTAAATATGCAACGCCATGCGAGGCGGGCGATCAACACCGAAATAGTGCATTGCCAAATAGGCGGCGTATAATCGCCAAAAAAGTGGTATTGCCATGCCGAGGAGGCGGGCATAATCGTCACTGAGAAGACGGTAGTGCCATGCCGAGGAGGCGGGCATAATTGTCGCCGAGAAGACGGTAATGCCACGCCGAGGAGGCAGGCATAATCATCGCCGAGAAGGCGGTATTGCCAGCGCCGAATTGGCGGGCATAATCATCGCCAAAAAGGCGGTATTGCCAGCGCCGAGGAGGCAGGCATAATCGTCGCCGAGAAGGCGGTAGTGCCACGCCGAGGAGGCGGGCATAATCATCATCTAAAAGGCGGTATTGCCACGCCGAGGAGGCGGGCATAATCATCGCCGAGAAGGCGGTAATGCCACGCCGAGGAGGTAGGCATAATCATCGCCGAGAAGACGGTAGTGCCACGCAGCGAGAAACATAATCGCTCCCAAAGGCGAATAGGTATAATTGTCGCCAAAAGTTTAATAGCATAAATTAATCACCGAAAAGGCGATTGCCAGCCGAAGACTGGTCATCACCGGTAGATAATAGTGCCTACCGGCGAAGGGGGCATAATCGCCGCCATGCCGAGAGGAGGGTATAATCATCGCCAGAAGGGTAATGAAGGCAAGATGCATAATCACGCCGAGAAGGCGGTAGGGCATAATCATCGCCAAAGGCGATATTGCCACGCAGCATGCATAATCGGCCAAAAAGGCGATAATGCCAAACAGGAGACCACACGAGAAGGCGGTAATGCCACGCCAGGAGGCGGCATAATCATCAATGAGAAAGTGCCAGCAAGGCTTAACAGCAGGATAATCGCCGCCAAAAAGGCGATACACGCCGGTCAGGGCGGGCATAATCGCTGCCGAGAAGGGCGGTAATGCCACGCCGAGGAGGCGGCATAATCATCGCCGAAAGCGGGTAAGGTTAAATACCGTATCAAAGTGGGGCATAACTGTCAGCCGATAGCCGCCAGAGTGCGACATGCCGAGAGGCGATAATCATCACGAGAAGGCGGGGAAAGTGCCATTACCGAATAGGGCGGCACAATCGCCGCCAAAGGGGCGGCATTGCCACGACAGGCAGTATAATCGCCGCCGAGAAATGCCAAGAATACCACTTATGAGGCAGTATAATCATCGCCGGTATACAGAAGGCTGTATGCATAATCGCCGCCGAGAAGGCGAGTGCCATGCCGAGGAGGCTGGCATAATCATCACGAGAAGGCTGCGGTGAAGTCTCCCGCTTTGTAATCCGTGGCTGGGCTACCTTGCGGGTAGCTTGTCTTTGTGTTGAGCGAGTGATGCTTGCTTTCTGTATCTGGGTGGATGTTCGTCTCTTGATGGTCGATTATGTACTGGTCCAGGGCTCTAGGTCTATCACTTCTTATGCTTGCCCGGTGCTCGCCTGCAAGGCGAGCACAATCACTTCACTCCCAAGCGAGCACAATGTTGAACTCTCGTGTGTTCGCCTGATGGTGTGGTGCGTGCTCGCTTTGGTGACGAAAGTGTAGGCTCGCTCGGTGGTTGCCCAAATGCTCGCCTACCACCGGTAAGCCCTTTTTCTTGATCTGCTTGCTATCAAGGTTGTGCTCGACACCACCCTGCCGGAGACCTCAGATAAATAGCCCAAGTGGTTTTTTTGTAATTTGGCCGGTAGTGCCATTTTTTTCTGCAAATCGAACATGATATATGTCCTTGTGTTCAACCTAACTTCTTTGGTTTTTCAATCGTCTTATTTAGTTACGATTGGATTGGTTGTCTTATTTTGCTGCAAATAGATGGGTTAACTTATGTGCAACCCCCTCTTTTTCTTTCGTGATCGTCTTATGTTTGCTGCGATCACTATTCTGCTCAGGCCGTCTTATTTAGCTGCGACCCCATACCCATTGCTCGCTTTGTTGCGGGCATCTATAAGTACGAACTGTTTTGCCAGGTGAACACAAGACTCGGCTCATTCATCTTTGTTCGGGGTCGTCCGGCTTAGGTGCGACCATTTGTTGGCACGGCCAAAATGAATAATGAGAAGCCACAAGGACATAAGCATAATAAACCTGGTGGGTTGGGTAAAAGGACTACCCGTAGATTCTTTGAGTAGCTCGAAAGAATCCGGGTGCTCGTCCAATTTTCTTTTACCGCTGCTGTCCATCCTTATCCCATCTTCAAGGCGGCAGAAATCTTGTCTGACGAGCTCACGTCCAACGCCACGTATCCTACCATGCGGTGCCATATTGTTCGATCTCTGGGCTGGTGGTTTTTTATTTACAGCGGCGTCGGTGGTTAAATGGATTTGCCGATTAGCATGTGATCAAGGGCGTGGGTGGTGAATTCTCCACCATTATAGAGCTATGGTGGTGCGGCTGATTCTGGTCGAGAGCCTCCAAAGATGATGGTAAATTGAGCCCGATGGCGTCGACAGTGGAGAGTAAGATAAGCGGCGATAATTATGGTGAGCTCCGGACGCGAACTAATTTATGGTGTCATGTCGCGACGGTGGAGCTGAGGCCTTGCGCCGTGTCATCTTCTTCTTCTCTCTTTTCTTCTTCCGTATGTATATGTGTATGTATACATGGGTTTATGTGTTCTTGTTTTGACGAAGCCGTAGGTTTGGAATTGTGAATTTTTGGGTGGGTTTGAAATTTTTCTGGGTTTGTTTTTGCTTTTGGATTCGGAGGTTCGTCCCTGTTCTTCATGATTTTTCAAACGACACCCTCCTTCTAACGCCAATTGTTGCAAGTCATATTTTGTGGAAAATATGATGTGGCGATGTATGTTACGACTTAACAAACAAAATAATGATGTGTCAAACACTGTGTGTGTGTGACGAGCACAGCTATATGTAGGATGACAACAAGGATTTGATGACCTAGTTCATCAAAGTTGACTACGTCTCTGGGCGTACCAAGCCAGGATTATAGTATTTATGATTTGGGGAGTGTGTCAAGCACAATATGTTAGTGACGAGCACAATGGTTATGTGAGAGGGAGAATTGATACAAGAGCTATTTTAGGAAAATTTCTAAACCCTTCTTTTGTTATTTTTGGACCTATTTATAGGCTTTGGATGAGCTGGTGGTGTCAAGGCTTGAGCTGGTGGTGTCCTCTGCTAGACGAAATGGGCGATTTCTTAACATGCACGAATCTATGTGGTGTTGCCACGTTTTCTATTTGTGCTTCTTTGGTTGGCATTTGTCTTTACTTGCTTGAGAAGTATTCGACTTGTCATCCAGGTGGTGATGGTGGCGTCGTGGGTGACCCGATTCTTGTGCTCGGCCCTTGTGGTTGTTCATTGGGCGTGGCTGCAAACTAAACACCACGGCCTTGATTCTGTGGTCGCCCCCTAGGGGGCGAGCACACTCTTCTGCTCTCCACTCTTCTGGACCTCTGTTAACCATGTATGCATGCTCGCTCCCCGATAGGTTGCTTTGCTTGCCTGGAAAATGTTGTTGTAAACCAAATGCTTTGGTTCTTGCTGTCTGCTCGCCTTCGGAGGCGAGCGTGTCCTCCCTCCTCTGTTTGTCTGGGTTTCGTCTTTCCTTCTCTATTCATCCGAGCTTCGTCTTTCCTTCTCTGTTAAATCCGTGCTTCGCTTCTTTTCCTTCTCTTTTAAATCAATTTTTCATCTTTCCTTCTCTGTTCGCCCGTTTTTGTTTTTCTTCTCTGTTAAATGCGGTTTTCCATTCAACCACTACCCTTGTTTGTCTATCTTGGTGAGTGGTCATTGGGTTCTTAGGGAGAGAATAATTTTTCTTGATATGATGGCTTCGGCGCCCAAAGCACCCTCTAGTCGCTTAAATCGGGCGTGTTCTGGCGAGAACAAATGGATGAGCGGGAAGTGTATCCAACTGGTGAGCACTTGTCTGATGGGCTAGCGGGCACCTTTGTTTTACTGGTACATGTGTTCGTCGTGCGAGCATGTGGGCAGGAAAGATTATTTATGTGCACAACACTTAGTAAGAAGGAGACTCGCATAAAATCGCCGAAATACCGAAAAAAACAAGATCTTGAAAAGAATGGTGTGGTCAAGATCGAGATCGATAAAGGAACGAAGTTTATCAATCATATCATATCGATTATTAAAAGAAAATGGAATAACCCATGAAACATCACCGCAAGGACCCCACAACAGAATGGTGTTCTTTGAAAAAAAAAATAGGACTCGAAAGAAGTGCGAAGAACAATGATTGCTGAAGCTGATATTCCTAAGAGATTTTGGGCTGAAGCTATCAACACTGCATGCTACTCTCAGAACAGATCCATGCTGACCAAGAATCAAGGAAAAACTCCATATGAGCTGTGGAATGAAAGGAAGCCTCTTGTTTTTTTCTTTTCGTGTGTTTGGTTTGCAAGTGTTTCATACACAATAATGGTAAAGATCGGTTGAAAACTTTTGATAGCAAAGGCGATGAAGGGATATTCTTAGGATATTACAAGTCAAGAAACCCTTAGAGTTTACAAAACTGTGGGACTCTTATTGTGGAAGAAACACCTCATGTTGTTTTTTTGAATCTACTTGTGTTTAGAAGAAACAGAACATGACTTCGGAGAACTTACCAAGAGAATCACCAGACTTATCCCGAAAAAAGAAATCCTCAACTTTGAAAAAGAAGAAGTCATTCACTTTCTATGAATGGAGTGAATCAGACTCAGAAATAGAATTTCAGGATGAAAAAACTCAGGATGGTGAGACTCAGGATGAAAATTCTTCACTGAAGGAAAGCCAACACACTGAAGCTGACCAATCTGAACATACACCAGTTCAGACTCAGGTATGTAATGTCGATGAAGATGTGGTCATAGCTGAGGCAAACTTTGAATCTATCAACCAAGGGGGAACAAATGTCTCTGACAATGTTCTGAATGGAATTTCCCCTGAGGAAGATGATTCCCATTCTCCTTTTCTCATTATTCCTGAATTTGATGAATTGCTGAACCAAACATTTCGATGTTGAGGACACTCTCTTGAAGGGGGAACATCCAGAGAAAAATGGTTGGATAGCATTCCTACAAGTCAGATTGTGGGTGATCTATCAGAAGAAGTAAAGACAAGACGGTTCCATGGTGAGAGTGCTTTATTCTGCTGTTTTCTATCAGAAAAGGAACCACTGAGATTGAAGAAGCTCTACAAGACTCATTCTGGATTGTTGCTATGCAAGAAGAATTTAATTAGTTCACAAGGAATGAAGTTTGGGAGCTAGTGGACAGACCTAAAAGTCACAATGTGATTGGAACTAAGTGGGTGTTCAAAAATAAGAGAGATGAAAACAACAACATTGTGAGAAACAAGGCAAGGCTAGTTGCATAAGGTTATTCCCAAGAAGAAGGCTTGGATTATGATGAAACCTTTGCACTGTTGCAAGAAGACTAGAAGCCATCGATTGTTTCTTGCATATGTTGCCCACATGAAATTCACATATCTGTCGGATGGATGTGAAAAGTGCATTTCTGAATGGTGTGCTTAAGGAGGAAGTATATGTGGAACAACATCCAGGATTTTGTCAGAATGACCAAGTTTACAGGCTCAGGAAAGCCTTGCATGGTCTTAAGCAAGCACCCCGAGCATGGTATGATACCCTTTCTCAGTTTCTTACTGACCATGGTTTTGTCAAAGGAACTGTTGATAGGACTTTGTTCAGGATATAAGATGGAAAGGATATTTTACTAGTTCAGATCTATGTGGATGACATCATATTTGGATCTCCAAATCATCAGTTGTGTGAAAAGTTTTCTACTCTGATGAAAGGAAAGTTTGAGATGTCAATGATGGGGGAGATGAATTTCTTTCTTGGACTTCAGGTGAAACAAACTAAGGAAGGAATATTCATCAATCAAACAAAATACACCAGAGATCTGATTGCAAAGTATGGAGTACAGAATTGCAATGCAGTTAGAATTCCCATGAATAATAACTACAAGATGGATCCTGATCCTGAAGCCAAATTAGTAAATCACACTGATTATAGAGGGATCATTGGATCACTGCTATATCTCACAACAAGTAGGCCTGATTTAACATTTGCTGTTGGGATATGTGCAAGATACCAAGCTAATCCTAAGGCTAGTCACATGGAGGCTGCCAAAAAGATTCTGAAATATCTTAAAGGCACTGTGAATAGAGGATTATGGTATCCAACCGATGATAACTTTGAATTAACTGGTTATTCAAATGCTAATTATGGAGGAAGTAGAATTGACAGGATGTCTACCACAGGAACTTGTCAATTTCTTGGAAGTAAACTGATATCATGGTTTTCAAAGAAACAAACCTCAATAGTGACCAAGATTAAGTTGAATACATGGCTTTGAAGTCATTGTGCACATATTATTTGGCTCGCACAACAATTGAGGATTATAAGATTATAGCCAATGAAGTACCTATATTTTGTGATAATAATAGTCACAATTGCTATTACACAAAAAATCTGTATTGCACACCGGATGTAAGCATGTTGATATCGACATCACTTCATCGTAGATCATGTTGAGAAGAAAGACATCAGAATGGAGAAAATTCATACTGATAAACAGAGAGCTGATATCTTGACTAAACCTTTGGTTTGAATCAAGATTTCGTGAACTATCGATTGAATTAGGTATGTTGGATCCAAAGAATAAAGCAAATCAAAAAAATTGAAGGTTTTCGGATGCATGAAGTTTTCTCGTGTTTTTACCAAAAACTCAGGATAAAATTGAGAGTCCCGAACACCGAGTCTTGGGAAACTCGGTTATCCCGAAGTTCAAGATTTTTCGATATTATCTTGACATTTTATCAAAGTCAAAACTCAGTAAGACTGATGGAGAAAATTAGTCTGAAGAAGTATTTACTCATGCACCACATTTATTGTCTATCTGAATCTCAGTAATCATTGGCAATAAATGACAAAACACCTAAAGAAATAATTATGGACCTTTGAAATTCTCGAGGAAAGTCAATGGTCTCTGAGAACGATAATTAAATGCATCGCTCATTAATCACCAATATGGATAAATTGGCGGCTAAGTACTTGCGAAACCGTCCTTTCAAATACCCGTTTTAGTCGGTTTTTAATCTTGACCGTCAAAACCTTCATCTACGCGATTTTTCATAAATCTAAATCCTATATCCATTACAAAGACTCCATTCAAGCCCTATTTCAAAAAGGCCTTCGTCTTCACAAACCCTCTGCTTCAAAACCTTCGATTACCCAGAAATCTCTTATCTCAACTTCACTCAAAATCACCAAAAAATGACACTCCCTATATACGACAAACTCGCCATTTCCAACAAACCATGGTACGAATATGTTGTTTTTCTGGAAAGCACATCCAATGCACCTCACGAGGAGGAGGCGTTGCATATGATTCGTATGGCAAAAGCTTTCTTGTCGATCGCAAATCAACCGGATCTTTGAATATGCCAAGGAGGTAATTGAGTTTGTTTCTAATATGCAATTGGATGACGAAAATTGCATAGAGTCTAAGATTACGGTGTTGCATTTGGAACATAGTATAAAATATGTGGATTTTGTTAGGGAATTATATATTATTCCTAAGAATCTGAATGTCATATATGAGTTAAGTGATAGAGGTGAAGACCCTAAGGTATACATGATGGGTAGGGAACAAGAGTATTTGGATAAAATTACTGAGCATCCGGTAAAGTTTGAAGCTACTTTGAATAAGATGCATTTGAAGACTAAATATCGAGTATTGTTGGATACTGTAAGCAAATGCATCATGAGTAGATATGGTAGTTTTGAACAGATAAGCACGCCTAAGTTAAGGCTAATGGCGGCGATTGAAGATTGACCTACTACGACATTCAATTGGTTGCACTCTTTGATCAAGGTGGTGAGTGATCAAGCCAAACAAATTCAGAAGGTGAATGTCTCTGTAGTTATCAAGGGAAAAATTCTACATGCAACCAAGATTCCATTTATCTTGGAAACGTGCAGAGAAGAGGAGGACATTTGTCGATTCCACTTCCTTTCCAAAGTCAAAAATCATGTTCTAACCAACGATGAAGACTTTGAGAGGAAAGAAAGAGAAAAACACTGAGTCTCAGGAGGAGACCTATAGAAGAAAACGAGAAGATACAATGGTGGTGGAGCAAGTCGTGGAACAAGACAGACTTCTCGAAATCCACTGAGACAACTAATGAAGAAAGCCAAACAAGCTAGGGGGAAAGCCCCGATGCAAATTAAAAGAGAGAAAGGTGAAAATCAAGAAGAAAGATCGCGCCTCGCATAAGGCTTCAAACAATTGCGAAAAAAAGCCGTTGAAATCAAGAAACTCAACTGAAGGCCGCCAGGGTTGAAATCTCCACTTGTGTTCTTGCTCGTAGTGACAAATGTGCAGAGCAAGAAATTAAGAGCGTGTTTTCTCGAGGTACTTGAAACTTCTCCGAGCTCGCATAAAATCTCTCAGAAATCTTCAAGGGACCTCGGATCTCATCGAAGAAATACGGGGCGACTTTAGATCGGTCCCCAACCTCGGAATTGCTAAACTTGATACGCTCGAATGAACCTTTTCTTGATCCATCAAGATTGAACTTGTACAATCTGAGCAAACAACTCCTCCGAAAAGCCCAAGATTGAGGGGGAGAAGCCAAGAGACCGAATGGCGAGCAAGAGGGAACGATTCATCCTGGACCGACACCCGAAGAAATGCTTATCCCGACCTTCGTGATATGCTCTTCGTGCTCGAACGACAAAGATACATCCCTGAATCGACACTTCCGAAAATGCTGAACATCGCATCATTCAGAGGAGAAGAGTGGTGGAATGCTGAGACAGCTGCCCTGACTGAATTCTCAGGCTTCAGAAAGACAAAGCTCAGGATGAAAGCTGCTAACTTTGATGAATTGGTGAGAAACAAGTTAGCTGAAAGGAAAGATACTGAAAAAGTAGATGCATCAAGTTCTCATGATCATAACAAAGATGGAGATCAGGGAGATGATGCAGAAAGGCAATCTGAGGGGGAGAAGGAACCTCAAACAGATACTGAGAAAGAAAAAAAGACTGAAAGTCAGATGGAGAAGGACATTGATGCTGCACAGACTGATATCACACATCCTCAGACTGAAGTTAGCACTCTTCAAGTATCTTTTGGCACTATTATACATTATGCCAAAGCTACTGAAGTTCCTATCTTTAAATCTGTTATGTATGATATGCAGACTGAGGCTCAATTGGAGCAACCAGCTCAGTTGGAGACAATTGTTTTGCCTTCAGAAATTGATTTCAGTCCTATCCTGGATAAATTGAAGAAGGTGGTGCCAATGGTGGAGAAAGTGACTCAAATTGAAGAAACCTTGGCAAGCCAATCTCAAAAGCTAGAAAATCTGAGTTCATCTTCAGACATGCTGCAACTACAAACAACTCTTGCAGATAAAATGACTACTTTAGAAGGAAAGATTGATGTAGTCAAAACTGAGCTCAATGCAGAGATGGAGCAAAGGTATCAAACCGTAATCAAGTACCTTTGAAGCTAAACCGATTGAGAAGAATAATCGGATAATCAAGACGGTTGTTAAGAAATGGGCTCCTGCTCATGACCAAGATGATGTATATAATGCATGAAGTGTTCTCAAAGCAGGTTTGCTCCACTCACGTATGAATTCTCAATGGCCAAGAATTACATGATGAGGCTTAGAGGATGAGCATGATCGGGTTAAGGGGGATCTGACGATGGGCAAGGAGCAATACTATATGGATATTTACCGACTCAACTACTCCCAAGGTATGGTGCCAAAAAAAAAGGGAAGGTCCGGTGGCAAATTAAGTGAGTTGTTGGCACAAACCTTTGGAGAGAAAGGCTCAAAAAGAAGCTAAAGTAAAAAAAATTTTGGATGCCTTAAGTGAGATTGAAGCCACCGAGAAACCGTTCAAAGAAGCGAAAAACCTACCTTCACTCAAACATCCGGAGCAAACCATTCGAGAAGTAATTGGTGAAAAAAAAAGTGATAGAAGGATGATTGAGACAAGCAAAGCCGATGAAGAGCAAGTCGACCAAAAGAGAAAGGTCATTGCATTTGTGGAACAAGAAAAAAGAAAAAAAGAGCTAAAGTTTCAAAACCTACTCGGAGGAAGTTGATAATGGAATTTGAAGAATCGAGGAAGAAGAAGTTGAAAAAGAAAGCTAAAAACTCGAAAAGAAGTCTTCGATACCAAGAAAACTCTGAGAGATCTTCAAATTGAAAAAGAGAAGAAGACTGCTGCTTTAGTTTCAGGTGTTCCACTGATCAGGAAGAAGAAAGAAGAAGAGCAGAAAAGAAGAGGTGGTTTTAAAAAGTCTTTAAGCAAAAGGAGGGAAACGGAAAAGACTCAGAAGTGGCCGTACATTGACAAGTGGATGCCTATACAGTTCAATGATGCATGGGAAGAGATCAAGAGAACCTTCTGGTTCTATTATGAGATTCTGAGAGAATGGAGGTGGAGCAGCTCGGATAAGAATGAAGCCTTCATTGAGTACTTACTGACATTCTATCCTAAATACCTGCAAAGTTGGATCAACATGGCAGATGAAGGAAACACGCAGATAGTAGCCCCTAGTCCATACATGTACCCAGCTCCTAGGTTTGAGAATGGCTATGTGAATGAAGCAGCCATTTCTCAGGAAATAGCCCAGTATGCCATCCAGCTAGGCCTGATATCATCAAGGCAAGGGATGAACTGAAGAAGAGATACTATTTGATGTTCAACCTGGAAGTGCGAGAGGATGAAGTGGAAGAAGACTGAAGACTTTGTTCTTCTGATTTTTTTTTTATTTTCATTGTGTCTGAACTCTTATCCTATATCAATGAAAATTTTATCTTTATGCTCAAAAGATAATATCTCATTATCTTTTTACATGTCTTTAATTACTTGATATGCCAGATTGTTTAGAAAATTGTTGGGTGAAATACCATTTTGGTTTGTAATAGATAAACTGAAACCTAAGGATAGGTTAGGTTTTCTTAAATGTAACAAGATGGTTTGGCATCATCAAAAAGGGGGAAATTGTTGGGACATGAATTTAATAATGAAGTTTTGATTAGATCCCAAAAACCCCTGAGTATAAAATGTTAAGGATAATCTTGATAGTCTGAGTCAGGTTTCAGCATAGATTGTTCAGGAAGATATCTGCACAATGTATAGTTAGCAGATATAGATCAGGTTAGATCTTGAAGTTCTTGAAGAACTTCGAGAAGTCTTGAGTAACTAGAGAATCAGTAGAACTGAATGTTCAAAAAGGTACTGAAGATGCTGAAGAAATGAAGACTCAGATATTATCAAGACTCAAAGAAGTTCTTTGAAGACATCAAGACTCGATGAAGTTCTGTCAAGACATCAAGACTCGATGAAGTTCTCAAGACAATCAAGACTCCATAAGATACTGAATACTCAGTATAACCTGAATGTTCAGAGGCACTGAATAATATCTATCTGAAGACTACAAAACTGAGAAAAAAACACATGTTCAGAAAAGTAGATGTTGCCCAAAACATCTAGTGTAGACAAAAGGAACAAAGTCTAAGTGTTGTTTTAGGTTGTCTCATTCAGAGAGATTAACCAAAAAGAGCCGTTTTGTTTGTCTACATTCACTAAAGACAAGAACCAATCAAAGGAAGACAACATCAGACTTCATTTGACCTTCGAAAAGCACATGACCTCAATTATGTCGAAGAGTACTAAGTTCCAGACTGCAAAAATTGGTGATTGGCTACATGACTACATATTTCCTAAAACATGCAAGGGAGTGTTGAAACCCTAAAAATAGCCGTTCATCAAACACCAGAAGAGGAAACTCATAAAGTTATCTCTTCCAACGGATAGTTTTTCAAAGAGTGACCTTGGTGAAGTTGCCTATAAATACCAGTGACCCTTTACATTGAGAGGTTACGGGAAATTTCAAAGCTACTCAAGAGCTCATTCGTATTATTGCAAATTGAAGCACTCGAAAACCCTAGAATTTCCCAAGTGTTTCACATTGGAGAGAGCTCACTATTCTAAGCCTAGATTGATAGATATATCCAAAGCTTAGAAGACATATCCTAGCCTTTGCATTAGTTCTTATTGTAAATGATATCTTACCCTCGTTGGAAACCAACCCAAAACCCAAACCCTTTGTTAAGGTAGTTTGTGTGTGTTTTGTTGGTGAGTTAGAGTTGTAAAGAGTGAGTAAGCTTCATGAATTAGCGAAAAACTCTAGAGAAGAAGTTAGTAAGCTACTTGTGGTAGTCTCTAACACTTGTGTGTGTTTGAGTTAGTAAGTTCGCAGGTGAGTCCCGACCCCGAAAACTCAAGGTAGAAAAAGTGAGTAAAGCTTCTGATTGAGTTAGCTTTGAAAGCTTTAGGAAGTGGTTAAGAATTTCTCTCAAGATCGAGAGAGTGGACGTAGGAGCTTGAGTCTTTTAACCACTATAATTGTTGTGTTGTTTACTTTCTGTACTGCATTTTATCTGTTACATGTTTTTCACTTTGAAAGCATATTTCATCGATATTCGTTTGGAACCAATCCAATTGAATCGCATAAAATTTGTCACAACCTTAATCACTTTGTTTTTATTAAAAGGAAGAGATATTTCAAAGATAGCTAAAACGAAAGAGTATAAACTTAGGGCCAACCATTCCGACACTTGAGTAGCTAGAACAGATAGTTACCAAACTGAACTAACTTTCATTTGGGTGTTCAGTAAGATAATTATCTGATCCAAGCTCCTCAGGATCTCTGATAAATTCAGGATCAGTTGAGTTAATCTGAAGCTTCTGAAAGTAGCTCAGGATCATTGTCTCAGTAGACTTTGACTCAGAGCAATCCGTGCTTCTCAGGACAAAAATATCAGGATAACCTGATCCATTCGACCTCAGTGAAGAAATTTTTGAAAAATCACTGAACACGTGTATTTCCCCCAATACACGTGTGAGACTCGTTAGCACTTTATTAAAAATAATTTACTAACCCCTTCAATATGTAAAATAATAATTAATAATAAATTAGTAATTCAAAGTTCAACAATATTTAAAGCTAAAAAGTCACATAATAATTTAGCACAAAGAAAGTTTACTAACCCCTTCAAAAGCACTCCAATTTCTTTCCCAACCGGATGAACTAGTGGTCAAAGAATATATTCTCATAGCAAACTTTTGCAAATTAGGAGTGCCCAATTCATATGTTGACTACCAAGAGACTACACAAAGAAAATAATATAAAAATTGTAAATTACTTCAATTTAATTAATCAAAACTATAAATTATTAAATTTTACCTGGATCAAAATTTTCAACTCTGCTCCAAATAGAGACTCCTTATTCATGTACTTTGGTAGCTACTCATTCATAATCTTATTTTGCATTTCCATATCCTGAGGAAACATAGTACCCAAGAAATCAAGGACCCCATCTACAACATCCGAATCCAAGTGAAGAAGGGATCTCGATATTGGTATAATGGATTCAAGAGATAAGCCGTCAAATGGAGTGGACTGTTGAGCCTGTCTTTCATCTTAACATCAATAATGTCAATGAAAGGGTCATAACTCTTAGCAATGTTGTTCAAGGATGTTTTAATTTCCTCCTTTGCCTTCGAAAGCTCACCATATACAAAGCCCATAGATAGTTTTTTTATCCCCATCAACAAGTCGAAGCACCTTCACCAACAGGTTGAAAACTTTCAAGCACGAGGAGACACCATGCCAAAATGACATACTCAACATTGTATTGTAGGCAGTTTTTCCTTTGGCGGTCTTTGTGCGTATTTGCATTGCTCCCATTATTCACTCTCAAACATTGCCTTTAATTAAGTCCTTTGACGATGCAAATCTTGTTACTCCAGGTCTAATTATGTCCCTCTTTTTTGTGTGTGCCCTCATCATGGCTAAGGTTTTGTGATGAGCATAGATGAAGGTAGTCAATGTCTTAGCTTGATCAATTGTTTTTTTGAATTTTGGTAGATTTTCAATGCTTTCAAGCATAAGATTCATCGAGTGGGCAGCACACGGGGTCTAAAAAATTTGAGGTCTCTTTAGCTTCAACAATTTTGCAGCTCCCATATTGTTCGAGGCATTGTCAGTTACCACTTGAACAATATTTTCTGGACCAACCTTCATCAAGAGAAAAAAAATTAGTACATTAAACAATCAAATATTATATTGTAATTTATAAAACATAAATATGAACTTTATGTTGGAATATAGAGGCACATAAAACACGTAATTACATACGCAGCGGAAATTAAAGTTCACCAACAACGAACAATTAATTGCATACAAATTATAATAATCATAACGAGAAATCTTACAGTAACTCGAGAGCAGATTTCTCTACTACGGTATCCATGTAATCCCCAATTACGGATTTGTACGGATTTGCCAGCGTTGAATCCCGAGACAGATTTGCTAGGAAAATCCAAACTCTAGATTTTATGGAGAAAATATGAAGTGATACTGTTTGTGAATCCCAATAGCTTGTATATATAGGGAGGCTTAGCTTACTTCCCAAGCTAGCCCAATTAGGGAAATAAAATCCCTAATCTTGAATTAAATTAATTCCTTTTAATTTAATTCCCCAAATATAAATCTCTACGAATTTAAATGCCTTATATGAAAATCTATACGATTTATTTCCATATACATTAAATCCTACAATTATATTCCAAATATAATTATTGAGAATTTTTATTTAATTAAATCCAATTTACTTAAATATTAATAATAATTAATTCCAAAATAATCTATTATTAATTACTTTTCCATAAATTAAATATTAAATCCAATTTAACATTTAATCAACCAACTATAATCCGTAAAAGGGAACTACTTGTTGTGTGACCCGTAGGCCCTCATATATCGAGCGATTAGACAAACTAACGGTCTTAATTGAACCCTAGTCAATAAATCAGACATTCTCAATATATGAGGTACGTTGCGAGAAAATGCAACTACCTACAACTGAAACGTGGGAAATTGCGATTTCCTCCTTTCATTCACGAATACTCGATTAGTCTTGAACATGATGAAGTGTCTATTCAAATAACTTAATCAATTTATCTCAAATCACTAATTGATCACACTTAGTCATAAAGTCTAAGTTGACGTGCATTGGCCAATGACTTAGATCCAATTATGATGAGAAGATGAGTATTCTCTCTAAATCCACTTTGAGGAATGAATCATTTTCTTGGCTCAACTACCACGCACATGCACTTCGTGATGAACCCAATCCAAGCCATATCTACCCATAGACGGGTGCAAGCGTCGGTCATTGTCAAAGTTCATCACTCCACACATGTCGTGCGTATTGACCTCAAGTCAAAGGAGTATTGCATCGCTCCCACTAACCGAGACACCCATAGACACATATAGTGGAACTACATCAAACGGTTTCTCGGATGGGTATACTAATACCCTCTAAGGTATTTGTGCATCCATCATGAGATACCTAGTATCTCGTAGTAAGTGAGATCATCTACACTCTCTAAGAGTATGATGCAGATCACACACTAATCTCCATTGCATCATCAATATTCCTTTCTTGATGATCCTCGATTGGGGCTATTTAAGAATCATGCTTAAGTCATCTGAGTTCTCACTCACTCAATGACAACAGTGACTCAAGGGAACACATATAAGAATAAATGCAAACAATCAAACATAATATTCTAATGAGTGTAACGCCATACATTTAATATTAAACAAACAATAATATTAAACCAATACTGAATATTATCTGAGTATTATGTCCTTACAATTGATTGTCTTTAGGACACTAACACTAACACTTTAATCTTCAAATAATAAATGAAATCACGTACCTCTTCAATGCACTTATCGACATAGTCATGGATTACTTGGCATGTATGTGGAGTGTCGGAAAAGTCCTTGGAGGAAATAAAACTAGTGACAAGTCTACAATTCATACAAAAATTCATTATACTCCTCCTCTTTCTATCACTCCAAGCATGCGTCATAATTGAGCACCCATTGACTTTCCACTCTTCTTCTTGTTGCTTAAGTTTTGCTTTTGTCCTCTCTGTTGGGGTTATACTGAAAAGTATGCTTTTACTTTGTTTAACCAAACTGGATTTTCTTAATTTTTTACTGAAATAATATATTAATCACTGTTGCATTAAATATGAATGAATGTTATATATATTTATTGCAAACCCGTTCAATAAGTCTAGTACGTATTACATTGAAGTTAATTTGGTGATACTAAATCGCAGAAGATCAAATTAACAGCTCATCGTAATTAAGTACAAATTCACAACCTAGATGGAAATGAACAAACCATCATGAAAGGTTGATGTATAAGGCTCATATTGGCTTGTCTTGACTAAGAGATTATACTAGTGCTTTTGGATGCACTGAATAAGGACCTACAAGAGGATAAATTCTTCGGTACTAAATATACAAGAATTAGACCTCAGTGGTGTGTTATTTCTTAATCTCCATCCTTTAAATAGGATCGTGTGAAATTAATAACTATTGCTTTGACTTATGATAGGAAGAGAGTCATTGTGATTTGATACCTTATATCTTGGGAAATATTATTAATTACATGACGATTGCTGACATTTAATATGGAGAATCGTGTGAAAGTACATCTTGCTTGATTTGTCCCCTTGGTGGGCTCAGAATCTTTATCATACCAAATCTTGCAAGTGAAAATTTATTTCCGGTATGGATAATAATGTTGAGTTGTCTTTACTCCAAAGACAAAGATATTAATTAATATAAAGCTTGTTCAGTGGTTTAATTAATTAATGGACTAAGATAATCTTAAACACGTGAAATAATGATTGGGATTCATATTATAGTAAAGTCGTAATATGTGTTAAGATGGATAGTTCAATATAAATTTTATAGTGGAGTAAATTAATATTAATGGCAAATAAGCTAATTTATAAAAGGAAAAGAAAAAAAAACCCCTAGAGCCATAAGACCACAGGTCGGTCCCCAAAAACTTTGCTAAGGTAAAACCCTCCATAGGGCAAAACCCTTAGTCAAGGGAAACAAGTGACCCCTCTACAGAGCATTATCCCACAACGCGAAGATAATCCCAAAGAACGACTACAAAAGTAAACAACATTCATATTAGAAAAAAGTACATCAGTAAAAAAATCCGGTGGTGCGCCACCAATCCAGGTTTGGTTTACGCCTAGCCTAGCGAGGCGATCTGCTGCAGAATTCCCTTCCCGAAAGATATGAGTTATTCGAATGTTCAGAATGTGTCTGAAGTCTTCCACCTAACTCCAGAGTGCATGCAATCACCATGGGACGGTGATCGGTCCCTCTTGAATAGCTTTGACAACTAGTTCAGACCGTCTCTATCCAAAGGTTGAACCGGCCTTGCTCCGCCGCTAAACGGATGGTGAGAAAACAGGCTGCTAGCTCCGCCTCGAAAGGGTGGCCTTGGCCAAAAGGCCGTGAGAAAGCAGCCACGAAGAATCCCCTAGAACTCCGGAAAATGGAACCGGTATGTAAGGATCCTGGTGAGCCAGTAGAGCTACCATCAATGTTCTCCTTATACCATCCAGGCGAAGGGGGTTTCTAACGGAAACCAGTGGGAGCCGGGTGTGTGCGGGCTGTACCCCGAATCTAGAGTCGACATAGAATATCCGTCTTCCTGGGGTCGTTGGCCTTGTAACCCGTGTGGAAGATGTCGGAGCTTCATGAACCAAAGTCGAAACAATATCATTCCGCCTTGGTAAGAAGGCGAGATATTTGTGATATTAATGGACTCGAAAAATATTTGGCCCAATATTATAGCTTCATAGTCCATTGGAGATCCAATCTTAATTATCCTAAAGGCCCCTAAAATAGCCCAAAATGAAGTCCAATTAATGAAAAAGAGAAGAAAATATTCTTGCCTAATATTTCTATTTTTTTCGAAAATTGTGGGAAAAGAGAGAAGAATGGTTTTCTTGAAAAGATTTTATGGAAAGAGATAAGTATTCTTGGAATACATAATTATCCCATAAATTCAAGAAGTCAAATCTTGATTCTTTCCTCCTTATATTTTTCGAAAATTAGGGATAAATGAGAATAAGATTTTTATGGAAACATTTAATTAAGGAGAAAAGAATACAGGAGATATATTCAAGATTTCTTGGAGATCAAGAAAAAGATTTTCTCCGTTATTTTTCTATTAAAAAAATCCGCCCCCTTATTCTATAAATAGGGGATGAATTTTTCATCCCCAATGCAATTCCATGTGTTGGAAATATTAGAAATCCACAAAGGTGGTGGCAAAATATTTTTGGTTTTCTCTCTTGTTAAAATCGTTCGTGTGAATCCTCCCACCGGATTACATTCGTGGACTTGGGACATATTTGGGAAGGCTCTTTGGGTTGATCCAATGTCTCAAAAGTTATCTCTACAAGAGGTATGTAATCTCGTAACTCCTAGATTCCGCATGCTTAGGATTTACGTGGATTATGTGTACGCATGATTATTTATTCGCTTATTAATTATTATGTTGAATTGATTTAAGATTAATTCATGTTAGTAATTAATTAATTAATTTAAATATGTATTTAAAATCATCTCGAATAGATCTGGGCACCCATATTTTCCCAACAACTGGTATCAGAGCTCCGGTTTTGAGCTCTAACTTTTAAATTGTTATTTAAATTATGTTGGACATGAAATTGAAAATTGGATTGTAGAATTCCTAGATCTGTTTTGCAGGTATCGAATTGTCATGGTATTTAATGTGTTTAATTTTCATGCGTATGAATGAATGATTTTTTTAATTCGACTAGTTCGGATTTATTTTTCTCGTGAGAAAATCCACGAGTAGATTAGACTATTTTATTTGATCAATGTAATAGACTAGTCTAGATTTAAGGTTTATTTATTTTTCCATTAAATAAATTGTAACATGGTCGAAGAAGAAGACGGAGACGAGGAGATAAAACGGATCCAGAACCGTACATGGGCGACGTGCATCGCGCGAAACGTGCCAAGGGAGGCACGTGCATGACACGAACATTGCTAGTCGAACGGGCCTGACGCACGACGCTGGGCGGGATTGATTCGAGGACGCGTGCGGACGCGACGAGCACGGGCGCGCGCACAGGCGCTCGCGAGACCGAGAGAGAGGGAGCGAGGGTGACAGGCAGCGCGCACGCTCACGGGCGCTGCTGACCCGTCGCCTTCCGAAGCTACCGAGGCCATGTGTGGACGATGCGCGCTAGCACACGGGCGCGGGCACTCGGCCAAGCGGCCGACCGGATGCAGCGTGCATCCCTGTTGCGAGCTGCTTGGCGTGGCATTTCAAGATGAAATTTTTTTCGAGACAAACGAGTGGGAGAAATTCAAGACGGTGTTTCTTCAAGATCAAGCCAAGGAAAATCAAACCATGACAGTTGGATAATTTGTGCCCCATATGTTTATTTTCTGCTTTGCTTAATTTATTGTTGTTTTTTCTTATGCTTTATTTAATTTTTTTAAATGTGTTTGCATGAGAATTGCTCAACGAAAAATCTCAAATTAAAAAATTACTACGTATGTTTTAATAATTAATTTGATTTTGAATCAAATTAATTTTGACCTCCATGATTTATTTATTTGTGAAATCTTTTGGAGAAATTCCTCTACGAGACGGTCAAAAGATAGCTTTCACATGAATAAATTCTCAAAAGGATGATTGTGAATTATTATTAGCGGCGACGATGACCCTCCCAAGAGGCTCGATCAAAACGAAGTAGTAATTCTGTATTTAATCATGATTATTACTTAGGTATAAAATTGATATGCATATACTTCACCGAAGTCCCTGTCAATTTTATATTGGTCAAGTGGGAGCCGACTATTAGTTTTTGAAATTAAAGGTTTGTAACTGTTCTAGTTTGTAACCTGCTTGAATGTGATTTAAATGATGACCCTCCCAAGAGGCTCATTTAAATTTGTTTTGAGATGTTGGCTGATGCATGTTCATATTTTTTTGAGATTTTAATATGAATAATGTGATCGAATTATGTGATTTCCTTTGTGTTGATCCGGATATTGACACAAGATATATGTTTATTTTCAGTTTCATCATGTTGCAACCTTTTAATCCACTGTTCAATATACTAAAAGACAATCTTCTTACTGGAGAAACTTTGTTGATCTGTATCAAAAACTTACTATTGTCCTCACTGCATAAAGCCATAACCGGGTTCTTACTACACCCAAACCAGAGAAGCCATCTGACGAGTCTACAAAAACTGTTAAGAAAGAATATGCTGACTGAGAGCGTTCTAACGAAATGGCAAAGTGTATCATCTTGTCTTCAATGTCAGATGTGTTGCAACACCAACACCAAAACGTTGAGACCGTTGCGGATATCATGATCAATCTTAAAGTGATGTTTCAACATCAGAACCGTGTGGCTCGCCAGGTCACCATGAGGGATATGCTCTCAATGAAAATGGTGGAGGGAACACCCGTAAGGGATCATGTTCTCCAGATGATGGCTCACCATAACAAACTTGAGGTGCTTGGAGCTGAATATGACATCAAGACCCAAATCGATTTCATACTCCATTCCATGCCCAAAATCTTTGAGCAGTTTAGGTTGAATTATCAAATGAACAATTAGAAGTTCACCTTGCTTAATATGCTGCAAGCTCTTATTTCGGCCGAAGGGATATTAGGAGAGAGCAACCAAGCTTTAGCGGCATTTGGTCCATCTTCCTCTTCTAGGCCAAAAGGAGGCAAGAAGAAGAAGAAAACCAAAAGTGAAAGCCAAGCTAACTCAAGTGTTTCCAGGGGAAAAGGTAAGGTGAAGAAGGAGGGTGGAGTGAGGAATCCAGCTAAGGGGAAGTGCTTCAACTGCGGTGAAAAAGGAAATTGGTGGTCGGCCTGTTCCAAACCCAAAAAGGAATGGAAAGAAAGGTAATTCTCACACACTAGTTGTTGAAACTTGTTTGGCGGAGTATGCTACCCATTCGTGGGTAGTGGATATGGGATCCACTGATCATGTTTGTTTCACGTTATAGGGGTTCAAACGGACCCAACAACTTAGTGGAAGTGAGATCCTCATCACGCTAGTCTTGGGGAATGAGTTGCACAGATCTATTCGGGGTGACTATTTAAATACAAATTTAATTCTTTAATTATTACTAGCATGAATTAATCCTATATTAATTCAAATAATAATTACAACAACATATCATGCATATAATAAGCCACGTAAAACCTGTTCTACGGGTTTACGTGAACGTCTCTCCTGGATGGCGGTGAATTCATTGGACGGACTAACTTAAAAGGACTTCCCAAGTATTCCCTTAGCCCTTGCTCAACTATCCGGTGGAAGGACACTTGTCGAACAATTAACAAAAGGAAAAAAATAAACTTTGTTGCACCACTTATGTGGATTTGCTAATTTTTTCAGCACATGGAATTGTAGTTGGGAATGAAAGAATCATCCCCTATTTATTTTTATTTTTTTTAGTGGAAAAACAATGTGGAAAAAAACTTTTCTTGATCACCAAGAAATCTTGAATATATCTCCTATATTCTTTTTCCCATAATTAAAATATTCCAAAAAAATCCCACCTTCTCAAATTATGGAATTATTTTTTCTAGTCTTACAAGAAAACCAAGATTTGGATCTTCTTGAATTTATGAGATATTCTTGTATTTCAAGAAATATATATCTTCCATAATATCTTTTCAAGAAAATCAAGAAAATCTTTCTTGCCCTTATTTTTTCGAAAATACTATATAGATAACTTTTCTTGAATTTAATGAGATATTTCTTGTATTCCAAGAATACATATCTTCATTCCATAACAAAATTCAAAGAAAAATCTTTCTCCCTACTATATCTATAATTTCGAAATTTACATGGAAAAAATAAGCAACAATATTTATTTTATTTTAATCATCTTTTTTTTTTTTATTGGGCTATATGTTTGGGCTACATCGTGATAACTTTAGGAGAATTAAGATTGGACCTTCTAATGGACCTTGAATATCTAATATTGAGCCACAATATAATTCAAGCCCATAAATATTAATTAATCCCACTACATAATTAATATTGCAATCCATCTTAACCCATATTACAAATAATATGGCTCATCATCATTTCCCGTGTTTAAGATTATCTAGCCCATTAATTAATTCAAGCCACGTAAATAGCTTTCCATTAATTAACATCTTTTATCCTTGGTTAGAGAACGATTCAACATTATTATCCATACCAACTTGCAAGATTTGGTATGATAAAGCTTATGAACCTCCCAAGGGGGCAAATCAAACAAATTGCTTGCACACGATTCTTAATTAGATAAATCTTAGCAATCACATGTGACCAATAATATTGTCCAAGATAAAATGTATTGAATCTCTTTGATTAATACCATGATAAGTCAAAGCAATAGTTATCAATCCCACGTGATCCTATTTAAGGGGCGAAGGTTAAGAAATAACGAACCAAGAGGTCTAATTCTCCTTGTTGGTCCAAGAAAATTTATCCTCCTCAGTAGGTCCTATTCAAAGGTCACCATGCACTAGTGTAATCTCTTGGTCAAGACAAACCAATATGAGCCTTACACCTCAACCTTTTCGCGATTTGTTCATTTCCATCTAGGTCGTGAATGGCGTTACTTTTTTTTTAGTTACAAGGGATTAATTTAATCTTACGTGATCTCGTATCACTAAATTAACTACAATGTAACATTATTGAACAGTTATGCAAAGAAATATATGTAACATTCAATAATATTTAAAGCATCAGTGATAAACAATTTATTTCAGTAAATAAGTCTGGAAATTCAGTTTCGATTATACAAAGTAAAAGCATACTTTCCAATATAATCCCAACAGCTAGGCGATGCTACGAGAGTGGCAGCTGAAGCAGTAGGAGAAGTGCACCTATCTTTTGAAGACAAGATTTTAATTTTAAGAGATATTCTTTATGTTCCTATTTTTCGGAAAAACCTTATTTCAGTTTCTAAACTATTTTACGATGGATATTATGTTCCTTTTAATAAGCATGTTACTGTTTTGCATAACGATGTGATTATCTGTCGTGGAACTTTATGGAACAATCTCTATATTATTAACTGTGCACATCACTCACATAATGCATCGTATAACACATCTACTATTTCATGTAAAAGAAAGCGTTCTGCTAACGTGAACGAAACAGTTCTTTGGCACCTAAGATTAGGTCATATTAACCCAAAAAGGATTCAAAGGTTGGTTCAAGATGGTTCATTGGGGTCTCTCCAGATTGAACAATTTTCAACTTGTGATTCGTGCTTAGAGGGTAAAATGGCCAAGAGGGAATTTAGAGCCAAGGGGCTTAGAGCTAAGGAAGTGTTAGAGATCGTTCACACCGACGTGTGTGGTCCAATGAAAATCAAAGCTAGAGTTGGCTACGAAATTTTTCACGTTTTATCGATGATTACTCGCCGCTGCGGATACATTTTCCTAATGAAGCATAAATCGAGACCTTTGATAAATTCAAAAATTTAAGGCTCAAGCCATCATAAGGAAAAAAGACTATCAAGTTTCTACGATCGATCGTGGAGGCCTACCTCAAATGATGAATTCTTGAACTACCTCAAGAAGAGGGATTGCCTCCCGATTAGTCGCACCGGTACCCCTCAACAAAACGGGGTTGCAGAACAAAGAAATAGAACGCTTTTAGAAATGGTAAGATCAATGATGAGTTATGCAGACTTACCAAAATCGTTCTGGGGTTACGCTTTGGAAACATCGGCTTATATTCTAAACTTAGTGCCATCCAAATCAGTTCCTGAAACCCCGAGAGAATTGTGGATGGACACACATCAGATCTGGGGTGTCCGCATACGTGTTGGACAAAGAAGCTGGTAAGTTGGATGCACGTTCAGAATTAAGGTTGTTCATTGGGTATCCCAAAGGAACGAAAGGATGCATGTTCTATGGTCTCGAATATCAAAAGGTCGTAATCAGTACGCACTTTAAATTTTTAGAAGAAGACTATATGAACGATAAAAAGCCTAGAAGTGAAATTACCTTGGAAGAACTTAAGGGGCCAACTCCATTGCCAACTGTACAAAATGATATACCAATCATCACACCTTCACAACCGAAACCTTGTCATAGTGGGAGGGTTGTCAGACAACCCGAGCGATTCTTAGGGATTGGAGAGTCTTCGGACTTGATCTCAGGCGAAGAATCAGATCCCTGGTCCTACAATGAGGCGATCCAAGACAAAGATGCAACATCTTGTCAAGCAATAATGGAAGTAGAAATGGGTTCAATGGATCACAATAAAATTGTGGGAGCTAGTTGAACCACTTAATGGGGTAAAACCCATTGGATGCAAGTGGGTATACAAGAGAAAGAGGGGACCAGACGGAAAGGTTGAAACCTTTAAAGCAATACTAGTGGCGAAAGGGTACACTCAGAAAGAAGGGTTCGACTATGAGGAAACCTTTTCGCCCGTAGCCATGCTCAAGTCCATCCGCATTCTCTTGTCGATTGTTGCGCATTTAGACTTTGAGATCTGGCAAATGGATGTCAAGATAACTTTCCTCAATGGAAGTCTTGACGAAGAAATCTATATGCAACAACTCGAAGGCTTCATTGAAAAAGGTCAAGAGAATCTGGTTTGCAAGCTTAGGAAGTCCATTTATGGGCTGAAGCAAGCATCCCGTGCTTGGAATCAGTGTTTTGATCAAGTTATAAAATCCTACGGTTTTGATCAAAATAACTTTGAAAGTTATGTTTACAAAAAGCGTGATGGAACTGCATTGGTATTTTTGGTACTATAGGTAGACGACATACTGCTCTTCGGAAATGATGTAAAGGTGTTGTCGAACGTAGGGCATAGCTAACAAAATAGTTTGATATAAAGGATTTAGGGAAGATCACTCAAGATCGCAGGAAAAGAATGATCGGGCTTTATCAAGCCTCATACATAGACATTGTTTTGAAGCGCTTCAGCATGCAAGATTCCAAGAAAGGCTTTGTGCCCTATAGACATGGAATCCATCTATCTAAAGAGATGTGTCCCAAAACACAGAATGAGATAGATGGCATGAAGGGCATCCCTTATGCTTAAGCTGTGGGAAGCCTTATGTAAGCAATGTTGTGCATGAGACTGGATATCTGCTTTGCCGTAGGCATGGTAGCAAGATATCAAAGCAACCCTGGGAAAGAGCATTGGACTGCGGTAAAGAACATTCTGAAGTATCTGAAGAGGACACGGGACAAAATTTTAGTTTATATGTCATACAGTCTAATCCCCATCGGTTACACAGACTCAGATTTCCAATCAGACGTGGACTCCAGAAAGTCTACCTCGGGTAGTGTGTTTTGCATAGGGGGAGGAGCCACGACATGGAGAAGCGTAAAGCAGAAATGCATCGCCGATTCTACCATGGAAGCTAAATACGTAGCTTCTTGTGAAGCAGCGAAGGAAGCGGTTTGGCTCAAGAACTTCCTAGTGGACTTGGACGTTGTCCCGATTTTCCCAAAGACAATCACGGTCTCATCGTGATAATGCTCGGAGCGATTCTGCAAATTCGAGGAATTGAGAGCACACAAGGCCAGCAAACACATTGAAAGAAAATACCATCTTATAAGAGAAATTGTTAAGAGAGGAGACATTGAGGTGACAAAGATTACATCGGAAGACAACCTAGCATATCCAATCACAAAGGGTCTGCCTCAGAGTACATTCGAGAGACATGTGGAAGGAATGTGTGTCAAAAAAGTTGCCAATCTGCTTTGAGTATAAGTGGGAGAAATTATTAGGTTCGTGTAGGTGACATTAGATGTCACATAGAACACGAGACATGTTGTAGTATACTTAAAAGCAGACTTTGAGTATAAGTGGGAGATTGTTGGGGTTATAATGAAAGTATGCTTTTACTTTGTATAACCAAACTGAATTTTCTTATTTATTTACTGAAATAATATATTAATCACTGATGCATTAAATATGAATGAATGTTATATATATTTATTGCAAACTCATTCAATAAGTCTAGTACGTATTACGTTGTAGTTAATTTGGTGATACCAGATCACAGAAGATCAAATTCACAACCTAGATGGAAATGAACAAACCATCATGAAAGGTTGATGTATAAGGCTCGGATTGGCTTGTCTTGACCAAGAGATTATACTAGTGCTTTTGGATGAACTGAATAAGGACCTACAGGAGGATAAATTCTTCGGTACTGAATATACAAGAATTAGACCTCAGTGGTGTGTTATTTCTTAATCTCCATCCCTTAAATAGGATCGTGTGAAATTAATAACTATTGCTTTGACTTATGATAGGAAGAGAGTCATTGTGATTCGATACCTTATATCTTGGGCAATATTATTAATTACATGACGATTGCTGAAATTTAATATGGAGAATCGTGTGCAAGTACGTCTTGCTTGATTTATCCCCTTGGTGGGCTCAGAATCTTTATCATACCAAATCTTGCAAGTGGAAATTTATTTCCGGTATGGATAATAATGTTGAGCTGTCTTTACTCCAAGGACAAAGATATTAATTAATATAAAGCTTGTTCAGTGGCTTAATTAATTAATGGACTAATATAATCTTAAATACTGGAAATAATGACCGGGAGTCATATTATAGTAAAGTCGTAATATGGGTTAAGATGGATAGTTCAATATTAATTTTATCGTGGAGTAAATTAATATTAATGGACTTGAATAATATTTGGCCCAATATTATAGTTTCATAGTCCATTGGAGATCCAATCTTAATTCTCCTAAAGGCCTCTCAAATAGCCCAAAATAAAGTCCAATTAATAAAAAAGAGAAGAAAATATTATTGCCTAATATTTCTATTTTTTTCGAAAATTGTGGGAAAAGGGAGAAGAATGATTTTCTTGAAAAGATTTTATGGAAAGAGATAATGTTGGGAGATGAATTTAATAAAGAAGTTTTGATTAGATCCCAAAAACCCCTGAGTATGACATGTTCAGGATAATCTTGATAGTCTGAGTCAGGTTTTAGCATAGATTGTTTAGGAAGATATCTGCACAATGTATAGTTAGCAGATATAGATCAGGTTAGATCTTGAAGTTACTGAAGAACTCAAAATGTACTGAGTAACTAAAGGATCAGTAGAACTGAATGTTTAAAAAGGTACTGAAGATGCTGGAGAAATGAAGACTCAGATATCACTGAAGACTCAGTAAGTTCTTTGAAGACATCAAGACTCGATGAAGTTCTTTGAAGACACCAAGACTCAATAAGTTCTCAAGACATCAAGACTCGAAGAAGTTGTTGAAGACATCAAGACTCGGTGATTCTTGGAGACTTCGATAAGAAGATCTCGAATACTCGAGAAACTTGAATGTTCAAAGGCACTCAATAATATCTATCTCAAGATTACATAATATCTATCCGAAAAAAAAACGCAAAACGCATGTTCGGAAGAGTAGATATTGCCCAAAAACATTCTAGTGCACAAAAGGAACTAAGTCTAAGTGTTGTTTAAGGTTGTCTCATTCAGAGAGATTGACCAAAAAGAGCCGTTTTTGTTTGTCTACATTCATCAAGACAAGAACCAATCGAGGAAGACAACATTGTACTTCATCGACCTTTGAAAGCGACAGACCTCTGAATTATGTCGGTAGTACTAAGTTTCAGATCGCAAAAAATTGGTGATTGGCTACATGATTTGCATATTTCCTAAAACATGCAATGGAGTGTTCAAACCCTAAAAATAGTCGTTCATCAAACACCAGAAGAGGAAACTCATAAAGATATCTCTTCCAACGGATAGTTTTCAAAAGAGTGACCTTGGTGAAGTTGCCTATAAATACCAAAGGACCCTTTACATTGAGAGGTCACGGAAATTTCAAAAGCAACTCAAGAGCTCATTCAGATTATTGCAAATTGAAGCACTCGAAAACCCTAGAATTTCCCAAGTGTTTCACATTGGAGAGAGCTCACTATTCCAAACCTAGATTGATAGATATATCCAAAGCTTAAAAGAGATATCCTAGACTTTGCATTAGTTCTTATTGTAAAGGATATCTCACCCAAGTTGGAAACCAACCCAAAACCCAAACCTTTTTTTAAGGTAGTTTGTGTGTGTTTTGTTGGTGAGTTAGAGTTGTAAAGAGTGAGAAAGCTACAGTGAGTTAGCCAGAAAACTCTAGAGAAGAAGTTAGTAAGCTACTTGTGGTAGTCTGAACATTTGTGTGTGTTTGAGTTAGTAAGCTACAGTGAGTCAGCCTGAAAACTCAAGGTAGAAAAGTGAGTAAGCTATAGTGAGTTAGCCTGAAAGCTTTAGGAAGTGGTTATGGAATTTCCCTGAAGATCAGAGAGAGTGGACGTAGGAGCTTGAGTCTCTGAACCACTATAACTGCTGTGTTGTTTGCTTTATGTACTGCATTTTATCTGTTACATGTTTTTCACTGAAAGCATATTTCACTGATATTCAGTTGGAACCAATCCACTGAACTGCATAAAATTGGTCACAGCCTAAATCATTGTTTTATTAAAGGAAGAAGATATAGGGCCAACCATTCCGCACACTTGAGTAGCTAGAACAGATAGTTACCAAACTGAACTAACTCTACTGAGTATTCAGTAAGATAATTATCTGATCCAAGCTCCTCAGGATCTCTGATAAATTCAGGATCAGTTGGGCTAATCTGAAGCTTCTGAAAGCAGCTCATGGGTCATTGTCTCAGTAGACTTTGACTCAGGGTAATCCGTGCTTCTCAGAACAAAAATATCAGGATAATCTGACCCATCTGACCTCAGTGAAGAAAAAGTTTGAAAAATCACTGAACACGTGTATTCCCCCACTCCCATACACGTGTGAGACTCGTTAGAACCGGGACCAACAAGTGGTATCAGAGCAGTGGTTCATTTAGACCACTTACTTTGGTAGCCATAGTCTATTTGCTGAAAGACTTTGGTGGTCTACTGAATAGATCTGTTTGCTGATATCTTACAAGGCACAGTCATCATGCCTTCTAAGAAACTTCCTATGTTCTCTGTTGAGAGCTATGACCTATGGAGACTGAGAATGCAGGCTCATCTGTATTCAAAACATAATGTGGAGAGTGGTTTCTGAAGGACCATTCAAATTTACTGTTGCAAATCCCAGAATCACTGATACTGAGAGAAATGATCCCAGGGATGAATTTCCTAAACCTGATGACCAACTGACTCCTGATGAGAGAAAGTTAGTCAATCTGGACTACATTGCTAAAGATACTTTGTATAACACTATTGATGATGGTGTTATGGGGATGATTTCTCACTGTGAAACTGCAAAAGAAATATGGGACACACTTGCTGTTATGTGTCAAGGCACAGATCATATTAAGGAAAACAAACTTTCTGTTGCTATTGGAAAGTTTGATGGCTTTGAAATGGAAGATGGTGAGTCCATTGACAAACTTGAGGTCAGATTCACTAGCATCATGAATGATCTGAGTGCTCTTGGGAAAAGATACCCACAGAGAGAAGTGGCACTTAAAATTCTTAGAGGATTGTCTAAGAAATGGGATATACATGATGTGGTGATTTAAAACACCCAAAATATTGATTCTATGCCATACCAACAAGTTTTCTCTGAACTGAAAGCTTATGAGTTTGTGATTGACAAGAAAACTAAGAAATCTGACAGCAAAGATGATTCTTCATCTAGCAAGAATGTGGCTTTTAAAGCCAAAGAGAAACCCTGTAAAGCTAGAGAGTCTGAAAACTCACTTGCTAGAAATCAGGATGAGCTAGCACTGATGGTAAGGAGGTTTGAAAGACTCAATAGCAGATATGGAAAATATAAGAAATACTACAGAAATCACAGATACAAGAGAAACTTAGAAGCTGAGGACAGATTCACTAAGAAAAAAAAGGACCAGAAAGCTGAAGGATCCTCATCCAAGAAGAAGGACTCCAAGACCAATGAGGAAAGTGATCAGGATGATGATACCAACAGATGCTACAACTGTCAGAAGAAAGGTCACTTTCAATATTACTGTCCTGAGCTGAGTGCTAAAGAAAGAAAGGAGAGACAAGCCAAGAGAGACATGAAGATCTCCAGCAAGAAAGCTATGATTGCAGATGAGGAAGAACATTCTGAAGAAGGTTCCAGTTCCTCAGATGAGATTTTCTCAGACAGTGACAGTGATAATGTCTTTCTTATGGCTGTGGAGGAGGTAAATTCTTCTATCTCTGTTGTTACTCCTACACAAGCACATGAGTTCTCAAGTTCAACTGTAAACAGTAACTTTGACCTGATGGATTCGTTTGAGAATCTTATGAAGGACTATTTTGTGTTACAAGAACTGCTCACTAAAACTCAAGAGCAGACCAAGGAACTGACTGCTGAGAATCTGAAGTAGAAAGACTCTAAAAATGCTGAGATCACTTCTCAATTGATGGGAACTACTGATGAACTGGATGTTCTGAAAGTACAACTCTCACAAAAAGAGAAGGTGATAGAGATCCTGAATGGAAAATTAGAGAAATCCACTAAAGAGATTCATCTTATCAGAACTGAGTTCAATAACCTCTCTGAGAAGCATGAAACTCTAAAGAAATGTGAGGATAGTGCGCAAAGAAAGTTAGCTCTATTGAATTCTGCATCTAAAGTAATAGATGAAATTCAGAGTTATCAAAGACCTGCAACTATAAAAACTGGATTGGGATACATTCCAGGGGGAACCTCACAAGGTCTTCTGAATGCTGCTTCTAGTAGCACCAAGACTGTCTTTGTTAAATCAGTGGCATATAATCTTTTTACTGAAGAACAACCCAAAGTTTTAGACAAGGGTAAAGGACCTATGGTTTCAGAAAAACTGAAGGTTCAGGGAAGAAAGCCCAAACCTCAGGAAAAGGGGATTGCCTCCCAGTTGACTGCACCCGGTACCCCTCAACAAAACGGGGTTGCAGAACGAAGAAATAGAACGCTTTTAGAAATGGTAAGATCAATGATGAGTTATGCAGACTTACCAAAATCGTTCTGGGGTTACGCTTTGGAAACATCGGCTTATATTCTAAACTTAGTGCCATCCAAATCAGTTCCTGAAACCCCGAGAGAATTGTGGACAGGGCGCAAGCCCAGCTATGGACACATCAGGATCTGGGGGTGTCCGGCATACGTGTTGGACAAAGAAGCTGGTAAGTTGGATGCTAGTTCAGAATTAAGGTTGTTCATTGGGTATCCCGAAGGAACGAAAGGATGCATGTTCTATGGTCTTGAGGATCATAAGGTCGTAATCAGTACGCATTTTAAATTTTTAGAAGAAGACTATATGAACGATAAGAAGCCTAGAAGTGAAATTACCTTGGAAGAACTTAAGGGGCCAACTCCATTGCCAACTGTACAAAATGATATACCAATCGTCACACCTTCACAACCAGAACCTTGTCGTAGTGGGAGGGTTGTTAGACAACCCGAGCGATTCTTAGGGATTGGAGAGTCTTCGGACTTGATCTCAGGCGAAGAATCAGATCCCTGGTCTTACAATGAGGCGATCCAAGACAAAGATGCAACATCTTGGCAAACAACAATGGAAGCCGAAATGGGTTCAATGGATCACAATAAAGTGTGGGAGCTAGTCGAACCACTTAATGGGGTAAAACCCATTGGATGCAAGTGGGTATACAAGAGAAAGAGGGGACCGGACGGAAAGGTTGAAACCTTTAAAGCAATACTAGTGGCGAAAGGGTACACTCAGAAAGAAGGGATCGACTATGAGGAAACCTTTTCGCCCGTAGCCATGCTTAAGTCCATCCGCATTCTCTTGTCGATTGTTGCGCATTTAGACTTTGAGATCTGGCAAATGGATGTCAAGACAACTTTCCTCAATGGAAGTCTTGACGAAGAAATCTATATCTGTTTTCTTCGAAGGCTTCATTGAAAAAGGTCAAGAGCATCTGGTTTGCAAGCTTAGGAAGTCCATTTATGGGCCGAAGCAAGCATCCCGTGCTTGGAATCAGTGTTTTGATCAAGTTATAAAATCCTATGGTTTTGATCAGAACAACTTTGAAAGTTGTGTTTACAAAAAGCGTGACGGAACTGCATTGGTATTTTTGGTACTATAGGTAGACGACATACTGCTCATCGGAAATGATGTAAAGGTGTTGTCGAACATAGGGCATGGCTAACAAAATAGTTTGATATTGAAGGATTTAGGGGAAGCCGATCACATCCTAGGGATCAAGATCACTCGAGATCGCAGGAAAAAAATGTGCGGGCTTTAGCAAGCCTCATACATAGACATTGTTTTGAAGCGCTTCAGCATGCAAGATTCCAAGAAAGCCTTTGTGCCCTACAGACATGGAATCCATCTATCCAAAGAGATGTGTCCCAAAACACAGAATGAGATAGATGACATGAAGGGCATCCCTTATGCTTCGGCTGTGGGAAGCCTCATGTACGCAATGTTGTGCACGAGGTCGGATATCTGCTTTGCTTTAGGCATGGTAGCAAGATATCAAAGCAACCCCGGGAAAGAGCATTGGACTGCGGTAAAGAAGATTCTAAAGTATCTGAAGAGGACACGGGATAAAATTTTGGTTTATATGTCAGACAGTCTAATCCCCATCGGTTACACGGACTCAGATTTCTAATCAGACGCGGACTCCAGAAAGTCTACCTCGGGTAGTGTGTTTTGCATAGGGGGAGGAGCCATGACATGGAGAAGCGTAAAGCAGAAATGCATCGCCGATTCTACCATGGAAGCCAAATACGTTGTTGCTTGTGAAGCAACGAAGGAAGCGGTTTGGCTCAAGAACTTCCTAGTGCACTTGGACGTTGTCCCGGATTTTCCCAGCACAATCACGGTCTACTGTGATAATGCCGGAGCAGTTGCAAATTCGAGGGAATTGAGAGCACACAAGGCCAGCAAACACAATGAAAGAAAATACCATCTTATACGAGAAATTGTTAAGAGAGGAGACATTGGGGTGGCAAAGATTGCATCAGAAGATAACCTAGCATATCCATTCACAAAGGGTCTGCCTCAGAGTACATTCGAGAGACATGTGGAAGGAATGTGTGTCAAAAACGTTGCCAATCTACTTTGAGTATAAGTGGGAGAAATTATTAGGTTCGTGTAGGTGACATTAGATGTCACATAGAACACGAGACATGTTGTAGTATACTTAAAAGCAGACTTTGAGTATAAGTGGGAGATTGTTGGGGTTATCTTTTGAAAAGTATGCTTTTTACTTTGTATAACCAAACCAATTTTCTTATTTATTTATTTGAAATAATATATTAATCATCATTGCATTAAATATGAATGAATGTTATATATATTTATTGCAAACTCATTCAATAAGTCTAGTACGTATTACGTTGTAGTTAATTTGGTGATACCAGATCACAGAAGATCAAATTCACAACCTAGATGGAAATGAACAAATCTTCACGAAAGGTTGATGTATAAGGCTCGGATTGGCTTGTCTTGACCAAGAGATTATACTAGTGCTTTTGGATGCACTGAATAAGGACCTACAGGAGGATAAATTCTTCGGTACTGAATATACAAGAATTAGACCTCAGTGGTGTGTTATTTCTTAATCTCCATCCCTTAAATAGGATCGTGTGAAATTAATAACTATTGCTTTGACTTATGATAGGAAGAGAGTCATTGTGATTCGATACCTTATATCTTGGGCAATATTATTAATTACATGACGATTGCTGAAATTTAATATGGAGAATCGTGTGCAAGACGCTCGTCTTGCTTGATTTATCCCCTTGGTGGGCTCAGAATCTTTATCATACCAAATCTTGCAAGTGGAAATTTATTTCCGGTATGGATAATAATGTTGAGCTGTCTTTCCTCCAAGGACAAAGATATTAATTAATATAAAGCTTGTTCAGTGGCTTAATTAATTAATGGACTAAGATAATCTTAAATACGGGAAATAATGACTTGGAGCCATATTATAGTAAAGTCGTAATATGGGTTAAGATGGATAGTTCAATATTAATTTTATCATGGAGTAAATTAATATTAATGGACTTGAATAATATTTGGCCCAATATTATAGCTTCATAGTCCATTGGAGATCCAATCTTAATTCTCCTAAAGGCCTCTCAAATAGCCCAAAATAAAGTCCAGTTAATGAAAAAGAGAAGAAAATATTATTGCCTAATATTTCTATTTTTTTCAAAAATTGTGGGAAAACGGAGAAGAATGATTTTCTTGAAAAGATTTTATGGAAAGAGATAATGTTGGGAGATGAATTTAATAAAGAAGTTTTGATTAGATCCCAAAAACCCCTGAGTATGACATGTTCAGGATAATCTTGATAGCCTGAGTCAGGTTTCAGCATAGATTGTTCAGGAAGATATCTGCACAATGTATAGTTAGCAGATATAGATCAGGTTAGATCTTGAAGTTACTGAAGAACTCATAAGGTACTGGGTAACTAAAGGATCAGTAGAACTGAATGTTCAAAAAGGTACTGAAGATGTTGAAGAAATGAAGACTCAGATATCACTGAAGACTTAGTAAGTTCTTTGAAGACACCAAGACTCGATGAAGTTCTTTGAGACACATCAAGACTCAATAAGTTCTCAAGACAATCAAGACTCAATGAAGTTCTTTGAAGACATCAAGACTCGAAAGATTCTTTGAAGACTCGAAGATATCTTTGAATACTCAGTATAACCTGAATGTTCAAAGGCACTGAATAATATCTATCTGAAGATTACAAAACTGAGAAAAATGCACATGTTCAGAAGAGTAGATATTGCCCAAAACATTCTAGTGCAGACAAAAGGAACTAAGTCTAAGTGTTGTTTAAGGTTGTCTCATTCAGAGAGATTGACCAAAAAGAGCCGTTTTGTTTGTCTACATTCATCAAGACAAGAACCAATCGAGGGAAGAAGAAACATCAGATTTCAACGACAATCGAAAAGGACAGACCCTGAATTATGTCGAAGTACTAAGTTTGGGATCGCAAAAATTGGTGATTGGCTACATGATTTGATATATTTCCTAAAAACATGCAAGGGAGTGTTCAAACCCTAAAAATAGTCGTTCATCAAACACCGTAAGATAAAACTCATAAAGATATCTCTTCCAACGGATAGTTTTTCAAAGAGTGACCTTGGTGAAGTTGCCTATAAATACCAGTGACCCCTTTACATTGAGAGGTCACGGAAATTTCAAAGCAACTCAAGAGCTCATTCGTATTATTGCAAATTGAAGCACTCGAAAACCCTATAATTTCCCAAGTGTTTCACATTGGAGAGAGCTCACTATTCCAAACCTAGATTGATAGATATATCCAAAGCTTAAAAGAGATATCCTAGACTTTGCATTAGTTCTTATTGTAAAGGATATCTCACCCAAGTTGGAAACCAACCCAAAACCCAAACCTTTTTTTAAGGTAGTTTGTGTGTGTTTTGTTGGTGAGTTAGAGTTGTAAAGAGTGAGAAAGCTACAGTGAGTTAGCCAGAAAACTCTAGAGAAGAAGTTAGTAAGCTACTTGTGGTAGTCTGAACATTTGTGTGTGTTTGAGTTAGTAAGCTACAGTGAGTCAGCCTGAAAACTCAAGGTAGAAAAGTGAGTAAGCTATAGTGAGTTAGCCTGAAAGCTTTAGGAAGTGGTTATGGAATTTCCCTGAAGATCAGAGAGAGTGGACGTAGGAGCTTGAGTCTCTCGAACCACTATAATCTTCTTTGTTGTTTGCTTTATGTCTTTGCATTTTATACATTACATGTTTTTCACTGAAAGCATATTTCACTGATATTCAGTTGGAACCAATCCACTGAACTGCATAAAATTGGTCACAGCCTAAATCATTGTTTTATTAAAGGAAGAAGATATAGGGCCAACCATTCCGCACACTTGAGTAGCTAGAACAGATAGTTACCAAACTGAACTAACTCTACTGAGTATTCAGTAAGATAATTATCTGATCCAAGCTCCTCAGGATCTCTCGATAAATTCAGATCGGTTGGCTAATCTGAAGAAGCTTCAAGCGGCTCATGGGTCATTGTCTCAGTAGACTTTGACTCAGGGTAATCCGTGCTTCTCAGAACAAAAATATCAGGATAATCTGACCCATCTGACCTCAGTGAAGAAAAAGTTTGAAAAATCACTGAACACGTGTATTCCCCCACTCCCATACACGTGTGAGACTCGTTAGAACCGGGACCAACAAGTGGTATCAGAGCAGTGGTTCATTTAGACCACTTACTTTGGTAGCCATAGTCTATTTGCTGAAAGACTTTGGTGGTCTACTGAATAGATCTGTTTGCTGATATCTTACAAGGCACAGTCATCATGCCTTCTAAGAAACTTCCTATGTTCTCTGTTGAGAGCTATGACCTATGGAGACTGAGAATGCAGGCTCATCTGTATTCAAAACATAATGTGGAGAGTGGTTTCTGAAGGACCATTCAAATTCTTCATTGTAAATCCTAATCATCGACATCTTTTGAAAATGATCCCGGGATGAATTTCCTAAACCCGATGACCAACCCGACTCGATGAGAGAAAAGTTAGTCAATCCGACTACATTGCTAAAGATACTTTGTATAACACTATTGATGATGGTGTTATGGGGATGATTTCTCCTTTGAAACCGCAAAAAGAAATATGGGACACACTTGTTATGTGTCCAAGGCACGATCATATTAAGGAAAACAAACTTTTCACATTTGCTATTGGAAAGTTTGATGGCTTTGAAATGGAAGATGGTGAGTCCATTGACAAACTTGAGGTCGATTCACTAAAGATCATGAATGATCCGAGTGCTCTTGGGAAAAGATACCCACAGAGAGAGAAGTTGGCACTTAAAATTCTTAGAGGATTGTCTAAGAAATGGGATATACATGATGTGGTGATTTAAAACACCCAAAATATTGATTCTATGCCATACCAACAAGTTTTCTCTCGAATCAAAGCTTATGAGTTTGTGATTGACAAGAAAACTAAGAAATCGGACAAACAAAAGATGATTCTTCATCTAGCAAGAATGTGGCTTTTAAAGCCAAAGAGAAACCCTGTAAAGCTAGAGAGTCTGAAAACTCACTTGCTAGAAATCAGGATGAGCTAGCACTGATGGTAAGGAGGTTTGAAAGACTCAATAGCAGATATGGAAAATATAAGAAATACTACGAAATCACAGATACAAGAGAAAACTTAGAAGTTCGAGGACAGATTCACTAAGAAAAAAAAGGACCAGAAAGCTGAAGGATCCTCATCCAAGAAGAAGGACTCCAAGACCAATGAGGAAAGTGATCAGGATGATGATACCAACAGATGCTACAACTGTCAGAAGAAAGGTCACTTTCAATATTATCGTCTCGAAAATGAAAAGCTAAAGAAAGAAAGAGAGACAAGCCAAGAGAGACATGAAGATCTCCAAAGAAGAAAGCTATGATTGCAGATGAGGAAGAACATTCTGAAGAAGGTTCCAGTTCCTCAGATGAGATTTTCTCAGACAGTGACAGTGATAATGTCTTTCTTATGGCTGTGGAGGAGGTAAATTCTTCTATCTCTGTTGTTACTCCTACACAAGCACATGAGTTCTCAAGTTCAATCAGAAATGAGAATTTTGACTGATGGATTCGCTTTGAGAATCTTATGAAGGACTATTTTGTGTTACAAGAATCGCTTACTAAAACTCAAGAGCGTACTCAAGGAACCGATCAATGAGAATCAAGCAGAAAGACTCTAAAAATGCTGAGATCACTTCTCAATTGATGGGAACTACTGATGAACTGGATGTTCTGAAAGTACAACTCTCACAAAAAGAGAAGGTGATAGAGATCCTGAATGGAAAATTAGAGAAATCCACTAAAGAGATTCATCTTATCAGAACTGAGTTCAATAACCTCTCTGAGAAGCATGAAACTCTAAAGAAATGTGAGGATAGTGCGCAAAGAAAGTTAGCTCTATTGAATTCTGCATCTAAAGTAATAGATGAAATTCGAGTTATCAAAGACCACCTGAACTATAAAAAGCCGGATTGGGATACATTCCAGGGGGAACCTCACAAGGTCTTCTGAATGCTGCTTCTAGTAGCACCAAGTCTGTCTTTGTTAAACCAGTGGCATCTAATCTTCTTACTGAAGAACAACCCATAGTTTTAGACAAGGGTAAAGGACCTATGGTTTCAGAAAAACTGAAGGTTCAGGGAAGAAAGCCCAAACCTCAGGAAAAGGCTAGAAAACCTGAACACTCAATAGGAAATTTTTAGGCCAGTACTTCAAAGCCTCAGGATAAGAATACCAACCTGAAGAGATCTCAGATCAACCATCGGAGAGAATTTTCAGAAGAGAAACACTCAGCAGAGATATTCTCAACTGAAAAGACCAAGTCCTCAAATTACTGAAAGACCCCAATTTCAGTACAGGCAACCTAAACCCCACTTGTCTAAGTGTAAAGGTTTCCTGAACCCAAGTCAGCAGAGACAGAGACCAGCAGCACCAAAGCTAAGGCACTTGAACAAAAAGCTGAACCCAAGAAGAACTCTAAGGCTCATGTTCATGCTAAGGCTGGCACTCATACACAAGGTACTGCCAAGGCACCTAGGGTAGTGAATGTGTATTTAGATGTTTATGGGAGACAAATCAGTCACTCTAAAGTAATTAGAGTTATCAGGCATTTGGGTTCCAAAAGGAATAAATAACTTTGGTAGGACCCTACACCAAATGGGTACCTAAAAATCGATCTATTTTTTCGTAAAAAGGAAAAAGGCAATCGAAATAATGAATACAACATAAAGACCGATGAGTGGAAATGAATTGGCACTGTTGTATGGTATCTGACAATGGATGTTCAAGACATATGACAGATATAAGCAACTACCACCGACTATGTTGAGCAAAAAGGCCCTCGAGATCACATTTGGAGACAACTCAAAAGACAAACCGGCGGATATGGAACTCTTGAAGTTGATTATGTTCATATCCATGGTGTTTCATATGTGTCTGGTTTAAAGCATAACTTGCTTTCTATCAGTCAATTTTGTGACAAAGGATTCATTGTTGAGTTCTCAAAGAACTTATGTTATGTGAAAGACAATACTTCACAGAAAATTTTACTGACTGGTACTAGAAAATGAAATGTGTATCTTGCTGATTGGAAATTATCTCCTAAAGATACATGTTTGGTTGCAAAAAGTTCCACTGATACCAGTTGGTTGTGGCACAAAAGACTGAATCACTTAAACTTTAAAACCCTGAACAAACTTGTAAGATTAACACTTGTGAACATCAGCTGCAAGGACCCCACAACAGAATGATGTTGCTGAAAGAAGAAATAGGACTCTGAAAGAACCTGCAAGAACAATGATTGCTGAAGCTGATATTCCTAAGAGATTTTGGGTTGAAGCTATAAACACTGCATGCTACTCTCAGAACATATCCATGCTGACCAAGAATCAAGGAAAAACTCCATATGAGCTGTGGAATGAAAGGAAGCCTCTTGTGTCTTTCTTTCGTGTGTTTGGTTGCAAGTGTTTCATACACAATAATGGTAAAGATCAGTTGAAAACTTTTTGATAGCAAAGGCGATGAAGGATATTCTTAGGATATTCAAGTCGATAAAAGCCTTCAGAGTTTACAACCGAGGACTTTATTGTGGAAGAAAACACCTCATGTTGTTTTTTTTATGAATCTACTTGTGTTCGGAGAAACAGAACATGACTCGGAGAGAACTCGACCAAGAGAATCACCAGACTTAGCCTGAAAAAGAAATCCTCTGAACCTGAAAAGAAGAAATCAGTCACTTTCTATGAATGGAGTGGATCAGACTCAGACAAAGAAGTTCAGGATGAAAAAACTCAGGATGGTGAGACTCAGGATGAAAATTCTTCACTAAAGGAAAGCCAACACACTGAAGCTAACCAATCTGAACATACACCAGTTCAGACTCAGGTATGTAATGCCGATGAAGATGTGGTCACATCTGAGGCAAACTCTGAATCTATCAACCAAGGGGGAACAAATGTCTCTGACAATTTTCTGAATGGAATTTCCCTTGAGGAAGATGATTCCCTTTCTCTTTTTTTGTTATTCCCTGAATTTGATGAACTGCCTGAACCTAACATTTCTGATGTTGAGGACACTACTGAAGGGGGAACATCCAGGAGAAAATAGTTGGATAGCCATCCTACAAATCGATTGTGGGTGATCTATCGGAAGAGTAAAACAAGATGGTTCCATGGTGAAAGTGCTTCATTCTCATTGTTTTCTATCGTAAAAAGGAACCTCATCGAGATTGAAGAAGCTCTACAAGACTCATTCTGGATTGTTTCTATGCAAGAAGAATTGAATCAGTTCACAAGGAATGAAGTTTGGGAGCTAGTGGATAGACCTAAAAGGCACAATGTGATTGGAACTAAGTGGGCGTTCAAGAATAAGAGAGATGAAAACAACAACATTGTGAGAAACAAGGCAAGGCTAGTTGCACAAGGTTATTCCCAAGAAGAAGGCTTGGATTATGATGAAACCTTTGCACCTGTTGCAAGACTAGAAGCCATCAGATTGTTTCTTGCATATGCTGCCCACATGAAATTCACAGTCTATTAGATGGATGTGAAAAGTGCATTTCTAAATGGTGTGCTTAAGGAGGAAGTATATGTGGAACAACCTCCAGAATTTTGTAAGAATGACCAATTTTATAGGCTCAGGAAAGCCTTGTATGGTCTTACGCAAGCACCCCGAGCATGGTATGATACCCTTTCTCAGTTTCTTACTAACCATTGTTTTATCAAAGGAACTGTTGATAGGACTTTGTTCAGGATAGAAGATGGAAATGATATTTTACTAGTTCAGATCTATGTGGATGACATCATATTTGGATCTCCAAATCATCAGTTATGTGAAAAGTTTTCTACTCTGATGAAAGGAAAGTTTGAGATGTCAATGATGGGGAGATGAATTTCTTTCGGACTTGGTGAAACAAACTAAGAAGGAATATTCATCAATCAAGCAAAATACACCGTAGATCTGATTGCAAAGTATGGAGTGGGACTGCAATGCGCCGTAATTCCCATGAATACTAACTACAAGATGGATCCTGATCCTGAAGGCAAATCAGTAAATCACACTTATTATAGAGGGATCATTGGATCACTGTTATATCTCACAGCAAGTAGGCCTGATATAACATTTGCTGTTGGGATATGTGCAAGATACCAAGTTAATCCTAGGGCTAGTCACATGGAGGCTGCCAAAAAGATTCTGAAATATCTTAAAGGCACTGTGAATAGAGGATTATGGTATCCAACTGATGATAACCTTGAATTAACTGGTTATTCAGATGCTGATTATTGAGGATGTAGAACTGATAGGAAGTCTACCACAGGAACTTGTCAATTTCTTGGAAGTAAACTGATATCATGGTTTTCAAAGAAACAAACCTCGAAGAGTAACCAAGACTACCGGGTTTGAATACATGGCTTCGTGAAAGTCACAGTGCACGCATTCTTTTGCTCGCACAACAATTGAGGGATTATAAGATTATAACCAATGAAGTACCTATATTTTGTGATAATAATAGTGCAATTGCTATTACACAAAATCATGTATTGCACACCAGATGTAAGCATGTTGATATTTGACATCACTTCATCAGAGATCATGTTGAGAAGAAAGACATCAGAATGGAGAAAATTCATACTGATAAACAGAGAGCTGATATCTTGACTAAACCTTTGGCTGAATCAAGATTTCAGGAACTATCAGTTAAATTAGGTGTGTTGGATCCAGGTGAATAAAGTAAATCTGAAAAATTGAAGGTTTTCAGATGCATGAAGTTTTCTCAGGTTTTTACTGAAAAACCCAGGATAAAATTGAGAGTCCTGAACACTGAGTCTTGGGAAACTCAGTTATCCTGAAGTTCAGTACTCAGTATTATACTGACATTTTATCAAGGTCAAAACTCAGTAAGACTGATGGAGAAAATTAGTCTGAAGAAGTATTTACTCATGCACCACATTTATTGTCTATCTGAATCTCAGTAATCATTAGCAATAAATGACAAAACATCTAAAGAAATAATTGGGCGGGACCTTTGAAATCCACGAGGAAAGTCAATGGTCTGCAGGAACAGTAATTAAATGCATTGTTCATTAATCACCAATATGGATAAATTGGCGGCTAAGTACTTGCGAAACCGTCCTTTCAAATAACCATTTTAGTCGGTTTTTAATCTTGACCGTCAAAACCTTCATCTACGCAATTTTCCATAAATCAAAATCCTATATCCATTACAAAGACTCCATTCAAGCCCTATTTCAAAAAGGCCTTCGTCTTCACAAACCCTCTGCTTCAAAACCTTCGATTACCCATAAATCTCTTATCTCAAAAACCCTTCACTCAAAATCACCAAAAAATGACACTCTCTATATACGATAAACTCGCCATTTCCAACAAACCATGGTACGAAAATGTTGTTTCTCTGGAAAGCACATCCAATGCACCTCACGAGGAGGAGGCGTTGCATATGATTCGTATGGCAAAGCTTACTCGTCTGATCGCAAATCAACCAGATGCTGAATATGCCAAGGAGGTAATTGAGTTTGTTTCTAATATACAATTGGATGACGAAAATTGCATAGAATCTAAGATTAGGGGGTTGCATTTGGAACATAGTACAAAATATGTGGATTTTGTTAAGGAGTTATATATTATTCCTAAGAATCTGAATGCCATATATGAGTTAAGTGATAGAGGTGAAGACCTTACGGTATACATGATGGGTAGGGAACAAGAGTATTTGGATAAAATTACTGAGCATCCGGTAAAGTTTGAAGCTACTTTGAATAAGAGGCATTTGAAGCCTAAATATCGAGAATTGTTGGATATTGTAAGCAAATGCATCATGAGTAGATATGGTAGTTTCGAACATATAAGCACGCCTAAGTTAAGGCTAATGGCGGCGATTGAAGATTCACCTACTACGGCATTCAATTGGTTGCACTATTTGATCAAGGTGGTGAGTGATCAAGCCAAACAAATTCGTAAGGTGAATGGCTCTGTAGTTATCAAGGGAAAAATTCTACATGCAACCAAGATTGCATTTATCTTGGAAACGTGCAGAGAAGAGGAGGACATTTTTGTCGATTCCACTTCCTTTCCAAAGTTAAAAATCATGTTCAAACCAACAAAGAAGACTTTGAGAGGAAATAAAGAGAAAAACACTAAGTCTCGGGGAGGAGATGGCCAAGAAGAAAACGAGGAAGATACAACGATGGTGGGAGCAAGTCAGTAAACAAGACGTACTTCTCGAAATCCAATCGAGACAACTAATGAAGAAGCCAAACATGCTAGGGGGAAAGCCCTGATGCAAATTAAAAGAGAGAAAGGTGAGAAACTGAAGAAGAAAACACTGGCTCCTACCTTCACTCAAACATCTGAGCAAACCATTCAGGAAGTAATTGGTGAAAAACTGAGTGATAGAAGGATGATTGAGACAAGCAAAGGCGGTGAAGAGCAAGTCAGACCAGAAAAGAGAAAGGCCGTTGCATTCGTGGAACAAGAAAATAAGAAAAGAGCTACAATTTGAAAACCTACTCAGAGGAAGTTAATAATGGAATTTGAAGAATCTGAGGAAGAAGCTGAAAAGAAAGAAACTGAAACTCAGAAAGAAGTCTTCGATACCAAGAAAACTCAGAAAGTTCTTCAGATTGAAAAAGAGAAGAAGACTGCTGCTTCAGTTTCAGGTGTTCCACTGATCAGGAAGAAGAAAGAAGAAGAGCGGAAAAGAAGAGGTGATTTTAAAAAGTTTTTAAGCAAAAGGAGGGGTAAGGAAAAGACTCAGAAGTGACCGCACATTGTCAAGTGGATGCCTATACAGTTCAATGATGCATGGGAAGAGATCAAGAAAACCTTCTGGTTCTATTATGAGATTCTGAGAGAATGGAGGGGAGTAGCTCGGATAAGAATGAAGCCTTCATTGAGTACTTCATCAAATTTATCCTAAATACCGCAAAGTTGGATCAACATGGCGGATGAAGGAAACACGCAGTAGTAGCCCCTGGGTCCATACATGTACCCAAATCCTAGGTTTGAGAATGGCTATGTGAATGGGCGGCCATTTCTCGAAATAACCCAAAGATGTCATCCAAAAAGCCTAACAGGAAACAACCCTGATATCATCAAGGCAAGGGATGAACTGAAGAAGAGATACTACGGGATGTTCAACCTGGAAATGCCAGAGGATGAAGTGAAAGAAGACTGAAGACTCTGTTCTTCTGATTTATTTTTAATTTTCATTGTAATCTGTAACTCTTATTCTATATCAACGAAATTTTATCTTTATGCTCAAAAGATAATATCTCATTATCTTTTTACATGTCTTTAATTACTTGATATGCCAAATTGTTTAGAAAATTGTTGGGTGAAATACCATTTTGGTTTGTAATAGATAAACTGAAACCTAAGGATAGGTTAGTTTTCTTAAATGTAACAAGATGGTTTTGGCATCATCAAAAAGGGGGAAATTGTTGGGAGATGAATTTAATAAAGAAGTTTTGATTAGATCCCAAAAATTCTTGAGTATGACATGTTCAGGATAATCTTAATAATCTGAGTCAGGTTTCAGCATAGATTGTTCAGGAAGATATCTGCACAATGTATAGTTAGCAGATATAGATCAGGTTAGATCTTGAAGTTACTGAAGAACTCAGAAGGTACCGAGTAACTAAAGGATCAGTAGAACTGAATGTTCAAAAACGTACCGAAGATGCTGAAGAAATGAAGACTCAGATATCACTGAAGACTCAAAGAAGTTCTTCAAGACACCAAGACTTCTTGAAGTTGTCAAGACACCAAGACTCGATGAAGTTGATAAAGACAATCAAGACTCAAGAAAGTTCTTTCAAGACACCGAAGACTCAAGAAGTTGCTTTGAAGACACCAAGACTTCGGAAGTTCTTTGAGACACTGAAGACTCAGTAGTTCCTGAAGACTCAATAAGATACTGAATACTCAGTATAACCTGAATGTTCAGAGGCACTGAATAATATCTATTTGAAGATTACAAAACTGAGAAAAATGCACATGTTCAGAAAAGTAGATATTGCCCAAACCATTCTAGTGAAGACAAAAGGAACTAAGTCTAAGTGTTGTTTAAGGTTGTCTCATTCAGAGAGATTGACCAAAAAGAGTCGTTTTGTTTGTGTACATTCACTGAAGACAAGAACCAATCAGAGGAAGACAACACTGCATTTCATCTTCAATCGAAAGCGACGGACCACAATTATGTCAGTAGTACAAAGTTTCAGACTGCAAAAATTGGTGATTGGCTACATGACTGCATATTTCCTAAAACATGTGTTGGTCCCGATTTTAAACCCATTTTGCGCGTGCCGAAGCAAAACATGATATTCGATGCATATAAAACAGGGGTGAGGGCAGAGTGATTCCATTTTTTTTTTGCTTTTAAGAACGATGTGTGTTTTGCTTATAATCAAATGCATATGACAAGTAAGAACATAAAGCAGTAAAGAACACACGATTTTATAGTGGTTCGGAGTCCAACTCCTACATCCACTCTTCCCTATCATCAGGGGCACCAACTTAACCAACTGGACTTAGTTTAATGTGTTAGTCCAACACCCAACAGATGTTTACCGAGTTCACACTCAAACGGGACTTATCACCCTCACGGGATCGCCTACCCTCCCTTTCGGGATTGCTAGATGTTTACCGAGTTCACACTCACCTACAAACTTAACCGACTGATTTGGGTAAGGTTTGTTTGGTTTCCAACTAGGTTGAGATTTTCCCTTACATTTGTTTAGCCTCAATGCTAAGGATGGGAAAATCTCTCTAAGCTTAGGATATAAAGATTTTTGCTAGATACAATGAAGAACACTCTTGGGTAAATTTGGATATGTAATGCTCTGTGTTCTTGAATGGAGTTGCTTGAATATTTGGCTTTTAATTTCACTTTGCAGATCCTCCATTTTCTTCTTTTGAAGATAGTGCAATGTATTTATAGTGTGGATTTGAATATTACCGATTTGGAGTAATATTCAAATCCATACTAATAATCTTCCAGCTTTTCTTTGTCCTTTTGCACTGTTGTTTGCAGCTTTATGTCACATCCATATATGTTGTTATCTTCTTATTGATCAGCGGTTTTGTGTGTCTAACGGATCGATCACTTCACGGATCATCGTTCATTGCTTCCGATTCGGTCGCTTTGATCCGTCCAATAAATCGATCCAGAGATTTACGGTGTCTTTGAAATCACTGTTCATCACCAATTTGAAATCACTGTTCATCGGACTGATTTCACTGTTCGTCGGGCTGATTTCACTATTCATCGGGCTGATTTCACTGTTCATCGGGCTGATTTCTGGTCGCCTGATCTGATCATTTCAGTCCGATCAGTCCGCCTCAAATCTGATCGCATGAAAGCAGACGCATCGAAAAAGCTGCTATAGAAATCACCACTCTGAGAATCAAGTTCTGATGTCATTTGCTAAAGATGTCAATAAGCATTCTGAATCGCTTACACGAAACGCATTGCGAGTCGGTTTACTGCGTCGCTTAACTCGGAACTCATCCTTCTCATCTGATCTTGATCAGCCTCGTCTGCAAACCTTGTGCGATCTCGATCATCTTAAATGATTTCATGAGTTCCCCCTTAATTTGTTCTTCCGTTCCCCCTCAACTTGTTATCTGTAAATTAGCTTCAAAAAACACAAGTTGATAATGTTTTGGCATAATTCATCAAAACTAAAATATCCCAACAAATTTCCCCCTTTTTGATAATGACGCCAAAACATTAAAATATATGCATTTACAGAGATCGGGTTTTTGTTTTTTAAAAGATCAGTTCAGGTGTTCACTTTGAAATAAATGAGTGAACCTTTTGAACAACTTGGCTTTGATACCAATTGTTGGTCCCGATTTTAAACCCATTTTGCGCGTGCGGAAGCAAAACATGATATTCGATGCATATAAAACAGGGGTGAGGGCAGAGTGATTCCATTTTTTTTTTTATTTTTTTTTAAAGAACGATGTGTGTTTTGCTTATAATCAAATGAATATGACAAGTAAGAACATAAAGCAGTAAAGAACACACGATTTTATAGTGGTTCGGAGTCCAACTCCTACATCCACTCTTCCCTATCATCAGGGGCACCAACTTAACCAACTGGACTTAGTTTAATGTGTTAGTCCAACACCCAACAGATGTTTACCGAGTTCACACTCAAACGGGACTTATCACCCTCACGGGATCGCCTACCCTCCCTTTCGGGATTGCTAGATGTTTACCGAGTTCACACTCACCTACAAACTTAACCGACTGATTTGGGTAAGGTTTGTTTGGTTTCCAACTAGGTTGAGATTTTCCCTTACATTTGTTTAGCCTCAATGCTAAGGATGGGAAAATCTCTCTAAGCTTAGGATATAGCATTTTTGCTTAGATACAATGAAGAACACTCTTGGGTAAATTTGGATATGTAATGCTCTGTGTTCTTGAATGGAGTTGCTTGAATATTTGGCTTTTAATTTCACTTTGCAGATCCTCCATTTTTTCTTTTTTGAAGATAGTGCAATGTATTTATAGTGTGGATTTGAATATTACCGTTGAGTAATATTCAAATCCATACTAATAATCTTCCAAATTTTTTGTCCTTTTGACCGTTGTTTTGCGAACTTTTTATGTCACATCCATATATGTTGTTATCTTCTTATTGATCACCGCTTTTGAGTGTCTAACGGATCCGATCACCGCCAGACATCGCTCATTGCTTCGATTGGGTCACCGATCCGTCCGGCGAAATGACCAGATTTTACGGTGTCTTTGAAATCATCGCTCATCACCGCTGAAATCACTGCTCATCGGGGCTGATTTCATCGTTTCATCGTGCTCAATTCACTGCTCATCAGCCGATTTCAGCACTCATCATCACCGGCCAAATCATCGCTCATCACCGGGCCGAAATCACTTCTCATCGAGCTGATTTCACTTGCTCATCGCCTGATTTCACTTTTTCATCGGGCGATTTCTTCAGTCGCACGATCCGACAAGCTCACCGATCGAGATCAACTCAACAGATCAGTCCGAAGATCAGATTGATCAACAATGAGCAACCGCTATAGAAAAACTGCTATAGAAATCACCATAAGAATCTACTGAAGAATCACCAAGCATAAAGAATCGCTATGCTGATCACCAAGCATAAAGAATCGCACTTTAAACCGATTACAGATCGGTTTAGACGCGTTAACTTCCTAACTCATCCTTCTCATCTGATCTTGATCAGCCTCGTCTGATCTCGATCATCTTCGTCTGATTTCATGAGTTCCCCCTCAATTTGTTCTTTTGTTCCCCCTCAACTTGTTATCTGTAAATTAGCTTCAAAAAACACAAGTTGATAATGTTTTGGCATAATTCATCAAAACTAAAATATCCCAACAATTTCCCCCTTTTTGATAATGACGCCAAAACATTAAAATATATGCATTTACAGAGATCGGGTTTTTGTTTTTTAAAAGATTAGTTCAGGTGTTCACTTTGAAATAAATGAGTGAACCTTTTGAACAACTTGGCTCTGATACCAATTGATGGTCCCGATTGTTGGAAAACCCATGCGTGCACGGAAGACTTATGTAATGCATATAAAACAGGGGTGAAGGCAGAGTGATTCCTAATTTTTTACTTTTAAGAACGATGTGTGTTGTTTTGCTTATAATCAAATGCATATGACAAGTATAAACATAAAGCAGTAAAGAACACACGATTTTATAGTGGTTCGGAGTCCAACTCCTACATCCACTCTTCCCTATCATCAGGGGCACCAACTTAACCAACTGGACTTAGTTTAATGTGTTAGTCCAACACCCAACAGATGTTTACCGAGTTCACACTCAAACGGGACTTATCACCCTCACGGGATCGCCTACCCTCCCTTTCGGGATTGCTAGATGTTTACCGAGTTCACACTCACCTACAAACTTAACCGACTGATTTGGGTAAGGTTTGTTTGGTTTCCAACTAGGTTGAGATTTTCCCTTACATTTGTTTAGCCTCAATGCTAAGGATGGGTAAATCTCTCTAAGCTTAGGATATAGCATTTTTTTGTTAGATACAATGAAGAAACACTCTTGGGTAAATTTGGATATGTAAGGCTCTGTGTTCTTGAATGGAGTTGCTTGAATATTTGGCTTTTAATTTCACTTTGCAGATCCTCCATTTTCTTCTTTTGAAGATAGTGCAATGTATTTATAGTGTGGATTTGAATATTACCGTTGGAGAGTAATATTCAAATCCATACTAATAATCTTCCAAATTTTCTTTTGTCCTTTTTTTTTGACCGTTGTTTGCGCACTTTTATGTCACATCCATATATGCCGTTATCTTCTTATTGATCACCGGTTTTGTGTGTCTAATCTGATCCGATTTCCACGATAACTTGCTTCATTGCTTCGATTCTTTTGATGCGACCGTCCAAAAATTTACCAGTGTCTTTGAAATCACTGCTCATCACCGGCTGAAATCATCGCTCATCGGGCAGATTTCACTTTGCTCATCGGGCTGATTTCATCGCTCATCGCCGATTGGTCGCTTTGATCCGATGGCTCGCCAGATCGTCCATATCGCATCTGGATCGCATGAGCAAACCGCATCGAAAAACAATAGAAATCACCGCTATGAAAGAATCGCTATGATGTCACCAAGCAAAGAATCGCTACGGTGGATCACCGCTCAAAGAATTACTATGTTGATCAGGTGCTTAAAGAATGGCGCACTAAAAATCATTCTGTGTCGGTTTAGACGTCTGTTAACTCGGAACTCATCCTTCTCATCTGATCTTGATCGGCCTCATTCTCAACCTCGTCGATCTCGATCATCTTCGCCTCGATTTCATGAGTTCCCCCTCAATTTGTTCTTTCGTTCCCCCTCAACTTGTTATCTGTAAATTAGCTTCAAAAAACACAAGTTGATAATGTTTTGGCATAATTCATCAAAACTAAAATATCCCAACAACATGCAAGGGAGTGTTCAAACCCTAAAAATAGTCGTTCATCAAACACCAGAAGAGGAAACTCATAAAGATATCTCTTCCAACGGATAGTTTTTCAAAGAGTGACCTTGGTGAAGTTGCCTATAAATACCAAAGGACCCTTTACATTGAGAGGTCACGGAAATTTCAAAAAGAACTCAAGAGCTCATTCGTATTATTGCAAATTAAAGCACTCGAAAACCCTAGAATTTCCCAAGTGTTTCACATTGGAGAGAGCTCACTATTCTTAGCCTAGATTGATAGATATATCCAAAGCTTAGAAGAGATATCCTAGACTTTGCATTAGTTCTTATTGTAAAGGATATCTCACCCTTGTTGGAACCCAACCCAAAACCCAAAACCCAAACCCTTTGTTAAGGTAGTTTGTGTGTGTCTTGTTGGTGAGTTAGAGTTGTAAAGAGTGAGTAAGCTACAGTGAGTTAGCCAGAAAACTTTAGAGAAGAAGTTAGTAAGCTACTTGTGGTAGTCTGAACACTTGTGTGTGTTTGAGTTAGTAAGTCGCAGTGAGTCGGTCACCAAAACTCAAGGTAGAAAAGTGAGTAAGCTACAATGAAATAGCCCGAAAGCTTTAGGAAGTGGTTAAGGAATTTCTCTCAAGATCGAGAGAGGACGTAGGAGCTTGAGTCTCGAACCACTATAATTCTTTGTGTTGTTTGCTTTATGTCTTGCATTTTATCTGTTACATGTTTTTCACTGAAAGCATATTTCACTGATATTCAGTTGGAACCAATCCACTGAACTGCATAAAATTGGTCACAACCTTAATCACTGTTTTATTAAAGGAAAAAGATATTTCAGCAAAGCTAAAACGAGTATAAAGTTAGGTCCAACCATTCCGCACACTTGAGCAGCTAGAACAGATAGTTACCAAACTGAACTAACTCTACTGAGTATTCAGTAAGATAATTATCTGATTCAAGCTCCTCAGGATCTTTGATAAATTCAGGATCAGTTGGGCTAATCTGAAGCTTCTGAAAGCAGCTTAGGATCATTGTCTCAGTAGACTTTGACTTAGGGTAATCCGTGCTTCTCAGGATAAAATATCAGGATAACCTGACCCATTTGACCTCAGTGAAGAAAATGTTTGAAAAATCACTGAACACGTGTATTCCCCCCCTCATACACGTGTGAGACTCGTTAGCACCGGGACCAACAGATAAGTATTCTTGGAATACATAATTATCCCATAAATTCAAGAAGTCAAATCTTGATTCTTTCCTCCTTGTATTTTTCGAAAATTAGGGATAAAGGGGAATAAGATTTTTATGGAAAAATCTAATTAAGGAGAAAAGAATATAAGAGATATATTCAAGATTTCTTGGAAATCAAGAAAAAAAATTCTCCCTTATTTTTCTATTAAAAAATCGGCCCCCTTGTCCTATAAATAGGGGATGAATTTTTCATCCCCAATGCAATTCCATGTGTTGGGAATATTAGAAATCCACAAAGGTGGTGGCAAAATATTTTTGGTTTTCTCTCTTGTTAAAATTGTTCGTGTGAATCCTCCAACCGGATTACGTTCGTGGACTTGGGACATATTTGGGAAGGCTCTTTGGGTTGATCCAACGTCTCAAAGGTTGTCTCTACAAGAGGTATGTAATCTCGTAACTCCTAGATTCCGCATGCTTAGGATTTACGTGGATTATGTGTAAGCATGATTGTTTATTCACTTATTAATTATTATGTTGAATTGATTTAGGATTAATTAATGTTAGTAATTAATTGATTAATTTAAATATGTATTTAAAATCATCTCGAATAGTTCCGGGCACCCATATTTCCCAACACTCTCAACCTCTTTCTTCAAGAAAGACTCATTTACTTCGTATCATGCAGGAGGCTTACACCCTGTTCCATATTGACCAGTAGCCTCGAACATCGCCTTGCAACTATCTAACTCGAATACAACAAAAGGAATGTCTGCTCCATATGAAAATCTACAAACATATTCTTTCACTTTGTTAAGATTTTCTTTGCAGATGACCTCTTTGATGTTTTGGTCACACAAGTTCTTTCTATGATTCAAGGCTTCCTAGGGGATGATTTGATTTGCAAATTTATTTATAGGTCTAATGGGCGAGAGCTGCGTCTTGGACCCTATGGACTCTCTCAACGACAACATTAACTCTTCATCAATATCAATGTCATCATCTATATTCACCTTCGAACTTATATATTTATCATATTGGTTTTTTGTGGCCCTCTTTCTCTTTCCCTCGCTGATGGCATTTCTACACTTGAGTTGATTGTCTTTGGTAGATTTTTTGCATGCATCCACATTTCCCTTAATGCCCGCAATGTGTTGATTTATTCTATAAGTTCCTCCACTAATTTTCTTTTCACATAAAACGCATTTCACCCTATCCAAATTATTTGGATATATCAAAACAACATACTCCCACCCGACATCATCTGATTTTCTTTTGAGAGTCTCATTCACAGAAGTTGAAGAAGCCGTCATATTCCTAATCAATCCAAAAAAATATCAACAATTAAGTCCCAAATTCCAATTCAATAACATTTGAACATTTCCAAACAACAATAAGTGTTAATGCTAATGCATTTAATCCCCAACACCTGAAAAAGGAAACTAAGCAGAGTCATCCAACATTCTAATTAGGCAATTAAGAAAATTTTTAACTAGCAATTAAGCTTAAGCTTACTCAAACTCATTGTTACTCAAACTAGCAATTAAATTCATTTGGATCACACATCTAAATCTACAACTACTATTAGCAACATTAAAACAACAGTAGAACATCAGGAAATTTTCTAACCTCATTGTTATCTAAACTCAAACTCATAATTACTAGCAATATTATCTAGCTTTGGCAACAACTAGAAATTTAATACATGAACTGAAAAAAAGAATTCCATAGACATAAGAGGCTAAAACTAAATAATACATGACTAAAATTAACAATGAATTTAAAATTACCGAGGGAAAAAAAAAATATTACCATATTTTCAGAGAAGGGAACGGCGACGAGGCGATTTAGGGTGGCGAGGTCATGAGCAGCCGACAAGCGAGGATGGCGGGCTACGAAAGGGCATGGGGCCATGAGTCACTACCATGTGAGCGGCACCTACGTCCTGAAGGTTTTTTAGGATTTAGGGTTTGTTTCGTTCCTTTCTTTGACGAGTACGACTAATAATGAATTCGTTCCTTTCTTCTTTTAGTTTTAAATTTTCAATTAAAATTAATAAAAAAAAAAAGGAAACCGCTTAGCTGTCTAGCCCGACTTGGCTGCCTAGGTGGTGCCTGGACACATAACCGATTATTTTTCCCATTTTAGGGTAAATCGCGGCGGCGCTAGTCGGCCGCCTAGAGCATTTTTTGCACTATTGGAAGAAATGTAAGAAACATGAATATAAAAGGGGCGAGTATGTGCAAGAAAGAAGAAAAAAGGACTGCATGAATCAAATTTACTAATTTAAAACCAAAGATAATTTAATATTTTAAAAGTAATAATTTCTATTTATTTTTTAGCTGAGGAATGTGATTGTTCATATTTCATTGTATTAAGTGTTAAAACATAATTTAACAAATGTTTTTATTTATGATGTTTTTAATAGAAATATTGCTTAGATATTCATGAAAGATTCGTGGATTGAAATTTTAGAGCCAAGTGTTTATTAATTCGTTGGCTATCTATTGGAGCAACATAAAAAATGTTTGTAGTAGATGAAGAAAATTATTATATTCTAGGGCAGATTCCATAACATGTATCACAGTGTATCAAACATGTATAAAACACTCTTTTATTAAATTGTATGCATTTTACCAAATTTTATTCTATTTTTATGTTTTTTTATTAGTTTCCTTTTATTTATGGTATAATATAATTTATTTTACATAAAAAAAATTTATTTCAATGGTTGGGTTTATGGTCATAGAATTTTCTCACAGTCTACGTCTTGCTTTATCCATCATTCATGTTTGTACATATACATTATATTGAATACATACAATGTAATTTATAATTTAAAATAAAAAATGAATGAAAAATATGCACATACAATATTAGAAAAAAATTACGTTTATAATTGAATTAATCAAATTAATTAAATATTTGAAATATATATATATATAATAGCATAAATCGGCCTACATTTGGAAACCAAAATTTTCCAGCCAAAATTATTGTCAAATTTGAATACGAATCTTTGGAGTGAATATTGACTATTGAGGAAATTCTTAAGAAAAAATAAGTAATATATTTTCAAAATATTTAATGTTAAATAGTAAACAAATCTTTGAAATAGATATTAATAAATTATAATTGATTGACAAAAATCTTTGGAATAAATATGTATGGAATAAATATTTACAAATTATAACGAGATGAGGAAAATATTTGAAAAAATATATAGATTATTTCCACAAACTCTAATGTTAAATTGAGAAACAAATCTTTGGAATATGGGAAAATCTTTGAAAAAAATATATATGGAATAAATAAATAAATAAATATTAACAAATTGAGAAAAATCTTAGGAAAAAGTATGTAATATATTTCTACAAAATCTAATATTAAATTAGGAAAGAAAAATCTTTGGAATAATTATTAACAAATTATAATGGATTTGGAAAAATCTTTAAAATAAATATGTATGGAATAAATATATATAAATTATAACAGATTGAGAAAAATACTTGGAAAAAATATGTAGATTATTTCCACAAACTCTAATGTTAAATTGGGAAACAAATCTTTGAAATATGAGAAACATCTTTAGAATGAATATATATGGAATAAATATTAACAAATTATAACGAATTGAGAATTTTTTTTTAGAAAAAATATGTAGAATATTTCATCTTAAATTTAATATCAATCCTATATTTAAAGATTTTAAGAATAAAAAATTTTCATATTGATATATCGTCTCTTTAGAATGAAAAAATACTTTAATACGAATTCGTATAAAAAATTAATACAAATTAATTGTGCAATCATAACTGTGCATCGCATGGGTTCAGTTACTAATAATATAAATATCATTTTCAATACTGCGTAATATGCGTTGATAGATATAGTATTAATCCTAATCCTAATCTACAATAAATGGATGTGCAAGATAAAAAATTAAATAAATGATGGTTGAGATGTAAGTTAAACTCATAAACTATTTGAAAAATCAATATTGTTCTTAAAAAAATTAATGATTAAGATTTAAATATTAAAATACCAAAAAAGAATTTAAAATAGATGCTTTTATAGGGGGTGATTCACCTTTAGTAGATAAGGGATTTAAAATCTCAAAAAAACAATGGAATTGAAATCAATGGATTTCAAAAGAAGGTTTTATAAATCCACTAAATTTCATTTTGCATCTAAATACCAAAGGATCTGACAATGAATTTACTTATCCATATGTCCAAATCCCTCCGTGTAAATAGAGATTTCTCCATTTGGATAGAGGGATTTGATTTGACGATGTATTTGAAATGAATTGATTTATGAATTCATGGATTTCAAATTCAAAGATTAATTGTTTGGATTTACAATGGATTTATGAAAGGATTTATCAAATCCATTGATTTAAGAATCATTGTTTGACAAAATTATTTCAAAACTAGAATTCTTATTTTTTATTCATTATTTAATAAATAATAAAATTATAATTTATCTCTCATCCCTCTCTTACACCTCTTAAAAATATATATAAAAATTTTCTTTAAAAAAGTTAATTCTTCTAAAAACTAAAAAATATTTTTTTTTTCACTTCGAAACTGCCATGTTGAAAAAAGAAAAATAAATTATTGGCAAAAGTTATTTTGCCCGTCCGCCATCAAATTGGTGCAATATTCGTGTACGCAGGTCGCGCTCGCACACAAGTTCAAGTTTCGAAGGCACATTTCGGCCATGATTTGTACCCCTCTCCCAGGACCGGTCCTTTTATGAGGCCAACTAACCGAACTATTTAGGCCCCAAAATATGTCAATTTTTAGGGGCCCATTTTTTTGGTATCATATATATATATACATATATTAAATAATAATTATAAATAAATATATATTGTATGGCATTCATCCGTGTCCTAATTCTTTTAGTTATAAAATCTAATATTTTTTATCTTTACATTTTTATATTACATAATAAATAAAACAATAAATAGTACATTTTCTCTGTAGTACAATTTCATAGAAGAGTTTGTAAAAATTAAAATCATGTAATAAAATCAATCTGTATTTTAATATGAGAATTTTTTTTTCCTTTTTTTTAATAATTTTTTTTATAAAAAGGCTTAATCACCTGAAAAATGCATAATATGACATAAATAATGAATATCATAATTAATATATTAAAAAAGAAAAAAAAACAAATAAACACATAATATCAGAAGAGGCTATCACAACAAGACAGAGCAAATAACAAGAGGGAGAAAAGAAAAGTATGTGAAGAAAGAGTGAAAGAAGAAAAGAAGGAGAAAAAAAAATTAGCGAGCGGTTTTTCCAATGTTATGGAACTTGATTATTCCGACTTAATTAATAGTTTTACTGCAAAAACCGTTAGACGAGTTGTATCTATGTAATTATTTGGAACATAATTGTCATATTATTTTAAGAGTAATAGAACATTTCATAAATTTACATTATTAATATTTGAAAAGAAAAAAATTACTCCCTCTGTACACCAATCTTATGCACAGTTGACTTTTTACACTCGTTTTTGCAAGGGGTTTTGTATTAGTAATTGAAATGATAAAATGGTTTATAAGGAGGGGTATGATAGATAAACCTCTCATTTATCATACTCATCCTTAAAAATCACTTTATCATTTCAATTACAAATTCAAAACTCACTCGCAAAAACACGTGTAAAAGTCAACTATGCATAAGATTGGTGGACGGAGGGAGTATATTACTTTTCAGTTTGTAAAAAATATGAATGGAGAGGATCCCATTTTAAAGTTCAATTTAGGCCCTAGTAATCCTAGGATCGGCCTTGCTACCCCCCTACACTCCCGCGTGGAAGTTGTAGTATAATCATGATATTTATTTTACAATTTTCTCATGGGTCCTTGCTTATATACCCATTCCTTTCCTTTCTTTTTTCCAATGTGGAAAAAAAAAGTTTTCCCTTTCTCTTTACAATTTTTCAAGTTACAACAAATATTGAGAATATCATTTCTCCTTCACAAATTTTCCAACAATCCCTAACATGAATAGGAAATCATACAGACACCAAAAAAAGTTTTGGTGATATAAGTCAATGTTAGAAACTTGCACATGATAGGTAGGCGTTAACCTTTGAACCTTCTCTTGTGAAAGTACAATTAGTTTACTAATTAGACAGTAGACGTGATGTCTTTGAACTGTTCACTATTTTGTGTAAACGTTAATGCACTCCACTCAAGTTATTTCTAAAGACATCCAATTCTTACGGTTATGATCGTTTTGGCCATGAACATTCGCCTGGTTCTGTAAGAGCGTTTAAAAATATGTCTTACAATATTCCCTCGAAGCGGCCCCCACTTCTCTCTTACATAGGTGATTATTCTAAGAGTATCTCAAAACTCTTCTTAAATCATTAGTATCCTTTTGCTAATCCTCATTACACATCACTGTCATATCTATAGGCAATGGGCTCTTGGGATTTAATCATCCCCAAAAAATAATGATTCACGAGTTAGACGATTAGGCTGTCCTTTTGAACCTAGTGTTTGGGATCTCAAGTTAGCTAGGTAAGATTTTCTTTTATCTCAACTCTTTCTTCTATGGCTTTTAATCTCATTCCTCTTGAACACAACTAACTCTCGATTTAACCCATTGGTTAATGGATCCGCAATGTTATCCTTAGACCTCACATAGTCTATTGAGATAACACCAGTTGAGAGTAGTTATCTAATGGTATTATATCGACGATGAATATATCTCGACTTACCATTGTACAAGTTACTTTGTGCTCTTCCAATTGTACACCGGAGATGATTGAAAATAGGATAAAACCGAGGCTCGTGAAAATCACAATTTCCTTAAAATGAAATACTTCCCTCACTCTCGGTGCTAGTGATTTTTGGAACATCCATTTTCCAGGATACAATAGTTATAACAAGACATTTAGCACGAATATTTTTTTTAGCGAACTGAAAATCGCCTAACTTACACCACCGGAGGGCCATCGAAAATTTAGAAACGTATATGTAGCAGAATGTTGGAAGTAATGTTTGTATTTTCTCTCAATCCTAGTGTGTCTTCTCCATTCTGGACTGCTCTATATATAGAGCCTGAAAAATGAAACTGCTCGATGATGAAGAGCTTTGATGAGCCAATAACATGGCTGACCAAAACTACCAAAAAAATTCAATCGAATTTGAATTCTATTGTAACATATTCTTGTTAGTGTTAGTGTCCTATAGACAACCCATTGTAAGGACATAATACTCAGATAATATTCAGTGTTGGTTTAATATTATTATTTATTTAATATTAAATATATGGTGTTGCACTTATTAGAATATTAAGTTTGAATGTTTGTATTTGTTCTTATTTGTGTTCCCTTGAGTCACTGCTGTCATTGAGTGTGTGAGAACTCAGATGACTTAAACGTGATTCTCAAATAGCCCCAATCGAGGATCATCAAGAATGAGATATTGATGATGCAATGGAGATTGGTGTGCGATCTGCATCATACTCTTAGAGAGTGTAGTAAGATCTCACTTACTACGAGATACTAGGTATCTCATGATGGATGCACAAATACCATAGAGGGGTTGGTATACCCATCTGAGAAACTGTTTGATGTAGTTCCACTATATGTGTCTACGGGTGTCTCGGTTAGTGGGAGCGATGCGATACTCCTTTGACTTGAGGTCAATACGCACGACATGTGTGGAGTGATGAACTTTGACCATGACCGACGCTTGCAACCTTCCATGGGTATATATTGCTTGGATTAGGTTCATCACGAAGTGCATATGCGTGGTAGTTGAGCCAAGAAAAGGATTCATTCCACAAAGTGGATTTAAAGAGAATACTCATCTTCTCATCATAATTGGATCAAAGTCATTGGCCAATGCACGTCAACTTGGACTTTGTGGCCAAGTTTGACACGAGTGATCAATTAGTGATTATAGATAAATTGATTTAGTTATTTGAATAAACACTTCATCATGTTCAAGACTAATCGAGTATTCGTGAATGAAAAGGAGGAAATCGCAATAGCCCATGTTATAGTTACAGGTAGTTGCACGTTTCTCGCAACGTAGCTCATATATTGAGAATGTTTGATTTATTGTCTAGGGTTCAATTAAGACCGTTAGTTTGACTAATCGCTCGATATATGAGGGCATATGGGTCACACAACAAGTAGTTTCCTTTTACGGATTATAGTTGGTTGATTAAATATTAAATTAGATTTAATATTTAATTTATGGAGAATTAATTAATAATGAATTAATTTGGAATTAATTATTATTAAAGTTTAATTAAATTGGATTTAATTAATTAGGAATTCCCAATAATAATATATGGAATATTATTGTAGGATTTAATATATATGGAAATAAATCGTAGAGATTTTACATATATGGGAATTAATCCGTAGAAATTTTATATGTAGGAAATAAATCTAAGAGATTTATTCGAATAAAGATTAGGAATTTTATTTCCTAATCAGGTTAGCTTAAGATTTAAGTTGAGTCTCTCCTATATATATGAGATCTTGGGAATCCATAAAACGGTTGTTCATATTCTCTCCATAAAATCTAGATTTAGGATTTTCCTAGCAAATTCATCTCGGGATTCAACGCTGGCAAATCTGTGCAGGTTTGTGAACGGGGATTATGTGGATACCATAGTTGAGAAATCTGCTCTTGAATTACTGTAAGATTTCTTGTTATGTTTATTCGTAATCGTTTATGCAATTATATGTTCGTTGTTGGTGAACTGTTTAATTCCGCTGCGCATGTATTACGTGTTTACGTGCCTCTAAACTCCAACAATTCTTGCACTGAATTCTGGTACTGGAACTGCTTCATGTATTGAATACTAGTTTCGAAACTGCCATACACTGAATTCAACAAATTAAATCTTTCGAAACTGCTCCCCCAGAAATCAGTGATTCACAAGTTAGACGATTAAGTTATCCTTTTGAACTTAGTTCTTAGGATCTCTAGTCAGCTAGGTAAGTTTTTCCTTCATCTCAACTCTTTTTTCGAAGGCTTTTAGTCTCATTCCTCTTACTATTGTACAAGTTATTTAGTGCTCTTCAGTGTATACATATTGGTGACATTGGTTTCGTCCATTTTGGAATATCTTCTAAAAAATTTCTAAGTCACTCGGCTTCTTCACCACATTTGTCTAGAGATATAAACTCAGTCTCCATGGTGGATCTTGCAATTACTGTTTGTTTAGAATGTATCCATGATATAGTTGTACCACCAAGAGTAAAAACATATCCACTTGTTGACTTAGTTTAGTGCCCTTCATATCGGATATCCAATTTACATCACTGTAACCTTTAATTACAGCTGAATATTTCATATAATGCAACCCATAATCTCGTGTGTATCTTAAATATCTAAATACTCGTAAAATAGCTTTTCTAGTGACTCTCACTCATATTACTAGTGTATCTACTTAGCTTGTTTACTGCATAGGCTATATCCGGTCCAGTACAACTCGTTAAGTACATTAAACTGCCTATCACTCTTGAGTACTCCACTTGACTCACAACTTCTCCTTTATTTTTGGCTAAGTGTTGACTAGGATCTATTGGAGTTCTAGCAAGAATCAAATCGTCTTTGCTAAACTTCTCTAGAATCTTGTCAATATAATGAGATTGACTCAAAATAATCCCTTCCGATGTATTCTGAATTATAATCCCAAGTATTACATCAATAATTCACTTATTCACATATCCTTCATGTCAAATTTTGAATTTAACATGTTTTTAGTGGATTTTGTTATTTTATCGTTACTTTCAACGATAAGTATGTCATTTACATAAAGACACATGATTACATAACCATCTACCGTCTCTTTTATGTAAATACATTGGTCACATTTATTTAATCGGAATCCATGTTTCAACATGACATTATCAAATTTAACATGGCACTGTTTCGATGATTATTTCAAGCCATACAAAGATTGAAGTAGTGATTTAATTTTATCAAATTAATACCATTGGACATATTTTCACAACTCCTATCTTGACCATGTTTTTGAATTATGGCCAGTCATGATTAGCTCCATTATGAGTTTTCAAATCCCATATTTGTACTCATGCCCGAATGGACGAGCACGAAACAAGTGTAAACTGGAGATGTAATACTATATTTCCTACAGTCATCTCTAGTTATTTTCTCCGGTAATTTGTCTCCACATATAAAATTATTTTAAAAAAAATTATATAAAGAATAATTTTTTTAATAAATAAACAAATTTTTTTTAAAAAAAATTAAAGGAAGAATTAAAAAAAATAAAATTACAAGAATCACGAAAGAAGAGAAATTTGAGTGAAGGTGAATATGTCAGATAACACTTATTTGGGATAAATTTATTAATTCTTCCAATTATATGGAGAATTTAAGAACTCAAAATCCATGATTTTGAAATCAATGAATTTCAAAAGAAAGATTTATAAATTTATAAATTTCATTTTGCATTCAAACACCAAAAAGAATTTGAAAATAAATTTACAAATCCATTGGTATAAATCCCTTCATCCAGATAATGAAACATAATTTACTTTTCACTTTGTTCCATTTAGCATTAATCATATATATATTCAATTGGTTCCATGTATTTTTTTTCGACTGAATTTGACTAATTTTTTTCGCCTGAATTTGGTTCTAATTTATCTTCAGATGTTGTAATTCTTCTCTTAATAAATTACTATGAATTTGATTACCAGGAGCTTACATTGATATTTTCAATTGGTTTGATGAGGATCTAAAGAACCTGAAAGTGGTCAGAGTTGATGGGGGCATGAGTTTCTGATGGTTTGGTGCTTGGCGAAATTGGGCTTGCGAAAAATATACAGAGCTACATATACGGGAATTATGCAACTTTTATATGGTTGTGTTCATTCGAAGATACTTAATTTTAACGTGTTGCAGTGACCTCACTGAGTTAGCAATATTAGCTATTGCAAGCTCTTTTAAGAGTCATTTGTGCTTCAAGTTAAGAGTGTAACTTAATCAGTAGAGGAGCCTCCACCACATTATCTTATGTGATAGGATTAGATAAAAATTTAAAAATTTATTTAGAATTTAGTATTTCTCTTATTTTTAAACGTAAGACAAGTGCAAGTATACACATTTATATTATGTTTATTCTTATTGATCCAATTTAATTTCCATTTTTTAATCGACTAAGTGAGTAAATGATATTTATATACTAATTATCAATATTATTATTATAAATTATGAAATTAATTAGTGTTATGAAAATAATTAAAATTAATTTATTAAACATCTATCATGACACTCTATAACGTATTATGAATTACAAATTGAAAACCAGTAGTTTTAATAAGTGTAGTATAAGTTACCAACTTAAGACTGTCATAAAAATGTCATAATAGACAAATTCTAATAATAAGTGCTCTATAATGACACTTATAAATGTCATGAAAGCTCATTTTTCTTGTAGTGTTTAAAATAAGTCAATCTTCCCTTGAAATTAAGGCTGTGGTGCATTTGCAGTTACAACCTCAAACTAGTGTCCCTAAGCAGATAAGATAAACGCCACGTGGCGCTATGGTAAGGGTGCCCAACGATAAGGCACCAATCTATCCATATGTGGCCACAAAATGGAAATGTCACCCCATAACGGAATCAACGGCCCACACCCGCCCGAATTCAACGAGATTGAATGCTGACCGTCGGATGAAAATCTGGAACGTCCAATTAGAATGAAGGGGTGCACGCACTATAAAGGATGAGGCTGCGAACAATTAATAGCACGCAGCAGCCAGATTGAGTGTGTTTGAAAGTGAAGTGAGAAAGAAATGGCTTCGTCAATGATCGCCACCGCATCCGTCGTCGGCCGCTCAACCCCGGCTCAGGCCAGCATGGTGGCTCCATTCACCGGACTCAAGTGCGGCGCCGCTTTCCCCACCACCCGCAAGAACGCCGACATCACCACCATCGCTAACAACGGTGGAAGAGTTTCATGCATGAAGGTACATTCTTGATTACCTACCTAGACTTAACAAATTGACATTTTAAATTGTATACTATACACCATGAGTAATTGATTGTATTTTAAAAACACATCTAATTAATTGATTTTATTGAACAATATTAATCGGTCGATTAGTATGGCTTGTTTGACATAATATACATCAAAAGACCCCTTAATTATATATCAATTTTGATTTCGAGAGGTTGCTGGATTATTTTTTGTTTTTAACATTCCTTAATTTGACAATCAATTAGAGATGACTTTTTATGTTGAGTTCGATCTTAAATATCATATGGGATATAAGAGCATTGAATTGAAGTTGGGTTGATGTGTCATATTTTAATGGAAAACATTAATTTGAATCAACAAAATTTATGAGATCTCGTTATTAGGGATTTCGTGAAACAAAATTATATAATTTTAAAAACTTTTTTAAAACAAAAAATAGTTTAGGGATCTTTCAAAATAAAAAATGATATATAGTTCAGTGGCTTTTTATTAAGAGTGGGTCTCATGTGCATTCAGGTGCACCGTGCACTCATAGTGCATTAGAACCATGAAACTTGTTATTTTGAAAAATGTATGTTGTTTACATGGAACCGTGCAACTATTTCAATATTAAATGTTGCACGATTCAGTATAAACAAGTTGCATCTTTCAGTATAATAAGTTGTATGATTCTAAAATGCACTATAAGTACACGGTGCACCTAATATGCCTACATGTTTAATGCATTATGCCTACATTTTTCACTGAAAATTAATATTAGTTATTTGTATTGAACAGTATTAGTCGTCCACTAGTTACGCACTCGCAATAAGTTTATATTTAGCTTATAGTATATGTTAATTTGCAGGTGTGGCCTACTGAAGGACTGAAGAAGTTCGAGACATTGTCATACCTTCCTACTGGGAACAACTCCTCAAGCAAGTTGAATTCCTTCTCCGCGAAAAGCTCATTCCTTGCCTAGAGTGGGAGTTGAAGGTGCATTAATTCAGATAATTAATTAGTTTATATTATTTCACTAATATTTTTTTTATTGGTGGGCTGAATTCTCTTACATGCTCTGATACCATGAAAGAATCCAATTTTATCTAGAAATGCGAGATGTGTGAAATTAATTCATTTATATTATAATATTGCAGGACGGATTCGTGTACAGGGAGAACAACAAGTCCCCAGGTTACTATGACGGAAGATACTGGACAATGTGGAAGCTGCCCATGTTCGGGTGCACCGATGCAGTGCAGGTGTTGAACGAGCTGGACGAGTGCTTGAAGGAGTACCCCCAAGCATTCGTCAGAATCATCGGATTCGACAACGTTCGTCAAGTCCAGATTTGCAGCTTCATCGCCCATAGGCCAGCTGGCTTATAAGAAATTTAAATTTATATGCATTCATGTTTCTACCTCCATGATCTCATGTGTTTCCTTTAGGCTTTTTTTTTTGGTTTCTTATCCAACTCATTTTGTGAATTTCCCTCCTTTCTTTGTCTCTCGGATTTTCCGAATTCCGACCAAATTGGATTGGAATGAATGTATGAGGATAAGTATCATGGACAACCATGTATGAATTTACTTATAAACTATAATGGATATTTGTTTTCTTTTGAATTCATTTGTGTTGATTTTCGTACGTGCATTCTTCGTATTTTAATATTTCATTGAGACCGATTATAAGTTGTTTCGGATGATGCTAACTAGTATGATCTCAACACACTTGATCACTTGAGAAACTATATGTGAAATGTACCTTATTAAACTTGTTTTTTAATTACAATATACAGTTAACATAAGAAATGATGGACTTGCATTTATAATTGAGCTATCAAATGAAATTAGAAGTTGAAAATATGAGATTCTCAAGGTATAGGATTACTTATCCAAGAATTAGATTAGAGCTTGGTTATAATTAATCATATAAATTAGGGCATGTGTATTTTAAGGGTTAATTCTAAAAATATGTGACTTTTACGCTCAGTATCAATTTAATCATGACTTTTAATATTTTCTGTAAAAAATCTAACCTTTTTATATTATATTTCAATTTGATACCTATTTTTTAAATCCGACAGAAAGAAGTGACATGGCTCGCCGAAACTTGTCTGAGCTCCACATCGAATTAATGCCACGTAATAAAATATTTTTTTTTTAAATTCCACATCAATTATAACTTTTTCAACTTTTAACACTTTCCGCATTGCACTATGCTTTTATAAACTTTTTTTTTCTTCAGGATTACAAAACTAACACTTTTGTAGGTCCCGAACGGGTTTCAGTGAGGGTTGAAGTCTAGAGGGGAGGGGTGAATAGACTTCAAAAACTTTTCATGGACCAGACGTTTATCTGATCAGAATGCGAAGTGGATCAGTTTTGACTGATATCCAACTTACTGATTTGTCAAGCAAATCCGTTCGGCGTCTATCAGTTTAACTGATGGTGCGGAAGATTAGTTAACCCGTGTGAAAACCAATTTTAAACAAATAAGGATTCTGACCAGTAAAGTTCAGATCAGATGACAAGGGCGTCAAACTGATCAGATCAGTAGCCTGATGCTAATCTGATCCAGGTACAGAATATGCATGCAGATAACAAGAGTAGTGTGCAAGTAAGTGTAAAGCAATGTAAAGGCACACGATTTATAGTGGTTCAGGCAACTTGTCCTACGTCCACTCTTCCCTATCAGCAGGGGCACCAACTTAACCAACTGGACTTAGATTATTGTGTTAGTCCAACACAGTACAACCAACAGATGTTTCACGAGTTCTCACTCAGTCAATCCCAGAAATCTGATCTAGAAACCCTAGACAGAAATCTTGCTATAACAAACTTAACCTAACTTTTGTTTGGGTATAAGATTTGTGTTGTTCCAACTGGAATACTATCCTATCTTTTAAATAGCCTAAAGCTAGAGGATAAGTATTCTATGCTAAGAACTATGGGATGAACACTTAAGAATAAATCTTGAGTTTGTGTTCTTTATGAGGAAATCTATTGAGAGCTTGAGCTTGAGTATTATTTCCGTAACCTTACTCTGAAGGTTGATCCCATATTTATAGGCCCGATTTCGAGTTAGCCGTTGGAGAGAAATTCGAACTTCGGTCTATTTTAGGTAGGCTTGCAGGCTTGATTTGATGTGTTCAGAAAGGTCATGCTGTCTTCGTGCAATATTATCCTTTCTAGTCGTTTGGCATTGATACACCATATCCTGCATTCGTCAGAACAGTACATACGTGTCGACTTCCAAGTGGTTAATAAGTACACTTATTCGGCACCTTGAAAAGTCATCAGATTAAACATTCTTTTGGTCTGAACCACTTTGTATACTTCAAGGATAATATGATATGCTTATCACGATTCTCACTTAACCTCTACTGATATGTTGTCCATGAGATCAGTAGACTTGAGTCTTCTGATAAAGTTGTCTTAGCTACAACCTATAGACTCTGCTGATGTCTTTATAGAGTAGATATTCTGATGTGCTTCAGATTTCTTTTCTAATCTTTACTGCTTCATATTGAGTTCCCCCTCAATATGTGATCTAGTCTAATTCTTCAGCTGTCTAACATGTTTAGCTGGTTTCCTATCCTTTTCATCACTCGACTAACAGGTTCGACTGGTCCTATTACAACTGTTTTGAAACTTCCATCAAAACTACAAATTTCCCAACAATTTCCCCCTTTTTGATGGAACCAAAACCAATTAGAAAGGATGTTGAACACAACTTTAAGCAAAATAAATAAAAGAGATAGTTCATCAGAAGACAATGAGAGTTTGTCTTAAGATCAGAGAAACTAAAATATTTCATTGATAAGTTGTAATCATTACAGGTACAAAATGAGAATATTCTAGTCTGATCTTACAAAAGGTCTTCTGAATCAATATCTCTCTTCCATCGGAACTTCACAGAAATCGAAGAGCCTAGCCTTGACTTCATCTACCTTGCTCTCATCAGTGATATCATCTTGCTCGAGGCATTTGTTGATAGTTACATTGAAGGCAATCTTGTCCAGCTTCTCATCTGGTGTCTTCTTGTATTCCATCACTTTAAGGTCTGGTGCAACTGGTGTACAGCTCAGCCTCTTTGCTTCCCTCATGATATCAGCAAAGAACGTGGGATGCTTGTAACTCAACCAATCCCTGAATATTTCATTCTTGTCTTCATTGGTTGGGATAACTTGGTTGATGTATGCTGATATGTACCACTCTCCTTTGATCACTCTCCACTTCTTGGCCGTATTCTTGTCAGGTCTTAGGATTAGATCCACATCTGAATCCAGAATGGGCTCAACGAAGTGTGATCCTTCACCTTCTCCAGCAACAAGGCCTCTATTCTTCTTCAGCTGATAAGCTTTGTCAAGCCTTGCTTCTTCCTCTCTTCTGAGCTGCCTTTCATGATCTGCTTTCTTCTTTGCATGCATATATGTTGCCTTTTTCTTCACAACAACTGGTTTCTTACCCTTTTTCTTAGCTGGTTCATCAGATTCGGTCGATGATGAGATGACTTCAGCTCTTTCCAGTTGTGCTGCTGCCTGAGCATCTTTCCTTATCTTTTTCTTGTCCAGTGTGATCTGGATGCCCGCAACAAAATTCTCCACCTGATTTAGCCCATCTTGAACATCAGCATCCTTCTCCTCTTCCCCCTTTTTGGTTCCCTAAAAAAGAGCCTTCAGCTCAGTACCGAGGTTTCCAATCTTGGTGGAAAGTTCTTGTTGAAGATTTTTCATAGCAGGGGATTCAACTTCAGTTCCAGGCAGAGCTTGTCCGACAACAGTTAGCATGGATTCTTGTGCCTTATCTACGAAGTGTGCTGACTTTGTCGAACAACCCATCAAGCTTGCCAGCAGTAGAGTTCGCCTTTTTGTATGCAGCAGTGAGTTCTTCTTGCAGCTTGGTCATCTTGGCCATCTGCTCATTCATCAGCAAGGTGAACTGCTTATTCCTGCTTTCTTCAATCTCAGCCATCTTCCTTGTCATCTCCAGCATTTTATCAGCAGTTTTATCCCTGATATCTTCAATCGTCCTCATGCAATGCTGGGATACAAACTCTCGTTCTGTGTGGATGGCTTTTTCAATTTGCCTCGGGATGAAGAAACTGACATCATCTCTGAACATATGAGCCATGTTCGCCCGGAAGGTGTTCTTAATGTACTTCATCAGATTCTCCTCACAAGATGGAGAAGTTTGGAGAATCTGCATGACCTGTCCTACTGACGATGAGGGGCCTTCCACCTCCATCTCTTCGGCTTGACTTCCTCCAGCAGTTAGGTCGATGAAGTGTTCGACTGATTGTGCCTCAGCTGATGGGGACTTTGCCGCATCTCCCTCACCAGCTTCATCAGCAGCTCCTTCAGACTCCTCTGGCTCTTTTATAATGATCATTTCTTTTGTCGTTCGCTCTGTATCGGCCATCTGCTCAAATAACTCCTCAATCTGAATTGGCCCTCCAGAATCAATCTCTTCTTCAACCATTCTCATCTGCTGCATAGCCCGGCTGTACTTAACCATTTTGTGATTTAGCTCTCTATGCATCGGAGTGTCTGGCATCCCCAGCTTTCTGGTTATTAGTCCAGCCACAACATCATCAGACAATAAGTCAGTAGCAGTCTCAACCTCAGCAATCTTTCGCATCTCCAATTCATAGTCCAAGAAGGGACGAACTCCACCCTTCTGCTCCAGAACAGTCCCAAAATCTTCAAATTTCTTCAACCTGATATCTCTCCAGGTAAGAACATCAAGGAATGTGTCTCTAGCTTCCTGCTTGACATTCAATTCTGGATATCTTTCATCCAGCATCTTCTCTAATCTCCTTCAAATAATCTTTTTAGTGAAGGAAAAGATTTCAGGTTCTGGCTCAGCTTCAGGAGAGATTGGTGGAGAAAAGGTAACCATCGTCAAGGGCTCAGGATCAGAAATTTGAGCTCTGGAAGAAATGAAGGGTTGATCAGATGCAGCTGATGTTGTTCTTTGTTGGGTTTCAGATCGAGCAACAGCTGGAGCAGCAGTAGACTTTGACCCCTGACCTGCACCCCTTGTAGGTAGCATGCTGATGGGCACATTATCATCATCCGAGTCAGATGACTCATCAACCAGACCTTGTCCCTTGGACTTCCCTTTTTCAGCAACATGTACACTTGGTGCAGATTTCGTCTTCTTTGCTGCCGGTTCCTTCAGAGTAATCCCTTTCTTAGGCTTTCGGGCAACAGTTTTTCTCTTTTGTCCTACTGCTCCCTTCCTCTTGACTTCAGTAGCTGGTTTAACAACAACTTCAACATCGTCATCAGCTAGACCAGGAAGAGCTTTATCCAAGATAAGCATCTTCTTGTATGAAAGAACATACGGAATCATTTCATCGTCGCTCCATTCCCTGCCCTTCATCAGATCAATCAGGATCAGGGTGACTTTGAGAAGCATTGTGATCTTGGCTGCTAGTACAATCTTTCCTCCTTTCTCAACAAACTTGGTTGATTCCTCCAGCAATCTCCTCTTCAGAAAACCCAACCAATCAATATTTGCTTTATCGATTATTGCATTCATTATTCTGGCTTTCTCCTGGGTAACTGCATCCAAGCTATATGAAATCCCTGCGATCACTTTTTGCACAATATCGAACAACAATCGATATTTTCTCTGAAGCATAGGTTTCTTGAAGCCCTTAGTGTGATGAGAATCAGCAGGGCGAAGAAGATTCATGATAACACCACTCTCTTCTACGGCACGATATGCATCAGGCATAATTCCGTCCTCTGGTGCCGAAAGTCGGAAAATCCGGTAAAGGTCATCGTCGGTAATTTCCAAATGTTCACCTTGAACTTCGGAATACAGGACACCTTCATGTTCTCTCAAAATATAGAGGAATTTGAGAGAACCATCGAGAATAATTGAGTCGGCACTCGCAGAGCAATACGTCTTCAATCCGCACTCTCTTAGAAGCTTTAAAATTTCAAGTGATTCAGGATCGATCTTCGTCCTAAAATCCACACATCTGTCCTCAACAACTTCGTCAGCAAAGTCCCTAAAAATTGGATCTTTAGGTTCCTGTGTGTTTTGAGACGAAGAGTCAGCGGTCTCTGCAACTTGTCTAACCTTTGGTGCCATTTCTGAAAAAAAATATTCTGAGTAATCACGGAGAAATATACAAATAGATATATATGTATATATGTATACCAAAAGCGAGTAAGAACAACAAAAAAAAATCAATTACCAAAACTCAATCAAATTTTGAAGAAGGTATAGATAAAACGATTTGGGATAAAATTTTGCAAAGTAATTTGAGTTAGAACTTGAGAGTTAAGTGCAGAGAGATAGATAAAGTTTTGTAAAGTGATGAAGTGGGAGGGTTTTCGGAATTATAAACAAGAGGGAAAAACACAATCATTTTGAAATCCGGTAATCAAAACGACGTCTAATCTAGATCAACGATGTATATGAGGCGGTTTTAAAAAGGTAAAGATCGTGCGGTCAAGGAAAACATAGGCCGCAACTTTTGGATTTTAAAAAGCATAATAAATGCATTTAATACAAAAGCCTCGCGTCCGCATTTAATGAAAAGTCAGTGCGACGTCATTTATGAAAAATAGAAAGTAACGAGAGATAAGAAAGGCGTATCTGATTGACTGATATTGTAATCAGTCAATTACCACAAATGTAGAATCCTGTTCCTCCTTTCTAATTTTCAGTAGTTGATCTTAAATTACCCTCTAATCCTTAGTTCTTTCCCAACAGATGTTTGACTCATTTAATTCCATTCTGTTCTGACTTTTATTGGTTGAAGTTCCTTCATCAACTGTCCTTCGTTTCTGATCAGTACTCAACTGATCTTACCTGATCAGATGAGGTTCCCCCTCCATCCGACCTTCTTTCTCCTAGCAATTTCTTAACCAACTGGTATTTGAGATTAAACCGCCAAAATACTCTGGGGCTTCATCTCCTAAGTCCAGTAGTCCTAGCTCATTACATAGTTTTCTGAATATGATTTCAGCTAGGGGCTTGGTTAATATATCAGCTCTTTGCTTATCAGTATGGATCTTTTCCATTCTGATGTTCTTCTTTTCTGCATGGTCCTTATAAAGTGATGTCTGATATCCACATGCTTGCACCTCGTGTAAAGAACTGGGTTCTGAGTGATAGCAATCGCACTGTTACTGTCACAGAAGATAGGCACATTGGTAGCAATTATGTTGTAATCCCTCAGCTGCTGACAAAGCCAGAGCAGTTGGGAGCTACAGCTACCAGCAACCATATATTCTGCCTCAGTAGTAGATGTGGCAACAAATATTTGTTTCTTAGAAAACCACGAGACCAACTTGCTTCCCAAAAACTGACAAGTACCTGATGTAGATTTCCTATCTATCCTACATCCTCCACAATCAGAATCAGAGTACCCACTAAGCTCTAGATTATCATCTGCTAGATACCATAAACCTAAGTTTACAGTACCCTTCAGATACTTTAGAATCCGCTTAGTTGCTTCCAGGTGGCTTTGCTTGGGGTTAGCCTGAAATCCGGCACATACACCTACTGCAAAAGTTATATCTGGTCTGCTTGCAGTCAGGTATAGTAATGAACCAATCAAAGCCCTATACTCTTTATGGTTTGTCTTCTTACCACCTTCATCTGGATCCATCTTAAATGCAGTCAACATTGGAATTCTGGCTTCCTTGCAATTCTGAACTCCATACTTAGCCAACAAATTCCTTGTGTATTTTGCCTGGCAGATGAATATTCCGGTGTGAGCTTGCTTGACTTGAAGACCTAGAAAGTAGCTCATCTGACCCATCATGGACATCTCAAATTTTCCTTGCATCAGCTTAATGAATTTCTCACATAGCTTCTGATTAGGAGAACCAAATATAATGTCGTCCACATAGATCTGAAACAAGAGAATGTTTTCTCCATCTTCTATTCTGAACAAGGTCAGATCAATCAAGCCCTTGGTGAATCCATTCTCTATCGAGAACTGGGATAGTGTATCATACCAAGCTTTAGGAGCCTGTTTCAGTCCATAAAGAGCTTTTCTTAAACGGTACACTTGGTTACTCATTTCAAAGCCAGGAGGTTGTTCAACATAAACTTACTCAGCTAGTACCCCGTTTAAGAATGTACTCTTTACGTCCATCTGATACACAATAAATCTCCTATGAGCTGCATAGGCCAGAAATAGCCGAATGGCTTCCAGACGAGCGACTGGTGCAAAGGTTTCATCATAATACATCCCTTCTGATTGTGAATATCCCTTAGCAACAAGTCTTGTCTTATTTCTGGTTATTACATTGTGCTCATCCTTCTTGTTCTTGAATACCCACTTAGTTCCAATCACATCTTGGTGAGTTGGTCTGTTTACAAGTTTCCAAACTTGATTCCTCTCAAACTGCTCTAATTCTTCTTACATAGCCAAAACCCAACTTGCATCAGGTAGAGCTTCTTCAACAGTGAGTGGTTCCTTCAAAGACAGATAACAACAATATATTGCACTTTCACCAATCTGATGTCTAGTTCTGACTCTATCAGATGGGTCTCCGATGATCAGATCAGTTGGATGACTGGTTATATAGGTCCTTCTGTCCTGATTGTCATCTGTTTGGAGAACATCATCCTCTTCTGATAAAGATTCATCACTAGAGACTGGGAAAGGTACCTGAGTAGGATCCACTTGGCATGGACATGTCTCAGCTGATGTTGGACTCATCACGTGCTGAAGTCTGTCCGCCGGAACAACAGGTGTTCCCCCTGAACCAGATGGTTCAGTTGTTACTGTCTAAGCTGTACCAGCTTCTTCACTGACAGTTGTACTTACCTTGGGTCTGACTGACCTGGTGAATCGTCAAGGTCAAGGTTAGGAACATATACTGTGACGTATTTTGATTCCTTTCCTTTGAGCCTTAGCTGATCCATTTTCTGTGCATCTAGTGCATCTGGTACCGTCTGTTCTGAGGCAGATTTCTCTTGATCAGATGATGACTCATCAAAGATCACATGAGGTGTTTCTTCCACAACTAGGGTTCGTCTGTTGAAAACCCTAAATGCTTTGCTGGTTGAGGAATATCCTAAGAATATACCCTCATCTGACTTGGCATCGAAGGTTCTTAACTGACTCTTCCCATTGTTGTGTATGAAACACTTGCACCTAAAAACATGGAAGTAAGAAACACGAGATTTTATGCTCTTCCACAGTTCATAAGGTGTCTTAAAGTGAATCTTAGTCAGAGAACATCTGTTCTGCGTGTGACATGCTATATTGATAGCTTCTGCCCAGAAACGACTTTGAGTTGCATGCTCAGCTAACATGGTGTGTGCAGCTTCTTTAAGTGTTTTGTTTCTTCTTTCTGCTACGCCATTCTGTTGTGGTGTCCTTGCAGTTGATTCCTCATGTTGTATACCAAACTCAGAGCAAATATCAGATATAAACTGGTTCAAGAATTCCGTAGCTTTATCTGATCTGATTTTCACTATGCTGAGACCCTTCTCATTCTGAATCTTCTTCAGAAGCTCAGGTTACTTTGTTGTAGTTTCACTCTTCTTATACAAGAATACAACCCAGGTGAACTTGGAGTAATCATCCATGACCACTAGAGTGTATTTGCGTCCACTGAAACTAAGAGGCGTAACTGGTCCAAATAGATCCATATGGAGCAGTTGCAATGCTCTGCTGGATGGAGGAGAAGGTATCCCTTTGAATTAAGCTTTTACTTGTTTTCCCTTCTAACATGCGACACATGTCTGATCCTTAGAGAATACTTCATTCGGGAGACCTTCAACCAAGGACATCCTTGCTACCTTGTTAAGGGTTTTGAAGTTCAGATGGCTCATTCTCTTGTGCCAGAGCCAACTGGAGCTCTTTGAACTCTTAACAATCAAGCATGCATTTCTTGGACAACTGTCCCAATCTGCTGTATAAATCGTTCCTTTTCTGGAGCCAATTAGCAAAATCTGTTGAGTCGCTCGATTTCTGATTGTGCATTGATCAGATGAGAACTCAACACTAAATCCGTTGTCGCAGAACTGTGATACAGATAACAGGTTGTGCCTTAAGCCATCAACGTATGAAACACCTGTAACCTGTACATCATCGTTCACTAAGGTTCCAACTCCTCTGGTGAAACCAAAGTTGTCATCTCCAAAGAGAACTTGTGGGCCTGGTTTCTCAATGTAGTTGCTGAGGAGATGTTGACTTACAGTCATGTTCCTTGAACATCCACTATCTATGTACCAGATAGTTGCTTGTACACCTCCTTTATTAGCCAGTGTCACTCGAGCCTGCGAGCAAATCAGATTTTAGGTACCCCAGTAGAATTGGGTCCTGGGGGTTAGAAGTACCTTTCGGGATCCACACAAATCTGGCACCTTTGTTGAACACAGAAGGCTTGATTTATCTCCTATAAATATCTACATAATCATACGTTTCTTCATATGCAATCTGATCAGTGTGATTATTAGTGTGAGCCTTGGATGAATCAGAAGACTTGGGATTTTTCATTGAAACTTGTCTTCTTTTAATCCAGTGGGGCTCAGGTGCAGCAGCCCTAGGTTTCTGATTGTAAGGGTAGGTACGACTGCTACCATTAAAGGATTCATATCTTTTTGGCATAGATGGTCTTAGCAGTTTACCATTTTTTTGCTTGTCAGGCAGCTTGGATTGAGTTGACTTCAGTTGATACTGTCCCTTACGAGATGATCCAGACTGAGGCCTACTCTGCTGATTTGGCTGAGGTCTCTTAAGAAGAACAAGATTCTTCTGTTGATTCCTCGGTTGGCGTCTGATCAGTTGGGGTCCATTTATGTTCCCTTTCTGATCCGGCGCTTGCCTTGCCTTGTCAGCTGATCCTTTTCCCTTATCTGATACAGATTTGGCTTTTCGTGTATCTTGATCAGAAACTCGTTTGGTTACACTTTTCTGATGTGAACCAGATGGGGCTTTTGAGGATCCAGAAGGGTTCTCATACCCAATTCCCTTCTTGTCAATTGGCGTATAAAAATAGTTGTTCAGATCTTGAACAGTCTTAGAAGATTTCGTGAAAACCTCTATTTTCTTATGCAAATTGTCCTCAGATATTTTCAGATTCTCATGCAGTCGGAAGAGTTCATCAAACTTACCCTGAAGGACTTTGGGTTCTCCAGCTTGTCTTTCATTAAAAGCCAAATGTTCCTTAATCAGCTTTTCTTGATCAGTAGTACTGACTTTCAGAACCTCCAGTTCTTTAGTCACCTTCTGAACAGTTTCATCTGATCTTAGTTCAGCTGTGACAAGCCAAATATTCTTAGCCCTTAGGTTATAGTTCTCAACTTCCACTCGTGTATAAGTATCTATTGCATTAGAGAGATCATCAAGCAATTAGTCATTGTAGACCTGCAGGTTAATCTCTCCAGCAGATGTGTTAAGCACAACAGGTGTAAAACAAGAAACCATAGAAGGTTTAGAGAGTACCTCAGACTGGTCAGTTTCTCTGGCCATCAGACAGATGTCATCATCAGATGAGAAGTTCAAATCATCGATATCGTCAGTTGTGGTAATAAGACAGAAATATTCAACATATGAATATCCAGAGTCATCTGATGGCAGATAGGAATCGTCAATTCCATATGTGTCTGCAACCATGGCTTTTCTGTCTCGGTACCTCTATTCTCTTCTGTTCCGTTTCTCTTCTCTCTCTTTGGGAGTCAGATCGGGGCAATCAGCAATGTAGTGACCTGGTTTCTGACAGTTGTAACAAACCCTTGAATCTCCAGAATTTCCTCTATTCGGTGAATCATTTCTTCGGTATGATCTGTCAGGGAACTTTCCATTTTGTCTGTAATCAGAACCTCTCTCATCTGATCTTTTATCTCGTCTACTCTCTCTACGATCCTCTCTCTGATCATATTTTCGGTCATCTCTTTTGTTATCCCTATCATCTGAAGAACAATATCTCTCTTGTGATCTGTCAGAAGATCTTCGATCTCTTCCTCTGCTTCGTCGATAGTCATCATAGAACTTTATGTACTTTCCCATCTGAACATTTTTTCGTTCAAGTTTCCTTGTTAGGAGTGCAATCTGTTCGACCTGGCTGATGATGTTTCCAACTAGTTCCACGATTCGTGAACTGCTACTAGTTGCCTGGAATGCAACAGATTTAGCTGAGTTTGCAGCAGCTTCAGCAGGGACATCATCTGATCCTTGTCCTCTCTCTATCAGGTCGAACTCATGGGCTTTCAAACTGAAGATTAGATCATTTAGCATCATGGTAGCAATATCTTGACAGTCCTTAATCACGGTCACCTTGGTATCCCATTTCTTAGTCAACGATCTGAGAATCTTGTAGTTGATATCCTTGTTTGACATTACTCGTCCAAGATCAAGAAGTCGGTTGACTCCTCGTGTGATCCTTCCATCAAATTGATCAACTGTTTCATTCGGCAACATCTTAAGTTTCTCAAATACAACTAGCTCAGCTTGCAGTGTGCTGTCTTTGATCTGTTCATTTCCTCTGCAGATTTCAGCAAGCGTCTCCCAGACTTCCTTAGCTGTCTTCAGGTACTTCACTTCCTCCTTTTAGTAGCATCCATAGTTTTCATGATGAGGTGTCTAGCAACAGTATCCAGATTAGACAATCTCCTCTCATCTGCATCCATCAGAGAGAGACTCTTTTTGATTCTTGCTCCAACTGGTTGAGTAGGATCTCATCCTGCTTCAGCTGGGTTAAAGTGATAGATGATAATCACTCCTATCTCAAGAATCTCATCCATTCTGTTACTGATCACTCCCAGATGATCTCCCATGTCTATGGACCAATCTGCATACTCATCAACATAAAACATGGGTAGATTATGATGCATACCTGAAGTGTTATCCATGTTTGTGGTGATTTTGGAAGAATATGAGTTTTGAAAGCAGTTTTCAAAGATCAATTCAAATGACCACAAAGGTTCTTCCTCAAGAACCAATGATATTCAAAGCCAGTGGTCGAAAGAACCACTGCTCCGATACCACTTGTAGGTCCCGAACGGGTTTCAGTGAGGGTTGAAGTCTAGAGGGGAGGGGTGAATAGAATTCAAAAACTTTTCGTGGATCAGATGTGATTTGCACGTTTATCTGATCAGAGTGCAAAGTGGATCAGTTTAACTGATGGTGTGGAAGATTAGTTAACCTGTGTGAAAACCAGTTTTAAACAAATAAGGATTCTGACCAGTAAAGTTCAGATCAGATGACAAGGGCGTCAAACTGATCAGATCAGTAGCTTGATGCTAATTTGATCCAAGTACATAATATACATGCAGATAACAAGAGTGTGTGCAAGTAAGTGTAAAGCAATGTAAAGGCACACGATTTATAGTGGTTCGGACAACTTGTCCTACGTCCACTCTTCCCTATCAGCAGGGGCACCAACTTAACCAACTGGACTTAGATTATTGTGTTAGTCCAACACAGTACAACCAACAGATGTTTCACGAGTTCTCACTCAGCCAATCCCAGAAATCTGATCTAGAAACCCTAGACAGAAATCTTGTTATAACAAACTTAACCTAACTTTTGTTTGGGTATAAGATTTGTGTTGTTCCAACTGGAATTCTATCCTATCTTTTAAATAGCCTAAAGCTAGAGGATAAGTATTTTATGCTAAGAACTATGGGATGAACACTTAAGAATAAATCTTGAGTTTGTGTTCTTTATGCGGGAATCTCTTGAGAGCTTGAGCTTGAGTATTATTTCCGTAACCTTACTCTGAAGGTTGATCCCATATTTATAGGCCCGATTTCGAGTTAGCCTTTGGAGAGCAATTCGAACTTCGGCCTATTTTAGATAGGCTTGCAGGTTTGATTTGAAGTGTTCATAAAGGCCATGCCGTCTTCGTGCAATATTGTCCTTTCTAGTCGTTTGGCATTGATACACCATATCCTGCATTCGTCAGAACCGTACATACGTGTCGACTTCCAAGTGGTTAACAAGTACACTTATTCGGCGCCTTGAAAAGCCATCAGATTAAACATTCCTCTGGTCTGACCACTTTGTATACTTCAAGGATAAGATGATATGCTTATCACGGTTCTCACTTAGCCTCTACTGATCTGTTGTCCATGAGATCAGTAGACTTGAGTCTACTGATAAAGTTGTCTTAGTTGTAACCTATCGACTCTGTTGATGTCTTTATATAGTAGATCTTCTGATGTGCTTCAGATCTTCTTTCTGATCTTTACTGCTTCATATTGAGTTCCCCCTCAATATGTGATCTAGTCTAATTCTTCAGCTGTCTAACATGTTCAGCTGGTTTCCTATCCTTTTCATCAGTCGACTAACAGGTTCGACTGGTCCTATTACAACTGTTTTGGAACTTCCATCAAAACTACAAATTTCCCAATAACTTTTAATTTTCAGGACTTTAATAAATCAAAATTGGTTTCAAAATTAATAAACCAAAATTCCACATTCACCCTTTGAAGAACAAGAACCCTAGTTAGCTAACACTCACTCAACAAATCACTTGCCCTTAGTAAAATTTTCACTACTCATTAGCCAACACAAATGCAAATTAACCACTAATAACACATAAACAATCGTTCATACTTAAAAAAAAAATCCAATATTAATTGGACTGAAAAGATTCTGACCCCCTACTACCTCTACTATTCGAAGCCCTTCTACCATTGAGTTTGATGTAAAATTTTGAAATTTCGACAATTTATATTGTATCGAGTTTCACCACTTTAGGGTTCTTTATTTGGGATGGAAAATAATTTTGGGGATTTTTAATTTTGTTGAATCTGATAGTGAAAAACATTTTGTTTTATTAATTATATATGAGAGTGAAAACGTATATTTGGATTAGTGTAGAAAGCATATATTGAATTTGTATAAGGATTATTATTTAATGTAGAAAGCATTGGTGTTGATGTGGAATATTAAAAAAAAAAAAAATTATCTGGCATCTGATGTAGCATACAGACACAAGTTTCGGCAACCTATGTCGCTTCTTTCTGCTCTGATTTCAAAAATAGGTATCAGATTGAAACACAATAAAAGAATGGGATTGTTTACAAAAATATTAAAGATCGTGATTAAATTGATATTAAGTGTAAAAATCGTTTATTTTTTAGAATTAGCCCTTATTTTAAAGAGTGGGTCTCATGTACACCCAGGTGATCGTGCCCTCATAGTGCATTTTACAATCGTGCAGCTTGTTATACTGAAAGATGTAACTTTTTTAACTGAACCGTGTAACTATTTTTTTCATATTAATAGTTTCACGATTCAATGTAAATCGGTTACATTTTTCAGTATAACAAATTGTATGATTCTAAAATGAGTAAAAAATGTTAATACAATTTGATAAATGAGTAAATGGGAAATCTGCCTATTTATACTGAGTAACTAAAAGGTCTAAAATGAAAGGTAATACTTAGTACAACTGAAAGGTACTAATTGGTCAAACTTTATTTTTTAATCCTTATTAACAATTAATTTCCAAATCCATAGTTTCAAATCTCTACATTGGAGCCTTACGGAATTCAATCTTCATTTTATTCCATTTATATATCATTAATCATACATCCCTTCAAAAAAAATCATATTTATATATCTAGCTGTTGGAATTTACTAGCACGTAAAACAAAAAACATGCACAACGCAATAAACAATTCACCCACAACGAATTTGCAATTCCTAATTGAAATAACGAAATACGTAAACGGAAATCTTACGGTGCCTCGTAATATTTCTTCCACTATGGTATCCACTTAATTCTCGTTCACAAATCCGCACAGATTTACCAGCGTTGAATCCCAAATGAACTTGCTAGAAAAATTCTATTCTAGAGATTTTATGGAGAAATCTATTTCTTGAGTTAATAATGAATTCCCAATGACTCATATATATAGGAGAAGCCCGACTTAAATTTTAAACCATCTTTATTAGGAAAATAAATTCTCAATCTTGCAAATCAAATCCCATAGATTTAATTTTCCTATATATAATTTCATACAATAATATTCCATCTATTATTTTAGAATCCCTATTTAATTAAATCCAATTTAATTAAATAGTAATAATAATTAATTCCAAATATAATTATTATTAATTCTCCATAAATTAAATATTAAATCCATTTTAATATTTAATCAACCAACTATAATCTGTAAAAGGAATGACTTGTTGTGTGACCCATAGACCCTCATATATCGAGTGATTCCAATTAGTATGAGAACACGAGCACTATCTTTAAATCCACATTGAGGAATGAATCATTTTCTTGGCTCAACTACCACGCACATTGTTGGTCCCGATTTGAAAACCCATTAGTGCGTTAAATACCAATTGTAATGCATATAAAACAGGGGTGAGGGAATGGTGATTACCAATTTTTTGCTTTTAAGAACGATGTGTGTTTTGCTAATAATCAAATGCATATGGCAAGTAAGAACATAAAGCAGTAAAGAACACACGATTTTATAGTGGTTCGGAGTCCAACTCCTACATCCACTCTTCCCTATCACAAGGGGCACCAACTTAACCAACTGGACTTAGTTTAACGTGTTAGTCCAACACCCAACAGATGTTTACCGAGTTCACACTCAAACTGGACTTATCTCCCTCACGAGATCGCCTATCCTCCCTTTCGGGATTGCTTAGATGTTTACCGAGTTCACACTCAAACGGGACTTATCTCCCTCACGGGATTGCCTACCCTCCCTTTCGGGATTGCTTAGATGTTTACCGAGTTCTCACTCACCTACAAACTTAACCTATCAAACTGATTTGGGTAAGGTTTGTTTGGTTTCCAACTAGGGTGAGATTTTCCCTTACATTTGTTTAGCCTCAATGCTAAGGATGGGAAAATCTCTCTAAGCTTAGGATATTACATTTGTGCTTAGATCTAGGGTAGAACACTTTTGAATATATGCGTGTATTTCTTGCTCAGTGTTCTATGGTGGAAATGTTGGATGATTTGGCTCTGTAGCTTGATGGATCACGCATTTCTCACTTCCACCACTCGAATAATGAAGGAAGAACTTGTATTTATAGTGTGGATTTGAATGTTACCGTTGGATGAAGTCACATTCAAATCCATACTATTCTGTAGCTTTTGCAGCTTTTGCAGCTTTTTCAGGCTGGTTGTCTTCCTCTCATTGGTCCACGTCAGCTGAATCTAACGGCTATATTCTTCAGGATCTTCTGAGTCTTCACGTTTCTCTGAGTCTTCAGGATTCTTGATTCAGCAGACTTCTCTTCAGCGGACCTTGTCTGATCAGGTATACTGACACTCAGGCTAACTGAGTTCAGCTCTTCTGACTTCAGACAATCTGACCCTCATGTCACTAGCACTCAGGCTATCTGATCATCAGTAGCGTTCTGATTCTCAGTGAATATGACTTCAGATGACTTGTCTTCTGATGACTTCTCTTCTGATTTCTTCTCGCCTGATTTCTTCTCGCCTGATCTGGTATGCAGATTTCTGGTTTTCTGATATCTGATTTCTTCTCGCCTGATCTGATCAGCTCACATGATCAGATCAGTATAGCATTAGGTCAGCATATCAGTTTATCTGCATCAGATTAGTACATCAGGTTAGCATATTAGGTTAGTTGCATCAGGTTAGCTTATCTGATCTCGATCAGTCTCATCTGCTCCTCTTCTGATCTGCAACCTCCTCTTCTGATCTGGTCATCTGTTCATCTGATCTTCTTATCAGCTGGCTTAGCTTTTCTTTTCTTCTGATTTTGCTCATCTCATCAGTTAACTCCGGAACTCATCTTACTCATCTGATCTCGATCAGTCTCGTCTGCAGCCTCGTCTGATCTCGATCATCTTCGTCTAATTTCGTGAGTTCCCTCTTAAATTGTTCTCTCGTTACCCCTCAACTTGTTATCTGTAAATTAGCTTGAATAACACAAGTTGATAATGTTTTGGCATAATTCATCAAAACTAAAATATCCCAACACACATGTATTTCGTGATAAACCCAATCCATGTCATATCTACCCGTTAAGGGTGTAAGCGTCGGTCTTGGTCAAAGTTCACCACTCCATACATGTCGTGCGTATTGACCTCGGGTTAGAGGAATATCACATCGCTCCCACTAACCGAGACACCCCTAGACACTTAAGTGGAGTAACATCATACGGTTTCTCGGATGGGTATGCCAATATCCTCTAAGGTACCTGTGCATCCATCATGGGATGCCTAGTATCTTGTAGTAAGTGAGAACTACTACACTCTCTAAGAGTATGATGCACATCGCACACCAATCTCAAATGCATCATCAATATCTCATTCTTGATGATCCTTGATCGGGGCTATTTGAGAACCATGCTTAAGTCATCCAAGGTCACAAATGCTCAATGATAGCATTGGTTCATGGGAACATATATAAAAATAAATGCAAACAATCAAACATAATATTCAATCAAGTGTATTGCAATACATTACTATTAAATGAACTATAATATTAAATCAATTGAATATCATCGAGTACTATATCCTTATATTTGATTGTCTCTATACTAATAATCTCCCACTTGGACTAGAACAAATTACCTACATGTCTTACCCTTAGACCATCGAAATGTCTAGTGTGTACATGAACACTCAGTGTTTTGGTGAAATGATATGCCAAATTATCTTATGTGGGAACACATTCTTATTCTATTTCTCCTATCGTTATGATATCTCAGATCAAATGATAAGCCTGGGTACATGCTTGCTTCTGCTTGTTGATCTGGGTTCCTTTGCTTGTGCAATCGCACCAGCGTTGTCTCAATACACCTTTATTAGACAACTGACAATCGGAACTACCCCTAGTTCTCTCAAGAACTATAAAATCCAGACTGTCTCCTTGAGACTTCTGATACAACAATGTACTCAGTTTCACTTGTTGAATCTGCGGTTGACTCTTACTTTGAACTATCCCAACTGACCGCCCCACTATTGAGAGTGAAGATATAGCCTGACTGTAATTTATGATCATCACAGTCGGATTGGAAACTTGCGTCAGCATAACCAGTTACTACCAGTTTTGACTGCCCATCGTAAACAAGGAAACATTCTTTAGTTCATCTAAGATACTTCAGAATGGTCTTGACAGCAATCCAGTGAAGCTCGCCCGGATTCTGTTGGTATCTACCAGTGATGCTGACAGCGTAGTCCACATCGGGCCTACATAGGTGGTCTGTGACAGCCCCAACATCCTCTTGGATCTATCCGTGTGGGTCTTGATCCCTAGGATGTAGTAAGCTTCACCAAGATCCTTCATCATGAAGGTCTTTGGCAACCAATCTTTAACGGACTACATTAACGGGATATTGTTTTCCAAAATCAATATGTCATCGACATATACGATTATGAAAATAATATTCTTCCCGCTGCATTTTTGATAAACGCAAGAATCTTCAGAATTTTTAATGAAGTCAAAACACTTGATAGTTTCATCAAATCGGATATTCCAACTCCTGGAAGCTTGCAACAACCCATAGATGGATCTCTTTGGATTGCATACTAAATTAGAATTTAGATTAGATATAAAACCTTCTAGTTGAGTCATAAATACTTCCTTATCAATGTTTCCATTGAGGAAAGTTGTTTTGACATCCATCTGTCAAATCTCATAATCATAGTGTGCTGTTATTGCAAGTAAAATTTGAATGGACTTGATCTTTGCAACTGGTGAGAAGGTGTAGTCATAATCAATGCCTTCGCGTTGACTTTAACCCTTCACCACCAACCTAACTTTGTAGGTTTGTACTTTGCCATTTGCATAGGTTTTTCGCTTGAAGACCCATTTGCAACCTACTGGTCTAACCCCTTTAGGCAACTCAACCAAGTCCCAGACTTGATTGGTGTACATCGAGTCCATCTCGGATTTCATGGCTTCATGTTGCTTTCCCGAATCAATATTTGATATTGTTTCAAATAAGTATTAGGATCGTCTTTATCCAGTATGTCCATATTATTGAGTTCCTCCAAGAAGTAACCATATCTAATGGGTGGATTACAATTCTTAATTGACTCACGGAGCTGTGGTTGTGCAGGTTGTGCATTCTGATCGTGAAAATTTTGTGGTGCATCGATTTCATCAATGTCCGGAGAGTCCTTAAGAGCTACACTTTCAGATGCCTCTTGGGCGGGAGTTTGAACTATGATGTTCTCATTCGGTCTACTTGGAGGTTCTTGCACCGGCAAGCCAACTCCAATTACGCTCCCACTAGCTGAAAGACGTTCACAGTGAAAGACTCCCACCGTGAAAGTTTCTGAATGCTCCCACTGATTCCTTGTCATGTTGCTTTGTCAAGATATCAGTCTCTTTGTTAGTTTGTGGTTCTTGAATTTCTTAGTTCTATCGCCTTACAGCCGCCTTGTTCCTTAAACACATAATCTTCTTCAAGGAACCTAGCCTGCCTAGAAACAATCACTGTTTGTTTCTCAGTAGATAGAAATAATATCCTTTAGTTTTCTTAGGATATCCCAAAAAATAACCCTTTTAACCTTTGGATTCCAACTTGTCAGTTAACATCTTCTTAACAATTTGGGGCAGCCCCATGTCTTGATATGTGAGAAAGTTGGTTTCTTACCACACCACAGCTCGTATGACGTATGCTTAAATGATTTAGACTGAATCCTATTCATAATGTAGATTGAGGTTTGGAGTGTGTAACCCCATAAGAATATTGGAAGAGAGGAAAAGCTCATCATGGACCTCACCATGTCTAACAAGGTTCGGTTTCTCCTTTCGGATACTCCATTCATTTGGGGTATTCCGGGAGGAGTCCATCGTGATTGGATTCCATGTAACTTCAGATAATTAGTGAATTCATGGTTAGGTATTCACCTCATTGATCTGAGCGAAGAGTCTTACTCTTACCAAGATGTTTCTCTACTTCAGCTTTATACTCCTTGAACTTCTCAAAAGATTTAGATTTGTGTCTCATAAGATACACACATTCGTATCTCGAGAAATTGTCAGTAAAAGTGATGAAGTAGTCGAAGTGAACCCTAGATAGAGTGGGCAATAGTCCATATACATCGCTATGGATCAACTCTAGAACTTCTTTGGCACACACCCCTTTCCCAGAAAATGATTTATTGATCATCTTGCCCTTGTGACAGGATTCGCAATTACCATAAGACTCAAAGTCAAATGGGGTTAAGCAGTCCAACTTCCTTAACCTTGCAATTCTTTTCTCGTTTGCATGAACAAGTCTACCAAGTCATAAATAAGTTAGGTGACACGTGATTTCTCATACTAACCTCTCAAATATAAGAGGGTCATTGAAGTGCTCGGTTTAATATCAATCCATGGGACTAGGTGTGGAATATAGTCCTATTGCTATATGTTGTCGCATGATTATAGTGTGAAACATGTTTTTAATTTTCCGAGTTAAAACTAAATTATCAACAAAGCAAAGATTAACAACTAGAAAATTCAACAAGCAATAAGAAAGCAATTAGGCAACAAACAATTTTTTTTCCAAGTGTGAGATGAGGTGTTCGGGTGTTTTTCCTTGTGAGACGATTATCAAAAGATTAATTATGATATTTACCTCTATTTCCGGTTATTCTATAAGAGCGATCACTACATAATATACCATTCCCGTACTTGGTAAGCCTGGGGTCCGATATCATTTTAAATCCTAGGATCGGGAGGAGAATCTCCCCTTTCTAGCCCGGGTAATTGCACGGATATGGTCCTCTAATTAACTAACTATTCTGTCCCCGTGTTTTCCCACTTGTATACTAAGTTCAATTCTCTGATATGCTCTTCAATATCCACTCTAGGTGTTAACTAAAGTAGTTAATGTAAATTAGGGGGTTCTTATGTTTCTATCCAACTCACGTTGCAATAGAACCTAATTGATTCAAATTCGGATGATTAAACCAATACCCACATATCTTATCTCATCTATCCAACACTCGTTGCAACAAACAAGAATCAACACACAAGCTAATAGCAAAACCACCAAAATTGAACAAGGAAATACCCCTAATCTAAAGGATCACCATCAATAGAGATAAACAACCATAATCAACGCAATTAACCAATCATCATCACAATTTCAAACACCCAAACACTAAGATGTTGGGGTTTATACTGAAAAGTATGCTTTTTACTTTGTATAATCGAAACTGAATTTCCAGACTTATTTACTGAAATAAATTGTTTATCACTGATGCTTTAAATATGATTGAATGTTATATATATTTATTTGCATAACTGTTTCAATAATTAATTCGTGTTACATCAGAGTTAATTTAGTGATACCCGATCACAGAAGATTAAATTAACAGTCCCTTGTAACTATAAGTACGCCATTCACGACCTAGATGGAAATGAACAACCATCGCGAAAGGTTGAGGTGTAAGGCTTAGATTGGTTTGTCTTGACCAAGAGATTACACTAGTGCATGACTGATGCGCTGAATAGGACCTACAGGAGGATAAATTCTTTAGAACTGAACAAGGAAGAATTAGACCTCAGTGGATCGTTGTTTCTTAACCTTCGCCCCCTTAAATAGGATCACGTGGGATCGGTAACTATTGCTTTGACTTATCATGGGTAGCGAATCGGAGAGAGATTCAATACGTGCTTTTTATCTTGGGCAATATTATTGGTCACATGTGATTGCTAAGATTTAATACGAAGAATCGTGTGTGCAAGCACGCTTGCTTGATTTGCCCCCTTGGGAGGTTCATAAGTTTTATCATACCAAATCTTGCAAGTGGAATTTGTTTCCTGTATGGATAATAATGTTGAACCGCTCTCGACCAAGGACAAAAGATATTAATTAATGAAAAGCTATTTCAAAGCTTGAATTAATTAATGGGCTAGATAATCTTAAACACGGGAAATAATGACCGGGAGCCATATTGACTTGTAATATGGGTTAAGATGGATAGTCAATATTAATTATGTAGTGGGATTAATTAATATTTATGGGCTTGAATTATATTGTGGCTCAATATTAGATATTCAAGATCCATTAGAAGGTCCAATCTTAATTCTCCTAAAGGCCCCCTGAGTAGCCCAACATATAGTCCAATAACTGAAAAGGTGATTAAAATAAAATAAATATTGTTGCTTATATTTCCTCATTAAATTAGAAAATTATGAATAAAAGAGGGAGAAAGATTTTCTTTGAATTTTCTTATGGAATGAAGATATGTATTCTTGGAATACAAGATTATCTCATTAAATTCAAGAAATCTCCCACTTGGTTATTCATTAAGAGATTTTCGAAATTTTTGGAAAATAGAGGGCAATAAAGATTTTCTTGATTTTCTTGAAAAGATATTATGGAAGATATGTATTTCTTGAAATACAAGAATATCTCATAAATTCAAGAAGATCCAAATCTTGGATTCTTGCACCTTAGATTTTTCAAAAATTCTCCATAATAGAGGAGGTGGATTTTTGTGGAATATTTTAATTATGGGAAAGAGAATATATGGGATATATTCAAGATTTCTTGGTGACCAAGAAAAGTCTTATCCCACATTGAAAAATTCACAAAATTTCGTGCTCCTCCTATCCTATAAATAGGGGATGATTAGTTCATTCCCAAGTACAATTCCATGTGCTGGAAATATTAGCAAATCCACATAAGTGGTGCAACAAAGTTTATTTTTTCCTTTAGTTAATTGTTCGCGAGTATCCTTCCAATCGATTGTCGAAAGCAAGGGCTAAGGAAATACTTGGGAAGTCCTTTTGGTTAGTCCGTCCGACCAAAGCCATTTGTCATCCCGAGAGGTACGCTCACGTAAACCCGTAGATTCCGCGTCGCGTGGTTTTACGTGGCTTTTTATATGCATGATATGTTGTTGCAATTATTATTTGAATTAATATACGATTAATTCATGCTAGTAATAATTAATGAATTAAATTTGTATTTAAATATTCACCTCGAATAGATCTGTCGCGAATCATTCCCCAACAATCGGTATCGAGCCACTTGCTTGCTCAATTTTTTAAATTGTAATTTAATTCACGGACATTAAATTTGAAATTGATAGTAGAACTGTTAGATCCGCTTTTGCGTGTATCCAATTGTCATAGATTTTAATGTTTTATTTTGCATGCATATAAACCGTGGTTTTTTAATTCGATTCGCTCGATTTGTTTTTGCCTCGTGAGAAAATCCACGAGTAGACTAGATTTGTTTGATTTGATCAATGTAATAGATTAGTCTAGATCTCGGTTTATTTATTTTTGTAAATAAATTGTAACCGGATCGAACGAAGAGATGAAGAATTAAAGGACAAAATCCGTAACTGCGTGGGGCAGGCGGCGCGCTGGCGGCACGCATGGGCGCTGTGGCGAGGGCCAAGGGCCGAAGCCTGGATGCAGGATGGCGACGGGCGGTGCGGGCGTTCGCCCAAGTGACGTTGCGCTTATGCCACAGACGAAGGCGACGGAGACGCGGGCGAGGCCGATGTCACAAAGAGGCGGAGGGCGGGCGAGGCCAAGATACACGCGGATGCGCTGGACGCTGCCGCCGCCAAGGATCGCTGACTCGCCGATCTGCCGAGGCGAGCCGAGGCGCCGGCAAGGGGCGTGTCTCGCCAGCGGTGCCGAGGTCGCTTAGGTCGCCCCAGCAAGCGGCCGGCGGATCTGGCGTTCATCCTTACCGCGAAGTGCTTGGCGTGGCGGTTCGAGACAAAGTATTTTTCGAGACGAACGAGTGGGAGAAATTCGAGACGTGTTTCTTCAAGATCAAGCCAAGAAAAAATCAAACCATGACAGTTGGATAATTTGTGCCCAATATGTTTATTTTTCTTTTTGCTTGATTTATTTGTCTTTGTCTTTATGCTTTATTTAATTTGTTTAAATGTGTTTGCATGAGGGTTGCCAAATTGAAAAATCTCAACTTCAAAATTACTAAGTATGTTTTAAATAATTAATTGACAATTTTATTCCTGGATAATAAAATTGAATTAATTTTTGACCTCCATGATTTATTTATTTGTGAATTCTTTTGGAGAAATTCCCCCAACCCGGACGGTCAAAAGATAGGTTTCACATGAATGAATTCCAAACGGATGATTGTGGGTTATTACTAGTGGCGGCGATGACCCTCCCAACGAGGCTCGATCAAAGTGAAATAGTAATCCTCAGATTTAATCATGGTTATTACTTAGGTATAAAATTGATATGCATATACTTCTCCTGAGTCCCCGCGAATTTTATATTGGTCAAGTGAGTCAACTATTAATCTGGATATTAAGGGTTTGTAAATCGTTTTGTTTGTAACCTCCGCTTGAATGTGTTTAAATAATGACCCACCCAACGTGGCTTATTTAAACTTTTTTTTGAGATGTTGGGCGATGCATTGTTCATATTTTTTGAGATTTTAAATATGATGCATGTGATCAAACCTTGTGATATATTTGTGCTTATGCATATTATTGTTTATTTCAGTTCATCATGTCGCAACCTTTTTAATCCAATTATTCAATATCTTTGAAAAGACAATTTACTCACTTTGAGAAAAAATTTTGTTGATTGGAATCGAAAAACTCACTATTGTCCTCATTTTGCACAAAGCCATAACTGGGTTCTGACCACACCTAAACCGGATAAACCATCAGATGAGTCCACTAAAATGGTTAAGAAAGAGTATGCTGACTGGGAGCGGTCTAACGAAATGGCTAAGTGTACCATCTTGGCTTCTATGTCAGATGTGTTGCAACACCAACACCAGAACGTTGAGACCGCTGCGGAAATCATGACTAGCGGAAATCATGACTAGTCTTAAAGCGATGTTTCAACATCAGAACCGTGTGGCTCGTCAGATCACCATGAGGGACTTGCTCTCTATGAAAATGGTGGAGGAAACGCCCGTAAAGGGAGCACGCGTTCTCCGGATGATGGCTCACCTTAATAAACTTGAGGTACTTTAGCGCCAATCGATATCGAGACCCAAATCGATTTAGAAAGCTCCATTCTCTCGAAAAAGTTTTGAACAATTCAGTTGAACTACCAGATGAATAATCGAAGTTCTCGATGCCCCGATCCGTTGCAAGCTTTAGTCTCGGCAGAGGCGATATTAGGGCGAAAAAAAGCCAAGCCTTGGTGGCAAACGGACCTTCTTCTTCTTCTAGACCAAGGGGTGGTAAGAACAAGAAAAGGAACAAAGGCCACAAGCAAGTGAACTCAAGTGTTGCCAATGGCAAAGATAAGGTGAAGAAAGGTGGTGGAGTGAACAAGCCGACTAAGGAAGTGCTTCAACTGCGGTGAGAAAGGACATTGGAGGTCAGCCTGTTCCAGACCTAAGAGGGATGGAAAGAAAGGTAATTCTCACACACTAGTTGTTGAAACTTGTTTAGCGGCGTATGCCTCCCAATTTGTGGGTGGTGGATACGGGATCCACTAATCATGTTTGTTTCACATTACAGGGGTTCAAGCGGACCCGACAACTTAGTGGGAGTGAGGTCCTCATCACACTGGGCGATGCTACGAGAGTGGCAGCTGAAGCAGTGGGAGAAGTGCACCTGTCTTTTGAAGACAGTGTTTTAATTTTTAAGATATTCTTTACGTTCCGAATTTTTAGAAAGAATTCATTTTCAGTTTCTAAACTTTTATGATGGATATTTTGGTTACTTTTTAATAAAGTTGTTACCAAATTTAATTTTTGATAAATTTATCTGTCATGGAACGTTGTTGAATGATCTCTATACAATTAACTGTGCACACCACTCACGAAATGTATCCTATAACACATCAACTGTTTCCGAGAAAAGAAAGCGTTCATCAGACGTGAACGAGACACTTCTTTAGCATCTATAAATTGGGTCATATAAATCCAAAGAGGATCCAAAGGTTGGTAAGAGATGGTTCACTAGGGCTTCTCCAAGTTGAATCGATTCCAACCTGCGAATCATGTTTGGAAGGTGATATGACCAAGATGGCATTTGGAGCCAAGGGGAATGGGGCTAAAGAAGTTTTAGAGATCGTTCACATAGATGTACGTAGTTCAATGTCAACCAAAGCAAGAGGAGGTTATGAGTAATTTTATTGATGAGTACTCAAGGTACATTTTCCTTATGAAGCATGAATCTGAGACCTTTGAGAAATTCTAAAGAATTTAAGGCTCAAGCAGAGAATCATATGGAAAAACGTATCAATTCTCTACGATCTGATCGTGGAAGCGAATACCTCAGCGATGAGTTTTTGAACTACTTATCTGATGAAGGGATTGTATCCCACTCATCGCTTTCGCATCTTAACCCTCAACAAAAACGGATTGCAGAGCGAAGCAACATAATTCTTTTGGAAATGGTTAGATCAATGATGAGTTATACGGATCTTCCCGAGTCGCTACCGGGTCATGCCTTGAAAAAAATAGATGACTTACATTCTCAACTTGGTGCTATCCAAATCAGTTCCCCTTAACCCCAAAGAATTGTGGACCCAAGCAAGTCTAGTAAGAGACACATGAGAACTTTGGGGGTGTCCGCCCTACGTGTTGGACAAGGAAAACGGTAAATTGGATCCTCGATCGTAATTAAAGGTCGCTTTTTTTGTAGGATACCCCGAGGAACAAAAAAGGGTGAATGTTCTATAGTTCAAGATCAAAAGGTGGACATCCGCACCCACTTTAGATTTTGGAAGAAAACTATAGAACCAAAGAAAACCCGTGAGATTACCTTAAATGAGCTAAGAGGGCAAACCTCGGTCTTAGATTGTCTTAGATGATATACCAAGCGTCGTTTTCAAACCGAGCCTCGTTATAGTGGGAGGGTTGTTTGACGACTTTAGAGATTCATAGGAATAGGAGAGTCCTCGGACTTGATTCCCGGAATCAGACCCATGGACATATGACGAGGCACTCTAAGATAAGGATGCAGTTTCTTGGCAAATAGCAATGAAAGCTGATATGGGTTCTATGTTTCATAATAGAGTGTGGGAGCTAGTCGAACCACTTAATGGGGTCAAACACATTGGATGCAAGTGGGTATATAAGAGGAAAAGAGGACCGGACGGGAAGGTTGAAACCTTGAAAGCAAGACTAATGGCGAAAGGTTATACTCAGAAAGAATGGGATCGATTATGTGGAAACTTTTTCGCCCATAGCCATTCTTAAGTCCATCCGTATTCTCTTATCGATTGTCAAGCATTTTCGACTTTTGAATCTGGCAAATGGATATCAAGACGGCTTTTCCCTTAACTAAGTCTTGATAAAGAGATCCATATGCAACAACCCCTAGTTTTCATTGAAACAGGCCAAGAACACCCAGTTTGTAAAAGCTCAAGAGGTCCATTTACGGACTCAAACAGGCATCCAGAACTTGGAACCAAAGTTTTGATCATATTATAAAGTCTTATGGGTTTTGATCAAAACGAGTTTGAAAGTTGTGTATAAAAAACGCGTCGTCGAACCGCATTGGTATTCTTAAGATTTGGGCGTAGATCACATTGTGATCATCGGGAACGATGTGAAGGTGTGATCGGGCGTAAGGGCATGGTTTTCAAAAGCAGTTTGATATGAAAGACTTAGGGAAAACCGGACACATCCCGGGGATCAAGATCACAAGAAAAGGATGGTCTCAAGTATCGCAAGTTTCATACATAGACACCGGTTTTGAAACAATTCAAAGATGTAAGATTCCAAGAAAGGATTTGTACCTTTCAGACTTGGAATCCATCTATCCAAGAAAATGTTCCCTAAGACGAAAAGGAGATAGATGACATGAAAGGTATTCCTTGTGCTTCTACCGTTGGAAACCTTATGTATGCATTCTTTGTGTATGCGAGACCGGATATATGCTTTGTCGTAGGCATGGTAGCAAGATATCGAGTAACTTCGAGGAAAGCGAATTGATTGACGATTAAAAACATTCTGAAGTTTCTGAAAAGAACTCGGGATAGAATGTTGATTTATCAGTCAGATACTCCAATCCCCATCGGCTACATGGACTCGGATTTCCAATCAGATTTAGATTCCAGAAATTATCTGCCTCAGTTAGTGTGTTTCCATTTGGGAAGTGTAGCCATCAAATGGACGAGTGTGAAGCAAAAATGCATCACTGACTCAACCATGGGACTCGGGTAAGTAGTCGCCAGAAGAAGCGTTGAAAGAACCGATTGGGCTCTAGATCTTCTTAGTGGACTTGGATGGTGTTCTGAATTTGTCTAGCAATATCTGCTAGGGGCAGTTACAAATTCAAGAGAACCAAGAGTCCACGAGTCAAACAAACACATTAAAGGAAAGACATCTTATACGAGAAATCGTTAAGAGAGGAGATATAGATGTGGCAAAAGATAGCGTCTGAGGACAGCCTAGCAGATCCATTCACAAAGCGTCTGCCTCTGAATACATTCGAGAGACATGTGAGTGGAATGGGTGTCAAGACCGTTGCCAATCTGCTTTGAGTATAAGTGGGAGAAATTATTAGGTTCGTGTAGGTGACATTAGATGTCACGGACTACTCGAGACGTGTTGTAGTATACTTAAAAGCAGACTTTGAGTATAAGTGGGAGATTGTTGGGGATTATACTGAAAAGTATGCTTTTTACTTTGTATAATCGAAACTGAATTTCCAGACTTATTTACTGAAATAAATTGTTTATCACTGATGCTTTAAATATGATTGAATGTTATATATATTTACTGCATAACTGTTCAATAATTTGTACGTGTTACACTATAGTTAATTTAGTGATACCCGATCACAGAAGATTAAATTAACAGTCCCTTGTAACTATAAGTACGCCATTCACGACCTAGATGGAAATGAACAACCATCGCGAAAGGTTGAGGTGTAAGGCTCAGATTGGTTTGTCTTGACCAAGAGATTACACTAGTGCATGACTGATGTGTTGAATAGGACCTACAGGAGGATAAATTCTTCAGAACTGAACAAGGAAGAATTAGACCTCAGTGGATCGTTGTTTCTTAACCTTCGTCCCTTAAATAGGATCACGTGGGATCGGTAACTATTGCTTTGACTTATCATGGGTAGCGAATCAGAGAGAGATTCAATACGTACTTTATCTTGGGCAATATTATTGGTCACATGTGATTGCTAAGATTTAATACGAAGAATCGTGTGCAAGTACGCTTGCTTGATTTGCCCCCTTGGGAGGTTCATAAGTTTTATCATACCAAATCTTGCAAGTGGAATTTGTTTCCGGTATGGATAATAATGTTGAACCGTTCCTCGACCAAGGACAAAAGATATTAATTAATGAAAAGCTATTTCAGTGGCTTGAATTAATTAATGGGCTAGATAATCTTAAACACGGGAAATAATGACCGGGAGCCATATTGACTGTAATATGGGTTAAGATGGATAGTGCAATATTTATTATGTAGTGGGATTAATTAATATTTATGGGCTTGAATTATATTGTGGCTCAATATTAGATATTCAAGATCCATTAGAAGGTCCAATCTTAATTCTCCTAAAGGCCCCGAGTAGCCCAACATATAGTCCAATAACCTAAAAGGTGATTAAAATAAAATAAATATTGTTGCTTATATTTCCTCATTAAATTAAAAATTATGAATAAAAAGAGGAGAAAGATTTTCTTTGAATTTTGTTATGGAATGAAGATATGTATTCTTGGAATACAAGATTATCTCATTAAATTCAAGAAATCTCCCACTTGGTTATTCATTAAGAGATTTTCGAAATTTTGGAAAATAGAGGGCAAGAAAGATTTTCTTGAAAAGATATTATGGAAGATATGTATTTCTTGAAATACAAGAATATCTCATAAATTCAAGAAGATCCAAATCTTGGATTCTTGCACCTTAGATTTTTCGAAAATTCTCCATAATAGAGGAGGTGGATTTTTGTGGAATATTTTAATTATGGGAAAGAGAATATATGGGATATATTCAAGATTTCTTGGTGACCAAGAAAAGTCTTATCCCACATTGAAAAATTCACAAAATTTCGTGCTCTTCCTATCCTATAAATAGGGGATGATTAGTTCATTCCCAAGTACAATTCCATGTGCTGAAAATATTAGCAAATCCACATAAGTGGTGCAACAAAGTTTATTTTTTCCTTTTGTTAATTGTTCGCGAGTATCCTTCCACCGGATTGTCGAGCAAGGGCTAAGGGAATACTTGGGAAGTCCTTTTGGTTAGTCCGTCCGACCAAAGCCACTGTCATCCCGAGAGGTACGTTCACGTAAACCCGTAGATTCCGCATGCGTAGGTTTTACGTGGCTTTTTATATGCATGATATGTTGTTGCAATTATTATTTGAATTAATATAGGATTAATTCATGCTAGTAATAATTAATGAATTAAATTTGTATTTAAATATTCACCCCGAATAGATCTGTGCGAATCATTCCCCAACAGCCCCGCCCTTGACGGTTTCTGTCTGCCATTTCCTGAAAGACTTGTCACCAAGTGTCAACACAACATTTATCAATTTATACCACAAAGCACAAGCATTCACCATGACTTTCACACCCAACTCACAAGATTTCCCATTTCTTACCATTCATCACAAACAAATCAACCACTCTTCTCCAAAAGTTCACATCCAAGTAAATCAAATTAATGTCATACAACTCAAAATGAACATCAAACCAAGACAAATGTGCATGAACATCTATCATTCACTCAACAAAGGGCACACAACTATTGTAAAATTCCTACAGGCTCACACTTCTACTTTCCTCAATTTCCACATTTGAATGTAAACTTGAAATTGTCATCCAATTCAAATCACACATTGACAAATCAGAAATTAACTCAAGTTATTATAAACACAAGCAAGAACAAACAAAAACTTGGCACAAATTAACAAATATGACAATTCTAGCACATATTCTTCCAACATACTCAAATTAGCCAAGTTTCACCCCAAGAGACAAAATTGAACCTACAATTGAGCAACCCATCAAAAATAGAGGCAAAAATCACACAACCCATGGAAGAATAATGCAAGATATCATCACATTGTACAAGAAATTCCCAAATTTTTGACCTACTAAGCATATGCACAAGAAACTACTCAATACTCATGAAAATACCATTAATCTTGCACAAATAGAAGAGATTAGTGACCCACATACCTTTTGAGTGGAGTTTGGTGTAGAAAATGGTGAAAATGAAGCAAAAATATGTAAGGGGGTGATTTTTTAGGGTTTGGGTCGAGTTGGGGAAGAAGGGAAATGGGAGAGAAAGAGAAGAAAATAGGACTTTTAAGTCTGCCTGGGGCCGTGCAGGACCCATGCAGGGGTGCTCGACTCGAGATTGGGCTCCCGCTCGAGGATTTCAAATTTTTAGGGGGTGCTCGACTCGAGCAGCCGTGCTCGACCAAATTCGTTCGAGCAACCTAATAAACGCTTGGAACGCACTGCATAAAAATGTCGTGCTTGACCAAAATGGCCGAGTAAGTTTGCTCGACTCGTGTAAGTTGATTTTTAGCAAAATTTTAGAAAAACTAACCTTTTGACCCCTCGATTCAAGCTAGGTCGCTCGTTCGATCGAGAGATTCGGGGTCTCTTCCTTATGCACCTCATTTTTATTTCTCTTTTTCTCTTTCATCATCCCGCCATTTAATGTCAGTTTCCAACAACTCATCACCTTAGTCCCACACTTACCATTGATTGCTTTCCCAAATGATTGAATTGGATAAATTTGCTCAACATTCAAGCACACATTAACACAAACAACAATATCAAACATAAGTGCATTGGTGCAATTGAATTTGTAAAAAACGAACACACCCACCCAAACTTTTTCATTGCTATGCAATTAAAAGTTTGGAAAAATAGTGAAACAAAGAATATGCACCAAGCACCATGAACCATTAAGCTCTATACTAACCACATCTTAACAATTAAGCTCATCATCATTCAACCTAGACAAGCAAGTATACCAACAAAACGAGAGCCCAACATGGTAGTGTGTCGGTGCAACAATAACGCATAAGAAAATGCACAGCCCCCCAAACTTAGACTTTGCAAAGCAAATCTAAGTTCGGGGAAAGTGCTTGTACCTAAAGTGACTTTCGAGTACACATCTTCTTTTAAAGCTCGATAATCCACCAAGCCTCGAACACACGACCCCATCACCTACAAAAAACAACACTAGACAAAACACTATCAAACGAACACACAAACACATAAAAGCAGTAAAAATGGGTTTCCTCCCATTGAGTGCTTGGTTTAACATCCTTTGTCGGACGAAGCTTAAAGTCGCTTAACTCTATTCAAGAACATCGACACCAACGTTCCCAACTTGGGATGTGGAAAGGTAATGCTTGACCCGGTGACCATTAACCATGAATTGGTCACCCTTTTCATTCTTCAATTCCATGTACCCACTTGGAAAGACTTTGGCCACCTCAAACGGACCACTCCAACGAGATTTCAACTTCCCGGGAAAGAGTTTCAACCGGGAATTGAAAAGTAGGACTTTATCTCCAACTTTGAACTCCTTCTTTTTAATCCTTTGGTCGTTCCACCGCTTCGTCTTCTCTTTGAAAATTCGGGAGCTCTCATAGGCATTCTCCCAAAACTCCTCTAACTCGTGAAGTTGAAGCAAACGATTTTCCCCCGCATTTTCGCCATCCATGTTCAATTGTTTAGTGGCCCAATAGGCTTTGACTCTAGCTCCACCGAAAGATGGCACGATTTTCAAAAAATGAGTTGGTACGGAGACATGTTCAATGGAGTTTTGTAAGCCATTAGGTAGGCCCACAAGGCATCATCAAGGTGAATCACCCAATCTTTCCTATTCAAGTTCACCATCTTCTCCAAGATGTGCTTGATTTGACGATTAGACACCTCTGCCAATCCATTTGCTTGTGGGTGATATGCGGTGGCTACCTTATGCTTAACTCCATACTTCCCAAGCAACTTTTCCATGGATCGATTGACAAAGTGGGTACCCCTATCACTTATTAACGCTCTTGGCACTCCGAATCGGGTGAACACACTCTTCTTTAGGAATTGAATCACGGTCTTTGCATCATTAAGCTTGTTAGGAATGGTTTCCACCCATTTTGACACATAATCCACTCCCACAAGGATATAGATGAATCCAAATAAAGGCGGAAACGGTCCCATGAAATCAATCCCCCAAACATAAAAAATCTCTACCTCCAAGAAAATGTTCAAAGACATTTCATCCATCTTAGTTATAGTTCCCATTCTTTGGTATCGATCAAAAACCTTTGAATGAACTCTTGGCTATCTTTGAAAATCGTGGGCCAATAGAAGCCGGATTGGAGAACTTTCATTCCCGTCTTCGATGCTCCAAAATCGCCCCCACAGGGTAAAGAGTGACAATGGGTCAAGATTTCCTCAACTTCTTCTTTTGGAACACACTTTCTCATGATAGAATCTTGACCTCTCTTGTAGAGCACTGGATCGTCCCAAATGAAACTCTTCACATATTTGAGAAATTTCTTTTAGGCATGTGAAGGAAGTTCATTGGGAAGCTTTCCACAAGCCAAGTAGTTGGCAAAATCAGCATACCAAGGTTCTTTCACCTCAATTCTCATCACGGAAATCCTCTCAACCTCTTCAAAGAGCTCTTCCAGCTTCAAAGCTTCTCATCCTGGAATTCTTCCTTCACCCTGGTTTCTTGTTCTACAAAGTCCTTGTCCATTTCTAACCTTGAAAGGTGATCGACCATCACATTTTTCGGTCCCCTTCTTGTCCCGAATCTCTATGTCAAATTCTTGAAGGAGGAGCACCCATCGGATCAACCTTGGCTTTGCATCCTTCTTGGCCATAAGGTACCGAATTGGTGCGTGGTCCGTGTACACAATAGTTTTCCCCCTACAAGGTAGGGGCAAAACTTATCAAAAGCATAGACTACGGCCAATAGCTCCTTCTCCATTGTGGTGTAATTGGCTTGGGCGGGGTTGAAAGTCTTTGATGTATAATAGATTGCCCTAAATTTCTTCTCCTTGACTTGCCCAAGCACCACCCCCATTGCATAATCACTCGCGTCACACATGAGGACGAATGATTCGTCCCAATTCGGGGTCACCAAAATTGGAGAGGCCATAAGTGCTTCCTTCAATGCTAAGAAAGCTTCAAGACAATCATTAGTGAACACAAATGGGACATCCTTTTCAAGTATATGAGATAGGGCTTTGAGAGTTTAGAAAAATCTTTTATAAACCTTCTATAGAAGCCGGCATGCCCCAAGAAGGAACGAATGCCTTTTAATTAGAAGGTGGAGGAAGTTTCTCAATTGCCACCACTTTTGCTCGATCTACTTGAAGCCCCTTTGAAGAAACATGGTGACCAAGTACTATCCCGTCCTTAACCATGAAATAGCATTTTTTCCAATTAAGGACAAGGTTAGTCTCTTGGCACCTTGTTAGCAAGAGTTCAAGGTTAAAAAGACATTTATCAAACGATTCACCGAACACAGAAAAATCATCCATAAATACCTCCATTACGTTTTCAATCAAACCATGAAAGATCGACATCATGCACATTTGGAACGTAGCCGGAGCATTGCACAACCCAAAGGGCATGCGTCTCCAAGAATACGTTCCATAGGAACAAGTGAATATCGTCTTCTCTTGGTCCTCCGGTGCAATCATAATTTGATTATACCCGGAGTACCCATCAAGAAAGCAATAAAAATCGGAACTCCCAAGCCTATATAGCATTTGGTCCATGAAGGGAATGGGAAAGTGATCTTTGCATGTAGCTTTATTGAATTCCCTATAGTCTACACACACTCTCCACCCCGTAGCTATCACCTCATCATTATCAGTTTTGATAACTGCCATTCCCCCTTTCTTAGAAACCACGTGGAGTGGTGACACCCAAGGACTATCCGAAATTGGGTAAATCATACCCGCATCAAGAAATTTTATGACATCTTTCCTAATCACCTCTTGTATTATTGGGTTCACCCTCCTTTGGTGTTGGACAATTGGTTTACTACCCTCCTCTACTCTTATTCTATTCATGCATAAGGAGGGATTGATTCCCTTTATATCCTCAATTGTCCACCCAATTGCGGACTTGTGCTTACGAAGCACCCCCAATAATTTTTCTAACTCACACGAATTGAGAAAGGAATAAACGATTACAGGAAATTTTTCACCATCCTCAAGATATGCATATGTGAGATGCTCGGGCAATGGCTTTAACCCGGTTTTCTTCTCTTCTTGTTTTTCCACTCCTTCAACCGGATCCCTTAATGGCAAGCTTGGAATCTTTTTCCTTCCACACACTTCATTGACTTGATCCACTTCAAACACATCTTTGCAATCATCATCCTCAAAGGAGCTTTCATCATTCTCAAAGAGCCATTGACAAAGTAGGGGTCAAAGGATTTCTTGAATTCTATTTGAACACTATTTTCAATGACATCGATCGCTTTGCACTCCTCCTTCTCAAATGTATGCTTCGTGGCTTTGTAAGAGTAAAAAACGTGCTCCTCATCATCGAGCTTCAACGTAACCTTGCCTGTATACATGTCCACCACCGCCCTTGCGGTAGCTAGAAACGGTCTACCCAAGATCAAAGGAATTTCAACATCCTCTTCCATCTCTAGCACCACAAAGTCCGCCGAAAACACAAATTTATCATTTTTTTACGAGCACATCTTCCACAATACCATCCGGGTAGGTGATAGAACGATCCGCCAATTACAATGTCATGGACGTTGGTTGGAGCTCACCTATTTTAAAACGATTGTAAATAGACCTTGGCATAAGATTGATGCTCGCCCCAACATCACATAAAGCATTTCTCTTCTCCGTGTTTCTTAGCTCACACAACAAAGTCATGCTCCCGGGATCTTTGACTTTCTTTGGGAGGTTCCTTTGTAGTAGAGCACTACACTCACTTGTTAGGCTTATCATCTCACCACATTCCGCCTTTCTTCTCTTTGTGACCAATTCTTTAAGAAACTTTGCATAAGACGGCATTTCCTCGATTGCATCCAAGAAAGGCACGTTCAAGGTCACTTTCTTAAAAAAATTCAAAAATTTTGCAAACTTATCATCAAGCTACTTCTTCATGAAACGTTGAGGAAAAGGTGGTGGAATGGGGGTTTTAGGAATTCCCCATCCATCACACTAAACCTTCTCGTTTTTCTCTTTTAGCTCCTTATCCTTCTTCCATTTTTGGAACCCTCTTCTCTTCAACACCTTCCTCCTCAACACAAGTATCCTCAACAACAATCTCCTCCTCCTTATCATTCTTTTCAACCTCTTCCTTTTCTCCCTCGTCATCCTCCAAAGGCATGCTAGGCCCATCATACCTCGTACCACTCCTCAATTCAACGACCTTACAATGTTCTCTAGGATTCACCTCTATTGTGCCCGGTTTACAATTTTTGGCCAACAAACAATAATAAATGACAGAATCGAGAAATAGACGATCAACGTAGTAAAGTAATAGTCAAGTTTGATGACCCAGTTCGTCTTTTCAATAAGACAATGTCTGGGGGTGTCCAAGCCAGGAGTATTTTATTATATTTTATGCCTAAAAAGCTAAGATTTTCCAACCTTTTACAAGTGTGGCCTTAAAGGCCTATTTATACTGTGATTCCCACCTCTTGGGCGGGAATTTTCATAATGAAAGGTGCACTAATAGGGGCTTCGATCCCGGAGCCCGCTAATTTTGCCTTGCACGGTCAGAGGTTGTCGCCTTTATTGCGCGCCAATCATAGAGTAGACTTCGTGGCTTGTCGGGCGCTTCCTTTGGATATCGTGATATGCGACTTATTCGGACGCAAGTCGCTTCCAACCTAAGGATCTAGAATATAAGTCGGCCCGCGACTTATACAAATCTCTTAAGTCATCTCGCGACCTGCAGCTTAAGTGGTCTGGGTAAGGAGCACTTAGTTTAGCTTCGGACAGATCCACTAGGTGTCTAGTTAACCCCAGGTCGCTTTAAGTGGCATAGGGGAGGTGAATCGTCGTTCATATAATTAAACCGGGGGTCGGGTTAATCCATGTTACAACAATTGCCCCTCAAGTCGAGGTCGCGTGCTTGCTTCGGGGCCTTGACTTGACTCGTTGTTCTTTCGACCTTTGGCAAGTCGACTTAGGGAAGTGTCCCTGGGCTGAGTTGTCATCCTTGGAAAGACAGATCGTCACCTCGATCCTTTAAATCATCGTGATTGATTGATGGATCTGTCATGATGGCGTGATAGGCGGATGACGTTATACGCTGCGAGTCGGCCCAATTGGCGATCGCTATGTTGACAACGCGCGATCTCTTCGATTTCATTTTCAAGACGAGTCTAGAGTTTGTCCAAATTACATTCTGAATCTCCCTCCTTTCTTATAATAGGCGAGGGTTTTAGGGCTCTTAAACTCTTCTTCATCTTCAGCAATTCTTGAGATTTTATGATTTTCTGACGGATTTTTGAGATTTCGACGAGGATTGATTCAGGTAAAACTCCATTTCTTCTCAATTCTTCACTATGGATACTGGTTCCTCAACAACTCCCTCCGCCTCTCAACCCATGATACCGTCGTCCTCGGATGAGGATAATGTTATCATAGCTCAGCTTCGCCGCCACCATGGGTCCAGCTCCGCTGCTATCAATGTTGGGGGATCTCCGACTGCAGGTGCCTCAAGTGATAAACGGGATGATGGGGGTAACGATGAGGGCGACGATGAGCAATTTTTGGCAAATTTGGCAGAGATTACTCATCTCCCCATATTGAATGTTAGTCCTCTCTGTTCCGCCGTATCAGAGGGGATGGAGGTCGTGGGTCCCTCTGCCCCGACCCGAGATAATGAAGCCTTTGAGCTGGTCTTTGATTATCACTCTTACGCGGCTCGAGCTCCGTACAAGCGACCTGAACGTTGCTATCGGAAGTCGGTCAGGTCGGATTTCGTGGCATCTCACAAAAAATATTGGTCAGTTATGTCCGATCGGTATGTGTGTTCTCTTCATTGATTATACAAGGTACCCTAGGACGTACACTTCTATGGAGCGGCCTTCGACGAGAGTGTCGACCAGCCACCGCTAGGGATGATTGCAGTGAATGAGCATACCATGGAGGCCGGAATTCGTTTCCCATTGCATCCGGCTGTCTCTCATCTGCTCGCGGCCTGGAACCAGAGCCTCACGCAGATTACCCCAAACGGTTGGAGCTATATTCTTTCCACCATGACAGTATTGGGACAAGCCGGGTTATATCGGTTGCCGAATCCCGGTGAAATATCTTATGTGATGACGCCTATTTCCCAAGCCGGTGGCTACAATGCCGTGCGACATCATAAGGGTCGGGAGCTTGTGAGTGGGATTCCCAACAAAGTTGATGGCTGGCATAGAAAGTGGTGGTTCGTCGGGAGGGCGTGGGAGTCCACGGATCCTTCAAGCACATTGTCTATACGTGTTCCAACAGATTATGCGACTCGAGTTGAACATGGTAAATCTTATGTCTTTAACTCTGAGATCGTACTGATCTCATTCTCTTTTTATCTTGCAGTATTTACACCCCACCCTGCAGACCTATACTGGGACTTCTTGGAGGCTTTTAACATAGTTCGTGATACTCCCCCGAGTTGTCGAGATGTTAATGCTCTGAACTCCAAGATCGATTGACTTAAAGCCGGCTTGTACACTTATCCCCGCCATCTCAAAATCCTTTGTAAGTTTATTTGTCAATACTTAGTCGAAAGCTTATGTGAGATTTATATGACTGGATTTCTTTTGTGTGGGCAGTTCTTAATATCCTAGTTTGCTGACGTCAACCACCAGCTTCCGTGATGGCAACTCGTAAGAAATCTATGCTTGGCCATATGAAGCATGTGGCGGCTGCTGATGCCCCTCCTCCAAGTTTGACCCCTATTGGTCCCTTGCCGCCGAGAAGGGAAAGAGGAAATCCAAGGGGCCGACTCTGTCGGATTCCGAGCCTGCTCGGAAGAAGATGAGGGAGGAGATAGGCACCTACCAGTCGAGATAAATCGAGGAATTAGAAGGTCACCGCTTCGCCCGACCTCACAGCCCACCTCTGCTCCAGAAGGAGGTTGTCACCCGGAGGATGACTCCAGGCTGGGTTGGATGCAGACCGGGTGAATGAGTAAATATGATCACATATGTTTTTCTTGATTTTTATCACCATTCTCTACTAAATATTTGAATCATTCCGTAGCTCAGAGCTCACACCGAATAAATTTTCCCCGGAGGTGTTGAGTTTCCTGAGGTCACACAAGATTTTTTCGGCCGGGTTCCCTAAAGATTGGCCTGCTTTTCTCTCAAGAGCCCTGCAGAACCTGCCCTGGGGTTGGAAGCAAGTGGACCAAGCCAATGCCCGTCGTCAGAAAGTGACGGACAACCTGTACTCGGCTCTTGTCCACTCCCAGAAAGCGGCCCTATTTTTGGAGAAGGCACAGGCGAGGGTTGCTGATCAGGACAAGTCGATACTATATGCGGTCAAGACCCAGAAGAAACTGGAGAGGTCCAACTCCGAGTTGACTCAACGAATCTCAAATCTTGAGGGTCGCTTGGCGGATGTTGAGGGCGAGCTCACGGCGGAGAAAGTGAGTGTGGCTCGGGCCGAGGGTGAATTGGTTGAGTCCAGGAAGGAGTTGGTCGCCAAGGAGGCGCATTTTAAGAAGACTGAGGAGCTGAACGCCAACTTCGCTTACGTGATGGCATTCGTCGGGGACATCTGGATCTATCATAACGCGAACCCTACTGGCGACCTCAGCGGGTTTGTTGCTGAGCTGTCCGATTACGTCCGTGACAACCCTCTTGCCCCTAGCGTCTTGCTAGAGATCAGAATTTGGAAGATATGGGCATCGACCTCTCCTTCTTTGCCAAACCGAGCCGGATTGTGCGTCCCATTCCTGACCCTGATGAGACACAGTCGGGTTTCACCAACTCGATCCCTGAGACCCCTTTTGGAGAGATTCGACCTCCGGCAGGGGGTCTGCAGAGAGATCGGATGCCGATCTTACTGGGGATGTCAACCCCGGGCTCTGATAAAGATGTATATTGTTTACTGATTTTAGATCGCTCGATGTAATCCTTGTTGTAAATGTACCAGCCTCCGGGCCATTGTTATTAATGAAATTTCAACTTTTTCCTTCATTTGTTGTGCTAACTTGATTTCCTTATGCGACTTTAAAATTGTTTAGTTCTCGTCGTCTTATTGTTAATGTGACTTTATACTGAACATTGCTTAGCCGTCTTATAAAGTCAGGGGAGAATCACACCTCAATGGGTGGTGATCTCACCTCTAATATGTCGAAAGTCATACCTCGGGTGGTATATGTTTCTTATACATGACCCCCTCGGTTAACACATGAATTTTGAAAAGAAGAAAAGACATTATTATTGACTGGTAGAATTGTATACAAGGATGTTATTTCAAACCTACTGATAATACTTCTTTAGGTGAGTTGTATTCCACGAGTACTGAGCCTTGGTGCCTTCCGGCCTTTCGAGCTCATGGGCTCCATTAGGCAAGACTTTCAATACTTTGAACGGACCTTCCCAGTTTGGACCGAAAACCCCTTTTGACTCACCAAGTACTTTCTTTAACACCAAGTCTCCTTCTTTGAATTGTCGAAGTCGCACTTTAGAATTATAATATCTCTCTGACTGTTGTTTGTATCTCGCGTTTCTCATGTTGTCTTCTAAACGCTTCTCTTCGAGTAGGTCCAGATTTATGTCTAAGGCATCGTCATTATGGTCGATCGCGGCCTGACTTGTGTGGAGATTTGGGAAATCGACTTCTACGGGTACGACCGCCCCAGTTCGAAAAGCCAACGAGTAAGGAGTCTCCCCTGTTGAATTTCGACAGGTCGTCCTATATGACCACAACATCTCTGGCAGCTCGCTAGCCCACTTTCCTTTTCCTCCCTCAATTTTGGCTTTTAGTGTATGTTTGATGATTTTGTTCACAACCTCGACCTGGCCGTTCGACTGAGGATGTTATGGATTCGAGAAGAGTTTTGTGATCTTCCATATTTTGAAGAAAGTGTCGATTTTGAAGCCATCGAACTATTTTCCATTGTCCGATATGATCGCCTGCGGCAATCCGAACCTGCAGATGATATTCTGCCATATGAATTTGATGACATGATCTTGATCTATAGTCGCTAGTGCCTCAGTCTCGGCCCATCTTGTGAAGTAATCCACCGCTACCAGGGAATATTTGATCGAGCCTGGAGCTGTTGGAAGCGGCCAAATAATGTCTATCTCCCACTTTGCAAAGGGCCAAGGACTGAGGATGCTTGTGAGTTTCTCTGGGGCGACCTTGATGGATGGTGCATAAATTTGACATTTATGGCACTTGCGGGCGAAAATGATGGCGCCGGCCCATAATGTTGGCAAAAAATATCCTTGCCTTGTGGTTTTGTAGGCCAATGATTATCCCCCGGCGTGGTTTCGGCATACACCTTCATGTATTTCCCTCAGGACAATTTGCCCCTGCTCTAGTGTGATACATCGAAGTAGTGGTGTGCTGAAACCCCGTTTATAAAATTTATTATTGATAATTGTATATCGTGTGGCTCGTAATTGCAACTGTTGGGCTTGAATTCGATCTTGCGGTAAGAGACCACTTGTCAAGTACTCAAAGATGGGTGTCATCCAACTCACTCGATCACTGTGTGAGCAGTGGAGGGGAGGGAGAGCGTTGTGATGCTAACATCCCTCATTTCTTATTGCCCCTCCGAAGTCGCTAATCGTGCTAAGGCATCAGCTCGTGAATTCCGATCTTTTGAAACTAGTTTGACGTGGATTTGTTCAAACTTTTGACATAATATCTTGACAATCTCTTGGTAGGATGCCATTCTATCGTCCTGTGCCTCGTATTCTCCCGAGACTTGGCAAGCCACAAGCTGAGAGTCCGTGTGTACCTTTAACCTTTTGATGCCCACAGTTGTTGACATCTCCAGGCCACTGATGAGTGCCTCATATTCAGCCTCGTTGTTTGTCGCAGGAAAGTCGAAAGTGATGGCGTTTTGAAATGAAATACCCTCTGGACTTATCAGGACCACCCCGGCGCCTGACTTGTGAGAAGTCGCCGATCCATCCACAAACAACTCCCAAGGCGGGCTATTTGAACAGCCGGTCTCCGAGGAGAAGGTAAGTTCGATAATGATATTGGCTAGCGCTTGAGCTTTAATGGCGGGGTGAGGCGCATATGTTACCCCATACTGTCCGACCTCAATGGCCCACTTTAGGCACCAGCCTGTTGTGTCAAGTCGGTAAAGCACGTTCCTTAGGGGCAGGGAAGTAAGGACTTTGACTTGATGATAAAAAAAATACGGTCTCAACTTCCTCACACTCATGACCAGTGCATACGCCATTTTTTAGTAATGGGTAACGCTGCTCGGTCTCGTTCAGTGTTTGACTAACGAAGTAAATAGGAAAGTCATTCTTACCTTCTACTCGGACGAGCACTACACTTGAGGCAATTTCCGAAGCCGCAAGATATAGAAAGAGTTTCTCCCTCGAGACAGGTTTATATAGAATGCTCACGTCTTCCAGATAAGCTTTAATTCTATCGAGAGCTTCCTGACTTTCGGGCGTCCATTCAAACTTTGATTTATTTCGAATCGTGTCGAACATTGGCTTGCATTTGTCCCCCATTCGGGAGATGAATCTATTCAAAGCGGCCAGGAAACCCGTAAGTTTTTGTACTTCTTTCACACTTCGAGGTGCTCCCATATCCAGGATGGCCTTGACCTTTGCTGGATTTGCCTCTATTCCTAGCTTGCCGACCAAATGCCCCAGGAATTTCCCGGACTCAACTCCAAAATTACATTTTTTGGGGTTGAGCCTCATGTTGAACTTCCTTAGGATGTCGAAGGTTTGTGCAAGGTGCGCAAGGTGGTCTTCCCTCTTCAGGCTCTTGACAACTATATCGTCCATGTAGACTTCTACCAACTTGCCGATTTGATCGGCAAACATGTGGTTGACCAACCTTTGATATGTTTCCCCCCATTCTTCAGGCCAAAGGGCATTCTCTTCCATCAGTAGAGGTTCTTCTCTGTCAGGAATGAGGTGTGTTTCCGATTCGGTTCATGCATGGCTATCTGATGATAGCCTGCGAAGGCGTCTATGAACGAAATCATCTCATGATCAGCCGTGTTATCTATCAAGTGGTCAATGTGAGGCATGGGGGAGAAATCTTTTGGACAAGCATCCTTGAGGTCGATGAAGTCAATGTAGAGCCGCCAGGTTCCGTTAGACTTTTTAACCAATACCGCATTAGCCACCCATTGTGGTTGGTCGGTCTGTGTAATCAGGTTGTTATCCAACAACTTCTTCACTTCCTCAGTTAGTGCTGCATATTTTTCGGGACCGAACTTCTGCCTTTTTTTAGGCTATCGACTTTCGAGCTGGGTCGATATGTAACCGATGACATGCGACTCTTAGGTCGATACCTATCATATCTTTGTGTGACCATGCGAAAACATCTAAGTTCTTTATGAGAAAGTCAATGACCTCCCCCTTCAGGTCATCTGGTATCTTGGAGCCTATGATGACTTCTACATCCAGCCGAGCTGGGTCTACCTTGATTTTCTCGAGATCTTCCCTCGGGATAGCCCTTGAGTCATCTTGACAGGGATCATTGATCTCAGACTCAAGAAGAAATTCTTCCAGTGCAGGTCCCATTTTTGGGTCGAGGTCGTTGCGGCTTCTCTTCTTGCTTGCTTTTTCATTATTCAATTCTTCACATTGTCTTTCGCTATCTATTACAAATATTTGTTTGCTAGATACCAATGCAGAATTGAAAAAAGATGAAGAATAAACCAAACAACCTCTTGCATCCACCTGGTCGCCCTCGACGGTGCCGACCAACCACTCTTGGTGGGGAATTTTACATAAAAATAAAATGTTGAGGACGCAGCCTCGAACTCGTGTTCAAATGGCCTCTCAAGGAAACTGTTATTAGAACTTAGGAGGACGATAACCAGAAAATCTAATAGTCTAGTAGCCCTAACCTTATCATTTAAGGTAGAAATTAACTCAACAGCCAAATGGATCATGCCAGTCAGCTTCACAGTTGCATCCCCGAAGCCTTTCACGATGTGGTCTCAAGGGGTGATGTATGCATCATAGTCCTCGTGCTGATCTAGAGTCTTCTTGAAGAGGATATTGCAGAAAGCCTCCAACTACCAGCAACCGGCATACAGTGGTCCCCATGATGTTAGCCTTGATCACCAGGGGGTCGACGTTTGGGTAGATTATTCCAACTTTATCTTTTTTCGCCAAACTCGATCTTGTTGGTTTCTTCCCCCACCGTGAAAATTGATAGCACCATTTTCCAGGCATTTTCCATCTCCCTGATTTCGGCCTTCATCCGCCGTTTGGATGAGGAAGTCGAAGAAATTCCCCGAACTGTCCCAAGAGGACAGAGGGTGTGTATGACGCGACCTCCCGCATCCTCGAGCATGGGTGGTACTGGCCGCACCCCCTGCCCCACCCTCAGGTCGGCATTCCCTTGGGCGAGTTTCGCCGGCCTGGGATGATTTCCTTGTTGGCGACCTCTTTGATTATGCTCATGATTCCTTTGAGGTCGTTTGACAAATTCATGCAGCAGTCCATCTTCGTACAGCCTCCAAAGTTGTGGAAGCAGGTCTTTGCACTCCCTCGTGTAGTGGCCTGTCTGTTCATGGAAATGGCAGAACTGGTTGGGGTTTAACTTTCCCTATGATAGGGCGAGGCGGGAGGAGCAGTTCCCGTCCTCTAATCTGAGTGTAAACATGTCCAGGTGTCATGCCTAACGCCTCTATCAGTTTTACGGGAATGTTTTCTTAGAATGACTTGAAACTGATGGGTGCCTTGTAGTGACCCCTGGTTTTCTTGGAACCCTTCCTTGAGTCCGCGACTTCCTTATTATCAGAGAGTCGAGATTCCAGCAGTTCCGACGTATGGATCAAGACATTAGCTCGCCTTCAAAAGTCGGCATAGCTAGTTGGATATTCGGCGATCATGCGCCGCCATAGCTTGGTTCCCTTCCTGTGGCCGGAGACAGCCCCAAGTAATTTCGCCTCATCCCCTATGGGGTCTCCTTCAAGTACGAGTTTGTTGATCCTTTCAATGTAAGACTGATCCGACTCTGTTTCCCTTGTTGAGTGTTCATTAGGCGTAGCCTGATCTCAGGTCGGGGTGCCAGAGCTGTGAATTGAGTCAAGAACAGCTTCGCGAGCTGTTCAAAGGTGTCCACTGAGAATGGTGGTAGCGAGGTAAACCACTGGTGAGCTTGGTCGCTCAAACTCAAAGAGAATAGTTGACACTTAGTAGCGTCGGACGCACCCATAGAGGCCATGTAGGAATTGTACTTCGCCACATGGACCCTTGGTTTGAGTTTCCACTGTAGCGATCAAAGGCCGCTATACTGATCTTTCTCTGGGTAGGCGCCAGAGTAACCATGGTCCCGAGTGGAGAGTTTGGGATGGTGAGGTTATTTTCTATCCCCACCGAGACCCATTCTGATTTTCCACTCTTTCGAGAAGTCACTGGACCATTTGGGCCAGCACCGTAACTTGTACATCACGATGGTCCCTAGTAGGGAAAGCCACTTGTGGGTTGCCATGGTGGATAGCCGAGCCTCTCGACAATTCATCATGATGTATGTTCAAAGCCAACGCGAGGTCACACTCCACCTGGTTAGCATGTCGAGGCTGAGACTGAGCCTCATCCTCAATGACCATCGGAGCCTTTTGAGTCCCCCAGGTCTCCAAGACGGTTGAACACATTGCCCGATCCCGCCAGCTTTTTTGGGAATCAGCGATTCCGGATGATAGCATGCTTCACCTGGTTGTATGCCATTTGGCCCGTTGACAGCCCCTTTTCGACAAGGGCAGCTTTACCCTTAGAGCAGTCGTCTTGATCGGAGGCTGCTCCTCCGAGCTGTCGAAGGCGAGGCGTTTCTTGTTGAGAATGGCTATTACGGCCTTTGTATTTCTGGTGTCCGTACCAGGTTCCACTAGTCGAAGTGATCACCAGGACCGCGGGGCGGGTGCGTTGTGAGCTCAGGAAGGCTTCGGCACCATCACGGGCATCCGTTTCGTGTCCGATAGTGTTACCTTGGTTAATCGCCATTGCCAAATGAATGAGACTGAGTGGGTCTTTTAAGAATTTAAGAACAAATCAACAGGAATGTTCCCATAGACGGCACTAATTGTTGAGCCCGGTTTACAATTTTTGGCCAACAAACAATAATAAATGATAGAATAGAGAAATGGGTGATCAACGTAGTAAAGTAATACTCAAGTTTGATGACCCAGTTCGTCTTTTAAATAATACAATGTCTGGGGACATCCAAGCCAAGAGTATTTTATTATATTTTATGCCTAAGAAGCTAAGATTTTCCAACATTTTACAAGTTTGGCCCTAAAGGCCTACTTATACTGTGATTCCCACCTCTTGGGCGGGAATTTTTGTAAGGAAATGTGCACTAACAGGGGCTTTGATCCCGGAGCCCGCTAATTCGGCCTTGCCCAGTCAGAGGTCGTCACCTTTATTGCGTGCCAATCGTGGAGCAGACTTCGTGGCTTGTCGGCACTTCCTTTGACTATTGTGATATGCGACTTATTCAGACGCAAGTCACTTCCGACCTGAGGATCTAGAGTATAAGTCGCCCCACGACTTATACAAATCTTTTAAGTCATCTCGCGACCTACATCCTAAGTGGCCTGGGTAAGGTGCACTTAGTATAGATTCGGACAGATCCACTAGGTGTCTAGTTAACCCCATGTCGCTTTAAGTGGCATAGGGGAGGTGAATCGTTGTTCATATGATTAAATCGGGGGTCGGGTTAATCCATGTTATAACAACCTCCGTCGTGGAGGGGAACTTCCCTTTATCCTTCCCTTGCCTTGAGGATGTCACTTGCCCTAGTTGGAATTCCAAGTTCTTCAATTGGCTCGAGAGAGATGTAATAGCAGTTGGAATATTTACAAGGTTCTTCAAGTCTTCTTCAATCTTACCAAACCGTTGATTTGACTTTTGAGTTTGTTGGTTTGAAAGATTGATGAAGGTGGCCAAACTATCCTCCAAAGTAGGTCTTCCTTCATTGTTGGTGGCACGAGCTCCGGGATCAAATTCCGATGGTAGAGTGAGGGCGGCCTTCGGGGTATGAAAAGTTTTCATGTTTACAGAGGTTTTGGTTGTAGGAGTTATTGTGGGGGATGGCTTGGGTGTTTTGGTTTTGGCTTTGGTTTTGGCTTGATGGTTGGTTTTGATTGTTTTGGCCTTGGAAGTTTGATGATGGATTGTTTTGGTTTGAGAAGTTTTGGGAATGGTTGTTTTGGTAACGGTTTTGGTAATTTGAGGATTGGTTTTGGAAGTTTTGGTTGGGGTTTTGGTAGTAATTCCCTTTGAATTGTTGATTCCCTTGGTATTTTCCTTGATAGTTGCCCCTTCCCATGTAATTGGCTTCCTCAACTTGATTTGTATTCAATGGCATCTCCATATTCCCTCCCAAAATTCCTCTCCTTTGGCTTTCTGCTAACGGGCTTTGCCATCATAGTGCCTTTGCACTTGTGGGTTGAAATATTCCCACATCGGGTGATCTCCATTGTCACCCCCTTCCATATTCATTCGGTTGTTTTGATTTTCGCCCATTGCTCTTTGTTGAGCTAATCTTCAATTCCGGTCCCGATTTCTTCTCCTAATTATGGCTTCAATCTCAAGATCAATGGGAATTGGTTCAATCCCACTTGCTCTTGTGATCATACACACCTAAGATATCAATAAACACCACAAATCTCCAAACCAACTATTAGCAATGTTAGTTACTAAAAGAAAAGGACACTAGTAATTACGTTCAACAAACAACTAGTTATACTCAACACAACCTAGTCCCCGGCAACGGCGCCAAAAACTTGACACGTGATTTCTCACACTAACCTCTCAAGTATAAGAGGGTCATTGAAGTGCCCGGTTTAATATCAATCCACGGGACTAGGTGTGGAATATAGCCCAATTGCTATATGTTGTCGCATGATTATAGTGTGAAAAATGTTTTTGATTTTCCGAGTTAAAACTAAATTATCAACAAAGCAAAGATTAACAACTAGAAAATTCAACAAGCAACAAGAAAGCAATTAGGCAACAAACAATTTTGTTTCAAAGTGTGAGATGAGTGTTCGGGTGTTTCTCCTTGTGAGATGATTATCAAAAGATTAATTATGGTATTTACCTCTATTTCCGGTTATTCCATAAGAGCGATCACTACACAATATACAATTCCCATACTTGGTAAGCCTAGGGTCCGATATCATTTTAAATCCTAGGATCGGGAGGAGAATCTCCCTTTTCTAGCCCGGGTAATTGCACAGATATGGTCCTCTAATTAACTAACTACTCCGTCCCCGTATTTTTCCGCTTGTATACTAAGTTCAATTCTCCGATATGCTCTTCACTCTCCACTGTAGGTGTTAACTAAAGTAGTTAATGTAAATTAGGGGAGTTCTTATGTTTCTATCCAACTCTCGTTGCAATAGGACCTAATTGATTCAAATTCGGATGATTAAACCAATACCCACATATCTTATCTCATCTATCCAACTCTCGTTGCAACAAACAAGAATCAACACACAAGCTAATAGAAAAACCACAAAAATTGAACAAGAAGATACCCCTAATCTAAAGGATCACCATCAATACAGATAAACAACCATAATCAAAGCAATTAACCAATCATCATCACAATTCCAAACACTCAAACACTAAGAACCTTAGCCCATGGTGCACAAGGCAAAACCCATGGCTAAACAACAAGAATTCAAGGAACCCATAATAAAATTAACAAGTAAAATGCAATTAAAAGTAAGAATCACCTCTTGGATGAAATTGTAGCACAAGAGCACAACAAAACTCACAAATCCTCTTTGAATCCTTCCTTGAAGTGTAAATAAAGGTAGAACAAAGTTATTCTATGAGGATCTAAACTATGTATGGAAGAAAAAAATGAAAAACTCGCAAAAGTATTACTTTGATCTCTAAAAAGTATCACTTGCTTGCTTCCCTATCTATCCCCCCAGCTGCTGAATGATAAAAAAAAAAATGAAGTTGGGCCTTTATATATGCTTTGGAAACCTCTGGCACGTGTCCCTAGGTCAGATTTGAGAAACTCAGAATTCTTATCGTGCTCGACTAGAGCAGAGGTGCTCGACCAAAGGGAGGTCGAGCACGGGCAAAATTCGTGCCCGCGTTCTCATTTTTTTGGGCTGATCGACTTGAGCAGATCTGCTCGGCCAAAATCATGCAAGAATCATCACATCTAGCTATGAAATAGCACAAAAACTCAAGTAAAATCACCACTAATCATTGGGTTTTCATGATTACTAAGTTTGAATCTTTTATTTTGTATATTAAGAACATTATATCCACAATTCATCAAATATAAATCATTCGATAAAAGATAATTTTCATAAACATCACCATTAAGCGAAAAATAACAATTATTATTTATAAAACAGAAGAAAAATCTCTCAATGTCCAACATTGAAACGGTAATAATGTTGTGAGTAATAGACGAAACAAAATAACAACTATTAAGTTTAATCTAAACCCAGAGGTTAAGTTTAAGACATATGTGCCCACACGTTCAGCAGCAACTCTTGCTCCATTCTCAAAGTGTAGGGCCACTTCACCCGGCCTAACTGCCCTAAGATACATGAGGCCCTTCACATTCGTTCAGGTATCTAATACCCAACAATTAGCTCTATTAGTGGTCACATTTATCTTATTAACTAACATACTCGTTCTAGTGCCAGAAGCACCTAGTGCCTTCCTTTCAGCAACCAGAACTTTATGTTGATAGCTAGTTTAAATGGATTAATTGTGTGGAATATGACTTTTTATGGTAACTAATCAAACAATGAGAGCTCAAATGATTGAACTCTGAAAGATTTAAAGACTGAAAGTTCAAATAAAGTGCACGGAGATTAGGACAAATTTTGCCTCTTGTAGGTCTTAAGTGTCCATATTTATGTTGGGAAAATAGGGGTGCCTGGATTTATTCGAGATGATTTTAAATACATATTTAAATTAATCAATTAATACTAACATGAATTAATCCTAAATTAATTCAACATAATAATTAATAAACGAATAAACAACATGCGTACACGTAATCCACGTAAATTCTAAGCATGCAGAATTTAGGAGTTACGAGATTACTAACCTCTTGTAGAGACGACGGATGAGACTGTTGTGACCTCGATTTTATATCTAGGACAACGTGATTATGAAATGGATCAAACAGATAACAAGTAACAAATATGAAGATGCGCTGTGAGTTTGGTTACCCAGTTCGACTTTTGAATAAGACTACGTCTGGGGGCGCCCAAGCCAGAAGTATTTCACTATATTTTCTGCCTAAAGTACTAGAATTTTCGTCCGTTTACAATGAGAGTTACATGTTGTATTTATAGACCTGAAAGTAGGGTTTTTCTCCTTCGTGGGCTTCCCTTAGCAGGCTTGCCAAGCTTCTGCCGCCAAATCTAGGGTTTCCTCGGCTTAATCCGTGATTTCCGCATCCGGATGCACTTGCCTTGCTTACCCCGCGATATCCGCGCTCAGTTATTCGTATCTTTACCAATTACAGCCGCTGGAGGTCGCTTTCGGCTTGCAGCCTTCCTCAAGGTCGATGGCGACCTTCTTCTCCTCAAACCGATGTGCGACCTTCTCTGCTTCATGAGGAAGTCGTTCTACAACCTCCCATTTCCATCAAAGTCGCTTCTATTGACTACTTCAACAGGTAGGAATATTCCATGGTACAACAGAGACAACAGATCAACCCAAAGAGCCTTCTCAAATATGTCTCAAGTCCACGAATGCAATCCGGTGGGAGGATTCTCACGAACGATTTTAACAAGAGGAAAAACAAAAATATTTTCCACCACCTTTATGGATTTCTAATATTTCCAACACATGGAATTGCAGTTGGGAATGAAAAATTCATCCCCTATTTATAGGGCTAGGGTGGCCGATTTTGTGGAGGAAAAAATAAGGAAGAAAAAATTTTTCTTGGTCTCCAAGAAATCTTGAATATATCTCCTATATTCTTTTCTCCTTAATTATTTTTTTCCATAAAAATCTTATTCCCCTTTATACCTAATTTTTTCGAAAAATACAAGGAATAAAGAGTCAAGATTTGACTTCTTGATTTTATGGGATAATTATGTATTCCAAGAATACTTATCTCTTTCCATAAAATATTTTCAAGAAAATCAAGAAAATCTTTCTTCTCCTTTAATCCTACAATTTTCGAAAATTTCATAGAAATATTATGCAAGAATATTTTCTTCACTCTTTCATTAATTGGACTTTATTTTTGGGCTATTTGAGGGGCCTTTAGGAGAATTAAGATTGGACCTCCAATGGACAATTAAAACTATAATATTGGGCCAAATATTATTCAACGTCCATTAATATTAATTTATTCCACTATAAAATTAATATTGAACTATCCATCTTAATCCATATTACGACTTCACTATAATATGGCTCCCGGTCATTATTTTCCGTGTTTAAGATTATTTTAGTCCATTAATTAATTAAGCCACTGAACAAGCTTTTTATTAATTAATATCTTTATCCTTGGAGTAAAGACAACTCAACATTATTATCCATACCGGAAATAAATTTCCACTTGCAAGATTTGGTATGATGAAGGTTCTGAGCCCACCAAGGGGACAAATCAAACAAGACGTACTTGCACACGATTCTCCATATAAAATGTCAGCAATCGTCATGTAATTAATAATATTTCCCAAGATATGAGGTATCGAATCCCAATGATTCTCTTCCTATCATAAGTCAAAGCAATAATTTTTTATTTCACACGATCCTATTTAAGGGATGGAGATTAAGAAGCAACACACCACTGAGGTCTAATTCTTGTATATTCAGTACCGAAGAATTTATCCTCTTGTAGGTCCTATTCAGCGCATCCAAATGCACTAGTATAATCTCTTGGTCAAGACAAGCCAATACGAGTCTTATACATTAACCTTTCATGATGGTTTGTTCATTTCCATCTAGGTTGTGAATTTGTACTTAATTACGAGGAGCTGTTAATTTGATTTTCTGTGATCTAGTATCACCAAATTAACTACAACGTAATACGTACTGACTTTATTGAACGGGTTTGCATTCATTCATATTTAAATGCAACAGTGATTAATAATGAATAAATATATATAACATTCATTCATATTTAAATGCAACAGTGATTAATAATTTATTTCAGTAAATAAATGAGAGAAACACAGTTTGGTTATACAAAGTAAAAACATATTTTTCAGTATAACCCTAACAATTTATACTACATGGGAGAGTGCATTTCACTCTCCGTTTTTCTTATATGGACATTAAAGGGTCAAACTTCCATTTAATGCCCGGTACTACATTTTACATTAATTTTCGACATCTCCTGAGAGCACTTGGGAGCTCGCCTTAGTTAGCAGCGGGACTCGTGGCTAGTCCTTGAATCATCTGTCGTAGTTCTCCGATCTTTCCCCAAACTGCGTAACCAATGTTGTCGTTTTGTATCTCAAGTTGTTGACTTAGCCACAATTAGAGAGTTTTCCTGACTTAGTACCACACTGCAACATTAAACTCGCTTATGAACTCCTAGTGACATTGTACCTGTTGTACCTTCCGGTCGAACTTGGATAAGTGACGTCCTATGGAGAGCTTGCTGAGCAAGCTCAATGAGAGCTTATTGCGAGCTCATAGTGAGCTAGTTGGTAAGTTTGCGAGAGAGCTCGATGAGAGTTCATTGAGCGAATAGCTACCTAGCTGGTGAGCTCCACAAGCGAAGCTAACGAAAGCTCTATGAGGAGCAAGCCCATGGTGAACTAGCTGATGAACTCATTGAGCGAGCTCATGACGAGCACTTGACCCTTATTTTCATAAGGCTTTTTGAGAGCTTGATGACCTCGCTACTTGGGGGTGGCGACCTCGACCCTTTCTTGACGAGCTAGTATCCACCTCAAATGAGTGAGCTAGGCGAGCTTGGCCCAATTATTTGATTGGGCTTCTTCACCTGAGCGGAGGAGATATTAATGGGCTTGGGGCCGGATTAATAGTGACACAATAATTGTCCCTCGGTTCGCTGCTCGTGACATACTGGAGTGAGCAACGAGCCTATCTTTCTTGAACTCTAGTAATGAGATGTTACACAAACTGTGAGGTGGAGGATGCTGGGCCTACAAAATTTCCCAACTCGCCAAAGCTAGTGAAGTGGATAAAAACACGAATAGGATAAATGACTCGTTAGCAAGGTAGGCCGAACTCTGAGATGAACCGAATTCACAACCCTTGGGAAATAATTTCTTCGAATATATATATATATATATATATATATATATATATATATATATATATTACATATATATATATGTTGGGTCGTGATTATTCAAAAAAGAGTTTGGCCCTAAAATCTTTTCCTACAAGCTGGCCCGCCACCTAATAATAATCTTAACACTTGGATCCAGCAAATTGGCCGCGTAACCGCGAGCTCGTGCTAGCTCCGTCGAGCTCCCGAGGTGAGCGGATCTTGGAGTCGAAAAGTTGGGCTCGAGTCCCAAGTCTGCTTGAAATCAAACGAAATTCGGTGATAGAGACCTGCCTGATTTTTTGGGGTTGGTTGACCAAATCTTCAAAGTTTAGACTTTCCAAATTGAGTTATACACTCTCCCCTAAACATAAAGCTGCAGACCTGCTTTTCCTTGTACAATTTTTGAATCTTAAATTGGCATATTCCCTATATTCTCATTTCATTTTCCATATTCTGAAATTTGAAACATAAAACAGAGGCCATTCCACTCTCCTTCACCATTGTTTATATTTTGAATCTCAAAACAAACTCTCTTCAAAAATATGTTCGCCTCACCTATCCTGCTGTTTCTTTTCTCAAAATTTAGGACGTTTGAGGCATAACTCGACGAGGATAGATTGGAGCAGGCGGCACTCAAAGCGGCGGCTGAACCTCATTTTCGACGAGTCCTCCTCTTCTAGGTAGGCTTCAATCGTTTTGACTCTTCATTTGCCTCTTGCTACTTTCCCGAATAGTAACTCGAAGCGGTTGTCTTTGAAATTTTGCAGCCCCGGGATTTTCGAGCTTTGGACCTTGATGTTTTTTTGGCTAGTGATTTGCGTCTTCGTGGGCTGAACCTCGTGTGGCTTTCTATCGTTCGCGGCGGCGCTCCGGCAAAGAGGGTAAGGTTTCTTCGCCGTTTCTTTACCTCAATTTTGGTTTTAGATGATTTCCCATGTTTCCTTGGATCTCTAATTCACGACCTCGTATTGACATGTGGATGTGTGGTTGGACATATTGCTTGCCTTTGTTTGGTAATTTTCTCTAAGCTAGTCGGTTCATAAATTGATGTTCGCTTTCAAATACATGGCAACGATCCTTTAGTTGAATTCGTCCATTGCCGCTAACTGGATTTATTGATAGTTGATGTCTCAATCTTGTTGATTTGAAGTTGTTAATAGTAGACCATGTCAATAGAGTCGTTGATTCATGTTGATAGTGGATAATTTCTTGGGCGTGTTTGACTGGGATGAACTCTTGATTTGTTGATTCGAGCATCTTTGAATTTGTCGATAATTTGAAATCGTTGATAGTGGAGCATGTTAGTTGGCATGGTTGATAGTGTGGCTCGACTTGTTCATCACTATTGTTGGTAGTTGAGTAAATCAATTGGGTTAGTTGAATTTCTTTCGCGGGTTGAGCTTGTTGCATCTTGTTGTGTGTTGATGTTGTATCCGTTGACGTTTGTTGACTTGTTGACCATGTTTATTGAGTCCAACTTGCTGATTTGCTTATTTTAGCTTGTCCAGCTTTTTGGTTGTTGTAGTATGTCCATAGAGTTAAACTTGTTAAAATTTTGACTTTTTGGTGGAGGTTCTTGTCGATAATTTGTCATGTGGATAGTAGATAATTCTTGAGCATGTGGATACTGTAGCTCTGTCTGTCCCTTTACTGGTAGTTTAGCATGTTGAACTTGTTGGTTTGTGTCTTGCTTGTTCATAGTTGCTCATCCTAACATTTTCATTTCCAACATGTGTAGATGGTGATTTTCGAGCTCGTGGCGAAGTGATCTTGCATTGAGTTTTTTAGGTAAATTTCCCTCCGGACTTTCGATTTTCTTCTAGTTGGTAGTATGTCCGGTGAAGATGGTGAGGCTAGTGAAGTTTTGGGTGAAACTGTTGTCGAGTCTTTGGGTGGTTTGGGTGATGTTGATAATGGTGAAAGTAGGACCTGTGTTGAGGGTGATGGTGGCGAGGTCGAGGCTGATGAGGATTCTAATACGGACAACTTAGTGAGTCTTGCTAGAGATGCGACCAAGCTTCAGATGCAATTTCGGGACGTGGCCCCATTCCTTCTTGATTATTCCTCGTATGTTGAGAGGGAGCTTCAAGAGGTACCTGTCCGAGCTCTCCATCTTCCATCTGATGATGACCTATTCTTTGCGAGTGTCGTTCCCAGTCGTATGTTTGACTTCAAGCTTGAGAGGTACAGGGAGGAGTATGAGGTACCTCAGGATGTGTTTTTCTATACTCCGAGCGGAGATGAAAGGGCCGACCAACCTCCTCCGGGTTGTATATCTGTTAACCTTGGATGTATGGAGGTCGGGATTCGATTTCCCCTTCATCCTCGAGTGAGCGAACTCCTCAATTTTTAGAGAGTGAGCTTGACTTAGGTAACTCAGAACGGATGGGGCACTATTATGTGACTTTTAGCTCTTTTTGGCGAAATCCAACCAGTGCCTTCCCCTCGACTAACGAACTTAACTACATAACTCAGATAACTCAAGGAGATGGAGTGGGGTGTTACTACGTTAGGGCTCGAGCTGGTTGGAAGATCGTAGAAGAAGTGTCCACCAAGGTTGAGAAGTGGAAAGAGGAATTCTGGTTCGTAGGGGTGATTGGCGGAGCCCGAGTGATGATACTGGCAGTTCGAGTCGCATAGATGTGGCTTGCGATTATCAATATCGACTTAGTAAGAGTTCTTTTTTTTTTGTTCAGCTATCGTTGGACTGACCTAACTCTCTTGAAAATTTGCAGATCAGAAGCCCCTTAAGGATAAACAGTTGAGCCGGGATTTTGCTGCTCGTCTCTACCAAGTTTTCAACCGCGATATCTCCCTCCGAAAGGCTCCTCGTTTAAACAAGGATCGTCTTTTATAAAAGGCTGGACTCGTTTTGTAATCTCATCACATTCGGGGTCGGTTTGAAGAACGTAATATATTTGCTGCTTATTTCCTATCTTTGCTTATTCACCTATTGCCAACTGAATTGCTTTCTTTGTCTGTTTTACAGCTACGCTCATTGCTGACATCGACTTTGTGGATTCGGAGTTTCCTTAACGAATGGATGACTTTAACCCTATCGACTTTGCTCCTCGCTCCAAAGCGGCCCTTTCCCGACAAAAGCCAAAAAGTGCCACCGAACCTCATGTGACTGCTCTTCCAGCTGTCACTGCTTTGGGCCGACGGGTTCTTCCTCCGGCCGCGGCCAAGAAACGACCTCATGGTGAGACCTCCGCAGCTGCATCTCGCGGGGATAGTCATTCTTCACAAGCCAAAAGGGGAGCTGGCTCGAAAGGTCATGCAGATGCGCAGACCCCTCCAGCCTCCTCTCCTGAGCTTGACATTGTGGGGGCCGACTCATACTTGGTGCCTCATGTTCACCACTATTTCTGCTCCTTTGGCCAGAGAGCCGGGTGATCGGACTTTCTTGGGGTGGCACCCCAATCGGTGTAGCAGGTAGTTCTCTTCTTTTCTTTCGGGATGAAAATTATCATACTTGGATATTGTCTCTTGGTACTTAGTCATTTCTTGTTTGCCTTCCAAGAACGGAAGTGATAGAGAGTACCTTTCTAAGTCCAGTCTCGATTATCTGAAGACAAAAGCGCCTCTCGATGCACGTTTGGACAGTATCCCAGAGCATCTTCACTGAGCTCGAGGGGATATGCTCCGGTCATGGACCCTGAATCTCGAGGATGACGTAACCAAATAGAATACCCACTCTAATGCTATCTTACTCGCCATACATGCTAGTCGGAGTTTAGCCGTGGCAGAGAGAGTTCGTGACAACATCATGAGGGATTGCAATTGTCTCTTATCTTGAGGGGGGTCGAATTCAGTTGAAGCAAGATATTGAAGAGTTGAGGCGTGGTAGCCAGGTCACAGATTGAAGAGAGAGATGTCTAGCTTCGTGAGAAAGATGCTTAGATTTCGCTTAATGAGACTACCATAGCTCAGTTGACTCTCGAGCGAAACGAGGCGGTTGCGGAGAATGACTCCAACAAGGCTACTATTTAACGGGATTAAACAATGTGATATAGACAAGAAAGAGCATGCTCGGCTTGCTGCTGAGCACACTGAACTTAAGGCTACAATGGAAGGATCGTATAGCGAGCTGAAGGCTCGACAGTTGCCCGGCTATAGCTACACCCTTGCTTATGCCAATTCCATTCGTGTGGCACACTCCTTCGAAGACTTGCCCAGTGTTCACGTGACTCTGAAAGAGAAGCTGATGAGTTATCTTCGTGCCAACCCTCCGTTGCTTGAGTTTGGATACGTTTATCCGCTGGCCGACCTCGGGGCCATGGGTTATGATTTCTCATTCTTAGATGGGGTTACGCTTTCGGACCCTAGGGCCATGCTTGCTTAAGTGAATGGTACTCCCCCTGTTGGGCTAGAGACACATGTCCGTTCGGCGGTGGACATCAAAGTTGAGGTTCCTTCGTCTGGTGGTGACTATGGAGGGGAGTCGGGTGATCGTTGCCCAAGGCGAGTTTGATGCCGTGGATGGGAACGTAGTGTCCGCTTCTTTTGCAGGGGTCACCATCACTGATGAGTTAGTTCAAGAGAGCTCTGTCACTTGACATTATTGGAGGATTTCCCTTTATCGGCTGCATGTGGCCTTATCTTGTTTTAGTACTTTGTCTTGTAATGGACTTGCTTATTTTCGATGAGACTACAGTGTCTTAGCATTTTGCTTATTTGATTGTCTTATTTGTTTGCAATCTGTGTTAAGCTTGTCGTCTTACTTTTACGCGACTTAGTTGTCTTATTGTTTTGCAACTTTTGATGCCTTGGAATGTCTGTTATGAAATGCTATGAATTTTTTTGTTTGTGGACTATCTTTCAGAGGTTGATCTCCTTAGAGATCATGACCTTGGGTAATCGACCTTCATGGAGGTCGATGACCTGCCCCCTTGTCCATGACATAAAATATTATGATCGTCTTATTTTGGTGTGATCCTAGTGCCTTGTCACTTATTTTGGTCGTCTTATTTGGATGCGACTAATGCCTTATTATTTCTGTGTTTAGAACATACTACAATTGATCTCGTTAGAGGTCAGATGACCCGCCCCCAATTTTTGATCACTAAAATCTAAAAGCATGATAAAATGAGAAGGTTTCAAATTTTATTGGAAGAACACTTCTAATTCTGAACATGAAAAGAGTTTCTCATACAAAATTTAGACTATTAAATTACTGGTAATATGTCTTCAAGTAAGCTGCGTTCCAAGGGTATTGAGCTGGAACTGCCTTCGTGTCTTCTAGCTCGTAAGCTCCGTTTGGAAAACACTTGGATATTTTGAGGGGGCCTTCCAAAGTCGGGCCGAAAACTCCCTTTGCTACCCTTAGATTTAGTCGCAAAACTAGATCACCAATCTTGAACTTGCGGATCTTGATCTTTGAGTTATAATATTTTTTCGACTTCTCCTTGTAGCTTTCAAGTCAGAATTTATCCTTCTTTCTTCAAGTAGACCGAGTTCAGTACAAAGGGCTCGATCATCATCATTTCGTGGCCTGCTGTACTGTCTGTCAAGTGATTGATGTGCGGCATGGGAAAAAAGTCTTTTGGGCAAGCATCATTCAGATCGGTGAAGTCGATGCATAACCTCCAAGAGTTGTTTACTTTTTTATGAGCACTGCATTTGATACCCATTGCAGGTGGTTGGCCTGCTCGATCAATTTGTTATCCAATAATTTCTTGACCTTCTCGGCTAGAGCTGCGTACTTCTCTGGACCAAACTTTCGCCTCTTCCGAGAGACTGGCTTTCTTGATGGATCAATGTTCAACTGGTGACATGCGACCTGGGGGTCGATGCCCACCATGTCCTCATGCGACCACGCAAAAACATCCAAGTTACCTTTAAGAAACTCAATCACCTTGCCTCGCATTTCGCTCGAAATTTTCATTCTGATTGTCACTTCGAGCTCAGGTCGAGCTGGATCTACTTGTATTTTTTCGAGTTCTTCCATTAGGGTTGCTTTATGCTCGCCCCCTTTGACCCTCGGATCTTCAACTGGTCCTTTTTTTGGAGTTCTCCTACTGCGTTTACAATAAACACATGGATCTTCCGAATTCCTGATGAAGTCAAACGATTTGACAGCTTCATCAAACCGGATATTCCAACTCCTAGAAGTTTGCTTCAGTCCATAAATTGACTGTTTTAGCTTGCACACAAGATTAGACTTTGGCTTAGACACAAAACCTTTCGGTTGAGTCATAAACACCTCCTTATCAATGTTGCCATTGAGGAAGGTTGTTTTGACATCCATCTGCCAAATCTCATAATCTAGATGTGCTGCTACCGCAAGTAAAATTCAAATGGACTTGATCTTGGCAACAGGTGAGAAAGTCTCATCATAGTCAATGTCTTTGCGTTGACTATAACCTTTTGCTACCAACCTAGCTTTGTAGGTTTGTACCTTACCGTTTGCATCAGTCTTACGTTTGTAGACCCATTTGCAACCTATGGGTTTTACCCCTTTTGGCAACTCAACCAACTCCCAGACTTGATTGGTGTACATCGAGTCTATCTCGGATTTCATGGCTTCTTGCCACTTCCCTGAGTCAACATCTAATGTTGCCTCAGTGTAAGTTCTAAGATCGTCTTTATCCGGGATCTCCACATCATCATGTTCCTCTACGATGACACAATAAAATCTAGTGGGCGGATTACGAATCCTAGTAGACTTACAGAGCTATTGTTGTGCAGGCTGTGCATTCTGATCGTGAAAATTTTGTTGTGCATCTTCATCAATGTCCGGAGAGTCCTCAAGGGCAACACTTTCAGATGTCTCTTGGGCGGGAGTTTGAACTATGTTGTTCTCATTCAGCCCACTTGGAGTTTGTTGCGAAGGCAATGCAACTACAATTACGCTCCCACTGGCTGAAAGAGGATCACTAAGTGATAAACTTCCACCATGAGAGTTGTTGAATGCTCCCACTGATCCCTTGTCACGTTTCTTTGACAAGATATCAGTCTCTTGGTTATCCTGTGGTTCTTGAATTTCTTCAAGTTCAATCATCTTACGACCTTGTTCCTTAAAGATATAGCCTTCTTCGAGGAACTTGGCCTGCTTAGAAACAATTACTGTTTGTTTCTCATGTAGATATAAATAATATCCTCTCGTTTCCTTAGGATATCCCACAAGGTAACCCTTTTCACATTTGGATTCCAACTTATCAGTGAGCATCTTTTTCACAATTGCAGGGCAACCCCACTTTTTGATATGTGGAAAAGTTGGCTTCTTGCCACACCATAGTTCATATGGTGTATGCTTAACCGATTTGGATGGAATTTTATTCAGAATGTAAATTGAGGTTTGTAACGCGTATCCCCATAAGAATGTCGGAAGAGAGAAAAAACTCATCATGGACCTTACCATGTCTAACAAGGTTCGATTTCTCCTCTCGGACACTCCGTTCATTTGCGGTGTTCTAGGAGTTCATTGTGATTTGATTCCATGTAACTCTAAGTAATCCATGAACTCATGGCTAAGGTATTCGCCTCCTCGATCTGATCGAAGAGTCTTGATACTCTTACCAAATTGCTTTTCTACTTCAGCTTTGAACTTCTTGAATTTCTCAAAAAGATTCGGATTTTTGCTTCATAAGATACACATATCCATATCCTGAGAAATCGTCAGTAAAAGTGATGAAATAGGCGAAGTGACCCCTAGCTAGAGCGGGCAATGATCCACAGACATCACTGTAGATCAATTCTAGAACTTCTTTGGCACGAACCCCTTTCCCAGAGAAGGGTTTGTTGGTCATCTTGCCCTTGAGACAGGATTCACAATTTCCATAAGACTCAAAGTCGAATGGGGTTAAGTAGTCTAACTTCCTTAACATTGCTATCCTATTCTCATTTGCATGACCAAGCCTACAATGTCACAAGTAAGTTGGGTTTTCATGATTACTAAGTTTGAGTCGTTTGTTTTGTATATTAAGAATATTATGTCCACAATGTAACAAGTATAAACCATTCGATAAATGAGCATTTCCATAAACATCACCATTAAGTGAAAAATAACAATTATTATTTGCAAAATGGAAGGAAAACCCTTCAATGTCTAACATAGGAATAGAAATAATGTTGCGAGTAATAGAAGGAACGAAATAACAATTATTCAGTTCAAGTCTAAAACCAGAGGGTAAGTCTAATACATAAACGCCAACACGTTTAGCAACAACTCTTGCTCCATTCCCAACGTGTAGGGCGACTTCACCCGGCCTAACTGCCCTGCTATGCTTGAGACCCTGCACATTAGTACAAATGTGTGAGCCACAACCGATATCTAATACCCAGCAGTTAGTATCATTTGTGGACATGTTTATCTCAATAACAAACATACCTGTTCCAGAGGCTGAGACACTTTGTGTCTTCTTTTCAACTGCTAGAGCCTTGCAGTCCTTCTTCCAATGCCTCTTCTGCTTGCAGTAGATGCATACATCCTTATCCACCCATTCCTTGTTTTGAATTCCACCTTTGGGCTTAACGAAGCTTGGCTTAGAGCCTTTCTTTGCCACCCCTTCGCTTCTTCTTTCCTTTCGGGGCAGGAGAAGTAGAGGCACTCACCATGAGCACGGGTTTTTCCTTAGCAGTGGAAAACTCAAAAGTCTTTAGCATGTTATGCAGCTCGGGCATTATCGATTCCATCTTATTCATATTAAAGTTTACCACGAAACTAGAATATGAATCGGGAAGCGACAGAAGAATGTCATAAACATCAACGTTGGTCTTGAGCTCAATGCCCAAATGACCAAGTTTCTCGATTAGCCCAATCATCTTCAACACATGAGGAGAAACCTTCCCTCCCTCAGATAATCAGCATCTAAACAGATCTCTCATCACTTCATAAATCTCGGAACGAGATTCAGAATCAAAGAGATCCTTCAGATGTTTAATCATCTCGAAGGGAAGCATCTTCTCATGCTGCCTTTGCAATTCGGGAGTCCTCCCGAGTAGCATAACACACTGAGCCTGGGGGGCATTCTCTTGATCGAGATCCAATCATGTTGATCGACATCACATTTTAGCAATTATTGGGCGCCGCCTACCCAAACAGTTAAAATGCGGACTATAAAAGCGCTAACTAATTAATTAAATAAATAATTAGCCAAGTGAGATTTAATAATTCCTTTTAAAATGAATTTCAAAATCCAATTTTAAATTCAATTTTAAAATCATTAAATTTTAATAATTAATCCAATTAATTATAAATAAAAGTTCAAATTTTATTACTAATTCTTAAAAATAATCTTATTAAATTTTAAAAATTAGATTTTTATGTATTTGTTTGTCAAGGGCTCATGTGCAATTTCTAAAATTTGCATGGAGGGGTCTGTTTGAAATTCAATTTGCAAAACAACCTCTCCCTCATCACTGCCCGGACACCGCCTTCCAAACATGACAACCAACATCAACAATCCATCAATAGTTTAACAGATTCAATCTAATTTAATCATAAACAGTCAATAGATTACTCAAGTTATTTAAATCAGTCCAACTGAAACAAACATCTCACGAGCATCATCCCAAATCAAATTGTACAGATGCATCTGACCAATAGCAATCGACGCGTGCAAGCAAGTCGTCGCCGCCGCCAGGCGCGCGCGGGCGACTCGTTGCTACAGCCGAGTCACAGCGCTTGCAAGGGAGACCCATGACGCCATCTGTGGTCAAACCAGAGACGACAAAAACAGATCGAGAACAGCACGGCGGTGCATCGTGATTTTTGTCAAATAAGATAGCACGCAAACGCCGCGAATCGCACGAACCAGGGGCGTAATCAACGAATCGAGGCACGTAAACATGTAATACATGCGCAACGGAAAATTAAGTTCACCAACAACGAACAGTTAGTTGCATAATTAAATACGAGTAAACGTAAACAAATTTCTTACAGCAATTCGCACACGGATTCCTCAACTATGGTATCCACGTAGTAGTCGTTTACTAACTCGCACAGATCTACCAACGTTGAATCCCCGAGATGAATTTGCTAGGAAAATTCTAACTTAGAGATTTTATTGAGAAATATGAATTCATGTATTATGAAATCCCAAGAGCTCACATATATAGGAGAGACATAACTTAAATCCCAAGCTAACCTGATTGGGAAATAAAATCTCTAATCTTTATTTAAATAAATCTCTTAGATTTATTTCCCACATATAAAATCTCTACAGATTTAAATTCCATATGTGACAAATCTCTACAATTTGTTTCCATATATATTAAATCCTACAATAATGTTCCAAATATTATTATTGGAAATTCTTATTTAATTAAATCCAATTTAATTAAACATTAATAATAATTAATTCCAAATTAATCTATTATTAATTACTTCTCCATAAATTAAATATTAAATTTAATTTAACATTTAATTAACCAACTATAATTAGTAAACAATCATTACTTATTGTGTGACCCAAAGGCCCTCATATATCGAGCGATTAGTCAAAGTAACGGTCTTAATTGAACCCTAGACAATAAATCAGACATTCTCAATATATGAGGTACGTTGCAAGGAAATGTGCAACTACCTGTAACTGAAACATGGACTATTATGATTTCCTCCTTTCATTCGCGAATACTCGATTAAGTATTGAACATGATGAAATATCTATTCAAATAACTTAATCAATTTATGATGAGAAGATGAGTATTCTCTCTAAATCCACTTTGAGGAATGAATCTTTTTCTTGGCTCAACTACCACACACATGCACTTCGTGATGATCCCAATCCAAGCCATATCTACCCATGGAAGGGTGCAAGAGTCGGTCATGGTCAAAGTTCATCAGTCCACACATGTCGTGCGTATCGATCTCAAGTCAAAGGATTATCGCATTGCTCCCATTAACCGAGACACCCGTAGACACATATAGTGGAACTACATCAAAAGGTTTCTCGGATGTGTATACCAATACCCTCTAAGGTATTTGTGAATCCATCGTGAGATATTTAGTATCTCGTAGTAATTGAGATCTTACTACACTCTCTAAGAGTATGATGCAGATCGCCCACCAATCTCCATTGCATCATCAATATCCCATTCTTGATGATCCTCGATTGGGGAAATTTGAGAATCATGCTTATGTCATCTGAGTTCTCATTTACTCAATGACAGCAGTGACTCAAAGTAACACAAATAAGAACAAATTCAAACAATCAAACATAATACTCTAATAAGTGCAACACCATATATTTAATATTAAATAAATAATAATATTAAATCAATACTGAATATTATCTGAGCATTATATCCTTACAATGAATTGTCTTTAGGACACTAACACTAACAGCTGTTGTGGTACTCGCAGAACTTTTTTGGGTTCAATCTTCCTTCCTCCCTTAGCATTTTTTTGGGTGGAGGAATAGGGTGTCTTGTCTTGATTGCATTGAAGACCTCTCTTGGGGCGACATTCAGCACTTCGAGAGCTTCATCTCGATACTCCCCTCGTCAAAAGGTTTGAAAGACCCAGGAGCTTTGTAGGTGGCCCCCGACCTCTTGTACGGCTTTTCTGGCTTAGCAGCTGGTTTCTTCGCCTCGCTCGCCCCTTGTTCTTCCATTCGTTGAGCGAGCAGCTCGGCGCTGCTAATCAAATTTCCAGCTCGGTGTCGGAAATCGGCGTAGGACTTCAGATACTCCATGTTCATGATTTTCTAAAGTTTCGTGTTCATCCAGAGTCCTCCAACGACTCCCATGACCTTAGCCTCATCTCCGAGAGGTTCTCCTTCATGATCAGCTTGTCTACCCTTTCAATGTATGCTCGATCGGTCTCGTCTTTATATTGCCAAATATTGGCCAACCTTTGCTTTGTCCCCACCTTCCGGGTCGTAATGGCGAAGTGATCAAGAAACAGTTGCGCCATTTGGTGTAATGATTCTACGGAGGATGGAGGTAAGGTGTTGTACCATCCGTAGGCTTGATCGCCTAAAGTGAGGGGAAATAACCGACATTGGGTTGCGTCAGTTGCCCCCATTGAGTTCATATAGGACGTAAATTTGCTGACATGGTGAGTGGGATCCGTGTCGCATACGTATTAAGCAATCGAGGTCACCATGATCTTCGGCTAGACAGGAGCTAGCATCATTGCTGGCGACAAAGGTGACAGAGGGATCCTAGCGGGAGCTAGATTTCCATCGTTAGCCGCGACCTAATCTTGAAGGTCCTTCAAGGTTTGAACTATTCCCGCAAGTTGATCAGCATCCATTTGGTTGATACCACCTCGCCGAAGATGGCGATGTGATGGGCTCCTTTCTTCCCTTCCTCGCTGGTGAAGGCGAGGTGAGGGGCTTCTCGCTGCTCCACCTCGCTAGTGATGTCGAGGTGATGGACTTATCTCCAGACGATCATGCACTGAGATGTTCTGCCTTGGTCCGCGGTTGGGCTATGCCACGGAACCAGCTCGCGACACCTCAGGCTCGGCCTGATTCTGGCCGTAGTAAGCTTATTCGCGATTAGGATGGGCCTCCTCGCAACCTTGGTTGCAAGCTTGTTCGCCGCTGAACTCAGAGGTTAGACGCCGGAAGACTGATCTCGTCCGTTGGACCCCTGCGGAATCCGCTTGGTCATTCCTCCTTTGCTCGGGTCCATACTGGCTTTCTACGGAACTCTCGGGAATGAGCAGTTTGTTGGGATTCCTCTCTTTCCACCTGGTGGGGACCTTCGCCATCCATACTGCCGGAATTTTTCATCCAAGTTTTGACGCAGGTCACTATAACCTGTACCCAACTTAACCTGCTTTTGGCGTAAGACCGCCATGGCTTCCCAGATTTCCTCGTGGGTTTTGATCTCCTCAAGTTTCTAGGGGACACCGAGTGCGGGCCCTTTTGCACCCGGGTTACCGGCGATCAGACCACCGGCACCCCGGCCACCTGACTTTTGGATCCATGACTTGGCTTTCCTGGACTTGGCCTTCCCCTTTGATACGAAACTAGCTTGAGATATTTTTTGGTTATAAAATTTCTGGGTAGGTGTTTGAATGTTTGAAGATTCAAATAAAAAACCTTTGAAGATTCGTCGGAATACTCAAATGAGAACACACTAAAAAAATCAGATTAGTTCTTAATGAATACCCTTCTTCTAACGTCAATTGTTGATATCTAGTTTAAATGGATTAATCGTGTGGAATACAGCTTTTTGTGGTAACTAACTAATCAAACAATGAGAGCTCAAATGATTGAACTCTGAAAGATTTAAAGACTGAAAACATAAATAAAGTGCACGGAGACTAGGGCAAATTTTGCCTCTTGTAGTGATATTTTTTTTATCCTTTTTGGGTCTTAAGTGCCTATATTTATACTACCTTGGAGAGTGCATTTCACTCTTCGTTTTTCTTGTCGGGACATTAAATGGTCAAACTTCCATTTAATGCCTGGTACTACATTTTACATTAATTTCCGACATCTCCTGAGAGCTCTTGGGAGCTCGCCTTAAATAGCAGCGCGACACGTGGCTAGTCCTTGAATCATCTGTCGTAGTTCTGATCTTTCCCCATACTACGTAACCAATGTTGTCGTTTTGTATCTCAAACTATTGACTTAGCCACATTTAGAGGGTTTTCCTGACTTAGTATCACACTGCAACATTAAACTCGCTTATGTACAAGTGAACTTCTAGTGACATTGTACCTGTTGTACCTTCCGGTCGAACTTGGATAAGTGACGTCCTATGGAGAGCTTGCTGAGCGAGCTCAATGAGAGCTCATTGCTCGAGCTCATATTGAGCTAGCTAGTAAGTTTGCGAGAGAGCTCGATGGGAGCTCATTGAGCAAGCTCATAGCGACCTAGTTGGTGAGCTCCACGAGCGAACCTAACGAAAGCTCTATGAGGAGCAAGCTCATGGTGACCTAGCTGATGAACTCATTGAGTGAGCTCATGACGAGCTCTTGACCCTTATTTTCAAAAGGCTTTTTGAGAGCTTGATGACCTTGCTACTTGGGGGTGGCGACCTCGGCCCTTTCTTGACGAGCTAGTACCCACCTCAAATGAGTGAGCTAGGCGAGCTCGGCCCAGTTATTTGATTGGACTTCTTCACCGAAGCGGATGAGACATTAATGGTCTTGGGGCCGGATTAATAGTGACACAACACCTTACAGTCCTTCTTCTAGTGACCTCTTCTACTTACAATTGAAGTACACATTTTTATCTACCCGCTCCTTCTTTTGAACATCATCTTAGTGATAGTGAACTCAAAAATATGGAGCATGTAATGAAGTTCAGGCATGGTCGCATCCGTATTATTCATATTGTAGTTCACAATGAAGCTAGAATATGAATCCGGGAGTGACTGTAGGATAGCATAAATGGAAACGTTGATCTCTTAGATCAATGCCTAAATTACCAAGTTTCTCAATTATGCCTATCATCTTTAGCACATGAGGTGAAATCTTCCCTCCTTTAGCTAACCAGCATCTTAACAACTCTCTCATCACTTCATAAATCTCAGAACGAGATTCAGAATCAAAGTTATCCTTCAGATGCTTGAGCATCTTGAAGGGACCCATTTTTCTCATGTTGCCTATACAATTCGGGAGTCATGCAGAGCAACATCACACACTAAGCCTGGGAGGCATCCTCTTGATGCTTCTTCTGAGTTGCTACGTCAAACGTGGCTGCCTCAGGGAACTAGCTGTAGGGATAACTGGGATTGGCGTGTCCAACATGTACTCAATCTTTTTTTGCCTTAACACCAAATGCATGTTTCGGTGCCAGTCCAAAAAATTTGGCCCAACTAATTTATTTGTTTCTAAAAGACATCTCAATGACAGTTATACATTTTAACTAACCAAGAGAAATAAAATAAAATGAGAATTAAAACAAATAATTCCTATGATCAATATTCAGTAATCAAAATAAACATGACCTTTAAATTTATTTTGTCTCCATTATTTTTACATACTCAATGACCTCATCGAAAGAGTACGTATTTATATCAAATATAAATTGTAATGGACTAGGATCCACATTACTACTATTACAATATCTGCGAGGGTTGATTATTGTAATAGCATAACTGGTAGGTCTCCAAACCAATTGACAGGATGCAATTCCTAGTTTATCGAACCTAGTTTGTTTGATGTCCCTTAACTTTTGTTCCCCGCGACTGCTGGTGAAACAAAATTAAGTTGATTTACAACCATCAAACTATAAAAGTCCCGTTAGATGTAGATCTGAGCAAAAGACGAGGACCTTAAATACTCATTGGAACGAAATCTCTGGTTTACTTTTAATTTTGATGGAAGTCATTGTTACAATTTAATGAAAAACTATATTTTATTGAGGAACATTTTTAAAGTCGGAGTATTAATTGCTTAATCGAGATCCAACATGTTTACTACGTAATATTTGAGCAATTATTGGGCGTCGCCTACCTAAACATGACATACATGGGCTAACAAATTTTGGGCGCCGTCTACCCAAATATTTAATACGGTCCGACATATATTGGGCGCCGCCTACCCAATCTGTTATAATGCGGACTATAAATGCGTTAACAAATTATTTAAATAAGCTAACATAGTGGGATTTCAATAATTATCAAATTATTAAATAAAATTCCAAAATTCAATTTTAATTATATTTAATCAATTTCAATCAATTATCAAAATAATTAATCCAATTAATTTTCTTTTGTCCAACCAAAATACAATTTAAAAATGAAATATTATTACTAATTTTCAAAATCAGATTTTACTAAAATTGCACGGAAGGGCCTGCCCAAAATTCAATTTTGGCATAGTCCTTCCCCTCATCATTGCCCGATTTCAAAAACCATTTCTAATCTGGTCAACCAACATCAACCAAACCGTCCAATAATTCATCACAGTTCATCAGAATTATTCCAAACAAGTCGCAGAATATGCTCAACCATTAGGGTTCAATGAATCACAGTTTTATAAGTTCTGTTGGGAGATGAATTTAATGAAGAAGTTTTGATTAGATCCCAAAAACCCCTGAGTATGACATGTTCAGGATAATCTTGATAGTCTGAGTCAGGTTTCAGCATAGATTGGTTCAGGAAGATATCTGCACAATGTATAGTTAGCAGATATAGATCATGTTAGATCTTGAAGACATCAAGACTCAAGAAGTAATCGAACACATCAAGACTCAAGAAGTAATCAAGACACCGAAACTCAAGAAAGTTCTCAAGACATCAAGACTCGAGAAGTTGCTAAAGACATCAAGACTCAAGAAGTAAATCAAGACATCAAGACTCATTAAGTAACTAAAGACACCAAAAACTCAAGAAGTTGTCAAGACATCAAGACTCAAGAAGTTGCTAAAGACATCAAGACTCAAGAAGTTCTTTGAGACATCAAGACTCAAGAAGTAATCAAGACATCAAGACTCAAGAAGTTGTTGAAGACATCAAGACTCAAAGAAGGTGTCAAGACATCAAGACTCAAAAGTTATCAAGACTTAGTATGATATCAATACTCAAGATAACTCAATGTTCGTGAGGTAATTGAATAATATCTATCTGAGACTACAAAACTGAGAAAAACGCACATGTTCAGAAAAGTAGATATTGCCCAAAAGATTCTAGTGCGGAACAAAAGGAACTAAGTCTAAGTGTTGTTTAAGGTTGTCTCATTCAGAGAGATTGACCAAAAAGAGCCGTTTTGTTTGTCTACATTCACTGAAGACAAGAACCAATCAGAGGAAGACAACACTGCATTTCATCGACATTTGAAAGTTACAGGACCCTGAATTATGTCAGTAGTACTAAGTTCCAGACTGCAAAAATTGGTGGTTGGCTACATGACTGCATATTTCCTAAAACATGCAAGGGAGTGTTCAAACCCGAAAAATAGTCGTTCATCAAACACCAGAAGAGGAAACTCATAAAGCTATCTCTTCCAACGGATAGTTTTCAAAGAGCGACCTTGGTGAAGTTGCTTATAAATACCAGTGACCCTTTACATTGAGAAGTTACAGGAAATTTCAAAGCAACTCAAGAGATCATTCGTATTATTGCAAATTGATGCACTCGAAAAACCTAGAATTTCCCAAGTGTTTCACATTGGAGAGAGCTCACTATTCTAAGCATAGATTAATAGATATGTCCAAAGCTTAGAAGAGATATCCTAGTCTTTGCATTTGTTCTTATTGTAAAGGATATCTCACCCTAGTTGGAAACCAACCCAAAACCCAAACCCTTTGTTAAGGTAGTTTGTGTATGTTTTGTTGGTGAGTTAGAGTTGTAAAGAGTGTGTAAGATACAGTGAGTTAGCCAGAAAACTCTAGAGAAGAAGTTAGTAAGCTACTTGTGGTAGTCTGAACACTTGTATGTGTTTGAGTTAGTAAGTGTTTGCAGAGTCGACCGAAAAAACTCAAGGTAGAAAAAATGAGTAAGCTACAAATGAGTTAGCCCGAAAAGCTTTAGGAAGTGGTTAAGAATTTCTCCTCAAGATCGAGAGAGTGGACGTAGGAGCTTGAGTCTCTGAACCACTATAATTATTGTGTTGTTTGCTTTATGTATGTCTTGATTTTATCTCGTTACATGTTTTTAATCGAAAGCATATTTCATCGATATTCATTTGAACCAATCCAATTGAATCGCATAAAATTGGTCACAGCCTTAATCACTGTTTTATTAAAGGAAGAAGATATATCAGCAAAGCTAAAACGAGTATAAACTTAGGGCCAACCATTCCGCACACTTGAGTAGCTAGAACAGATAGTTAACAAATAGAACTAACTCTACTGAGTGTTCAGTAAGATATTTATCTGATCCAAACTCCTCAGGATCTCTGATAAATTCAGATCAATTGGGCTAATCTGCTTCGAAAGTTGGCAGATCATTGTCTCGATGAGACTTTCACTCAGGGCAATCTGTGCTTCTCAAGATAAAAATATCAGGATAACCTGACCCATCTGACCTCAGTGAAGAAAAAGTTTGAAAAATCATTGAACACGTATATTCCCCCCCATACACTTGTGAGACTCGTTAGCACCGGACCAACAAGTGGTATCGAAAAATCGGTTCATTTTGACCACTTGCTTTGGTAGCCATAGTCTATTTGGTGAAAAGACTTTGGTGGTCTCTTGAATAGATCTGCTTTCGATATCTTACAAGGCTCGACCATCATGCCTTCTAAGAAACTTCCTATGTTCTCTGTTGAGGGCTATGACCTATGGAGACCGAGAATGCAGCTCATCTCAGATTTAAAACATGAAAGAATGTGGAGAGTGGTTTTACGAAGGACCATTCAAATTTATTGTTGTAAATCCGGAATCAATCGACATCGAGAGAAATGATCCCAGGGATGAATTTCCTAAACCTGATGACCAACTGACTCCTGATGAGAAAAAGTTAGTCAATATGGACTACATTGCTAAAGATATTTTGTATAACATTATTGATGATGGTGTTATGGGGATGATTTCTCACTGTGAAACTGCAAAAGAAATATGGGACACACTTGCTGTTATGTGTCAAGGCACAAATCATATTAAGGAAAACAAACTTTCTGTTGCTATTGGAAAGTTTGATGGCTTTGAAATGGAAGATGGTGAGTCCATTGACAAACTTGAGGTCAGATTTACTAGCATCATGAATGATCTAAGTGGTCTTGGGAAAAGATACCCACAGAGAGAAGTGACACTGAAAATTCTTAGAGGATTGTCTGAGAAATGGGATATACATGCTGTGGTGATTAAAAACACCAAAAATATTGATTCCATGCCATACCAACAAGTTTTCTCTGAACTGAAAGCTTATGAGTTTGTGATTGACAAGAAAACTAAGAAATCTGACAGCAAAGATGATTCTTCATCTAGCAAGAATGTGGCTTTTAAAGCCAAAGAGAAACCCTGTAAAGCTAGAGAGTCTGAAAAATCACTTGCCAGAAATCAGGATGAGCAAGAGGATAAGCTAGTACTGATGGAAAGGAGGTTTGAAAGACTCAATAGTAGATATGGAAAATATAAGAAATACTACAGGAATCACAGGTACAAGAGAAACTCAGAAGTTGAGGACGGATTCACTGAGAAAAAGAAGGACTCCAAGACCAAGGAGGAAAGTGATCAGGATGATGATACCAACAGATGCTACAACTGTCAGAAGAAAGGTCACTTTCAATATGACCGCGCCCCGAAATGAAAAGCTAAAGAAAGAAAGGAGAGACAAGCCAAGAGAGACAGGAAGATCTCCAGCAAGAAAGCTATGATTGCAGAAGAGGAAGAACATTCTGAAGAAGGTTCCAGTTCCTCATATGAGATTTTCTCGATCGCGATGATGATGATGATGTCTGTCTTATGGTTGTGGAGGAGGTAAATTCTTCTATCTCTGTTGTTGCTCCTACACAAGCACATGAGTTCTCAAGATCAACTGTAAACAGTAATTTTGACCTGATGGATTCGTTTGAGAATCTTATGAAGGACTATTCTGTGTTACAAGAACTGCCATCGAAACTCAAGAGCGTAACAAGGAACCGATCACGAGAATCAAGTGGAAAGACTCTAAAAATGCTGAGATCACTTCTCAATTGATGGGAACCACTAAAGAGATTCAGCTTATCAGAACTGAGTTCAGTGACCTCTTTGAGAAACATGAAACTCTAAAGAAATGTGAGGATAGTGCGCATAGAAAGTTAGCTCTATTGAATTCTGCATCTAAAGTAATAGATGAAATTCAGAGTTATCAAAGACCTGCAACTATAAAAGCTGGATTGGGATACATTCCATGGGGAACCTCACAAGGTCTTCTGAATGTTGCTTCTAGTAGCACCAAGACTGTCTTTGTTAAACCAGTGGCATCTAATCTTCTTACTGAAGAACAGCCCAGAGTTTTAGACAGAGGTAAAAGATCCATGGTTTCAGAAAAACTGAAGGTTCAGGGAAGAAAGCCCAAACCTCAGGAAAAGGCTAGAAAACCTGAACACTCAGTAGGAAATTTTTAGGCCAGTACTTCAAAGCCTCAGGCTAAGAATACCAACCTGAAGAGATCTGCATTGAACCATCAGAGGAATTTTCATAAGAGAAACACTCAGCAGAGATATTCTCAACTGAAAAGACCGAGTCCTCAGATTACTAAAAGACCCCAATTTCAGTACAGGCAACCTAAACCCCACTTGTCTAAGGGTAAAGGTTTCCTAAACCTAAGTCAGCAGAGACAGAGACCAGCTGCACCAAAGCTAAGGCACTTGAACAAAAAGCCTGAACCCAAGAAGAACTCTAAGGCTCATGTTCATGCTAAGGCTAGCACTCATACACAAGGTACTGCCAAGGCACCTGGGATAGTGAATGTGTATGTAGATGTTTATGGGAGACAAATCAACCGCACTAAAGTAATTAGAGTTATCAGGCAGATTTGGGTTCCAAAAGGTACAGCTAACCTGATAGGACCCTACACCAAATGGGTACCTAAAAAATTATCTGTTTTTCAGGTAAAGGAAAAGGGCACTGAGTTGAATGAATACAACATAGCACTGATGAGTGGAAATGAATTGGCACCTGCTCTATGGTATCTGGACAGTGGATGTTCAAGACATATGACAGGATATATGCAACTACTCACTGACTATGTTGAGCAAAAAGGCCCTCAGATCAGATTTGGAGACAACTCAAAAGGACAAACTGAGGGATATGGAACTCTTGAAGTTGATTCTGTTCATATCCATGGTGTTTCATATGTGTCTGGTTTAAAACATAACTTGTTTTCTATCAGTCAATTCTGTGACAAAGGATTCAGTGTTGAGTTCTCAAAGAATTTACATTATGTGAAAGATAATACTTCACATAAAATTTTACTGACTGGTACTAGAAAAGGAAATGTGTATCTTGCTGATTGGAAATTATCTCCTAAAGATACATGTTTGGTTGCAAAAAGTTCCACTGGTACCAGTTGGTTGTGGCACAAAAGACTGAATCACTTAAACTTTAAAACCCTGAACAAACTTGCAAGATTAGCACTTGTGAGGGGGTTACCAAATGAAGTGTTCAGTAAAGATCATGTTTGTGATGCCTGTCAGAAAGGAAAACAAATCAGAGCATCTTTCAAAAGCAAAGTAGATGTTTCTACTGACAGAATACTGCAACTGTTACATATGGATCTCTTTGGTCCAGTAACACCTGTAAGCACAAATGGCAGGAAATATACACTTGTGGTAGTTGATGACTACTTTAGATACACATAGGTCATATTCTTACTTAGTAAGAAGGAGACTCGGACAAAACTGCCAGAAATACTGAAAAGGCTTAGTACTGAAAAGAATCTGAGTGTGGTCAAGATCAGATCAGATAAAGGAACTGAGTTTATCAATCATAGCATATCTGATTATTGTGCAGCAAATGGTATAACTCATGAAACATCAGCTGCAAGGACCCCACAACAGAATGGTGTTATTGAAAGAAGAAATAGGACCCTGAAAGAAGCTGCAAGAACAATGCTTGCTGAAGCTGATATTCCTAAGAGATTTTGGGCTGAAGCTATCAACACTGCATGCTACTCTCAGAACAGATCCATGCTGACCAAGAATCAAGGAAAAAATCCATATGAGCTATGGAATGAAAGGAAGCCTCTTGTTTCTTTCTTTCGTGTGTTTGGTTGCAAGTGTTTCATACACAATAATGAAAGCAAAGCTGATGAAGGGATATTCTTAGGATATTCTGAAGTCAGTAAAACCTTCAGAGTTTACAACTGTAGGACTCTTATTGTGGAAGAAACACCTCATGTTGTTTTTGATGAATCTACTTGTGTTCAGAAGAAACAGGAACATGACTCAGGAGAACTGACCAAGAGAATCACCAAACTTAGCCTGAAAAAGAAATCCTCTGAACCTGAAAAGAAGAAGTCAGTCACTTTCTATGAATGGAGTGAATCAGACTCAGACAAAGAAGTTCAGGATGAAAAAACTCAGGATGGTGAGACTCAGGATGAAAATTCTTCACTGAAGGAAAGCCAACACACTGAAGCTGACTAATCTGAACATACACCAGTTCAGACTCAGGTATGTAATGCCGATGAAGATGTGGTCACAGCTGAGGCAAACTCTGAATCTATCAACCAACGGGGAACAAATGTCTTTGACAATGTTCTGAATGGAATTTCTCCTGAGGAAGATGATTCCATTTCTCCTTTTTTCTGTTATTCCCTGAATGGAATTTCTGATGTTGAGGACACTACTGAAGGGGGAACATCCAGGATAAAATGGTTGGATAGTCATCCTACAAGTCAGATTGTGGGTGATCTATCAGAAGGAGTAAACAAGACGGTTCCATGGTGAAAGTGCTTTATTCGGCTGTTTTCTATCAGAAAAGGAACCTACTGAGATTGAAGAAGCTCTACAAGACTCATTCTGGATTGTTGCTATGCAAGAAGAATTGAATCAGTTCACAAGGAATGAAGTTTGGGAGCTAGTGGAAAGACCTAAAAGGCACAATGTGATTGGAACTAAGTGGGTGTTCAAGAATAAGAGAGATGAAAACAACAACATTGTGAGAAACAAGGCAAGGCTAGTTGCACAAGGTTATTCCCAAGAAGAAGGCTTGGATTATGATGAAACCTTTGCACCAAGCAAGACTAGAAGCAATCAGATTGTTTCTTGCATATGTTTTTATACATGAAATTCACAAACCATCGATGGATGTGAAAAGTGCATTTCTGAATGGTGTGCTTAGGAGGAAGTATATGTGAACAACCTCCGTGATTTTGTCGAATGACAAAGTTTACGTGCTCGAGAAAGCCTTGTATGGTCTTAAGCAAGCACCCCGAGCATGGTATGATACCCTTTCTCAGTTTCTTACTGACCATGGTTTTATCAAAGGAACTGTTGATAAGACTTTGTTCGGATAGAAGATGGAAATGATATTTTACTAGTTCGGATCTATGTGGATGACATCATATTTGGATCTCCAAATCATCGGTTGTGTGAAAAGTTTTCTACTCTGATAAAATGAAAGTTTGAGATGTCAATGATGGGGGAGATGAATTTCTTTCTTGGACTTCGCGTGAAACAAACTAAGGAAGGAATATTCATCAATCAAGCAAAATACACCGTAGATCCGATTGCAAAAGTATGGAGTACAGATTGCAATGCGCTTAGAATTCCCATGAATACTAACTACAAGATGGATCCTCGATCCTCAAGGCAAATCAAGAATCACACCGATTATAGAGATCATTGATCATCGCTATATCTCATGCAAGTAGGCAGGCGATATAATATTTCTTTGTTGGGATATGTGCAAGATACCAAGTAATCCTAAGGCTAATACATGGAGGTCGCCAAAAAGATTCCGAAATATCTTAAAGGCACTTTGTGAATAGAGGATTATGGTATCCAAATGATGATAACCTTGAATTAATTGGTTATTCGTGGTCGACATGGAGGATGTAGAATTGATGCGAGTCTACCACGCGAACTTGTCAATTTCTTGAAAGTAAACTGATATCATGGTTTTCTAAGAAACAAACCTCAGTAGCAACTAGTACTACTAAAGTCAATACATGGTCATAGGAAGTTGTTGCACGCATTCTTTTTGGCTCGCACAACAATTGATGGATTATAAGATTATAGCCAATGAAGTACCTATATTTTGTGATAATAATAGTGCAATTGCTATTACACAAAATCATGTATTGCACACCAGATGTAAGCATGCTGATATCAAAAATCACTTCATCAGAGATCATGTTGAGAAGAAAGACATCAGAATGGAGAAAATTCATACTGATAAACAGAGTGCTGATATCTTGACTAAACCTTTGGCTGAATCAAGATTTCAGGGTATGTTGGATCCAAGTGAATAAAGCAAATCTGAAAAATTGAAGGTTTTCAGATGCATGAAGTTTTCTCAGGTTTTTACTGAAAAACTCGGGATAAAATTGAGAGTCCTGAACACTGAGTCTTGGGAAACTCAGTTATCCTGAAGTTCAGTACTCAGTATTATACTGACATTTAATCAAGGTCAAAACTCAGTAAGACTGATGGAGAAAATTAGTTTGAAGAAGTATTTACTCATGCACCACATTTATTGTCTATTTGAATCTCAGTAATCATTGACAATAAATGACAAAACATCTGAAGAAATAATTGGGCGGGACCTTTGAAATTCACGAGGAAAGTCAATGGTCTACAGGAACAATAATTAAATGCACTGTTCATTAATCACCAATATGGATAAATTGGCGGCTAAGTATTTGCGAAATCGTCCTTTCAAATACCCGTTTTAGTCGGTTTTTAATCTTAACCGTCAAAACCTTCATCTACGGGATTTTCCATAAATCAAAATCCTATATCCATTACAAAGACTCCATTCAAGCCCTATTTCAAAAAGGCCTTCGTCTTCACAAACCCTCTACTTCAAAACCTTCGATTACCCAGAAATCTCTTATCTAAAAAACCATTCACTCAAAATCACCAAAAATGACACTCTCTATATACGACAAACTCGCCATTTCCAACAAACCATGGTACGAATATGTCGTTTCCTAGAAAGCACGTCCAATGCAACTCACGAGGAGGAGGCGTTGCATATGATTCGTTTGGCAAAGCTTACATGCCTGGTCGCGAATCAACCAGAGGCCGAATATGCGAAAGAGGTAATTGAGTTTGTTTCTAATATGCAGTTAGATGATGAGAATTGCATAGAGTCTCAGATTACAGTCTCGCATTTGGAGCATGGTTCGAAATATGTGGATTTTGTTAGGGAATTTTATATTATTCCTAAGAATCTGAATGCCATATATGAGTTAAGTGATAGAGGTGAAGACCCTACGGTATACATGATGGGTAGGGAACAAGAGTATTTGGATAAAATTACTGAGCATCTGGTAAAGTTTGAAGCTACTTTGAATAAGAGGCATTTGAAGCCTAAATATCGAGTATTGTTTGATATTGTAAGCAAATGCATCATGAGTAGATCTGGTAGTTTCGAACAGATAAGCACGCCTAAGTTAAGGCTAATGGCGCGATTGAAGATTCACCTACTACGGCATTCAATTGGTTGCACTATTTGATCAAAGTGGTGAGTGATCAAGCTAAACAAATTCAGATGGTGAATGGCTCTCTAGTTATCAAGGGAAAAATTCTGAATGTAACCAAGATTGCATTTATCTTGGAAACGTGCAGAGAAGAGGAGGACATTTTTGCCGATTCCACTTCATTTCCAATGTCAAAAATCATGTTCAAACCAACGAAGAAGACTTTGAGAGGAAAGAAAGAGAAAAACTCTGAGTCTGAGAAGGAGACTGCTGAAGAGGAAACTGAGGAAGATACAACAGTGGTGGAGCAGGTCAGGGAAACAAGACAATCCGCTCAGAAATCCACTGAGGAAACTGATGAAGAAGCCAAACAAGCTAGGGGGAAAGCCCTGATGGAAATTAAAAGAGAGAAAGGTGAGAAATTGAAGAAGAAAGCACTGGCTCCTCAGAAGCGAAGAAGGCTTCAAACTATTACTGAGAAGGAGGCCAGTGAAACTGAAGAAACTCAACTTGAAGGCCAGCAAGGGTTTGAAATCTCCAATTCAGGTTCTTGCTCAGGTAGTGACAAATGTGCAAGAGCAAGAAACTGAGGAGCAGGTTTTCTCTGAGGTACTTGAAACATCTCTGAGCTCAGACAAAATCTCTCAGGAAATCTTCAAGGGACCTCAAATCTCTACTGAAGAAATACCAGCACAGACTTCAGATCAGTCTGAACCTCAGGAATTGCTAAACTTGGATGCGCTTCTGAATGAACCATTTCTTGATCCATCAGCTCTGGAACTCATACAATCTGAGGCTACTGCTTCTGAAAGCCCAAGATTGAAGAAGGGATAAGCCGAAGAGACTGAATGGCGAAGCAAGGGGGAACGATTCATCTTGGACAGATACCCTGAGCTGAATGCCTATCTTGACCTTCAGGATATGTTCTTCAGGCTCAGAACGACAGTGTATATTCTGAATCAAACACTCTCGGAGATGCTGAACATTGCTTCATACAGAGGAGAAGAGTGGTGGAATGTTGAGACAGCTGCTCTAACTGAATTCTCAGGTTTCAGGAAAACCAAGATGAGAATGAAAGTAGGGGATTTTGATGAATTGGTGAAAAAGAAGCTAGCTGAAAAGAAAGCTACTGATGGAGTAGATGCTTCCAGCTCTCATGATCAAAACAAAGATAAGGATAAGGGAGATGATGTATAAAAGAAATCTGAGAAGGAGAAGGAACCTCAGACAGATACTGAGAAAGAGAAGGAAACTGAGAGTCAGATGGGGACAGATATTGATGCTGAACCAACTGATATCAGACAACCTCAGACTGAAGTTAGCATTCTTCAGGTACCTTTTGGCACTGTTATACATTATGCCGAAGTTACTGAAGTACCTAGCTTTAAATCTGATGTTTATGATATGCAGACTGAGGCTCAATTGGAGCACCCAGTTCAGTTGGAAAATGTTGTACAAACTCCAGTGGTTGATTTCACACCAATCCTGGATGAGTTAAAGAAGATAGAGCCAAGGATGGAAGAAATACTGACAAGTCAATCTCAAAAGCTTGAGAATCTAAGCTCTTCATCAGGCATGCTGCAAACAATTCTCACAGACAAGGTGACTCAGATGGAGTTAGTCTTGGCTGCTCAAAATCAGAAAATGGAGAACCTGAGTTCATCATCTGATACGCTTCAAACAACTCTATCAGGTAAATTAGCTACATTAGATGGAAAGATTGATGGAGTACATACAGAGCTTAATGCCAACATGAAGCAGATGTATCAAGAAAGAACTGCCTATCTTGAAGCCAAGCTGATTGAGAAGAATGATCGATAAATCAAGACAGCTGTTGAGGAAATGGGCTCCCTGCTCATGACCAAGATGACAGACATGATGCATGAAGTGTTCTCAAAGCAGTTTGCTCCACTCGCAGATGAATTCTCAATGGCCAAGAATTACATGATGAGGCTAGAGGATGAGCATGATCAGTTGGCAGGGGCAGTACGCAGTATGGGCATGGAGCAATACTATATGGATACTGCACTGACTCAACTACTCCCAAGGTATGGTTCCAAAAAGGGGGAAAAGGCCTGGTGGCAAATTAAGTGAGTTGTTGGCACAAACCTTGGAGATAAAGGCTAAAAAAGAAGCTGAAGGAAAGAAAATTTTTGATGCCTTAAGTGAGATTGAAGCCATTGAGAAACTAAAGTTCAAAGAAGCAGAAAAACCTATCTTCACTCAAACATCTGAACAAACCATTCAGGAAGTAATTAGTGAAAAACTAAGTGATAGAAGGATGATTGAGACAAGCAAAGCCGGTGAAGAGCAAGTCAGACCTAAAAAGAGAAAGGTTGTTGCATTCGTAGAACAAGAAAAGAGCTAAAATTTCTAAACCTACTCAGAGGAAGTTGATAATGGAATTTGAAGAATCTGAGGAAGAAGCTGAAAAGGAAGAAACTGAAACTCAGAAAGAAGTCTTCGATACTAAGAAAACACTGAAAGCTCTTCAGATTGAAAAAGAGAAGAAGACGACTGCTTCAGTTTTAGGTGTTCCACTGATCAGGAAGAAGAAAGAAGAAGAGCAGAAAAGAAGAGGTGGTTTTAAAAAGTTTTTAAGCAAAAGGAGGGGTACGGAAAAGATTCAGAAGTGGCCGCACATTGACAAGTGGATGCCTATACAGTTCAATGATGCATGGGAAGAGATCAAGAGAACCTTCTGGTTCTATTATGAGATTCTGAGAGAATGGAGGGGGAGCAGCTCGGATAAGAATGAAGCCTTCATTGAGTACTTACTGACATTCTATCCTAAATACCTGCAAAGTTGGATCAACATGGAAGATGAAGGAAATATGTAGATAGTAGCCCCTGGTCCATACATGTACCCAACTCCTAGGTTTGAGAATGGCTATGTGAATGAAGCAGTCATTTATCAGGAAATAGCCCAGTATGCCATCCAGCTAGGCCTAACAGGAAACAACCCTGATATCATCAAGGCAAGGGAAGAACTGAAGAAGAGATACTACGGGATGTTCAACCTGGAAGTGCTAGAGGATGAAGTGGAAGAAGACTGAAGACTTTGTTCTTCTGATTTATTTTTGATTTTCATTGTAATCTGTAACTATTATCATATATCAATGAAAATTTTATCTTTATGCTCAAAAGATAATATCTCATTATCTTTTTACATGTCTTTAATTACTTGATATGCCTGATTGTTTAGAAAATTGTTTGGTGAAATACCATTTTTGGTTTGTAATAGATAAACTTAAACCTAAGGATAGAATAGGTTTTCTTAAATGTAACAAGATGGTTTTGACATAATTAAAAAGGGGGAAATTGTTGGGAGATGAATTTAATAAAGAAGTTTTGATTAGATCCCAAAAACCCCTGAGTATGACATGTTCAAGATAATCTTGATAAACTGAGTCAGGTTTCAGCATAGATTGGTTCAGGAAGATATCTGCACAATGTATAGTTAGCAGATATAGATCAGGTTAGATCTTGAAGACACTGAAGACTCAGTAAGTAACTGAAGACACTTAAGACTCAAGAAGTAATCAAGACACCAAAACTCAAGAAGTTCTCAAGAAATCAAGACTCAATAAGTTGCTAAAGACACTGAAGACTCAGTAAGTAACTGAAAACACTAAAAACTCAGTAAGTTGTTGAAGCCACTGAAGACTCAGTAAGTTGCTAAAGACACTGAAGACTCAGTAAGTTGTTGAAGACACTGAAGACTCAGTAAGTAACTAAAGACACTGAAGACTCAGTAAGTTGCTGAAGACATTGAAGACTCAGTAAGTTGCCGAAGACACTGAAGACTCGTTAGTTATCAAGACTCAAAGAAGATATCAATACTCAAGATAACCCAAATGTTCGTAGGCAATCAATAATATCTATCTCAAGACTACAAAACCGAAAAAACGCACATGTTCAAAAAAAAAAAAAAGTAGATATTGCCCAAAAACATTCTAGTGCGTAACAAAAGGAACTAAGTCTAAGTGTTGTTTAAGGTTGTCTCATTCGAGAGATTGACCAAAAAGAGTCGTTTTTGTTTGTCTACATTCAAAGAAGACAAGAACCAATCGTAGGAAGACAACATCAGTGCTTCATCGACAATCGAAAAGCGACAGGACCCTGAATTTATGTCAGTAGTACTAAGTTCCAGACTGCAAAAAATTGGTGATTGGCTACATGACAACATATTTCTTAAAACATGCAAGAGAGTGTTCAAACCCTGAAAATAGTCGTTCATCAAACACCAGAAGAGGAAACTCATAAAGCAATCTCTTCCAACGGATAGTTTTCAAAGAGTGACCTTGGTGAAGTTGCCTATAAATACCAGTGACCCTTTACATTGAGAAGTTACGGGAAATTTCAAAGCAACTCAAGAGCTCATTCGTATTATTGCAAATTGAAGCACTCAAAAAACCTAGAATTTCCCAAGTGTTTCACATTGGAGAGAGCTCACTATTCTAAGCCTAGATTGATAGATATATCCAAAGCTTAGAAGAGATATCCTAGCCTTTGCATTAGTTCTTATTGTAAAGGATATCTCACCCTAGTTGAAACCAACCCAAAACCCCAAACCCTTTGTTAAGGTAGCTTGTGTATGTTTTGTTGGTGAGTTAGAGTTGTAAAAAGTGAGTAAGCTACAAATGAGTTAGCCGAAAACTCTAGAGAAGAAGTTAGTAAGCTACTTGTGGCGGTCTGAACACTTGTATGTGTTTGAGTTAGTAAGTTCTTGAGAGTCGACCCGAAAAACTCAAGGTAGAAAAGTGAGTAAGCTACGGTGAGTTAGCCCGAAAAGCTTTAGGAAGTGGTTAAGGAATTTCTCTTAAGATCGAGAGAGAGGGGCGTAGGAGCTTGAGTCTCAACCACTATAATTGTTGTGTTGTTTGCTTTACATCTTTGCATTTTATCTCATTACATGTTTTTAATCGAAAGCATATTTCATCGATATTCATTTGAACCAATCCAATCAACTTCATAAAATTGGTCACAAATTTTTAAGCACTATTTTATTAAAGGAAGAAGATATTTCAAAGAAAGTTAAAACGATTATAAACTTAGGGCCAACCATTTCAAGACACTTGAGTAGTTTAGAACAGATAGTTACCAAACCGAACTAACTCTACCGAAAGTGTTCAAGAAGATAATTATCCGATCCAAGCTCCTCAAGATCTATGATAAATTCAGATTAAATTAATCTAAAGCTTCAAAAGTCGCCAGATCATTGTCTCGATGACTTTTGACTCGGGGCAATCAGGCTTCTCGGGACAAAAATATCGGATAACCCGACCCATCTGACCTCAGTGAAGAAAAAGTTTGAAAAATCACTGAACACGTGTATTCCCCCCCATACACGTGTGAGACTCGTTAGCACCGGGACCAACAAGTTCAAAACAACTCGATTGAAATCAACAGGTAACCAATCCAAACGCAAAACCCAGAACGAACGAAAGGGACAACATCATCCGGTACAGTGCGTACGCCACGCGCAGGCGACTCGCCACCACGTACGAGATAGAGGGACATGTGCGGAGCCGCTGTCCCTTCTAATTGGGTTGATACAGAAGCGTTCAAGTGAGAAATCGATCGATTCGATGGTGCGCCGCCTCGAATCGAGTCGAAACATGGGCGAGCCACCGTAAAGGAAATCGAGGAGCACCGCCCTGAGATGAAATGAGATAGTGGTGCTCCGCTGTGAATCGAGTCAAATTGGGGCGCATCATCATGAGTCGTGAGTGGCCGCCACCAACCACGACGAGGCGAGAGTACCGTGGCGCGAAGTCGCGAAGGTGGGTGTCGTGTCGCCCGAACCAATCCGTCGTTCTTGATGATCCCGGGCTCGCGAGCTATGAGAGTTGCGGCGTAAGGCCGCCTACTCAAGCGCCATTGCGGGTCGCCCGTAGAATCGGGTTACACACATCAGGGAGGAGGGGTGGCGCCAGAGTTTTTCCAGAAAAAACCTAAACGGTTTGCGAAGAAGACGAACCAGACACATCAAGATAAATAAAGGGGGGGTGTTTATCTAATAGACATGCCCCAACGCTAACAATCAAGTATGGTGCAGTTTGGTCAATCGGATCAAACGCATCGGTTTAAAAAAAATAAACCAATTCTGTTGGGATATTTTAGTTTTGATGAATTATGCCAAAACATTATCAACTTGTGTTTTTGAAGCTAATCTACAGATAACAAGTTGAGGGGGAACGAGAACAAATTGAGGGGAACTCACGAAAATCGAGGCGTAGATGATCGAGATCGATTTAGGTTTACGAGCGAGAATGATCGAGATCGGATGAGTTAGATGAGTTCCGAAAGTTAATCGATGAAATTGTGGCAAAATCGTAAGAGAAGAAAAGCTAAGCCAAGAGATCGGAAGATCAAATGATCGGAAGAATAAATCGAGCCGATCGAAAGAAAACCGACCGGAAGATCGGAAGAGAAGGTTGCGATCGAAGAGGAAAGGATGAGATCGACGAGATCGACGTGATCGAGATCGATATAAAGATGAAAGCGATGATCAAAATCGACGTGATTGAGATCGGATGTGCTAAACCGATATCTTAAACCTAATGTCTTGACGATGCTATCCTCGATGTTGATTCGAAGATATGTTGATCTCGATCGGTCAATTTGATCGATCGGATAAAGAAGATATCGATACCGAGTCAAAGTAACTCGAAGGTCGATGTCCGAGTTCAGAGAATCGAACTCGGTCGGCGAGGTCAAGATGCTTGATCGCATAAGGTCCGCCAAGAGAAGTCACCAAGGCTCGATGCACTCAAGGCTCGATGCACCAAGGCTCGGATAGACTGAAGGCTCGAGACAGATCCAAGGCTCGACATGACACAAGGCTCGGACGGACTGAAGGCTCGAGAGATCAAGGTTCGGATGAAGAATCAAGACTCAATTATGTCTCGAAGACACCGAGGCTCGGAGATCCCGAATGGTTCCAAAGGCGAGGAATCTGGAGGAATATAGCCGTTGAATCACCGACGTGGACCAATGAGAGGAAGACAACCACCTGAAAAAGCTGCAGAAACTCTGAGAGAATAATATGGATTTGAATGTGATTCTCTCCAACGGTAACATTCAAATCCACACTATAAATACAAGTTCTTCCTCATTATCAAGTGTGGAAAACGGAAATGAGAAGATAGCAACGATGCTACAGAGCCAAAGAGAGTTAAGCTTTTCCACCCTAGAACACAAGTCTATAGATATACAAATATATTCAAAGAGTGTTCTAGAACCCAACCTAAGCAACCCACGATGTATCTTAAGCTTAGAGAGATTTTCTCAACCTTAGCATTGAGGCTAAATCATTGTAAGGGAAAATCTCACCATAGTTGGAGACAACACCAAATCCAAACCCCATGGTGAAGTGAGGTAGTTGTTAGGCAATCCCTAAAGAGGGTGATAAGTCCCGTTGGAGTGTGAACTCGTTAAACATCTGTAGGCGATCCCGTAGAGGGTGATAAGTCCCGAGGCGAATCCGAGAGAGGGTTATAAGTCCAGTTCGAGTGTGAGCTCGATAAATATCTATAGGCAATCCCTTGGAGGGTGATAAGTCCCGTTGAAGGAATTTCCCTAGAGAGGGAGAGTGGATGTAGGACTGGTTGTCCGAACCACTATATATTGCTGTGTTGTTTACTGCTTTATGTTTACCTGTCATATGCATCTGGTTATAAGCAAAACACAACACATGTTCTTAAAAGAAAAAAATTGGAAACACTCTGCCCTCTCCCCTGTTTTATATGCATCGAACTTAATGTTTTCGCTTCCGCACGCGCAAAATGGGTTTTCAAATCGGGACCATCAAATTCAATTACGCAATTAAATCAAGAACCTGAGCTCTAATACCACTGTTGAAATTTAATTACTTGGACGTAAAATAAATAAACATGCGCAGCGGAATAAACAATTCACCAACAACGAATTTGCAATGCATAATTGAAATAACGAAATACGTAAACGAAAATCTTACAGTGCATCGTAAGCTATTTCCTCCACTATGGTATCCACATAATTCTTGTTCACAGATCCGAACAAATTTGCCAGCGTTGAATCTCAGATGAACTTGCTAGGAAAATTCTATTCTAGAGATTTTATGGAGAAATCTATTTTTGAGTTAATAATGAATTCTCAAGGACTCATATATATTGGAGAAGCCCAGTTTAAATTTTAAGTCATCTTTATTAGGAAAATAAATCCCTAATCTTGCAAATCAAATCTCATAGATTTGATTTCCCAATATATAATTTCCTACAATAATATTTCATATATTATTTTGGGATTCCTATTTAATTAAATATAATTTAATTAAATATTAATAATAATTAATTTCAAATATAATTATTATTAATTTCCCATAAATTAAATATTAAATCCAATTTAATATTTAATCAACCAACTATATATATAATTTCCTACAATAATATTCCATATATTATTTTGGGATTCCTATTTAATTAAATCCAATTTAATTAAATATTAACAATAATTAATTTCTAATATAATTATTATTAATTTCCCATAAATTAAATATTAAATCCAATTTAATATTTAATCAATCAGCTATAATCTGTAAAGGGAATTACCTGTTGTGTAACCCATAGGCCCTCATATATCGAGCGATTAGTCAAACTAATGGACTTAATTGAACCCTAGACAATAAATCAGACATTCTCAATATATGAGGCACGTTGCGAGGAAACGTACAACTACCTGTAACTGAAATGTGGGCTATTGTGATAATGTCCTTTCATTCGCGAATGCCCGATTAAATCTTGAACATGATGAAGTGTCTATTCAAATAATTTAATCATGTTTTCTCATAACGCTAATTGATCTCGTTTATCACATTTGGACACAAAGTCCAAACGTGACGTGCATTGGCCAACGACTAACGATCCAATTAGTATGAGAAGACGAGCACTCTCTCTAAATTCACATTGAGGAATGAATCATTTTCTTGGCTCAACTACCACGCACATGAATTTTGTGATGAATTCAATCCATGTCATATCTACCCATTAAGGGTGCAAGCGTCGGCCATGATCAAAGTTCACCACTCCATACATGTCGTGCGTATTGACCTCAACTCAGAGGAATATCACATCGCTCCCAGTAACCGAGACACCCGTAGACACTTAAGTTGAGTAACATCAAATGGTTTCTTAGATGGGTATGACAATACCCTCTAAGGTATCTGTGCATCCATCATGAGATACATAGTATCTCGTAGTAAGTGAGAACTACTACACTTTCTAAGAGTATGATGCACATCGCACACCAATCTAAAATGCATCATCAATATCCCATTCTTGATGATCCTTGATCGGGGCTATTTGAGAACCATGCTTAAATCATGTGAGGTCTCACATCCTCAATGACAGCATTGGTTCATGGGAACACATATAAGAATAAATGCAAACAATCAAACATAATATTCAAACAAGTGTATTGTCATACATTAATATTATATGAACTATAATGTTAAATCAACTTAATATCATCGAGTATTATGTCCTTATATTTGATTGTCTCTAAAACACTAATACTAACATTAGCATATATATATGGACAAAAACTCATATGAGACGATCTAATGCATGAGACGAGGTACAATCTAGCACAATTGACACCCACCCCTTACAAAATGTTAAAGCGTCAATGCTCAAATTATGTCTTGTCTCACCGTGGGACCGTCTCATGCAAGTGTGTCTCATATATATAACATTCCATTGGTTCCATGCATGGGCAGATATAGGGGGTGGACTAACCGGGCTCAAGCCAAGTGCATCTCTTCTTCAAATTCTTTGTATTATATATATCATATATAATTAATTTGAATTATTATGTTTTTAGCCCATACTATTTAAACTCAATTTGTTTTTAACTCAATTAAATTATTTTTTTAAAATAAAAAATACCAAAATCAACACACTAATTTAACACAAATCTCAATCTTTTTTATTTATTAGTTATGTGCAATCTACATATTTAATTAATTAACTCAAAATATAAAATATTATTTAATATAAACTCACTCATAGATTAATTTTTAAGTCGAGTTGTGTTCTTTTATTTTGACAATCAAATTTACTAATCTAATAGTATGTTAGCAACTTACTAAGTCTACATATAGTTTTACACGTGAAGAAATCTTTCAATTTTCTTTTGGGAGTTGTTTAATTTTATTTTGAAATTTTATGACTTTGTTATTTGGAATATAAGTTGCATGATTCAATATAAATAAGTTGCATGGTTCTAAAATACACTATGAATTACACGGGGCACCTAGTGCATACAAGACTTACCTTTATTAAAATAGAGAAGGTTTTATGTGAAACTTGTTTATCAAATCATCATTATCTTTATTAACATGTAAACTAATACTATAAATATAATATTAGTTTCTACCAAAATAATAAGATGTAATACAAGACGTTAAACCAGTTTCATATAAAACTTTGTCATTAAAAGAGAAGGTTTTAATGTATTCGTTTTTGCCCACCCCTCCATCAATTTTTGGATCCCCAATCCATGTATTCGTTTTTGCTAAATTTTATGGTAATTGTTTAGCCATGTTAAAAAAAAAAGAAAAAAAGATGAGTGATACCTTATCTCGTGAAACAAGACAACTTCCAACAAATACTTTATATGAAGAAATAATGTTCACATTTTAAAAAAGTGGTCCCAACTGTAATTTAAACTCGACGCCAAAAATATCTCATCAAAATAAAAATAAGTCCATCTTCCCTTGAAATTAAGGCTGTGCTGCATTTGAAGTTACAACCTCAAACTAGTGTCCTTCACCAGATAAGATAAACGCCACGTGGCGCTATGGTAAGGGTGCCCAACGATAAGGCACCAATCTATCCATATGTGGCCACAAAATGGAAATGTCACCCCATAACGGAATCAACGGCCCACACCCGCCCGAATTCAACGAGATTGAATGCTGACCGTCGGATGAAAATCCTGGAACGTCCAACAAGAATGAAGGGGTGCACGCACTATAAAGGATGAGGCTGCGAACAATTAATAGCACGCAGCAGCCAGATTGAGTGTGTTTGAAAGTAAAGTGAGAAAGAAATGGCTTCGTCAATGATCGCCACCGCATCCGTCGTCGGCCGCTCAACCCCGGCTCAGGCCAGCATGGTGGCTCCATTCACCGGACTCAAGTCCGGCGCCGCTTTCCCCACCACCCGCAAGAACGCCGACATCACCACCATCGCTAACAACGGTGGAAGAGTTTCATGCATGAAGGTACATTCTTGATTACCTACCTAGACTTAACAAATTGACATTTTAAATTGTATACTATACACATGAGTAATTGATTGTATTTTAAAAACACATCTAATTAATTGATTTTATTGAACAATATTAATCGGTCGATTAGTATGGCTTGTTTGACATAATATACATCAAAAGACCCCTTAATTATATATCAATTTTGATTTCGAGAGGTTGCTGGATTATTTTTTGTTTTTAACATTCCTTAATTTGACAATCAATTAGAGATGACTTTTTATGTTGAGTTCGATTTTAAATATCATATGGGATATAAGAGCATTGAAGTTGGGTTGATGTGTCATATTTTAATGGAAAACATTAATTTGAATCAACAAAATTTATGAGATCTCGTTATTAGGGATTTCGTGAAACAAAATTATATAATTTAAGAACTTTTTTAAAACAAAAAATAGTTTAGGAATCTTTCAAAATAAAAAATGATATATAGTTCAGTGACTTTTTATTAAGAGTGAGTCTCATGTGCATTCAGGTGCACCGTGCACTCATAGTGCATTAGAACCATGAAACTTGTTATATTGAAAAATGTATGTTGTTTACATGGAACCGTGCAACTATTTCAATATTAAATGTTGCACGATTCAATATAAACAAGTTGCATCTTTCAGTATAATAAGTTGCATGATTCTAAAATACACTATAAGTGCACGGTGCACCTAATATGCCTACATGTTTAATGCATTATGCCTACATTTTTCACTGAAAATTAATATTAGTTATTTGTATTGAACAATATTAGTCGTCCACTAGTTACGCACAAAGTTTATATTTAGCTTATAGTATATGTTAATTTGCAGGTGTGGCCCACTGAAGGACTGAAGAAGTTCGAGACATTGTCATACCTTCCTACTCTAACTAGGGAACAACTCCTCAAGCAAGTTGAATTCCTTCTCCGCGAAAAGCTCATTCCTTGCCTAGAGTGGGAGTTGAAGGTGCATTAATTCAGATAATTAATTAGTTTATATTATTTCACTATTTTTTTTTATTGGAGGGCTGAATTCTCTTACATGCTCTGATACCATGAAAGAATCCAATTTTATCTAGAAATGCGAGATGTGTGAAATTAATTCATTTATATTATAATATTGCAGGACGGATTCGTGTACAGGGAGAACAACAAGTCCCCAGGTTACTATGACGGAAGATACTGGACAATGTGGAAGCTGCCCATGTTCGGGTGCACCGATGCAGTGCAGGTGTTGAACGAGCTGGACGAGTGCTTGAAGGAGTACCCCCAAGCATTCGTCAGAATCATCGGATTCGACAACGTACGCCAAGTCCAGATTTGCAGCTTCATCGCCCATAGGCCAGATGGCTTCTAAGAAATTTAAATTTATATGCATTCGTCAGAATCATCGGATTTTTTGCTTTTTGCTTTTTTTTGGTTTCTTATCCAACTCATTTTGTGAATTTCCCTCCTTTCTTTGTCTCTCGGATTTTCCGAATTCCGACGAAATTGGATTGGAATGAATGTATGAGGATAAGTATCATGGACAACCATGTATCAATTTACTAATAAACTATAATGCATATTTGTTTTCTTTTAAATTCACTTGTGTTAATTTTCGTGCATTCTTCGTATTTTAATATTGAGTAATACTTTCGTGAGTCAAGTTTATACATGAATTCTCTCACTATTATATATAAAAAAATTATTGCTATTATACAAAAAAATTTACTATTAAAAAATATAAAATATTTTTTAAACGATGAGAATTTTTGTGCACAGTAATAATTTTTATGCATAACGGTAATAATTTTTACATATAACAATGATGCATAACAGTAATTTGTCTTTTATATTTCATTGAGACCGATTATAATTTGTTTCCGATGATGCTAGCTACTACGATCTCAACACACTTGATCACTACATATATTTTAACTATATGTGAAATGTACCTGTTTAATTAAACTTGGTTTTAATTACAATATACAACATAAGAAAGGATGGACATACATGATATACACACATTTATAATTAATTGAGCTATCAAATGAAATTAGAAGTTGAAAATATGAGATTCTCTATAGGATTACTTATTCAAGAATTAGATCTTGGTTATAATTAATAATTAATCATATAAATTAGGGCAGGTGTTAATTCAAATCCGATTTTTCAATATCAAGTCATTTTCGTTCACCTATTGGTAGTAACTGGGGTAAGAGGAGCATAAAGCTCAACCATATAAAAACTAAATAAACTCATGTCATCCATATGTCTCAATTCTTATCTTAAATTAGAGAAATAAAAAATTGACATATAACTACCCCTTGTCCCCTGAAGTTTTCTGAGTGGTGGTAGATTCTCTTATCCTTCAATGAGAAATTGACAAACGCTGTCGCTGGCTTATTAAGTTATTATCTTCGTTTTTGTTCACGAAAACTTATCTCAAATGCTTACAGCCTATATCCAATTGTTGGGGGAGGGAATTGTATTTTTGTCCCACTAAACAAGCACCTGTTTTGAAATTCTACAACTTTTATAAATGTGGTCCAAAAGAATTTCTTTTTGGCAAAAATGATCCAAAATATTGTCAAAATTTTTAAATTGACCCCGCGTCGTCTAATGCCGTTTGAAAACTAATGGCAGGAGGTCACGTGCCGCTGAAAAACGTGAATTACCCCCAAACGTGAATTTCACCCTCAACATAATCAAAAACCCCAAAATCTTCCAACCTTAATCGATTCATCTCACCTGCAAGAGGGAACAATTAATCTCCTCAATCAATTGAAGGATACCAAGCTGTAAGAGGAGGAAGTGAAACTTTTGACCTGAGACAGATGAAAGGCGAAAAGTAATGGCGGAGGATGCTACACTGTTCGAGCATCTCCACAAATTGGTGGTTCTAAAATCAGAAGAAGAAATCGAAAATTGCTGCAATTCCTATGGATTACACGCAAAAGTGGTCTATCTGCTTCCAAAAATCATCAGTTCAGTCACTCCTCAACCTCCCTGCTCCCGGCGATCTTCACCCAGCGAGTTAGGGTTCAATTCTTTTCTGCAATTTTTTTTGGTGATACTCTTTTTTACCTGCATTGGTTTCTGCTTTGGGGGTTTTCCTGAATTAGGGTATAATTGGAGTAACGATATTTAGATTCTTGGAATTGAGTCAAATTTTAGCAAGTTCTAATCATTTTTAAGTTCAATGCTGAGGGCTTCAATTTGCTGCTGTTGTATAAATTATAATTCAAGACACACTACGTGGTGTCTACAAGGTGATTGACATTAAATTAAGCTTTTTTATTTCTGTTTTATGTTTTCTTGATGATTTACCTATATTGATAATAGAAATGAGGATACTTGGTAAAAGTTAATAGCAATTGAGAAAGAAAATGTAGTTTTAGGAAAATTTATGTGATATAATATGATAGATAATGGCTAAAAGCAGGTTAAATGAAATGTGCAGTTGATAATTAGTCGGCTTTTTGTTGGATATCAGATTTTGTAGTCATGTTTTGTTAATCTCCCTTTTGGATTTTGATTGCTGACAACTTTTCAAATGAAACTGTGTTTTTGGCCTATGTAAAATCTTGATTATTAATTAACCTCCAAATCTTGGTTTGTTAGGCGTTGTTACTCGGAAACTATTTCAAGGATTTAGAAAGTGATGATGCTTTGAAGCTTCTTCCACCTGGTCTTCCCCTTGAATTGGATAGCATGCTCTGCACATTATTGCAGAAACATAAGACACACTGGTGGGGGTGTCGTCTTGTAGAGGCGGAGAGGAATAGGGAGGAAAGTGCGAGATTAGGGCAGTAATGAGGATGCAGGGTATTTTAGGAAATTTACGAATCGTCTACTAATTAAAAGGGAGGTGTACTAATCTGAACGGTGTGTTTCCTAAATAAGGGGGTGCTAGTAACCTGTGCCCTTGATCTATTCGACTAGTTTTACTACTAGGCCCAACAAGCTAAAAACCCAATAAGCCCGGCCTCTGCTCATATATATTTTCTCTCCACTTTCAGTTTTTCCTAAATTTCACTTTCTCGCCTTTCTTTCTCTCTTGTTTGAGCCGCATCTTATTCCGATTGTTCGTTACTCCTTTTTCCGCTCATGAAGACCATCACACGAATGTCGTTCCTAAATTGTTTTCTTAATGCTAATTATTTTGTTTTGTTAGTTTAGTTCTAATAAGTACTAATATAATAGAAAAAGAAAATAAAATATAACACCACATTTTGATTTAGAGGTCGGAGCCGCATTAAAACCTTGTTAGTGTAAAAATCTACTCAAGAAAAAACCCCTAGTCAAGGGAAAAAGTGAAATCCTCTAAAAGAGACAAATAACATATATCGACGAGAAAGACGAAAGTATTCTTTAGTCATGTCACTGTACAAGTGTGAAGTGAGAAAATCCATCCCCCAATCCAGAGTTGCCTTGTATGTAGCTTAGCAATTAACTGCTTGATTTAGTTCTTTAAAGATGTGTGAGACTTGATCGTCATATGCACTCTCAAAGTCATGATTTCTTTCCATAATGGCAATAATCTCCAAGGAATTGCATTGAGACCGCAACTAATAGCTTGAATCCATGTAAATCCAAAGGAACGTCCAACCTCGCCACAAGCTCCGACTCCAATAGATAGCCCCACCCTACCGGGGTTGAGAAAGCTGATGGGAAGAAACCTCGATAATTTTTTAAAATGGCAAATGCAAAGATATTCATCGATATTAGCCTCATACCAACCTGGTGGGGGAGGGCACCATGTGAGTGGTACCGTTGTTAAGGGGGAATGACATCATCGAACGATCTCCTACTACGAGTATTGCGTATTGTCCGAGTGAAAGTACACTCAAGTAACATAATGGACATATGGTGGGCCCCTAAATCCCAATTCTAGTAACTTCTACCGACGTAGGTAGATTCTCTGAAATAGCTCTCCAAATGATACTACTTCGGTATTGAGGGATAAATATGCCCCATATCCACGATGATCAATTCATGCAGAAACGGACGACGAAGCATGTCATAGGCCAATATAAAAAGTAACTCCCCCAAAATTGAAAATAGTAAGATTATCCTATCGGGTTTACTTTAAATTTATTCTTGTGTCTATGGTTTGATTCTAATGAAGAGCTAATTTTTAAATATTTCGTTTACTGAGCGAAAAAGAAATAAAAAAAACATATCTGCAGTGAAAGGGAATCAGACCCACATCCCTTTTATCGAATAACGCATTCAACTCTGTAAGGCTATGACAGGTCACGAAAGCTACTTCATCAATTAATCTATTTATTTATCAACGAATTCTTGAAAAATGTGTATTTTTACGTGTCAAAATTTTCATATAAGACTAACTTAAATTAGTATTAGTATAATTACTTTATTTGACTAATTATTTTCAAAATTACTGTTCATTTTTTATTAGGTTTCCGTTCTTATTTAACGAGTTTGTTGTAAACATTTTAATCAGTTAAATGTTGAATTAAGATTGTGATTTTTATCATTTGCCTATTTAACGATATTTAATAATGAATCAAAGTATCATAAAAGTGTGTCTTCGTTAATCTGTAAGTCCCTCTGCATCACAAGCCAATATATAGGTGCATTTTTGTGTTGGAAGTAGAAGAAACATCATTATTGCAAATCAATTATTTGGAACTCATAGTTTACGTGCACAATTTCATCTCATGAT